>LR738712.1:199580566-199599468 GCA_902687465.1 Secale cereale
CCCCCCGTGACTCCACCGACCTATTTCTTCTTCCCATATATTCACATATATTCCACAAACCCTAGAGGAGGCATCAAAACCACTTTTCCAGTACCGTAACTTTCTGTATCCGCGAGATCCCATCTGGAGGCCTTTTCCGGTACTCTTTCGGAGGGGAATTCGACCACGTAGGGCATCTGCATTAACCCTATTACCCTTTTGATGAAGCGTGAGTAGTTTACCACAGACCTACGGGTCTATAGCTAGTAGCTAGATGGCTTCTTCTCTCTCTTTGATTCTCAATACCATGTTCTCCTTGATGTTCTTGGAGATCTATCCGATGTAATCTTCTTTTGCGGTGTGTTTGCCAAGATCTGATGAATTGTGGATGTATGATTAGCTTATCTATGAATCTCATTTTAATCTTCTCTAAATTATTATATGCATGATTTGATATCTTAGTAATTCTCTTCGTACTATCAGTTTGGTTTGGCCAACTAGATTGGTTTTTCTTGCAATGGGAGAAGTGCTTTGCTTTGGGTTCAATCTTGCGGTGCTTTCACCCAGCGACAGAAGGGGACGAGACACGTATTGTTGCCATCGAGGATAACAAGATGTGGTTTTCATCATATTGCTTGAGTTAATTCCGCTACATCATGTCATCTTACTAAATGCGTTACTATGTTCTTTATGAACTTAATACTCTAGATGCAGGCATGAGTCGGTTGATGTGTGGAGTAATAGTGGTAGATGCAGGCAGGAGTCGGTCTACTTGACACGGACGTGATGCCTATATTCATGATCATTGCCTTGGATATCTTCATAATTATGCGCCCTTCTATCATTTGCTTGGCAGTAATTTGTTCACCAACTGTAATATTTTCTATCTCGAGATAAGCCTCTAGTGAAATCTATGGCCCCGGGTCTATTTTCCACCATATAAGTTTCCGATCTACTATTTTAGAACATTTTACTTTCCAATCTACAAACCAAAAATACCAAAAATATTTACTTTACCGCTTATCTATCTCTATCAGATCTCACTTTTGCAAGTAAACGTGAAGGGGTTGACAACCCCTTTATCGCGTTGGGTGCGAGCTGTTTATTGTTTGTGCAGGTATTTGGCAACTTACGTGTTGTCTCCTACTGGATTGATACCTTGGTTCTCAAACTGAGGGAAATACTTACTCTACTTTGCTGCATCACCCTTTCCTCTTCAAGTGAAAAACCAATGCAAGCTCAAGAGGTAGCAAGAAAAATTTCTGGCACTGTTTGCCGGGGACATCTACGCCAAGTCAAGAGTCAAGATTTGTCTTGTGTCAACTCACCAATCTCCGATGCCATTGAGATCTATGTCAAATCAAGACATACCAATTACCCTTCATAAAACTCTCATTTCTTGCATTTACATTATTTTCCATTCTCCTCTCTTTTTCCTCTGTCGCACTTTTAAAACGATTTTCGAAAAGAATTGTCTTTTCTTCGCCCTTTTCCGTTCGTCTTCTTCGTTTGCTAGTTTTGTTTGCTGCCACCATGTCTGAAAGTGGGGAATTGATCGCTAAAAAGGATAGTTGTAATGATGGGTGAAACTTTGCTTTTTCTAATCCTCGTGAAGAATCTACTATCTTGCACGCAAAGAAATTTAGCATTGGTAGAGGAAACATTATTAGGAAAGGGGTTATTCAAGATTTGTTTACTTGTGCCGGGGCGCTTCCCACCTTGGGTGGGTCTATTCTCCATAAAACTAGTAGTCTCGCGGATGCTATATATTTGCTCATAGTTGAACTAGAAAGACAATTTGTTCATATGCATCCATCCATCCAAAGGATCTTTCTAGAATTTTCTAATATTGAGCATTCTTCTGTTAAGAGCGCTGCCACTATATTGAGTTTAGATTTACTATGAAAGAAGCTAGTGAAATTTTCGTGCATTATAAAGTAGATGGTGGTCATCCTCCCATAGAAGGTATTCTCTTTAATCAAGAGGACATAATGCGTTTGCGATCTTTAGATCATGTTGCTTATAATGAAAATTTAAGAAAGAGGATCCCCATCGATGTTTTAGTTGATAAGATTTCTGAATTAATGATAATTTTGCTATACAAAACAACGTATTGGGCTTTTCTCTTGGTCACGAGCACATGACCTTTTGCCAAAAGAATGCTTATAATGACGAGTTGGTTATACAATACGAAGGGCTGAAGGAGGAACCAATTCCTCCCGAGATCGATCATGGGGACTCTTATCCTATTAAAGTAAGCCCTTTTGATTATTTTTGCTTGCCTCAAAGAAAACTTGCTGCTCAACGAAGGGAATATGAGATGAGTTATCGAGATTTGCCTTATCATTACTATGATTATACCTAGATATATTCATATTTTATGACTAGCTAAGGGCGTTAAACAATAACGCTTGTTGGGAGACAACCCAATTTTATTTTTTATTTTTGGTTCTATTTTTCAATTTTCACACATTATTACTTATGTAGTAATTGCGCTTTGGTGTTTTACTTAGTGTTTGGGCCAAATAAGACCTTTGTGATGGCTTACGGTGATCGTTGATTTGATTTTGCTGAAAAATAGAAACATTTGCGCCCAGTGTAGAAAATTCAATAATTCGCTACTTGAAAACCTTCAATATTTTTTACACAAAAATTACATACAAATTCCCCACGTCTTCCCAATTTATTAGAATTTTTAGAGTTACAGAAGTATGCGAAGTTTTCAGATTACTACGGACTGTTCTATTTTTGACACATTATGTTTTCTATGTGTTATTTTCTCATTTGATGAATCTATGGCTAGTATCGAGGGGGGGGGTATGAACCATGGACAAGTTGGAATACAGTAGATATTACACCAATATAAAATAAGAATGGGTTCACAACAATACCTTGAGTGGTTATTTGCTTTGTTTTACTAACAGAACTTACGAGTTTTCTATTGAATTTGGTGTTGTGAAGTTTTCAACTTTTGGGTAAGGATTTGATAGACTATGGAATAAGGAGTGGCAAGAGCCTAAGCTTGGGGTTGCCCAAGGAACCCCAAAGTAATATTCAAGGACAACCAAGAGCCTAAGCTTGGGGTTGCCCCGGGAAGGCATCCCCTCTTTCGTCTTTGTCTATCGGTAAATTTACTTGAGGCTATATTTTCACTCACCACATGATATGTGTTTTTCTTGGAGCGTCTTGTATGATATGAGTCTTTGATTTTTAGTTTGCCACCATCATACTTGTTGTACACACCATTTGAGAGGGACACCCTTCAATCGTGATTTATTAGAATACTCTATGTGCTTCACTTATATCTTTTGAGCTAGGCAATTTAGCTCTAGTGCTTCACTTATATCTTTTTAGAGCACGGTGGTGGTTTCGCTTTATAGAAATTGTTGAACTATCTTGCTTCACTTATATTATTTTGTGAGTCTTTATAAATAGCAAGGTAATTTGCTTGGGTTATGAATTTAGTCCTAATATGATAGGCATCCAAAGGACATATAATAAAAACCTTCATATAGAGAGCATTGAATACTATGAAAAGTTTGACTCCTTATAATTGTTTTGAGATGTTAAGATGGTAATATTAGAGTCATGCTAGTGGTAGTTTGTGAAGTTAAAGAAATAATTGTGTGAAGGTTTGTGATTCCCGTAGCATGCATGTATGGTCTCCTAACTATGTAACCAAATTGGAGCGCATTGTATATTGATTGTTCATATTTGCGTGAAGGTCGGGGGCGCGCGATGGTTAACTCCTACCAACCTCCGCTCTAGGGGCATGCGTCATATTACTTTTCTTCGAGGGTTAATAATTTATTCGCAATAAGTATGTGAGTTCTTTATGACTAATGTTTAGTACATGGATCATACACACTCTCACCCTTACACCTTGCTAGCCACTATAGTGCCGCACAACATTCGCCGGTGCATCAAACCACCTTATATATCCTTCCTCAAAACAGCCACCATACCTACCTATTATGGCATTTCCATAGCCATTCCGAGATATATTGCCATGTAACTTCACCGTTCTGTTTATTATGACACGCATCATCAGTGTCATATTGATTTGCATGATCATGTAGTTGACATAGTATTTGTGGCAAAGCCACCGTTCATATTTTTATACATGTCACTCTTGATCACTGCACATCTCGGTACACCGCCAGAGGCATCCATATAGAGTCATATATTTGTTTTAGTGTCGAGTTGTAATATGGAGTTGTAAGTAAATAAAAGTGTGATGATCATCATTATTAGAACATTGTCTCATGTGAGGTTATAAATAAAGTGGCCGAAAGAGTCTAAAAAAAAGAGAAAAGGGTCTCCAAAAAAGGAACCTAAAAAAAGAAAAGAAAAAATGAGAGAAAAAGAGAGAAGGGATAATGTTACTATTCTTTTCCACACTTGTGCTTCAAAGTAGCACCGTATTCTTCATGATAGAAAGTCTTCTATGTTGTCACTTTCATATACTAGTGAAAAAAATTCATTATATAACTTGGCTTGTATATTCCAATGATGGGCTTCCTCAAATGCCCTAGGTTTTCATGAGCAACCAAGTTGATGCACACCCAATAGTTTTGCTTTGATCTTTCATACACTTATAGCTCTAGTGCTCTGTTACATGGCAATCGCTACTCACTCACATTGATATCAATTGATGGACATCTCCATAGTCCATTGATTTGCGTAGTTGATGTGAGACTTTCTCCCTCCTTTTGTCCATCACCACCCACTACTAGAAAAAGGGCTATAGATGGGATTGACACTAATGGCGCTCCAGACAAGCGGTGCGCCATTAGTATATACTAATGGCACACCACCTTCTGGTACGCCATTAGAGTTGAATACACTAATGGCGCACCTGGCTCAGGGTGCGCCATTAGTATCAATTTTTTTTCCTTTTCCAAACATACTAATGGCGCATCCAGACACAGTGCGCCATTACTAGTTGTAACTAGTAATGGCGCACCAGTCACAAAGTGCGCCACTACTGTTGTTTTTATTATTACATTTTTTATTCTTTTTTTGCGAAACTACTAATGGCGCACTGTTCCACAGTGCACCATTACTAGTTTAAACTAGTAATGGCGCACTTTGGGACAGTGCGCCATTAGTATGTTTTTTTATTTTTTTATTTTTGCAAAACTACTAATGGCGCACCACCAGAAGGTGTGCCATGGGTTACTAACGGCGCATTTTGAGGTGGTGCGCCATTAGTAAGTGAGCACCAACAAGATATTTTGGATAGCCACTCCTACCCACACTCACTTTCTCCCCACTTCATTATCTCCACCTCCTCCTTGTCTCGGGTGCCTCCTCTTTTTCACCTCATTTCCACCATAGATTCATTCAAATTAAGTGGTTAAATTACCTTGTTTTGATAGGTAAGTAAGGAGGGAAGCTATATTTATGTTGTTCTCCCTACATAAATGTGCACATGAACTTTTTATGGCCTAGCTAGATCTATGTATGTTCGTGGTGTTGCATATGTTTGTGGTGTTGCATATGTGTTTGTGTTTGGAGGTGTATCGGTATTAGAAATGCGATAGTTGCCAATATTTTGCCGGAATGTTGATTCGTTTCCGTTTCGGCGAGAATTTTGGCATTAAGCATTCTTTTTGGTCCTATTTTTAGGGAAAGTCATGCCAAATTTTGTCTTGGTTCTAAAATATCGTTTTGCTCTACCCCGCAGGCGACCATGGTCCGCACGATGACCGAAGGCATCGTGAATAGGGTTTTGAGCTCCGCGAAGGCCGAGATGCATCAAAAGAACAAGACGGAGATAAGATGTCCGTGTCGAAGATGCAAGCTGAAGAGCCTTATTGCGGACATAGATTCCGGTCAGGTGCGGGACCACCTGCTCTTGCGTGGTTTCATGGATGGCTATCGGTGGCAAGGTGATGAAGATGACTACGAAGTCGTCCATGGGGGCCGGGCAAGAAATGAGGAAGGGCAGCAAGACAACCACCGCGGCTCGGGCGGGCGAGAAGACGAAGAATCCCCAGGAGATGATCACGATGGTGATGGTGTACACAGTCATCAAGTAGAAGATGCAGGACATGATGATGAGGAAGATGCCGGAGCAGACGATGGGCATGATCATGAAGATGATGAAGTCGGCGGAGCTGACGACGCTGGACCATCGATGGGCTGGGTGCAGGACCCTCATATTCAAGAGCTGCTTCTCAAGCAGACGGATAACGCAAGAGCTGCCGCCCGAGAGAAAGCCAAGATGGATCAACTTGAGTTAGACGCGGTTACTCCATTGTATGAAGGATGCAGGCCCGAGGATACCCGCCTGAAAGTAACGCTCATGGGTCTGGAGATGAAGGTAAAACACAAAATGACTGACGCATGCTTCGACGAGAACATGTCATTCTAGCATGAACGTCTTCCCACGGGGAACAAGTGCCCGACCAGTTTCGAGGAGGCGAAGAAAATCATGTGTCCTCTGGATTTACCGCACGTGAAATATTATGTGTGCATGAACAATTGCATCATTTATTGGGACGAGCACGCGGAGTCTACCATATGTCCGGTGTGCGGCGTCACTCGATACAAGAAGAGGAAGAAAGCTCCTCGAAAAGTAGTGTGGTACTTTCCGATCAGTCCTTGTCTGCAGCGGTATTTCGCGGACCCTAAGGTAGCAAAGCTCCTGCGTTGGCATGTGGATAGGGAGGAGAAGAAGCGAGAAGATGACACAAATGATCCGGAGATAGATAAAAAGACAAGATGCTGAGTCACCCTAAGAATGCGAGCCAGTGGCAAGCGTTGAACTTCGAAGACGTAGAATTTGGGAATGATCCAAGGAACATCGTGTTAGGCGCGAGCACTGATGGAGTCAATCCGTTTGGCAGCCAGATAAGCACACATAGCACCTGGCCTGTGTTTGTGTGGATGTAACACCTTCCCCCCTTGTTGTGCATGAAGAGGAAGTACATCCACATGAGTATGCTAATTGAAGGACCGAAACAACCAGGGAACGACATCAATCTGTATCTGGGGCTGCTGAAAGAGGAGCTTGACACGCTGTGGAAAACGCCAGCCAATACGTGGGACGCCGCAGAGAAAGAATATTTCCCTATGAGAGCCGCGTTGCTCACGACGGTGCACGACTATCTCGGTTACGGATATGTCGCGGGCAGGTGGTCCACGGATTTTCTGGATGCGTCAGGTGCATGGATGACACAACGTATCGCCAGCTAGATAGAGATCCCGGGTCTTTGAAAACCGTGTTCATGGGACATCGAAGGTGGCTTCGCGACGATGACCTGTGGAGATAACGCAAGGATCTGTTCGATGGTGAAACCGAACCCCGAGGACGCCCACGTACGAGGAGCGGCGAGGAAATAGACGAGCTGTTGAAAAATTGGAAAGATTGCCCACTGTCGGGAAAGAAGCAAAAGGCGCCAGAGCCGGGAAAGAAGTGAAAGGCGCCAGAGCCGCTGCTGAAGGTATGGAAAACGGGGTTTGTTTTCTGGGACTTGCCGTACTGGAAGATCCACCGTGTGCCTCACAGCCTTGATGTCATGCATATCACGAAGAACGTGTGCGAGAGTCTGCTTGGTACCCTGCTTAACATGCCAGAGAGGACCAAAGATGGGCCGAAAGCAAGGGTAGACTTGAAATGAATGGGCATCAGGCAGGAGCTTCACGCTATATATGATGATGATGATGATGATGATGATGCGAAGCAGGACACGGAAAGTCGTCGCAAAGGCAAAAAGGCCAAGAAGACCGGAAATGACTACCCTCCCGCGTGCTTCACTCTAAGTCAGGAGGAGATCGAGCAGTTTTTCACCTGCCTCGTAGGATTAAAACTTCCTTACGGTTACGCGGGGAAGATAAGCAGATACCTAGACCCAGCAAAGCTGAAGTTCAGCGGGATGAAGTCTCACGACTGTCACGTGCTGATGACGCAGATACTTGCAGTTGCAATCCGTGGGATCATGGACTCGCACGTCCGTGAAATGCTATTTGGCCTATGCAACTTTTTCGACGTCATCTCTCGGAAGTGGGTTGGCGTGAGGCAACTCAGAAGGCTACAAGAAGAGATCGTGGTGATACTATGCGAGCTTGAGATGTACTTCCCGCCCGCATTCTTCGACGTTATGGTGCATCTGCTGGTCCATATCGTGGACGATATCATCCAACTCGGGCCGACGTTCCTGCACAGCATGATGCCGTTTGAAAGGATGAATGGTGTCATCAAAGGATACGTTCGCAACATGTCACGTCCAGAGGGAAGCATATCCAGGGGCTTTCTGACCGAAGAGTGCATCTCCTACTGCACGAATTATCTAGGCATCGAGAACCCCGTTGGTCTGCCCGTCTACAGGAACCTCGACAGGCTCGCTGGATGGGGTCACCGTGAGGGTCGCCGCGAAATGCATGTCGACTTCGAGGGTCGACTCGCCGACTTTGAAAGAGTAAACCTAGTAGCGCTACAACACATAGACGTGGTCGATCCTTGGGTGGTAGAGCACAAAACCTTTATTGAGAAGACGTACAATGACCGAGGCCAACAGAGGACGGACGGAGATATAATCAAAGATCACAACTCATGTTTCACGCGTTGGTTCAAGCAGAAGCTTCTATCGTACCCTTTACGTGAGGATTCTTCCGCGGAAGAACAACTCATATTCGCCTTGTCACGGGGCGCCGAGCACAACCTGATGACCTATGAGGCGTACGATATCAACGGCTACACATTCTACACCGAGGCCAAGGACATGAAGAGCGATGGTTATCAGAACTCTGGGGTAACGATGGAATCCTACACCGGTAACGACAAGGACAGATACTACGGAAGTGTCGAGGAGATCTGGGAGCTGAGCTACGCTAGAGAGAAGGTCCCGATGTTCCATGTCAGATGGGCCAAGAGCGTCCTAAAAGAAGACCGGTATTTCACCACTATGGTTATACCCGAAGCCAAATCCAAGACCGCGGGCACAAATGTCACCGCGAAAAATGAGCCATGGGTACTGGCTTCCCAAGTTGACCAATGCTTCTTCATTACCGACCCGTCAAAGCCCAGTCGTGTTGTCGTGAGGAGAGGCAAAAGGAAAATCATCGGAATGGATGGAGTAGCCAATGAGAAAGACTTCGACAAGTACGGCGACCCGAGGATCGAACATGACGACGATTGAAAGTGCAACTAATCCCCGGGTGGTTTTGGTAATTAATAACAACATATATATCATTGAACTAATATTTACTTGAGAATCATTTCAGAGAAGTTCGATGATATGGGTATGGAAATGTCTGAAGAAGTGGACCCCTCAAAATGCTAAGACAAGCATTGGCAAAAGCTCAAGACTCTATTTTTGGTTTAGTGATCAAAGATCACATTGAGTCCATAGGAAAAGCCAATACTATTAAAAGGGGATGAGGTTGTGTTAATGATCTGGTTGCTCAAGTGCTTAGTGATCTAGCTCCCTCAACTATCAGCACTCTTCACTACTTAACACACTCATAAGTAATCTCGGACAAACTGATTCTGCAAACTCAGTCCCACCGAGATGAACCACCTCAGTTATTCTTCCAAACCCTAATTTCTCGGTCCATCCGATTTTGAGTTTCGGTCTCACCGAAAATGGACTGCCAACCTTCTGTAACCAATTGACATCACTTCGGAATATCCGAGTTGTTATTTTCGGTCCCACCAAGATGGCAAGCTCCAACCTTTGACTCACTTCGGACACACCGAGATGGTATTTTCGGTCCCACCGAAAATCCCAACGTTCACTATATTTGAACTTTCGGTCTGACCGAGTTTTCACTTCGGTCTCACCGAGATTGGTCAAATGTGTGTGTAACGGTTGGATTTTGTGTGGAGGCTATATATACCCCTCCACCCCCTCTTCATTCGTGGAGAGAGCCATCAGAAAGTCTACCATTCCTACCATACACTTTCTGAGAAGTGAACCACCTACCCTTGTGTTGAGATCAAGCCATTCCATTCCTACCATATGAAACTTGATTTCTAGCCTTCCCAAGTTGCTTTCCACTCAAACCTTTCTTCCACCACAGCCATATCAGTGAGGAGAGTTGAGTGTTGGGGAGATTATCATTTGAAGCACAAGAGCAAGGAGTTCATCATCATCAACACCATCTATTACCTTTTGGAGGGTGGTGCCTCCTAGAT
This sequence comes from Secale cereale, assembly GCA_902687465.1. Taxonomy (NCBI): domain Eukaryota; kingdom Viridiplantae; phylum Streptophyta; class Magnoliopsida; order Poales; family Poaceae; genus Secale; species Secale cereale. The sequence goes on from LR738712.1 coordinate 199,590,690, forward strand.
TGGTTAGGTGTTGCTTGGGAGCCTCCGTCTTTGAGATGTGGAGTTGAACCAAGAAGTTTGTAAGGGCAAGGAGATCGCCTACTTCGTGAAGATCTACCCCGAGTAAGGCTAGTCCTCCGTGGGCGTAGGCCATGATGGAATAGACAAGGTTGCTTCTTCGTGGACCCTTCGTGGGTGGAGCCCTCCGTGGACTCGCGCAGCCGTTACCCTCCGTGGGTTGAAGTCTCCATCAACGTGGATGTACGATAGCACCACCTATCGGAACCACGACAAAAATCTTCGTGTCTCCAAACTGCGTTTGATCTTCTCCACCTCTCTTTTACATGTGCAATTTACTTTCCGCTGCTATTACTCTAGAATTGCATGTGTAGGGTGATACTTGAATTGATCTTAATTGCAAAACTGCCAAAAACATTGCATGATCAAAAGGCAAATTTTTATAAAGTCAAGTAGTCTAATCCCCCCTCTAGACCTACTTTCGATCCTACAAGTGGTATCAGAGCTTTGGTCTCCATTGTTTTGGTTTCCATTGCATTGGACTCCATAAGCTTGGTTTCACAACCTAGGAGAGTATGGCGTCTAGTGAGGGTAATTATCGTAGAGGTCCTTACTTTGATGGTACAAATTTTGCTAGTTGGAAGCATAAAATGAAAATGCATATTCTTGGTCATAACCCAGCCGCATGGGGCATTATTTGTGTTGGTATGCAAGGTGATTTCTTCGAAGAAGGAAAAGTTCCGGATCGCGAAGCTACACCGGAAGAGTTGCGGATGATGCAAAACAATGCTCAAGCTTGTGACATTCTCTTCAATGCTTTGTGTCCCGAAGAGTTCAACAAAATCAGCCGTCTTGAGAATGCTAAAGAGATTTGGGATACTTTGGTTGAAATGCACGAAGGTACTGAATCTGTGAAGGAATCAAAGCTAGATATTCTTCAAGGACAACTTGACAAGTTCAAGATGAAGGATGGTGAAGGAGTCGCTGAAATGTACTCTAGGCTTGCTCTCATCACAAATGAGATTACCGGCTTAGGAAGCGAAGAAATGACCGACCGATTCATCATTAAGAAGATTCTCAGAGCTTTGGATGGAAAGTATGACACCGTGTGCACTTTGATCCAAATGATGCCAAACTACAAGACCCTCAAGCCAACTGAAGTCATTGGAAGAATTGTTGCTCATGAGATTACACTTAAGGATAAGGAAGAGCTTCACAACAAGTCAAGTGGTGCTTACAAAGCTACAAGTGATGCTCCTACTACCTCAAGTGACAAGCTAATTTCCAATGAAGAGATAAGCCTAATGGTCAAGAACTTCAACAAGCTCTACAAGAATAGAGGCAAAGAAAGAAGCTCAAAGTCTAGATCATATGATGAAAAGAGATCTTCTAGCCGTGATCGAAATTGCTACAATTGTGGAAGACCCGGACACTTCTCAAATGAGTGTACGGCTCCCCACAAGAGAAGAGAAGAATCTCCAAGAAGAAGAGCAAGAGATGAGTCACCTCGGAGAGAGAGAAGGAGTAGAGATGATCGTTATGAACGAAGACCCTCTCGGAGAAGCAAGGATTCGGAGAGGAAAGACAAGTCATCAAGGAGCTACACAAGAAGAAGACATCAAGCTCATGTAGGTGAATGGGTCTCCGGCTCCGACTCCGACAATCAATCCGATGGAAGCTATCACTCCGACTCCGACTACAGTCAAGATGAAGGTGTTGCCGGACTTGCACTCGTATCCTCCAACTCCAACTCCTACGACTTATTTGATTCACCAAATGAGGGAATTGGAAGATGCTTCATGGCTAAAGGCCCCAAGGTAACACACCCTGAATTCATTGACTTTGACAGTGATGAGGATGACTTGCTAGGTGAAGATGAGCTCTTGCATGATAAATCTAGTGAGCTTAGTAATGATGAAAATGCTAGTAGTCTTTATAGTCGAGAAGAGTCGAATGACAATGCTATGAAGGAGATTGAGCGTCTAACTAAAGAACTAAACACTCTTAAGTTAGCTCATGAAACAACTCAAGAAGATCATAGAGAGCTCCTAAGATCTCATGAGAAGCTACGCTTCGAGAAGCTCACTCTAGAGCAAGAACATGAGTTTCTAAAAGCGATCAATGACGATCTTCGAAAGAAGAGTTCTTCATATCTTGCCAAACGACTTCTCTTGTCTAATTTATTGCCACCTATTAAGACTAAGCATGACAAGCACAAGAGAAATTCTTCCTCTAGTAGTAACAATAACAATGTTAAATCCAATATTGTTACTTCTAGTAGTTCTCTTGATTCCACTAACAATGTTTCAAGCCAAGTTACACTTGAGCAAGAAAATAGCTTATTGAAGGAAATCATAGAGAAAGGTGTCTACAAGAGTCTTGCCGGAAGCAAGAACTTTGAGGAGATTGTTCGCAAACAAGGAAGACACCGGAAGAATCAAGGGATTGGTTTTGAGCGAAAGTTCAACGCCGAAGGTGTTGAGTGGGAAGAAGGTCAATACCCTACTCCACAGTTTGTTTCACAAAAGGAGAAGTATGATCCTACTTCTTCCAATGTGGAACAAGCTCAAGATGACCTTCCACCACAAGACCACAAGCTAAAGGCCAAGGACAAGCTTCAAGAGGAGATTGATGCATTCATTGAAGCACCTCAAGCCATGGTCAAGTGGGTTCCCAAGGACACATCAAGTTCTACTTCGTCAAGCTCAAAAACAACACCAAGGATTCCCATCAAGATGATGTGGATCCAAAAGAAGAAGAACTAGAAGGTTCTTGAGGGTGACTCCGCCAACAAACTTCACTCATATTCATTTTGGCAAGAACTTGTGCAATCAACTTCCACATCATGCACTAGTTCATGTAGTCACAAACCCTCTTGTTGGTAAGTCAAGGGACAAGGTAATCATTGCTTTCATGGACATCATCTTTTATGTACTTCACTCTATGTCTATGGATATTCTTGTTTGTTCCTTGTGGGACTAACCCATGTAGGTATTGAAAGTACCCTAATCCAAAGGATTGCTCCCAACTCTTGATGATCTGCATCAACATTGAGCATCCACATCTTCAACATCTACATGAAGTCTTCTACGACAACCCAAGGTTAGTTTGACCCTTTAAAAGGGGTTTTCACATCTAGGGGGAGCTTTGCTCTAAAAATTGAGCTAAAACATCTCCAAATGATGTGAACACATAAATGCTTTATGTAAAAGTGGTAACCCCACTTGTGCTTAAACGATGAGTATGACCTATGATCAAATGTTCTCATTTGGCTCCTAAGTCAATATACTCATATATAGATGACCTAGTCATCGACAAATTGTGTGCTAGTAGCTAGAATGTTGGTTGTGCATGTTTGACACATATTTCAGTTGCTATCTTATTGTGTGAGCATGTTGAATGCATGATTTCATCCATTCAAGGACATCCATTTGTTGTTTTGATTGTTTTGGTTTTTCTGGCCAAATGGATGGACAAGAATGCCTAAGCACCTTCCCTAGCTATCTATGCTTTCTTGTCTCAAATTCTATTCATGCTCATATCACAACTTTGAACAAGTCTTTTTCGGACAGTCCGAGTGAGGAGCACCCGGAGCCACCGATTCGTCTAAGGCTGACTTCCAAAACCTTCTAAGTCCATTTCGGTCTGACCGGCTTCTCAATCTTGGTCCAACCGAAACGCTTAGACTGATCTAGGTTTCATCTCGGTGAAACCGAGTTCAAAATCTCGGTCTGACCGATATGCGTAACTGCACAGCAGTTATACATCTCGGTGACACCGAGTTTTTCAACTCGGTCCCACCGACAGCATGGGGTTATATATACCTGAGGGCTGCGCGCGATTTAATTCTTCAAACCGTTCGCCCCCAAGACCCCTGCTGCCGTCGCCCTGGTCTACGGATCGTCACCGTCGTCGCCTGTGCGCCCTCGCCGCAGGTCTCCGCCGCCGTCAACGGTAATCATCTCCACCGTTGCCGCCGTAGAGGGATTCCACCAAGTTAGGGTGTATCCCGATCCCTTTCGTGCTCCCCTTCCGATTCTTGCACGATAGGCTTGCCATGATTCAATCCACGTTTGAGATATTCCCTATACATTAGTTCAGATCCTCTAGTTTCGAGCAAAATTCTTAGGTTTAGGTTTCCACGGAACGCATCTCGGTGAAGCCGATTTTGAAACTCGGAATGACCGATTTGGCCTCTGGCCATTGCACTGCATCATTCGGTTTAACCGAGTTGTGCCAATCGGAATGACCGAAACGTAGTTTCAGTGAAACCCTAAGTTATCGGTAGGACCGAAACCCATTTCGGTCTGACCGAAAGTGGTGTGTAGGTTTCTGTTGAACACTTCGGTTTCACCGAAACCTGAAATCGGTTTGACCGAAATACATTCTGTGAAAACTCAAAACTAAGTTTTGAACTCAATTTTTTTTTGCAAAAACCTCTGCAGTTGTGATAACTCTTCTACTCTGCCTATACCTTAACTTTTCACAGGTTTTCAGCCATGTCAGATGTCAGTGACAGCCAGAACAGGTCTGAGTCACCTTTTGCTGAGATCCAGAGGCAGATACAAGTCCTGCTAGCAGCTCCAGTGATGATGGTGAGAGGAGCACCCCTAGTGGGTTGCCTCCTGCAGCCACCAGAACCAGGAAGAAGAGAACTTCTGATGATGAAGACTCTGACTTTGTTGCTGAGGAAGTTACCTCCAAGCCAAAGAGGAATGTGGTTGCCAAAGAGCACCAAGGGCAGCAGACAAGGAAAGGCACAAGCAAAGTAAAGCAGTCAGCAGTTGCAAAGAAGCTCAACTTGGAAGAGCCAGCTCCAAGCAAGGTGAAGAAGACTTCCAAGAGGAAGAGGGTAGTATATGCTGAACCTCAAGTTGATGCTGCAGAAGAAGAAGAAGAAGATGCACCCCAGCCTCCTCCTCAGAAAGCTAAGTTCATGGGTGATGCTATTCGGGCTCAAGCCTCCTCTAAGCCCAAGAAGCCTGCTCAAGCCAAGGCAGCTCCAGCCAAGCCCAAGAGAACAACCAGAAGCATTCCAGCTTCTGATAAGAACAAAGGTGAGATGCCACCGTCTGAATCAGATGAAGAGCATGTGTTGCTTAAGCTCCGTCCCAAGTTGCCACTCCACAATGATGCTCATCCTCAAGCTAAGGACATGAAGGCAAGGAAGGACAAAGGTCTCAGGCTATGGAGACAGTCTGATCCATATGCTGTAAGGAGAAGGACTGCTGTGGACCCCAGATTCCACACCAGAGAGCAGCAGGATTTCTATGAGACCGTGCTGATGGATAAGAAGCCCATTGTTGCTGACACCAGTTCTACGCCACAGCCCACTTTTATCCTGATGGCAAGATCACCTGGATGACTGAAGGTCAAAGGTTTTCTTCGACTGTTGAAGAATGGGAAGAACTTTTGAACGCTCCAGTGCAGAGAGAGGACGACATTGATGTCTATGGGATTCCTAAGAAGAGTCATGATTCCATGAAGAACATGTACAAGGAGATCCCGGCTGCTGATTTGGAAGGATGGAAGCTAGGCTCAGTGTACTATCTCCAGGCAGGTCTGACCACCACTAACACTATTCTGAGGCATACATTGATGCCTAAGTCTGGAGACCACCGCATGATTCGAGGCTATTCTATCAACATGCTGAATATTCTCGATGAGAAGGCACCTTTCAAGGTGATGGACTTGATGGTAGAGACCATTAAGAGGACTGCAGCTGACCAGAAGAGGTCGTGTGGGTTTGCTCCGCAGATACAGATGCTCATCAACGCCAAGTTTGGCACTGGCAAATTCATGTTGGATATGAAGCACTTGCCACTGCAGCCAGAGCATGAGGACAACGTAGTTGTGATGGATGAAGAGGATCCTACCTCAGTTGAAGGACAGGCCAAAATCGAAGCTGCAAAGAAGGCTAAAGCTGACAAAGAGGCAGCAGCAGCAGCAGCTAAGCCAAAGAGCTTTGGAGAACAAATTCTTGAAGCTACCCAGAGGATTGAACAACGTCTGGCCAGCATTGAACAATCTCAGGAGAGCCTAGAGAGGATTGTTGAGGACAAGATCCACGCTCTGGACGTGAAGCTGACTGAGATTCAGGTGTCTGTCAACAAGCTTGAGGCAGACATGGAGGAGACAAGGCAGGAGAGAGCAGAGCTTATGCAGGATAATCTAGTCCAGGACTCTCATCGCCAGACTGCTCAGGTTCCCAGAGGATCCAGATCTGCAGCTATCCCAGTGACTGACTCCAGGGCTACCACTTCAGCACCAGCTACAGCTCCAGCAGTTGCTCCAGCTTCAGCATCCACTCCTCCAGTGCAGACATCAGCAGAAGTCTTCGCCGATGCAGCTATCTCTACACCGACATCTACCCAGACGGGAGCCGCCAGCAGAGCCCGCAGTGACGCTTAGCTCTATACCTTTTCGAACTTTTTGGTAACTTGTTGCCAAAGGGGGAGAAATTGTTATAGATCATAGGGCTTCGAGAGAGAGAGTGCTCTTTCGTCTTTCGTTCTTTTGCCGGTTTCCTTGAGATACATTGGTTTCTTTTGGTCTTTCGAAACTTTTAGTGTGCTTGCTACTACGTTTGATGCTACCTTAATGAGTGCCTAGTCATACTATGCTTTAATGTGTGCTTAATGCTTATCATATGCTATTCCTTATTGTATGGCTATTTACTCTTGTCTTGGTGATTGAGTGCATGTTATTCATTCTTATCATTTTGTGCGCTCCACCAAGATGTATGTGACATGGAAGAGTGACCCATAATCCTAATCGATTGTGCATTTGCATTCAAACGCAAATTTTAAATAATGCACAAATTTAGGGGGAGCTCTTGTTTATCACATACTTCTCAAAGCGACGATATTACTCATTGATTATATCTTTTGTCGAAGCTTTGATCTATATGTTGTCATCAATTACAAAAAAGGGGGAGATTGAAAGTGCAACTAATCCCCGGGTGGTTTTGGTAATTAATAACAACATATATATCATTGAACTAATATTTACTTGAGAATCATTTCAGAGAAGTTCGATGATATGGGTATGGAAATGTCTGAAGAAGTGGACCCCTCAAAATGCTAAGACAAGCATTGGCAAAAGCTCAAGACTCTATTTTTGGTTTAGTGATCAAAGATCACATTGAGTCCATAGGAAAAGCCAATACTATTAAAAGGGGATGAGGTTGTATTAATGATCTGGTTGCTCAAGTGCTTAGTGATCTAGCTCCCTCAACTATCAGCACTCTTCACTACTTAACACACTCATAAGTAATCTCGGACAAACCGATTCTGCAAACTCAGTCCCACCGAGATGAACCACCTCAGTTATTCTTCCAAACCGTAATTTCTCGGTCCATCCGATTTTGAGTTTCGGTCTCACCGAAAATGGACTGCCAACCTTCTATAACCAATTGACATCACTTCGGAATATCCGAGTTGTTATTTTCGGTCCCACCGAGATGGCAAGCTCCAACCTTTGACTCACTTCGGACACACCGAGATGGTATTTTCGGTCCCACCGAAAATCCCAACGTTCACTATATTTGAACTTTCGGTCTGACCGAGTTTTCACTTCGGTCTCACCGAGATTGGTCAAATGTGTGTGTAACGGTTGGATTTTGTGTGGAGGCTATATATACCCCTCCACCCCCTCTTCATTCGTGGAGAGAGCCATCAGAAAGTCTACCATTCCTACCATACACTTTCTGAGAAGTGAACCACCTACCCTTGTGTTGAGATCAAGCCATTCCATTCCTACCATATGAAACTTGATTTCTAGCCTTCCCAAGTTGCTTTCCACTCAAACCTTTCTTCCACCACAGCCATATCAGTGAGGAGAGTTGAGTGTTGGGGAGATTATCATTTGAAGCACAAGAGCAAGGAGTTCATCATCATCAACACCATCTATTACCTTTTGGAGGGTGGTGCCTCCTAGATTGGTTAGGTGTCGCTTGGGAGCCTCCGTCTTTGAGATGTGGAGTTGAACCAAGAAGTTTGTAAGGGCAAGGAGATCGCCTACTTCGTGAAGATCTACCCCGAGTAAGGCTAGTCCTCCGTGGGCGTAGGCCATGATGGAATAGGCAAGGTTGCTTCTTCGTGGACCCTTCGTGGGTGGAGCCCTCCATGGACTCGCGCAGCCGTTACCCTCCGTGGGTTGAAGTCTCCATCAACGTGGATGTACGATAGCACCACCTATCGGAACCACGACAAAAATCTTCGTGTCTCCAAATAGCGTTTGATCTTCTCCACCTCTCTTTTACATGTGCAATTTACTTTCCGCTGCTATTACTCTAGAATTGCATGTGTAGGGTCATACTTTAATTGATCTTAATTGCAAAACTGCCAAAAACATTGCATGATCAAAAGGCAAATTTTTATAAAGTCAAGTAGTCTAATCCCCCCCCCTCTAGACCTACTTTCGATCCTACAACGATGATGAAGTAGCAGCATAAACCACAAGAAGAAGCAGGACCACCCTACCTAAAGGACGTCCGTTCCACAGAAGAATTCCATTTGCGAAAAAAGGGCAAGAAGATTGTGATCAGATAGCTAGCTAAGATCGATTGTATTTAAATCATAGTCTTCATTTCTCAATTGTATTTCATGGGCACTTTTTGAACTATCACGAATATTTTTAAATTTCATGGGCACTTTTTGAATTCATGAGAACACTCGATCTCGATCGCTCTCCATCTCGATCGTTATCCCCCCTCGCCAGATTCCCCTTGCCAGATCCCCCTCACCGCCGAGCACCCCCCGCACCCTCCCCCGCTCCACCA
>LR738712.1:199599642-199614029 GCA_902687465.1 Secale cereale
GCACCCTCCCCCGCTCCACCGTCACAAATGAATGCAACTAAAGAAATTTGATTAATTTTCAAATAACAAATTTGATGGTATTTTCAAATAACAAATTTGATGATATTTTTCTATATTCATAAATATTTTCAAATAAAAAAATCTGATGATATTTTTTAAAAAATTATTACTATTTTTTTAAAAAAATATTACTGTTTCATATTCATATTCATGATATTTTTTTATATTCATAAATATTTTCAAATAAAAAACTTATTACTGTTTTCATAAAAATTTATTACTATTTCATATTCATATTCATATTCATATTCATGATATATTTTTATATTCATAAATATTTTCAAATAAAAAATTATTAATGTTTTTATAAAAAATAATTACTTATGGCGCATCGCTGGCTGGTGCACCATTGGTATAAAAAAAACATTCTAATGGCGCATCGCTGGCTGGTGCGCCATTGGTATAAAAAAACATTCTAATGGCGCACCGCTAGGGGGTGCGCCATTAGTAATCTTCCTCCCTATAGCTAGTCGCCCGATCCCTTCGTCCCTCCCTATCGCCAGATCCACTTCTCCCTCTCGCCAGACCCATGACGCCGCCGCCACTACGACGCTGCCGCCCCTACGTGCGCCGCCGCCCCCGACGCCCCCGACATCCTCCCCCGACGCCCGCGCCCCCGACGCCCTCGCCGTGCCGTAGCGCTGTCGCGGCCTCGCCACCAACGCCTCCCCACCCCCCCGAACGAGCCCCTCGCCTCTGCCGCGGCCTCGCCACCTTCGTCGAGCAGCAACGCCGCCGCCCAGAGCTACGTCGGCGACCAATCCAGAGGCAGGTAGCCACCACTCCTCCCTCCTTCCTCTCGCATCCTCTCTTTTTTCCAGAGCATGTTCAAGTTTACATTGTTTGTTAACTGAATTTGTTAATTGAATTTGTTAACTGAATTTGTTAACTAAATAAGGCAAGTGCATTCGAGACCACCCTCCCTCTGTCTGCTAGGTTAACTGAATTTCGTAGAGTTATGCAAACCTCCTGCTATGTTTTTGAACACCCTCCCTCTGTAGTTAATTTACTCACATGTTTGTTTGCAAGGAATGCCTGTCCCTCTGATTCCTGGTGGTTATGCCATCTTTATCAGATTCACTTGTTACTACTCCAATGTTTGTTTGCAGAGTATGGACAAACAGTACTGAAATAAATACTGCAGTTTGTGGTTGCTGTTTGGTTTAGAAAGGAACAGACTGAGATTGGGGAAATGAGCCATTGGTTTGGGCTAAACCCCATTGTTTTCCTCCTTGTATTTTCTTCTGTCATCTGGCATGCTTTGTAGCATGTGTGTACAAACACGATAGTACACAAACGGACACTGCACCTTGCTTTCACTACCATTTGTGACAGATGCAGTGGTTACATTAAACTACAAGCTTGATCCATTCATTAGCTACCAAAAAAAGAACTCAAGGAATCAAGAAGTTTTTCAATCCAAACAAGCTAATATTAAATACTCCCAGTAGCATCAGTAGAAATTATTAACTAGGTAGCTTGCATTCGAAATTATTAACATAAGGCACCAGTAGCATCACAGCAGTGCAATTATCTAGGTAGCAAGATCCCACAAAAAAATCCATGAGAGAGGGTTTCAGTAGCAATAGCAATTCATTCCATCTAGTCTTTTCTGTTTTCTACTCCATGAGAGAGATTAAATGCAGCATAGTTTGTTAACTGAATTTGTTACTACTCCATGCAGTCTAGTTTTTTCTGTTTTCAAGTTTGTTAATTAAATTCAGTTAACTCCATGCAGTTACTAATCCATAGGCAGCATATCGTCTTTGTTTACTGTTGCGGTTTAGTAGCGCATCTTTTTTAATTAAATTCAGTTAACTCCATTAGTTAACTTCATTCAACTTATTATTATAAAAAATGTTATAACTATTTGCAGTCAAAATTCTTACCATCCGAGTCAAACTACATGTTAATTGGGTATTTTCACAGTCTCCAATGTGACTTCTGACCATTGATTTATTTGAAAAATATGTTCTCTTTCGTAATGGATCTTATCAATGTGATACTGTCAAAAGACACAAAAAGCTGTTGATGTAACTGCAAGCACATGAAAGAGCTCATCTATATGTCATCTTTATACATATACTTGATACAGTTAACTAGTTTCAGCTTCAGTACACTAAGATTTTAGCTCAATTGTCTTACAAATTAAAATAGGTCAGTGAATTTTGTGTTTTCTTGCTTGGAAGTGACTGCCACAATATTTTGGTAGATTTGTGAATCAAATCAACAAGGTCAATCTGATTTATGTGATGGATAATTGAAATTGAAATTGACATGTCTTGTTCTTATTACTAGATCATAGCGACACTAGATACAGATTCATGTTCATGCACATAAGCCTGTTATTATTGCTGCTGCTTTAATTTGTTTGTAGTGTAACATCTTATAGCTTCACTCGTCCAATCACCTACTGGAAATATCCATGTTTAGACATGGCAGATTTCCCCACTTTGCACTTCTGGGTTTTGTCTCCGACCATCGTGTCGTGATCATTTTGCAGGTACCCCGAGAGGCCCTTGAGTTTGCTGGAATGTCGATTAACTTCCGTTCCGGCAAATTCGGGTACTCCATATGTCCTATTTTCAGCAAAGGTCATGCTGAAATTTTCCGTGAATTTTAGCATGACTTTGCTAAAAATAGGACATATGCGGTACTTGTGACTAATGCATGGGCCGAGGTATCTTAGTAGTTAATTAAGTAGGATCAACTGCCCCTTTATTCTAGCTGCATTAAACCATAGGCGAGAATAGAGCCAAGTGATTAGGCCCAACTTAGAATTCTCATTCCCAGCTTAGCTTTTAGGATGCCTCAGTGTCGACAAACCATAAATTATAAAACCTTGGCTTTTAGGGTGCCTCGGTGTCGATAAAAACCGAAATGATGAAAGCTTAGGCTTTTAGGGCGCCTCGGCGTCAAAAACCCCTCAAAGATAAAAGCTTAGCTTTTAGGATGCCTCGGTGTCGACAAACCCTAAATGATGAGACCATGATCTTGTTCCTCGACAATAACCAACTTTTTGACCAAACTTTTTTCCTATTTAGAGAGAAACATGGCCAACAACGATGAGGCCGGGGGTTCGGGTGGCAAGGCATTCTTGGAGCTATCCCAGGAGATGGAGGAACAACCTCAATTGTATTAGGACGCCGCCTTCCCCACCAATCCTGAGACCACTGATGGTACCGCCGAGGATGACCCCACTGATGGTGCCGCCGAGGATTCCACCACTGATGGTGCCGCCGAGGATGCCACCACTAATGATGGCGGCGCATGCACAGATGGCAGCCAACCGAAGAGGCAACGGAAGGACCGGCGCCCGACCGTGCTCCGCACCGTCAAGGAGAAATTTACTGAAGTGGACTCCGACGGGAATCCAACGGCGCCCGAACGAATAGTCAAGGGGTACTCGCTTCAGCTCGGGTGCATTCTCTGGAGCACCGTCTCGATCAACACCGAGAACCTGAGGCATCCTGACCGAGGGAATTTGCGCAACCTCCTCTTCACGAAGCTGCACGAATTATACAAGTTCCCAGCTGAATTTGAAAACACAAGCCTCAAAGGGAATAAAGTGAACAATATTGCCCTCACGAAGATGAGCACGGCCCTATCTACTTGGAAAAGCAATGTGAAGAGAATGATGGAGAAAGGTGAGAGTTATGAGAAGATCAAGGAGAAAAATCCTTCGATCACCGAAGATGATTACAACGACTTCAAGATCAAGTGCTCGAGCACCGCAACCTTCAAGTCAAGCCAGTGAGGGAAAGAAATGCGGGAGCTGAACTTAGGGGAACACACACTCGGTCCCGGTGGTTAGAGAGTGGCAGAGCCTATATGGGACAAGGAGGAGGTGGACTGTGCCGAGCAAGGCCACCGCCCCTCTTCGATAAATATGGTGACAAGCAGACCAGGAACTTTGTCAGGGCCCGGTACAAGAAGGACCCGAAAACAAAGGAGCTTACCACGGATCCGAAGACCAGGGCGCTTGAGCTTGTTCTAGTAAGGAATACACCCCCGCGTAATTAGCTCCATATGGTTGCATTCTAATTAATGAAGCCAAATTTCTAAAGGGTTCACATTCCTTCTGCAGGCGACTGAAAGCAGTAGCGCGGGGTCCACTAAGAGCAACCCTTGGGACAGCACTCTAAATAGGGCGTTGAATGTAATGAAGAAAAAGGATAAGCTCAGTGAGCCAACGTTAGCTGGTCGTGTGGCCGGCAAAGGCTTGTCCACAAAATGGTCATCATACTATAACGCTGGTGGGCGTAAGGAGAAAAAGACCAGCTCGGAGAGCCAGGCACGCGAGGTTCAAGAACTCAAGGCACAGGTGGCGCGGATTCCGGAGATTGTCCAAGAGCAAGTGCAACAACAACTTAGAGCGACGATCACCGCCATTGTGCCTACCTTGATCGAGGGGTTGCACGCGTGGATTGCGGGCGGCCAACAGGGGCCGCCCCCGATTCCCAGCTTCACGGCCAGCAACTCGCAGAACGCAATGGCGGGGCCATTGGTGTCTCCGGCGGAGGTGGCATTGGTGCCTCCGACGCCGGCACGGGAGCTTAATGCACCCGGGTGTATGTTGGCCGGCACCTCTGCAGCAAGCGGCCCCTCCGTCAACTGCACGCCCGCCGTTGGCGGTGCCTCGACATTATCCGAGCTCGACGCCATCATCATGGTAACTAATTATGCCTCTCTCAGCCGAGGACTTCATCTCCTTGCCTTTGACTGGGCATCCCTGACGCCCTACATGTTTTCGCAGGGCGCTGCCGACGTTCCGTGCACTCTCCTACACTTCGTGAACAACGAGTTGGTTGATGTCGCCAAGGGAAAAAAATTTCAACCGGGCAACCCCGTGTTCCACGGTACTAGGATGCCACCCAACTTGTATAGGGTTCAACTGGTTCGGGTGCTGCCAGGCTGCGACGAGTTGTTACCTCCGATTCGACCCGTCGGGGCCGAAGGAGATGACGTGATGACCCTCAGTGCCTGCCTGAGCTGGCCACTGCTTTGGCCGAAGAGCCAGATTCGTTTGGGGGCGGGGGACACCACCCCAAAGACAACACGGCCAATCGTGCCGGCGCCAAGTCGGACCCATGGCAAGACCGCCGCAACGGTGCCGGACATCCCTATGCCACTGGATCCAAACATGCATATGGAACAGGATCAGAACGACGACGACGACAACGACGACGATACATTTGCCAACGTCGATCAGTACTTTGCCGATCATGGGTACAGTGGCGACTTCATGGGGCCTCCTTCTCAACAACCCAACCCTACAAAAGACGTGCGCGATCTAGCTGGTACAGCGTAGAGACCAAGTTGCAACAGGCGTCGTCTGCCGTTCAGTTCTCAGGAGACGCCTCCAGCTGCCGACTTCACCGAGCCTCAGATAGGCGAGGTGCGAAATATTATCAGCCCCAACACACTCGAGAAGGCGGTCTGTGAGCAGAACTCAGTCCCATTATAGGAGAATAAGAAGGCACGCAAAAGAAAGACTAACAAGGGTGCGAGCCAACCGGCAGCAAGTACGATCCATGCTCAGGACGGGCCACCTTCACCTGAGGATGTAATGAGGAGGGTGCATGTGGCGGGTAGGCCGATGCTACCGAGAAATATGCTCGATGATGCAACCGGTGATATGCGGAGTCTGCATGACAGTGTTCTTTCTTTGGAGAAGCGGCGTCTTAGAGAGAAGGATGTGGCATACCCGGTTTTCGCGGCCAAGGTGCCAGAGGGCAAGGGCTTTGGGGATAACTCCATCGGGGGTACGATCGTCCTGCGGTTTGATGACATCTATGCTATGTTGAACCTTCATCCGCTGCACTACACCTTCGTTCGGCTATTTTCGCCGAGTATGGAGATGCGGATCATTCGCGACAAGACCCCGGACATCGTGATAGTCGACCCCTTCTACATGCGTGCCAAGATCTTGGGCAGAGCTGGGGACCGGCAAGTCGCGAGTTCTTACCTCGAAGGCGTCATTCTGGCAAAGCGAGATAAGGATAACTTCCTCGTGCCTTACTTTCCCGAGTAAGTCCTCCCCTCAACCGCCCCGTAACATATGGATTCTTAAATTTCGATCGTTTTTCTTTTAACATTCAGTGTTTTCTGCAGTGACACACATTGCACGCTGAGCCTCCTAAGCCCCAAATATTCCGTGGCCACATATTTCGACTCGGACCGTCAGTCGAACGTAGATTACACAAATGTCCAGAAGGTTCTTGATGATGTTCTCCCCGGCTACGCCAAATCTGGAGCCACCTTCACCAGGCCTATTCGTAAGACCGGCAAGCACGTGTTCTCCCACAATACGACGTTCTGCTGCGTCAAGCAGCCGCCTGGCGGTCAGAAGGGTGCCTACTATGCCATCCATCACATGCGGGCGATCGTACGGGACCATCATCAACTTCTGCTACCGAGTAAACTCAAAGATTGGGCCGCGAGCGTGTCGGCAATCCAGGACGCGGACATCAGACAAGAATTCTTTCGCATCCAGTCGGAGTTTGCGGAAATCATTCATCAAGATGTCCTTCGTACCTCGGGGCAGTTCTACCTCAGAAATCAACCGTCCAACAGTGACATCGACACAATGCTACAAATGCAGGCTGACAATGCCCGCGATTTCATGACTCCCATGATAGACGGCGGCTTCATCCATGATCCGGTCCCTTGAGTCGAGTCGATAGTAGTGATGTTGTTTCTAGTTCTGAAACATCGATTGGCTCATGTTGTAATTAAACTTTAATGAACTTGTAGTATGTCTCTTTGGTTTCGATTGTCGTTCAACTTAGATGTAATCGATGTTATTAATGTCTTGCTTTTCTCTTCCGATCGTTCTGTTGCATACTTATATATTGCTTATGTATTGTCTATGAATAGGTACTAACATTTCATTTGGCTAGTGCATAGCGATGCCGTCGTATGCCGTGTACAAGGGTAAGGTTCCCGGAGTCTACGACGACTGGGAGGAGTGTCGGAGACAGGTTCACCGATTCAACGGTAATAGTTACAAAGGGTACACCACTAGGGCCGAGGCAGAATCTAGATACGCCCGCTATCTAGCGGGAGAGGGGAGGGAGCGTTGGAGGAACCGGATGAAGACGAGTTTCATCATGATGATGCTCGTCATGATGACCGCAGCTCTCTTCTATGTGATGGTAGTTTAGATGATCGATATCGACTTGTAATGTGAAGACAAACTCGCTACTCGCGGTCTCGAGACTTGTAATATAATGTTCTATCTTTGTTCGGTCTTTTCAATTCGGAGACTAATATGATGAATTGTATTCGGAGACTAATATGATGAATTGTATTCAGAGACTAATCTTCTATTGTATTCCATGAATCTGTTGTTGATGTGTGCTGTCTATATTCTGTCCAATAATACATTTTGTAACCTGTGCAAAAAACAGAAAATTAAAAAATAAATAAATAACCTAATATTCATACTAATGGCGCATCACATCACAGTGCGCCATTAGTATGCCAAAGGATACTAATGGCACATCATTAAACAATGTGCCATTAGTACGCCAAAGTTACTAATGGCGCATCATTAAGCAGTGCGCCATTAGTATGCCAAAGCACCTGGGTATATATGGCCCCCTGGGAGGCATACTATTGGTGCACCGTGGTATATACTAATGGCACATCTGAGGTGCGCCATTAGTATACCACATACTAATGGCGCACCAGAGGTGCGCCATTAGTAAAATATACTAATGGCGTGGCACAAATGGCGCACCACTAATGCGCCATTAATGGCCAAAATAGGTGCGCCATTAGTAGGCCTTTTCCTAGTAGTGACCTTCTATTCCACCAATAATGCTATGTCCATGGCTCGCGCTCATGTATTGCGTGAAGAGTTGAAAAGGTTTAAGAATGTTAAAGTATGAAAACAATTGATTGATTCACACCGGGATGGGCATGATTTATACTTTGTGTTAAGAAGAGGGAGCATTAAATACTATATGATTTTGTAGGGATAACTTTCTTTAGCCATGTTATTTTTGAAGCTTTACAGATTGCTTTTAGTATGCTTGAAGTATTATTGTTTTCATATTGATAAACCTTTGTTTTGAGTCTTATGGATCTGAACATTAATGCCACAATACAGAACAATTACATTGATAAATATGTTTGGTAGTATTCCACATCAATAAATTTGTTTTGTATCATTTACATACTCGAGGACGATCAGGAATTAAACTTGGGGATGCTTGATACGTCTCCAGCGTATCTATAATTTTTATTGTTCCATGCTATTATATTATATGTTATGGATGTTTTATATGCATTATTATGCTATTTTATATTATTTTGGAGTAACTTATTAACCTAGAGCCCAGTGCCAGTTTCTGTTTATTCCTTGTTTTTGAGTTTCGCAGAAAAGGAATATCAAACGGAGTCCAAAAGGAACAAAACTTTACGATGATTTTCTTGGACCAAAAGACATCCAGAGGACTTGGAGTGAAAGTTAGGAAAGCCATGAGGCGGCCACAAGGACGGAGGGTGCGCCCAGGGGGGTAGGACGCGCCCCCACACTTGTGGACCCCTCGTGACTCCACCGACCTATTTCTTCTGCCTATATATTCATATATATTCTAGAAACCCTAGAGGAGGCATAGAAACCACTTTTCCACCGCGGTAACTTCCTATATCCGCGAGATCTACATCAACCCTATTGCCCTTCTGACGAAGCATGAGTAGTTTACCACAGACCTATGGGTCCATAGCTAGTAGCTAGATGGCTTCTTCTCCCTATTTGATTGTCAATACCATGTTCTCCTCGATGTTCTTGGAGATCTATCCAATGTAATCTTCCTTTGTGGTGTGTTTGGAAAGATTCGATGATTGGTGGATTTATGATCACCTTATCTATGAATCTTATTTGAATCTTCTCCGAATTCTTATATGCATGATTTTATATCTTAGTAATTCTCTTTGAACTATCGGTTTGGTTTATCCAACTAGATTGGTATTCCCTGCAATTGGAAAGTGCTTTGCTTTGGGTACAATCTTGCGGTGCTTTCACCCAGTGACAGAAGGGGACAAGACAAGTGTCGTGGACTTCAAGTTGGCGGCGAGGGTAAGGAATTTCACCGGCGAGTCAAAACCAGACACCTGGCTAGAAGACTACCTAGTGGCTATACAGATTGGAGGTGGCAATGACGTCGTGGCCATGAAGCACCTTCCTCTGATGATGGGCGGTTCGGCTCGGGCGTGGCTCAATCAGTTGGCCCCCGGGAGTATGTACAGTTGGGAAGAGCTCGCACGAGTGTTCATTCGGACCTTCGATGGCACCTGCAAGCGGCCTGCTAGCCTCGCAGAGCTTCAGCACTGCGCATAGAAGTCGAATGAAACTTTGAGGGATTACATCCAGCGATGGACCACCTTGCATCACATGGTGGAAAATGTGTCTGAGCACCAGGCAGTTTGCGCCTTCAAGGAAGGCGTACATAACCGAGAGCTCAATTTGAAGTTTGGTTGAACAGGCGATATGTCCCTGTCACGGATGATGGAGATTGCCAATCGGTATGCCAACGGCGAAGAGGCCGATCGGCTCCGCAATGGCAAGAAACCAGTCGGGCAGGATGATGAGAATTCCAATCGGAAGAATAAGCGCAAGACCGAGCTAGTTGCTCAGGGCGAGGCTGCAATGGTCAATCAAGGAAAGGGCAAAGGAAAGCCGAAGGGGTCCTGGGCCCCCAAGAAAGTGAAAGATCAAGCTGGGAATGATGTACTCGACCAGTCGTGTCCCATTCACACGAAGAAAGATGAAGAGGGAAGCTTGGTATATCCCAAGAACACCACTCGACAGTGCCGGCTCCTGATCCAGAACTTCCAGAATGATCAGTCGGCTGAGAAGGGAAAGGAATCAGAGGAGTCCGAAGACAAGGAAGGGGATGGAGGATACCCCTAGATATACTCCACTTTGGTGATCTTCGCAGACATCGAGAGCAAAAGTCGACTGAAAGTCATCAATAGAGAAGTAAACATGGTTGCCCCGGCGACCACCACGTTTTTGAAATGGTCCAGGACCCCCATCACATTCGATAAGTCTGATCACCCTGCGCACATTGCCACCCCCGGGCAGCAGGCACTGGTGGTCGACCCAGTGGTCGAGGGCACACGTGTGACCAGAGTCCTGATGGATGGAGGCAGTGGCTTGAATATCTTGTCTGCAGCAACCCTCCGGGATATGGGCATTCCAATGTCCAAGCTGATCGAAAGTAACATGAGGTTCCACGGGGTCATCCCCGGGAAGAAGGCCGACTCACTTGGCCAAATCACACTCGACGTGGTCTTTGGCGAGTCGAAGAATTATCGCAAAGAGAAGCTGACGTTCGAAGTGGTGGACTTCAATATCGCTTAACACGCCATCCTGGGTAGGCCCGCCTACGCCAGGTTCATGGCTCGACCGTGTTATGTTTACCTCCAGCTGAAGATGCCGGGACCCAACGGCGTTATAACCGTCACTGGGAACCGTCAGAAAGCAGAAGAGTGCTTCTAGAAAGGCTCAAAGATCGCTGACGAGCAGATGGCAGCAGTAGATATGGAGGAGTACCAAAAGAACATGGATCCGAGTGATCTGCTGAGGGCAAAGAAGCCAGCTTCCGAGTCAGCTTTCCAGTCGGCCGGGGAGACGAAACCCGTGCACATCCACCCCACCGAGCCCAATGCAGCTCCGACCCACATTTCCACTACACTCGACAGCAAATAGGAAGAAGCGCTCATCCAGTTCCTCCGTGAGAACTGGGACATCTTCACATGGAAACCATCAGACATGCCGGGTGTGCCCAGGGGACTAGCTGAGCACCATTTGCGAGTCGACCCAAAGGTGAAGCCTGTGAAGGAACATCTCCGTCGGTCCGCTGCGGAGAACAGAAAGGCAATTGGCAAGGAAGTGGGTCGGCTTCTGGCAGCTGAGTTTATTCGCCAGATCTACCACTCCGTGAGGCTCTCCAATGTCGTCATGGTCCCCAAGAAGGACAAGTCTCTCCGCGTGTGCATCGATTTCAAGCACATCAATTGGACATGCCCAAAATATCATTTTCCTCTCCCCCGCATCGATCAGATAGTTGACTCGACTGCGGGGTGCGAGCGTTTGTCCTTTTTGGACGCGTATTCCGGGTACCATCAGATCCGTCTGTTCGGACCCGATGAAATCAAGACAGCTTTCATCACCCCCTTTGGGTGTTTCTATTATGTCACCATGCCTTTCTGTCTCAAAAATGCCG
Organism: Secale cereale; assembly: GCA_902687465.1. Lineage (NCBI taxonomy): Eukaryota > Viridiplantae > Streptophyta > Magnoliopsida > Poales > Poaceae > Secale > Secale cereale. Next base: position 199,610,943 of record LR738712.1, read on the forward strand.
GCGCTACCTTCATGCGCATGATCCAGATGTGCTTGATAAAGCAAATCAGTCAGAACGTCGAGGCATACATGGATGACATTGTGGTCAAGTCACGGAAAGGTTCCGACCTGCTGACCAACCTCTCTAAGACATTCGCAAACTTAAGAAGCTATGATATCAAGCTCAATCCATCGAAGTGTACATTTGGAGTTCATGGCGGCAAGTTGCTTGGTTTTCTCATTTCCTAATGGGGAATCGACGCTAATCCAGAGAAGGTCAGCACCATCCTTCGAATGAAACGCCTCGAGCATATACGCGACGTCCAGAAGCTTACAGGTTGCTTGGCCGCATTGAGTCGATTCATTTCTCGTCTCGGTGAGAAGGCATTGCCTCTCTACCGACTCATGAAGAAATCAGACAATTTCGAGTGGAATTCCGAAGCCGAAGCAGCGTTTGAAGAGCTCAAAGCCTTGATGTCCACCCAGCCGGTGCTTGCTGCCCCAGTAAGCAGAGAGCCTCTCCTACTATACATTGCAGCCACCGGACAAGTTGTCAGCACTGTACTCACGGTCAAGCAGGAAGAAGAGGGCAAGGCATACAAGGTCCAGCGCCCGATCTACTACATATCCGAAGTTTTGACTCCCTCCAAGCAAAGGTAACCGCATTACCAGAAGCTCTTGTATGGGATTCACTTGACTGAAAAAAGGTTGCCTATTACCTCTCGGACCATACAATCTCAGTCGTCAACAACGCCCCGCTGTCAGAGATCATGAACAACCGAGACGCAACCGGTCGAGTGGCAAAATGGGCGATTGAACTTCTTCCGTTAGATATCAAGTTTGAAGCGAAGAAAGCCATCAAGTCACAGGCTATAGTAGATTTTGTGGCCGAGTGGATAGAACAAGAGTTGCCGACTCAAGTTCAGTCGGATCACTGGACTATGTTCTTCGATGGATCCAAGATGCTGAACGGATCCGGCATAGGCGTGGTCCGGGTTTCTCCCAGGGGCGACAAGCTCAGTTACTTCCTTCAGATCCACTTTGACTCATCGAACAACGAAGCTGAGTACGAAGCACTTATGTACGGGTTGCGCATGGCCATCTCACTCGGCGTCCGTCGTCTTATGGCTTATGGCGACTCTGACTTAGTGGTGAACCAAGTGATGAAGGAATGGGACGTCAAGAGCCCGGCAATGACCGGTTATTGCAGTGCAGTGCGGAAGCGTGAAAAGAAGTTTGAAGGTTTAGAGCTCCATCACGTGCCCACAGCCAAGAATCAGCTGGCCGATGACCTCGCAAAAATAGGGTCGACTCGGAGACTTATACCCAAGAATGTGTTTCTGGAGCGTCTGCACAGCCCTTCTGTCAAAGAAGACCCCTTCACGGAAGAACCCCGCAGCCAGTCAGTGCGTCAGATCCAACTGAAGTCGAAGTGCCTACAGTGGTCGACCTGATCATGGAGGTCCTAGTGATTACACCGGACTGGACTGTGCCATACATATCATATCTGCTCAAGCAAGAACTCCCGGAAGATGAGGAAGAAGCGCGCCAGATCGTCCGTCGATCCAAGGCGTTCACTGTCATTCAGGGTCAACTCTACAGAGAAAGTGTCACCGGAGTCGCTCAGCGCTGCATCACCCCAGAGGAAGGTCGATTGATCCTGGATGAGATTCACTCGGGAACTTGTGGCCACCACGCTTCCTCTCGGACTATAGTTCCCAAAGCATACCGAGCCGGGTTTTACTAGCCCCGTGCCAACGAGATGGCCAAGGATATTGTGAACAAGTGCGCAGGTTGCCAGCTCTACTCCAACATGTCCCACAAGCCGGTGTCTGCTTTCAAGACCATTCTGCTAGTCTGGCCCTTTGCTGTTTGGGGCTTGGACATGGGCGGCCCCTTCAGAACGGGCAGAAGCATATTCACTCACCTGCTCGTAGCAGTCGACAAGTTCACCAAATGGATTGAGGTCAAACCCATCAAGAACCTCGAGTCGAGCACCGCCGTCAGCTTCATCGGGGAATTAATATTCAGATATGGAGTTCCCCACAGCATCGTCACGGACAACAGCTCCAACTTTGACTCGGATGAATTCAGTGCTTTCTGTGCTTCTCAAGGAACACGAGTCGACTACGCCTCCGTGGCACATCCGCAGTCGAATGGACAGGCGGAAAGAGCAAATGGTTTGATTCTCCAAGGCCTAAAGCCATGGCTCAAGCGTGATATTAAGCATGCCGCTGGGGCTTGGGTAACCGAACTACCGTCTGTCCTATGGGGTCGGAGGACGACTCCAAACCGGTCGACTGGCCGAACCCCTTTCTTCATGGTCTATTGAGCTGAAGTTGTGTTGCCAAGCGACTTGTTGCATAACGCCCCCAGAGTGGAACTCTTCTCCGAGGCCGAGGCAGAGTAGGCTCGTCAGAATGCAGTCGACCTTTTGGAAGAGGAACGAGAGATGGCCTTGATCCGGTCGACCATCTATCAGAAAGACCTGCGTCGATTTCATGCTGGCAACGTCCGAAGCCGAGCATTCCAGGAAGGAGACATGGTCCTTCGAGTGCATGAGAAACGACCACACAAGCTCGCCCCAGCCTGGGAAGGCCCATTCATCATCACCAAGGTTTTGCACAACGGAGCGTACCACCTTTACAATGTCGCCAAAAAGAAAGACGAACCTTATTCGTGGAACGCGGACCTGCTCCGCCTCTTCTACAATTGAGACACTCGACAGTCGAGTTGTAATAAAGATTTTCCTATTTATTTCAAAGACAAGTTTGCAGCGATCCTTTAATGATTGTTGTTTTCAAAAATACTGGTCTTCAAAATCCCCCAGTGGGTGCTTAGCCACGAACCCGATTCGCCTAAGTTCTAAAAAATAACTCCGAGTGAAGAGCGATCCTCTCACTCGGGGGCTTAGCTGCGGTCCTCCGAGCTGCGTCATAAGTATAATGTGGCTCTGCCTTCCGAGCTCCGCCACAAATACAACGTAGCTTGGAATCGCCTAAGTTACAAAAACCACTCCAAGTGAAGAGCAATCCTCTCACTCGGAGGCTTAGCTGCGACCCCGTGACTCGCCTAAGTTACAAACACTCACTCTGAGTGAAGAGCGATC
>LR738712.1:199614511-199634442 GCA_902687465.1 Secale cereale
AAGAGCAATCCTCTCACTCGGGGGCTTAGCTACAGTCCTCCGAGCTGCGTCATAAGTATAATGAGGATCTGCCTTCCGAGCTCCGCCACAAATACAACGTAGATTGGAATCGCCTAAGTTACCAAAACCACTCCGAGTGAAGAGCAACCCTCTCACTCGGGGGCTTAGCTGCGACCCCGTGACTCGCCTAAGTTACAAATACTCACTCCGAGTGAAGAGCAATCCTCTCACTCGGGGGCTTAGCTGCGGTCCTCTGAGCTGCGTCATAAGGATAATGTGGCTCTGCCTTCCGAGCTCCGCCACAAATAAAACGTAGCTTGGAATCGCCTAAGTTACAAAAACCACTCCAAGTGAAGAGCAATCCTCTCACTCGGGGGCTTAGCTGCGACCCCGTGACTCACCTAAGTTACAAAAACTCACTCCGAGTGAAGAGCGATTCTCTCACTCGTGGGCTCTGATGCTGTCCTTCGAGCTCCGCCATGAGCACAGCGTCACCATCAAGGTGTCAACTCAAAATCCAAGCGATCAAAAAGAGTCTCAAGCAAAGGAATCAAATCCAGATAAAGTCCCGCAAGATTCGGGCAAGAGTACCTGGGCCACAGGCCCACTAGAGTTTAACGTTTACAAGATCACTCGGCATTCCGAGGGAAATTGAATTAAAGTATCAAAGTTCACTCACTCCTCAGGAGGAGGCGGGCTCGCAGGTGCAACGAACTGGTCCAGGTCGATCCCATCGACGATACGGGTGGCGGCTTCCAAGAAAGTCTCCATGAACACGAGAAAATTGAAATTATCAATGTAGCGAACGTGATGGCGACTGGTAAAAGCATACCATGGCACGATGGTGACTCCCACCCACCTCCCACCGCTCCTTCCAACTATTGACGGCAATCTCTCCACACCACCACTAATCTGAGGTTTCTCTCCGATCAATCTCTCCGGCGTCTTCTGCTCTACTTGGTCCTATCCATCTTTCATGGAGATCTCATCTGGATCAACCCTTGGCTTGGATTTCTCCAAGGGTTTTGAGTTTGCGGATAAGGTTTTTCGATCTACTGGTCTTACCATTCATCCTACGGATGACACTGGTCATTTCACGATGGTTGTATCTTTTGGGAGACATGATTTTCGTCTCACGGAAGATTCTGTTGCGGCGGCTTTCGAGGCGGCCATTGGAGGTTCTGCTATTGAATTGGGAGTTTCATACATACATGACAAGGTCTATTCTTTTAGTGTCTCCTCTAAGCAAGTTGATTTTCTGGTTCTTAACCTCCATTTTTTTACTTGCTTGAACTTCAAATGTTATTTTAATCTTTGGGGTCGTGGTTGTCCTAATTGGGAACGTGAGTTCCATCGTTGGAATCTTGAATGTGATGCTGAGTGGATCCTCATTAGTCCATCCAAGAGACGAGCTGCCCTTGGCATGCTAGCTATGCATCACCCACCACGTAAGTCTTCCCTTCGATCGGGTAAGCAAGTTAAGAAAAGGATTTCCTTTGCTACAATGCAAAACTATGATGCTTGCAAAGGCTATAGATACCCTGCAACACAGGTTGAGATTGACACCATCATTGAAGCGGGTTATGAAGTTTCTGCTCATGAGAGGGTTATCATTCATCCCTCTCCGCCGGCGAGTTTGCGTTGGACGGCGGCGTCACCTCCAATTATTTTTGGCACAGTTCAATCTGCGGATCTCGCTCCTAATATTGCACCGGACTTATTGCAACCACGTGATCTGCATGCTCGAGATACGTTGCTGGTTTCAACCACGTCCAACCCGGAATCGCCGGCTCCCCATGTTGGGCCTTCAGTAATTGGGCCGCTTGAGCCATCTGACTCTTTACAAGCTGATATACCATCGTCGCAGGAGGCGCGTGATCAATTTATTGAAATGGTGGATGACATGGTGGCTCGTGTGTTAACGTGCTCTAAATGTTTGCAAAAGGGCCACATGTCAGTATCTTGTCTAGTTTGTTTGGCTTGCAATCGCTCTGGTCACCGAGGTTATCAATGCAAGCAATGGGCAAAGGATAACGGTTTTGTTTGGAAAGTTAAAAAAATGCGTCACAAAATCTTGGTAAATCGAAGGAGGTGGAATCAGCTCCTGCCATGAGTCCTATTCCTATTCTACCTACTCGCGACTCCTCGGTTTTAGAGACAACCTCCCACGAGCACCAGCAGGGTATTGTCCCATCGCTGCTGCCCTCCCCCGTTGCCCAAGCTTCATCCTCGACGCTAGCTCCTACCTTGCCACCTCCATCGTTCATGGCCAACTTCGCCATTGACCCTGTGGAATTCCTCCCGTCGGGCTTTGAGGTCATCGATGGAGGACCAACAAGGCTACCGCGGACGTTTCTTTCTCCGGAGGTTGCTCCAGATCAACACCATGAGCAGTATGCTATTGGCATCGTTGAGCCCCCTCCGCCACCTGGTCAGATTCAACAGTTTCATCAACTGGTTAGTGATTTTGTTATGACCCAACTTCATCGAGATGTTCTTAGTGATCAGCAGTGGATTGAAGGTGTTGGTTTGTTCGAGTTTAGAAGTGCCGCTTCTAGGCACGCTATCATGGATCATCCTCCCTACAACATTGGCAATGGCCACTTTGTTCGATTCATACCGCACAACCATGGCATTAATCATAGAGCTACTCAAGGCTTTCGTAGAGGTTGGCTTATGATCTTGGGAATTTCGCTTGACTATCGCACTACCAAATATATATCTGATGCAGTCAGTACTTTTGGTCGCTATCATCAGTGGCATCAGGAAGATCCGCGCATGGTACGCACCCTTGTTTATGCATCTTTCCCATGTCCTGAGCAAGTGACGCGTGATATTGTTTATCGAGAATATGGTGATTTTGGGGCTACAGGAATCTCTTGGACTGCTCCTGTTTATGTCCTCTCGGCGGAGTTTGCAGATATTCTCCCCACGGATGAAGATCCGATGCCACTTAATGGTAATCCGCACCCTCTACCAGGGCACTTGCAATTCGACAACATAAACTTTGTCATGCCTGAATTCCCCCAGTTAGGGTGGAATGAACCACCTGAGCCGCAACACATCAATCATCAGCAGAATAATGATGAGGTTGTAGTTGAGGATTGGGTCCAAGACAACAACCCGCAGGAGGTTTCGCAGGAATCTGTGGTGATGCAAAACTCTGGGCCAGATCACAGTTCTGACAGTGACAGTCAACAAGCTATTGCAGTGTATCAGCCACCTGCTCTTCAGGCGCCAATCTTTGTTGGCCGTGTGCTCACAGTTCTTGGACCTGAAATTCCTCCGGAGATGCTCTAGACTCGGTGCTTTTCTAATTTGATGCCTTTTGTGGAGACTATGCATATCCCTAAAGGTATGCCTCAGCTCATCCCTCTTAAGGCGGTCTTCTTGTCAAAGGAATACTGGGAGGTTTCGTTTTCAAGTACGCTGCTATGCAATGAGTTGGTCTTTCAGCCGTCTCCACATTGTCCTTTTGAGCCAGTGGTCACAAAACCCAAAGTAGTTCGCTCTCTCTGTTTTGATGAGGTTGCAGATTCAAACGATGCCATGGCTACTTCAGATACTCTGACAGAGGTGGAGATGGCCACTTTCAATTTCACTGCAACAGCAAAGAGGACTCGAAGACGCAAGATCAGCGCGGTAGTTGAATCAGATGTCAGGCGTAGTGCTCGGCTGTCTGCGCTTAGGGATGGTTTCAGGCAGAGTGTGCCGAAATCCGTTCCTCTAAAGAAGCCATCAGCCAAGCCTCTCAAGAAGAGGAGGGTGCAGGAGCACAAGACTGACGAAGAGGCAGCTTTAGTTCCACCGCCAACACCCATCAGAGTTCTCCAGCAGATTGGGGGTCATCTTGGCATTGCTCCTGAGAAGATTTCTGCCGACAAGCTTAATGCAAATCCGGCCTCTTCGTCCTCTACTTCTTAGGCTCATGATGACTAGTTTGCTCCTCATGCTGGGTTTATGGTTAACCCTTGTTAAAACCATTTATCTCGTTAGATTATTATTTTCAGTTGTTGAAGTTTATTGCAACTTGCGGTCCTTGATGGGTCATCATTATGTGGTGCCTGTATTGCTACTATTATTTTGAGTTTGTAATGACTGATACTACTTTAAGAGATTGGAAGGTCTTATGCTGGAATGTGCGAGGTTTAAATTCAGAAAATAGCCAACGTGCTGTTCATCAGAAAATTGAGGAAAGTGTCTGCTCTGTTATTTGCCTTGAAGAAACAAAATGTGAGAATATGGGTCAACGTTTCATTCGCAAATTTTGCCCGAGACGTTTCGATCATTCTGTCTTCGTTCCTTCGGTTGGGGCTTCTGGTGGCATGATAGTGCTTTGGAACTCTGCTATATTTACAGGCAGAATGATAGAATCCTTAAGTTTTGGCATAACTATGGAATTTCAATCCACACACAACTCTGATGTCTGGACCTTGGTTACTGTTTATGGGCCATGCCACAACCCTGCTAGAGATAACTTTATCACATGGCTGCACAACCTAGTTATTCCCATAGATGCTAACTGGCTTTTACTTGGGGATTTCAACTTTCTCAGGTCCATGGACAATAGAAATAGGCCAAGTGGCAATGTTAATGATATGCTCTTATTCAATGAGGTTATTGGACACCTTGGCCTTATTGAACTTCCTTCAAAAGGGCAGAAGATTCACTTGGTCAAATATGCAAGCTGTTCCTTTGTTGGAACAAATAGACTGGTTTTTTACTACTGTCAGCTGGACTTCTCATTATCCCAATTCCTTGGTGCTTCCTCTAGCCAGATCAACTTTTGATCATACACCCTGTGTGGTTTCTATTAAAACAATGATCCCTAAGGCCAAGATTTTTCGTTTTGAGAACTACTGGGTTGAATTACCTGGATTTATGGAATGTGTTAGTCAAGCTTGGTCTCAACCTGTACACAGGAAATCTTCTGCTGCCATCTTATCTACAAAGTTTAAGAATCTTATACATTCTCTAAAGGTCTGGCACACCAACCTCTCTAAGATCAAGAGGCTCATTCAAGACTGCAACAAGGTAATCATACACTTGGATACTCTTGAAGAGCTTTGACCTTTATACACACCTGAAGCTAACTTCAGAAGGATTGTGCAACTTCATTTGGAAGTGATTCTAAGATTACAGTTTATCTACTAGAAGCAGAGATGCACAATTAGGAACATTAAAGTTGGGGAAGATAACACAAAATTCTTTCATGCTATGGCAACTGAAATATTCAGGTCAAACACCATTTCCAGTATCACAGTGGATAATGATATCATATCTGACCATGCTACCATGTCAGCTCTATTTTTGCAAGAATTCAAAGATAGAATGGGTTGTTCCAATGATATACAAATGGGGTTTGACCTTGCTTCCATTATTCCAAGAGTTGAGGGTCTAGATGATTTAACTAGACCCTTTTCCAAGGAGGAAATTGAGCTGGTTATTAAGCAAATGCCATCTGACGAAGCTCCTGGGCCTGATGGTTTTACTGGTCTCTTTTTTTAAAAATGCTGGGACCTAATTAAAGAGGATTTCATGCTGTTAGTGCAAGAGTTTTATGATGGCTCATTAAACTTGGAATGTATAAACACATCCTTGATAACTCTGATACCTAAGAAAATAAGCTCTGAAACTTTGAATGACTACCGGCCTATTTCTCTCACCAACACATGCTTAAAGTTTTTAACAAAGCTGTTAGCTAATAGGCTGCAAAGAGTTATTCTCTCTTGTTTTCACAAGAATCAGTATGGGTTTTTGAAGTATAGATCTATCCAAGACTGTTTGGCTTGGTGTTTTGAATATATACACCAATGTCAGGCATCAAAAAGACCTATTGTGCTGCTTAAGCTTGATTTCACTAAAGCTTTTGATACCATTGAACATGAAGTTATTTTAAGAACCCTCAGATACAAGGGTTTCAATGAGAAGTGGATATCATGGATCAGGACTATCTTATCTTCTGGGTCTTCATCAATTCTGCTGAATGGGGTACCAGGAAGTCACTTCCAATGTAAGAGAGGAGTCAGACAGGGGGACCCCATGTCTCCTTTGCTATTTGTGCTAGCTGCTGATTTGCCGCAGTCTGTGGTGAATGATATGTGTAGCAAAGGAATTTTAACCCTGCCAATTCCTACAAACTGCCAAGATTACCCCATTGTTCAATATGCAGATGACACTTTAATTGTTCTTCCAGTTGTGTATCAGCAACTCATTGCATTGAAGGAAATGCTGGATATCTTTGCAGCATCCACTGGATTATCAGTTAACTTTGCTAAATCAGTGATGGTACCTATTAACCTATCTATTGAACAGGCCAACAGATTATCAACTATTTTAGGTTGTAAGCTTGGAACAATGCCCTTTACTTATTTAGGTCTACCCATGGGTACCACCAAACCCACAATGCAAGACTTGCTACTTTGGTGCACAGAATTGAAAGAAGGCTCTCTGCATCTTCCTGTTTTCTCAATGAAGGTTGCAGACTACAACTATTACAGTCTGTATTATGTTCTATGCCCATATATTTTCCTTCCACTTTGGACATTCCACTTGGTATTCTAAAACAGATTGAAAGAATACAGAGACAGTGCCTTTGGAGAGGAAATTCTGACACACCAAGACAGTCTCTTGCTGCATGGAAATTGATCTGTTTGCGAAAGGATAAAGGTGGTCTTGGTGTGCTTAATCTCAAAGTGCAAAATGAAGCCTTGTTGATGAAATTCCTCCACAAGTTCTATAACCACCATGACACCTTGGGTCAGTTTGGTCTGGGATTCTTATTACCATGACTCTGTACCTCACTCAACTATCCTTTGTGGGTCCGTTTGGTGGCGTGATGTTTTCAAATTATCATCCAAATACTTGAATCTTGCCAAGCCTTGCCTTGGTAATGGTACCTCCATTCTTTTCTGGAATGATCCCTAGTTATCTAATCTCAATGGAGACACACTGAGTGTCATCATTTTCCCAGATTATTTTCATATGTGATTGATGTTCAACTTTCTGTGGCCAAAGTGTTGAATCTGGATCTCATGGTGAGTTTTCACCTGCCTGTCTCCACACAAGCTTTTGATGAACTGCAGGAGCTACAGACTGTTCTGAATACTCAGCATACTTCCCAACACACTAATAGTTGGATTTGGCCTTTTAATAAAGGATCTTTTAGGCCCAAATCATACTACACCCAGGTGCATCAGCACATAGTTGCTGATCCTATCTTCCCTTGGATATGGAAAAGTGCATGCACAATGAAGATTAAAATGTTTGGTTGGCTACTGCTTAGAGACAGACTGAATACCAGAGATATACTTCAACGCAGGTAATGGCATGTTGATGATCTTACCTGTGTTCTCTGTCCTCATCATATTCATGAACATGTGAGCCACCTTTTCTTCTCCTGCATCTCCAGCCAAAGAGTTTGGAATTATTTGCAAATCTCCTGGGATCCAAGGCCTGGTATGACCACCTACCAAATGGCTTTCAAAGCACGGGCTGATTTTGGCAAACCATTCTTTACTGAAGTGGTTTTCACTGCTGCATGGAACATATGGATTATCAGGAATGGGAAAGTCTTCAGAAATGAAAATCCTCTTTTCAGGCGATGGAGACACAATTTCATCCATGACATGACCCTTTTATCTCATAGGATTAAATGTAAATACAAGGATAGCTACAGGGATTGGCTAACTAACCTACCTTAGACTTTTTTGTATAGTTTTCTCATGTAAGTATTTCTAACTCTAGTTGTATTCCGACCTTGTTATTTTTTTCAATAAAGTGGGCCGTGAGGCTTTTGCCTTGCAGTATATAGTAAAAAAAAGACTCCATGAACGATTGGAATTGGAGCTCCTTCATATTGGCGACTTTGAGCGCCGCGAGCCTTCTCTCCTTCACCTCCTTGAAGTGCACACGGACCAAGGATAGCGCCACGTCAGCTCCACTCCGGGCGGACGGCTTCTTCCACTCCTGCACTCGGCTGGGGATCTCATTGAGTTGAGTCATCAGAGACTCGAGGTCGTTCTCCTGCACGAACTCCCCTCCAGAGCGCGGTGTCGATCCGGGCCATCACCGCTTTCAACCATCCCAGATAGTTCGTGGCAGCAGTAAGACGGGACTCCAGCCTCAAGATATTCATGGCAGCTTCGTCCTTGACGATGCAATTGGATGGGTCCAGGCCGGGCTTGACCGGCCCAGTCTCTTCTTCGAAGTTGCGGCAGAATTCTGCACCACAAGAAACAAGTCAAGTCAGCAAGCAAAACACGCGTCGACCGATCAAACTTAGTCTGAGCCAAAGGGATATACCTTTGAGCACGAGGTACCACTTCTTGGTAAGGTTGCCCAGATAAGTCTCCAGGTCAATCCTATTCTGGAAGAGGGCCTCGTACTTGTCATTCAGAACACTCTTTGCATTCTTCAGCCGAGTCACCTCTTGGTTAGCTACGTTGAGTGAACCCTTCAGCCTGGTGATCTCCGCCTCAAGCACGCCTATGGAAGCCAGCTTCTGCGCTGCCAGTTATGCCTTCTCCTGAGCCGCCTACTGCGCCGCCGCCAAGTCGAGGTCTTTCTGCTCCAAGCCTGCTTTCAGTTGACCTGCAAAGGACATCACTGGACAGATGAACATGAGGAGACACAAGGCATATTTATCAGAAGTCAGTCGACAAATGGTTAGCGTCAGTTACCGGCTCCGTCGTCCTGCATCTTCTTCCGGTGGGCCCGAGCCAGATGCAAGTCGGGATTGAGCTGGATCTGCTTCTTCTCAAGGTCTGCAAATTTGGCTCCAAACTCGCAAGACCTCTGCATCAACACAACAAAACAAGATTCTAAGACTACAGTCGAGTTAAACACTCAATCGCAGTATCGGGGACTACACCCAGTGGGTGCACTGAGCGTGCCCCCACTGGTTCTCAATCGGCCAAGAACAATATGGCTCGAGCGAAAAAAAAACAACAACAAGGAGGAAAAGTTCTATCATCAGACCATGGCCGACTACCAGCAGTCGACCACGGTCTCAGGGACTACACCTAGTGGGTGCACAGAGCGTGCCCCCACCGGTTCTCACTCGGCCAAGATCAGTCTGGCTCGAGCTCAAGGGAAGTTGAAAGCAAACACCAAAAGACTACACATCAAGACTCTCACCCAGTGGGCGTGGCATCATCAGATTTTTTCAAACCGAAGACTATTCCAGCACAGCAAGTCAATCAGTGGAGAAAACAAACCTGGACGTTGGTCCGAAGGGCAGAACTAGCGTCGTAAGCAGCCATGCTGGCCTCGTATGCCGCCTTCGTCTTCTCCATCATCAACCCCGCCTGGCGAACTGCTTCTTGAGCTGCGCCCACGGGATCCTCCGGGAGGCGATACGAAGAGAAGAGAATGGACGGCGGAGCAGGCGCGGGGTCGACGGCCGGAGCGGGCGCTGGGTTGACGGCCGGAGCAGGCGCTGGGTCAACAGCTGGGACAAGCGCTGGGTCGACGGCCCCTCCAGCTGACGAGGCAGGGCGTTCGGTCGACACGGGGACGGTGAAGGAGACCGTGGCTCAGACCGTGGCTTCCTGTTGCTGGGCCTCCGGGCCAGAAGGCACCTTCCGGCCCTTCTTCCCCGTGCGTCGTCGAGCCACTCCCAAGCGCTCCTCATCGACATAATCATCGTCTGGGAGCTCTAAGACGTGGTGCGGCACTTCAAAACAAACAATTGTGAAGTTCAGTCGATCGTCAGCCCTAACCGACGAAAAGTAAGACACGATCTGCAACTCGCACCTACGCGGGATGTTGCGGCATCTGCGGTCTCCTCATCATCCCGGCCCTTGTCGATGTCCATCGAGGTCGTGAAGGCAGCAGCACTGAAGAATTCCCTCAAAGATGAGTCGACAAAGACACGGTAGACCTACGAAAGGCAGAAAGGAACAAAACTGAATGGTACTTACGTGGAGGCGATGGGAACATCCACCTTAATCTTGGGCAGAGCCTTCCAGGGCTTGGCGGTGATAACCTTAGGATGCTTGGGCGCCTTCTAAAATGGGTCGGGAGTGGCCGTGCGAGCTAGCTTGGGCGTTTGGGAGCTGGAGGGACCTGTCCGAGGGCGCACAGCCCCCGGGTCGTGCTTCCCCTTGGACCGCTTCTCATCACGGGGGGTGACTCAACCTCCTCCCCGCTGTTGTAGTCCTCGCTCTCATCTTCGGTCTCCTCCTCCGACTTCCACTCGGAGACGTCGCCCACGCCCTCCTCACCCTCCTGGACCAGATCCCCATTGGGCAGCGAGTACATTTCAGTATAGATCTGCAAAAAAGGAATATTAGCCAAACATCAGTCGGACTCGTCAAGACAATTTCAAGCCAACAGCAATATCACCACTCGGGAGCCGAGGACAGATCTTGTCAGGCAGATGGTCAGCGTCTAATGGGAGGACCCTCCCGGACCCCCTGAGGTTGTCTTTGTTCCCCGTGACGCACTTTAGGCACTGCGCCACGTACTTCACGTCGGCCACCTCCGGGTGGACTCGCGACGAGCCGTCGGTCCTGGAGTACCTCCACATCGGGTGGTCCCGAGCTTGGAGCGGCTGGATCTTCCGCATGAGGTACACCTCGAGCAGGTCCAACCCCGTTACCCCCTCGCGGACCAACTGGATGACCTATTCCACCAACATGTTCACTTCAGCCCTCTCGGCTCGACCCACGATCATTGAAGGAGGCTGGCTGGCTCGATGAAGAGAGAAAGGGGGGAGTCCGGTCGACTGACCAGGAGTCGGACTATCCTTGTAATAGAACCAAGTCAACTGCCAGCTCCGAATCGACTCCATAAGAATCATGGGGGAAAAGCGCTCCTATTCCTAAGCTGGATGACGAGCCCGCCGCACGCGTGAAGGACACGCGTCTTCTCGTCACTCGGGTTCGCCTTCTTGATAGTTTGCGAGCGGCAAATAAAGATGTGTTTGAACAAACCCCAGTGCGGCCGGCAGCCGAGGAAGTTCTCGCACATGGAAACGAACACGGCAAGGAAAGCGATGGAATTGGGCGTGAAGTAATGCAGCTGGGCGTCGAAGAATATCAAGAAAGCACGAAAAAAGGGGTGCAGAGGCATGGAGAAACCTCGGTCGACGTGGGTCACGAGAAGGACGCACTCGCCCTCCCGCGGCAGGGGCTCGAGCTCGCCCTCCGGCACCCACCAGGAGCCGTGAGCGACCAGTCCGTCCTTGTCCAACTCCTCCAAATCCTTCGCCGTGATGGTGGACCGGATCCAATCCCCCTGGATCCAACCAGGAGGGAGCCCGGACCTCGATGATGATCCGCTACGGACGGACCGCCTCCCCTTCCCCGTCGCCGCCTTCTTCGAACGCTCCATCGCTGCGGTCTTGTCCTTGCCGATGGCACGCGAGCCGGCGGTCACTTTGGAGAAAGCGAGAAGGAGCAGAGGCATGGCGGAGAGGCAGGAGCGAAAGAGCAAGGGATGGGAGCACAGTGCCCCCGCTTCGGGCTCGCTGCGCACTTATAGCGCCCCGGTCGAGTGGCTGACCGGTGGCCCTGAGCGATCTTATCAAATCCCGCAACAAGCACAGATGCGATACGTGGCGAAAAAGGTGGCGCGAGGATCGAGGCGTCTCGAGCATATCCGTCCGATTGCTGCGGCACGTCCCGCCCCGTGCGCTTCCCCAAATTTTGAAACACCGTGGAATCCGACGAATAAAGAGCAATCAACCCCGCCGGAAACTATGCACGCCAACGGCACCCGACACCTAGCGCAAAGTTCAGTCGACGGAAGACGCAACCAACGCACTCGACGGTTCCAGAATCGATCAAGGCGACCAAGACAAGATTGAGGAGGACAACCTAGTCCGCAAGCTCAGAGAAGACTACCCCAGGGGCTTTGAGCCAGAACCGGGGCTTTCCTCAGCACTCTCTCCTGCTCAAACCTCAATCCATGTGGGGGCTACTTACGAGGTTACAGACCGAGGAACCCCACCAAAGGTCACTACCCCAGAAGATCAAAAGACAAAACCTACGATGACAAAGACAGTCGATTGAGATGGCCCAAGAGGACATCCCACTCGATTGGACAGCACCTACAAAACGACTCAACTCCACTCGACCAATCCAAGGCACTCGACCCCCGAAGGTCAAAGGTCCCTTAGGGCAATAATGGTCTAGTATTTACTCGCCATAGTGAATGCCTTTATTACTCTTTACTGTAGACGTAATCAGTAATGCATGTCTTAATGTACATTGAACCCTTGGTAACGTGGAGCGTGGCTGGGGTCCTGGCACACTATATAAGCCACCCCCCTCCTCCTGTACAAGGGTTCACATCCCTGTAACTCACACCTATACACATATCAATCGACCGCCTCCGGGCACCGAGACGTAGGGCTATTACTTCCTCCGAGAAGGGCCTGGACTCATAAAACATCTCGTGTACAACTCCACCATAGCTAGGGCCTTGCCTCCTCATCCGTACCCCCTACTCGTACAATCAGGCTTAGAACCACGACAACAAGTATTGTACTGTTGCCATCGAGGATAACAAGATGGGGTTTTCATCATATTGCTTGAGTTAATTCCGCTATAGCATGTCATCTTACTTAATGCATTACTCTGTTATTTATGAACTTAATACTCTAGATGCAGGCAGGAGTCGGTCGATGTGTGGAGTAATAGTAGTAGATGCAGGCAGGAGTTGGTATACTTGACACGGACGTGATGCCTATATTCATGATCATTGCCTTAGATATCATCATAATTATGCGCTCTTCTATCAATTGTTTGGCAGTAATTTGTTCACCCACCGCAATAAGCCTCCAGTGAAATCTATGGCCCCCGGGTCTATTTTCCATCATCTAACTTTCCGGTCTACTATTTTGCAATCTTTTAGTTTCCAATCTATCAACCAAACATACCAAAAATATTTACTTTACAGCTTATATATCTCTATCAAATCTCACTTTTCAAGTAACTGTGAAGAGATTGACAACCCCTTTATCGTGTTGGGTGCAAGTTGTTTATTGTTTGTGCGGGTATTTGGCGACTAGCTCGTTGTCTCCTACTAGATTGATACCTTGGAGTGAAATACTTACTCTACTTTGCTGCATCACCCTTTCCTCTTCAAGGGAAAAACCAACGCAAGCTCAAGAGGTAGCAAGTACCTCACCGTCGAGGGTACCATCGATGCCTCGTGCGCCGATGCCGCCACGCAGTTGGCTGCTTTAAATGATCGTTCGTGGTGTTTTCTAAGGCCACCATCAGTTCCTTTGAAAAAGACTACGAGGTGTTTTCTCAACGTGCCCGTGCTTACCTCAACTCGAGAGCCATCAGGTTGGTGCCCGGAGTGGCACATGCAACTCACCACTATGAGGAAGGCACCCATCATGTGGAGGCCTCATCCTCTTCCAAGTCAAAGGAGCCAATCATCATCAATGTCTTCGACGATGAGGAGTGGCTTATCTTATTACCTCACTATAAGGACCTATGTTTAGTTAGCTAACTACGCCTTTTAAGCCTGTTTGGTATACCTATTGAATGTGATGCTCCTGCCTTTCCTTAAAAAATTCTACCGAATTGTCCTATGAACTTTTACCATGCAATATGATCATCTAGTATATATATCTTATATGTCACGCAATGTGGTGCTCACTTATTAACTATTTGGTTAATTTGTTGACGTGTTCATTTAATGGTTTGGTTCAATTCTGCAATGTGATATTCAATTCGTGTGGGTGCAATTTTGTATTGTCTTCCATGTGAGAAATAAATCGAATTTGGCTGTACAAAATACATAAGAAACAAATACAATCGCTATTTCTCCATGTTGTCAAGTATACTTGGTATGCTTAACTATCTAATCTTCTAGTATGTTATACATTGTGCAATCTGGTGTTGAGTTAATGTTTGGTTCATTTGTTTTGGTGTTCAGTTAACTATTTGATTCAATTATGCAATGCGATGTTCAATTGTTGTGGGCGCATTTTTTTAATGTCTTTCATGTGAGAAATAAATAGAATTTGGCTGTACTAAATACATGAGAAACAAATACAATTGCTATATTTCCAAGTTGTTAAGTATGCTTGGTTTGGTTATCTGCCTCATCTTCTATTAGGAGTATGTTATATTGTGCAATGTGGTGCTGAGTTAATCTTTGGTTCGTTTGGTGTGGTGCTTAGTTAACCGTTTGGTTCAATTATGCAATGCGATGTTCAGTTGTTCTGGGTGCATTTTTATTATCTTCCATGCGAGAAATAAATCAAATTAGGTTGTGCGAAATACATGAGAAACAAATATAATTGCTATACATCCAAGTTGTTAAGCATGATTGGTTATGTTAACTGGCGGATCTTCTATTAGGAGTATGTTATATTGTGCAATGTGGTGCTGAGTTAATGTTTGTTTCATTTATTGTGGTGTTTAGTTAACTGTTTGGTTCAATTCTGCAATGCGATGTTCAATTGTTCTGGGTAAAATTTTGTATTGTTATGCATGGGAGGAATAAATCAAATTTGGATGTACCAAATACATTAGAAACATATAGAATTAATATATTTCCTAGTTCTTAATCATGCTTGGTTTGGATAAATGGCTTTTTCATGTGTCTCAAATTAATCTGCTAAATCTGCAATGTGTTTATTTTTTTATCAACATATTTTACTTGTAGTATGCTAACCCTCACTTAACCTGATCAATAACTACCTTATATGTGTTTAGGGAAACAATGGGAAGCACCGAGTTTTACAATTGAGGTTTACACATGCAGGGTCCTTTGGCTAATACTCCCTCCGTCACAAAATAATTGTCCTAACTTTGTACTAACATTAGTACAAAGTTGTACTAGAGTTGAGACACTTATTTTTGGATGAAGGGAGTAGCACATTATTATGCAATTGCAGGAACCATTATAATATTTTGGTTTTTAAAAATTTGGTCTTGCACATGTAGGTCCTGCTGTCAAAGGTTTTGACCCACTATTCGACCCATTTTGCATATGGGGAAATGAGTTGTCCATAAATGTCAGTCAAGTCAAGAAACTTAGATAGATTGTTAGGATAAAGAAACTAGTGATGAAAAAGAACAAGATCTTTGCGTGCACAATGAAGAAGACATCAGTGCACTACAGGATGGTACTAACTATTATACCTTGTCTTTTTTATTCCTTTACACCATTTTCAAATTTAGAGAAGATATTTATGCATATCTTTGTTTTCAGGCCTTTCTAAAGCACTTCACTTATGATTATCTCTCAAACCACTTGTGATACAACCAGTTCTAGTCGTACCAACGACAAAGACGACATACAAGCTGCCTCTCATGATCAAGTTGATGACGTATGTGTGCTGATATATTCATGCCGAAACTGCAATGACGAAGAACTAGTTGTGGTGCAAAATACATGGTGTGCGGATCAAGCGGAGACTGAGGCATTTATTTTAATAGATAAACAAACAAGTAACATTAAACCCTGTGAAGAAGCTAGATCCTGCTAGTACTAGATTGGAGGAAAGGTATACACGTACAAGTAGTATGATAGTAGTTGTCATGTGCATGGCTACGTAAGCAAGATGGCTGGATGGAGATACTACTATCAAGGAGAACAAATAATTAAAGTTGAGAATCTATGTATTGCGTGTACATGGTTTAGATGGCAGGTGCAAGAAATTATATTTTGTTCCTATTCTTTCCAAGCAAGGAAAATGCACCGAGAGGACATGATCATGGTTTTGATCAGCGGTCTCCTAAGGACATTGGATCGGGCCCACCTGCAGCAAAAATAAAGACGGGTGCATCAATTAGGGATAGTCCAAGTCCGTTTAGGTAATATAGATATTCGTACTATGTTTTTTGTTTAAAAAAGAGATAACATGCATTATGAAAGAGCAGTCCATCAAATTTGTTGTCCAAGTTGGTCTAGCATGTCCGGCTACTACAAATAGCCATGATACATTCATTGTAGAGAAGGTTATATTTATATGAATAAATACGATGTTCTTTTAGGATAAATACCCATATCGAGTTTTGGGGGAAGCTGTCTAAAAATCCCTAAGTTTTGGAGGAACCTTTAGAAAACCTCTGTAATGCGATTTGTCTGCGATGAAATTGTTTTGTGCGTGAGTACCGTCATTGAGATTGGTTTTCTCATGCTGAGTTGCAAGTTTCAAACCCTCTATTTCGTGTACATCACGTACACGGTGACATGTTATTGCTGCTGAAGGTGGAGTGTTGTGAAAGGTTGGGCCACAACAAAAACTAGGATCTCGCCTTGAGGTTCGGTCCACATCAACCTTTATAGTCAGGAGGCGAGGAAGGTATTCATAGAACACCCACGGTATAATATTGAAGTCTTCCTCAAGAGGACGAAGGATAGACTGTCAATCATTCACAAGCACTAAAACCTGATTCCGTAATATGGAAATTAAATATATTGTGTGCTTAATATGAAATGTCAATTTGATAAATAAATGGATTATAAATAATAGGCCAATCAGCCTTCTTAATGAGTTTTTCTATTGCAAATGGTTATTGAGACAACACCGTGGGTGATGACCTCAGATAACCCACGTAGTTTCTAGGAAGAAAACATGTTGCATCAATGAACAATCACACACGACTTCCTCTCGGAAACTGTTTGCGTTAGGCCACCTTGCGCATTCCACAATTTTTACTACGCACCATGCATGATGCATTCAAATGCAAACGATAAAGTTGTCAATATCGTCTAAAATGGCAACGCTATCAGACACAATTTGATGAGGAAAATTGTGTGTGATGTACGTGGGAACGAAAACGTTTGTCTAGGATTTATCATGTGGGATGTACATTCGAACGGAAACTTACTTCTTGTATCGACTGTGTGGGGTGTACATACGAAGGGAAACATTTCTCTCGGATTCACTGTTCGAGATGTACTGATGAACATAAAAGATTGAGCATGTATAATTGTATACAATGGCTAGCCCGATCGCACAAAATAGTTGACTTTGCGTAGAGTGTGTGATTGGAGGGTCTATCAACGAAGTTTTTTGGATCGTGTGGGAAGGACCCCCTGTCGGTGGAAACGACACATATGGGATCACTGGAATCCCTTCTACGGTTGGCGGGCGCGAGGTTTGGCAAAGAGCGGGTCTAAGAGTCAGTACAAGGATCGTTTACCCAACTTCGGGCTGCGGGCCTCCTTTTATAGTCCAAAGGGGCTGCCGCAGTGGCACGCAGGAGTTGGAAAGGTGTACAGTGCATAGATTTATCCCATACCATTACAAGACAAGACACATTAAATGCGTTACTTAGGTGTCCACTTGTTTCATCGGGGACGGAAACGAGGCCCGTCCCGTCCGTGGCCGCTCCGTCTGGTTGCGATGCGTGTCCAGGACATCGGGGCAGGCAGCTGAGATGGCGTGGTGGTAGGGTCTTCAAGAAGATCTGCATGACACCACGCAGGTGCTTGACTAGTTGGACCAGGAACCACGTACTGCCACGTGGGTACCTGCCTAGGCTAGTGGGTCAGTCGCCAAGCTGGGGCGACGACGGGGCGGCAAGGGCTTGCCGCGGTCCTGCGCCTGCTCTCGGCAAGGGCCTTACCGGGGCCTTCGTGAGCGTCCTCGGCAAGAGGCTTGCCGAGGCTTCTCCAAGCGTCCTCGGCAAGGGGCTTGCCGGGGTTTTGGGGTGTCTTCGGCGAGGAGCCTTGGCAAGGAGCCTTATGATTGCCTTGTCATCTGGTTCTCATCTCGTTAGCCATAGACCTTTGTTTTCACGAAGATCTGCATGCCATCACATGGGCGCTTCCCGTGCCTTGGTTCCAATGTTGTTGATGATGTTGGAGATGCTAGGGTCAAGGGTGGCTGCGACGGAGGTGTTTGGGTGAGTCACCCCGGCAAGGGTTCTTGTCGGGGGCGTGTAGTCCACCCCGGCAAGAGTCCTTGTTGGGGGAGAGCCTCTCTTCTTGCTTGGTCTTCTTGTACCACCGTCTTGGCGTTGCTACGGTAGCTTTGTGTCTCTGGCTTCCCTCCTCTGCTTTGTTATGTGTGGTTGCCGGCGTGGCTCTGACTGCCTGTGAACAAATAAGGGGTATAAAAGAGCGCCCCTACTTTTGTACACCGACATGAGACCCCGGGCCTGGGCCATACATAAGCGCAACTCATCCGGTGGTTGCGCTAGTCCCAGAACGATGCGCGGGTAGTGGGGTCGGATCCCTTTTTCCGCAGTAACAAATCCGGTGGTTGCGCTTCCCCACGATCTGCACTGACGTGGGGGTCCTGCGTGGGATGACCGCAACATGGGTGCGTCATCTCGTGGTTCCCAACAGTAAGGAGACGGTTCGCGTTCTCCTCATAAAAAATAGAGGAAGTTGTGGGGGCGCGGCTCATTCACTAGGCGGACACAGGTCGCCGCACAATCACGGGGTGCGAAAAAATGGTCGTACAACGTGCCACCTGAAACCTTGATCTGTTCGCCATGTGCCCCTCATGCATCAGGGAGGGTAGGCGGCGGAAGCAGAGGGTGCGGGCTTTAACGCCGGGCCAGGGGGCCAGGCATCGCTGGTTTGAGCGGCGGGTCGGTCTTGTTTTCTTTTGCCTCCGGCGTTTGGACTGGTTGATTTGGGCGGTCGCCCTTCTATAAAGAGGGGGGAAGGGACGGTGCCTCTCAACCCTCCACTCATCCTCTTCCAGTTTGATCCCTTTCCACCGCAAGATATGCCGAGAGGACGTGGCCGTGGCCGTGCTTCCATTGAGTCGACCAGGTCGTCCTCCCATCAAAGGGCGGCGACGGTCAATGTAGATCCGAATGCCCAGGACGAGGGTCATGCGGGAGGTACAGGCACCGGCTGGGGTCGTGGTCAGCAAGGCGGTCAAGGAAGAGGCGGACGAGGTCGGAGGACACCCGCGCCATCATCATCTTCATCTCCATCTCCTCCGTCGTCTCCTACTGCCTCCCCACGCGACCATGTTAGGGACACAGCGCTGGAGTTCATCTTGCAACTGCGCGAGCCACCGCGTAGTCGCCTCCGTCTTCCCGAAGCATTCGCGAGGGTGTTGGAGGTCGACCAGCCATTGAGGTTGAGGCTTCATATGGAGGGGTGTTTCCATGGTGCCATGTGGGTGAGCACGAAGTTCCCCGCTCTTCATGTGATGCTCCTCTGACGGGGGTGGAAGAACTTCGCGTGTGCGCATTGCTTGATGAAGGGGCACGTCCTTTGCTTCAGGTTAGCAGAGAGTGATCTTCTCCCGGTCAAGGTCTTCGAGCGCTCAGGACATAGGCTAGGGTGCTGTGCGGATAGCTCGACCGACGACGAAAACTCCTCCCCAAGCGGGAGCGATGGGGAGGACAGCGATAGGGACGATGAGGGCAGCGGGCAGGAGGATGACGGGTCCGACCATGCGGCGGATACGCCGTCCTTGGGCGATGCTGGTAGCACCATCATCTGCATAGCCAGCCCCTCGAACTTCTTGGGGTCGCCTCCTTGGGCGGTTGGCATTGGGAGACCGGAGAAGACAAAGAAGGTGGGCGTCGGTCGTCATGTCGGAGTACACGGGAATCAACTCACACATTGCTGGCCCACTGCCCCATCTTTCGGCTCTTCTCCTGGCGCCATCATCACTAGCCTCCTTCGGGATGACCACCTGGATGTTCTCTTGGTGTTTTCTACCGCTCGCGCTTCGCCAAGGCGCTTCTTTTGCCATTTGCCATCTTGTTCCATTTCATGAGGAGAGGGACAAGAAAGGGATTGTGGGCATCTTATCTCTTTTTAGTTTTTAAGCCTATGGGCCTTTGTAAGATTTAAATCTTGTAACTCCCTCGCTCATGTATGCATTCCGTATGAATTGTACTTGTTTACAACGTATTAATGAAGAGAAGGGTGTTTGTCGGGTTTGTTTGTGCGCGGGCAGGAGCCACACCGAGGAACAGATCCTTGTTATCTTAAGATAAACATCGTGCCCCAGCAACAAGCCTTGCCGCCCCCCC
>LR738712.1:199641102-199652867 GCA_902687465.1 Secale cereale
GTTTCCGGAACGCTGATTTTTTATATAATGTTTCTGGATTTTTCCTGGCAGTTCTCGTAACGTGAAAACCTGAAATACAAAAACAGCCGAAAACAGAAACTGGCACTGGGGTGCACTGGATTAGTAAGTTAGTCCAAATATGATCAAAAGTGTATGGAAGTGTATGAATATCATAGCAATATCACCCAAAAGTGGCATGGAGCAAGCAGAACTTATAGATACGTTTTGGACGTATCAGTCGGCAGGGCCCAACCCCGCGCATACCTCGATCGCCATTGAGCCCTCTGGGTGTCCGGGGTTATCGTCATAACTAGACTCAAGGGATGAGGGGTTACGTGGCTAGTTAGGCCCCTGGGTCGTGATGCCCAGGGGTCCCCTTTGACGTACGAACGGCTCTCATGAAGGAGAACGAGCACCATACCTTGCTCACGAGCCTTCGCCTGGGATGGGCGCGTGAGAAGGCCAGGTGTCTGGACACCTGTTAGCGTGGCGTCTGCCAGGCGTGACCTGAGCATAGCCCCCGTGCCTAGCCCCCCTCACGACACACATCCAAGGAGAAGCTGTGAGCGTCGTGAGCTGAAAAGCTCCCTGAGGTTGGTACGACCACTGGGGGCCGCCCTCAGTTGTTTATAACTAGTGCAGAGCATAGTTCTACCACACTTGCGCGGAGTGTGGTCTTAACCACGCCTCGGTTGTAGCGGCCAGCACGGAGCTTGGTGCTTCCACTGGTTCGTGGGCATAACCCCTCCTCGGTTGGATCTACCAGCGCTGAGCATGGTACTTCCACTAGATCGTGGGAGCGAGCCTCCCATCGGGAGAGACTCCAGGGCGTGTACAGCCCCGTCCTGACACGTGGCTTGCATGGTAGGACAGCCAAGGTGTATATGGTCCCTCCTCAGGACAAGCTGAACGATTCTGAGAAGTTCTCGTGAGCTTGCGCATCACTCACGAGACCCTACCCTGAGGCGGGTTGCGCCAGAGTGTTCTTCTACAAAATGTGAAAAGAGAGGTGTTGTGTCGACCAACGCCGAGTGCATCTCTAGAGGGTATCGCATGAGAAGGTCGCAACACCAGTGACCCCACGAGGTGACGTCACGGGAATGGCTCGCGAGACAGAGCTCAACCGCTGGATTTGTCTACGCTTCAGGGACGGACCCGAGCACAGACGTCATGCCCAGTCTTCTCATGCAACGATCCAAAAGAAAAACAACCGGCGTGCGGTTCCCGCGTGACCCATGCACCTGCCACGGGCCCCTACTTACCCATCCACGATTAGTCCATGCGAGAACAAGGCACCAAGGACCACGGGAGGTGACGTCACGGGAATGGCTCCCGAGACAGAGCTCAGCCCTTGGGTTTAGGTATGCTGCAAGGACGGACCCGAGCACAGACGCCGTGCCAGTCCTTAATCATCGGGTGTTCACGAGTGGGCTCACAAGGGCTTATGACCTTAGTGGCGGAGAGAACGCCAACCATGCAGATAATGCGAATGGAAAGAAACAACTAGCCTTGATCATGCACAAAAAGGGAGACAACTGTGGGGGAACAGCCCCAGCAGTCTTAGGATGATGCATCCTGGGGGGCGCCCTCGATTGGATACCTAAAGCGTCACCTGATACTTGTCGAAGAAGAGTTGGGGTAGCTGAAGATGCGAGCCATGCGGGTTGCTCCTGAAGATCGTCAGGCTCCTAAGGCCCAGGGGCTCCGAAGGCTCTCAGCGGTCGCGCGGGTCCGGTTCTTGCTCCGTCGGGACAGCCTGCCATTGAGCCTCTCGAGCCCCCAAGGCCTGCTACGCGAGATGCTGGAACGTGGCAGCTACGTTGCGGAAGCCGAAGAGTGTGCTGACGTAGTTGCAGGGGAGGGCCCTCCTCCGGCCGACCGCCGTCGGCCCGAAGGGCTCCTCGGAGGCGGCTCGGTTGAGACCCGCGATGTCAATGCAGACACGGAATCGGTCGCTCGGGCTACGAGAAGGTGAGCTTGGGGTTGTGCGGTTATACCCACTGCGGATGAGTCCTGCGTAATGAAGTTCCTCGGTAGCTTGGTCGATGAAGTCCTGAGCCCCCAGCGCTAAGAGGTCCACGCTGGGCTCACAAAAACTTGCGTCGAGACACGCCTGCGGGTGGTCCCAAACACCTCCCTCGAGACGCTGGTGAGTCCGGAGACACTCCAGAGGAGAGCCCCCAAGCCCGTCACGAGAGGGGCATTGCGCGCGCCTCCCTATGCGAGGGTGGAGGGTGTCTTGTCAGCAGGCGCGAGTCCTTAGGCGGGGCCGTCAGGAGCCCCTGTGTCCTGAGGTCCATTGACGGGCAGGTTCTTCTTCTTCTTGGGGGTTGTCTGCAGGGCGAGGATGGCTCCATCCTCATCGGAGCATTCGACCGCCGCAGTCTGGTTGGCGCGCCCCAGGGAACGCACACCTTCCTTCTCGTCGGAGGTGATCGTGATGACTCCGACGCTCCCAGGCATCTTCAGGACGTTGTAGCCGTGATGGGTCGCCGCCATGAACTTGGCGAGGGCAAGAAACCCAAGGATGGCGTTGTACGGGAGGTGGATGTTGGCGATGTCGAAGTCGATGAGCTCGGTGTGGTAGTTGTCGCGGTCACCGAATGTGACGGGAAGGCAGACTTGCCCCATTGGGAGTGTGGAGCCATTCGTGACTCCGTAGAATGGCTTGGTCGGGTGGAGCTGATCGTAGGGGACCTGGAGTGTCTCGAAGGTTTGGACGGAGAGGGCGTTGAGTCCTGCCCCGCCGTCGACGAGGGTCTTGGTCACGAGGACGTTGCAGATGGTCGGGATGCAGAGCATCGGGAGAGCTCCTAGGGCCCAGGTGCACTTGAGCGGGTCCTTGGGGTCGAAAGCTACGACTTGCTTGGTCTACCTGAGGTTGCGCGCATCGTCAGGCCTGGGAAGCGCCGCATTCACCTCACGGGCGAACTGCTTGAAGATGCGATGGGAAGCCGGAGCATGGGCACCTCCCAAGATGCATGCAACTGCACGTGGCTCCTGGAAGCCCCCTACTCCGTCTCCCTGGCGGTCGTTGTCATTCCTTCTTGGTGGTGGTGTCAGCGGAGGCAGGCCTCCATTGCCCTGAGGGCGACCCTCACGAGGCTGGTCGCGCCAGGGGGCGTCACGAGGCTGCTCCTGCCAGAGGTCTTCACGAGGCTGTTCGTGCCACCCTTGGCGTGAGTTCCTGCTGTCACAACGTCCTCCACCTCGGTCTCATCCACGATCGTAGCCGCGGTTGTCGCGGTCAGGGCGCTGCCCGAAGCGCCCGCCGCGCATCGCCCTGAGCTCTTGGCAGTCGTTAGTGTTGTGGCTGTGGACGTTGTGGAAGACGCGGTACGGTCGGTTGTCTCTGGGGAGGTCATCATAGGCTTCACTTCTGGCTCCGCAGCCAGCATGGCGGGTCCCTTGTGCTTTGCTTCTTTGGACTTGGCCTTCTTGTCATCCACCTCCGCCTTAGGCAGCTACTGGAGGGAGAGGCGTACTTCCTCCGCCCTGGCGCACTTTGCCGCGAGCTTGAACATCTCGAGGGCTGTGCACAGGTCCTCGTGAATGGCGAGCTCCTCCCTCATCCTTAGGTCGTAGACGCCGTCGGAGAACGCCGAGATGATGGCCTCGTCCGAGACCCTAGGGATCCGGAGGCGCATGGTGTTGAAGTGTTGGATGTACTTTTGGAGGGTCTCTCCCGGCTGTTGTCTCACGCGACGCAGATCAGCAGCTGCCAGGGCTCGGTCGCTGGTACATTGGAAGTCGGCGGCGAAATGCTCACGAAGCTCTTCCTAGGAGGAGATGGATCCCACGGGGAGGTTCAAGAGCTAGGAGAGTGCGCCATCTTTGAGAGCCATGGGGAACACGTTTGCCATGACCTGCTCGGTGCTGTTGGATGCCTCGATGCTCAGCTCGTAGAGTTGGAGGAACTCTGTGGGGTCGGTGGTGCCGTCGTAGTGTGGAGGCAGGTCCGGCTTGAACTTGCCGGGCCAGACGAGGCGCCGTAGCTCAGGAGCTAGGGCGCGACATCTAGCCATGCTCATGATCGCAGGCGCCCCCTGTGCCTGCGGTGCTGGTTCATGGGGCGCTGCCGCCACCACCTCCTATGGTGCGCGGTCTTGGCACCGCGGGCCAAGAGGCCCGTGAGCACCCGCCTGGGGATGCGGAACGACCTGGCAGCTCTCCTCGTCGAACGCATGGGCTCTGCGGGGTTGCTCACGTCAAGGAACCTCGTGCCGGACCTCCTGGCCAGCGCCGTAGAGTGCAGGCGGAGCCGGGACTCCGTGGCCTTCGTTCCCCGCCGGGGCAGCGTCGGACGGGAGGAGTGCGTTGGTGCAGGTGCTTCTCCAGCGGCGCTGGCGAGCTCGGTGATGCGGTGGAGCCACTCGTCGTAGACGTCATCCGCCGGGCGATATCGTAAGAGCTCCCGCGCCATTAGTAGCGCAGACTGCTGATAGACCAGCCCGCGGCGGACCAGCGAGGACGACGCCGCGGCCGGTGAGGGTGAAGGTGTTGTCGTGCGGCCATCGCGGCGCATGGAGGGCGGCAGCGACGAGTCCTGCTGCTCGTCGATGGCCGGCTCGGTGGTGGCGTTGGCGACCGGCGAGTTGGGGCGTAGCGTCGTGTCGTTGCCTGCGAGCACTGTCTGAGTGACGTTCGCGGCACGGCGGGCGGCGTGACCTCGGCGTGTGTCCACCATGGCTGTGGAGCGAACTCGATGACGAGAGCGGGATGAGGTCGTCAGAGAGGCGAGATCTCGACACGCCCCCTACCTGGCGTGCCAAATGTCAGATTCAGGGCTCCGCAAAACCCAAGAAGTTCGAACACAGGGGCGCGAACGAAGATCCCTCCGGCTCGCGTCTACCTAGCATCTCGCCCTCGACCGATGAAGAGATTCAAGCAAACAACAGATGAAGCACGCAAGAGTTTACCCAGGTTTAGGCCACCGCGCGGTGTAAAACCCTACTTCCTGCTTTAGTGGATTGGCCTCGGGAGGGCTGGAATATGAACTAGTACATTGGTTCCTGAGCTCAGGAGGTGAGCTCAGGAGGGTCAGGAGGCAAGTGTTCTTGCTCCTTTGCGTGGTGGCAAAGTTTATGGATCTGCCTCACTTGGCTGGGCTTCGTCTAACTTGTCTCTCCATAGTGGGGATCCTAGCTACTTATATAGGCGGCCAGGGTCCTCTTCCCCCGAAATGTTTAGGCGGGAAGGGAACCCACAATGGCCATTTTTGAGCGGGAACACAAGGACGTTCCTATCCTGACAAAAGCAGTCTTCGCCTGCAAAAGGATCAGGCGGTGACGCGGTGGTGGGCCCAGCAGTGACATCCTCCTTGTCGTCCTTGCGGTCTTCGGTCTTGTTGAATCAAAGGAGACACCTTTGTCCCGCTCCTCGGGAACGTGCGTCTGCGCTGCCTCCTTTGCACCGAAACGGCAACTTCGCCGCTGGCGGGCACTGGCACCCGCTGGCGCGGTGCATCACTGCTGACATCACTGTCTCCTCCTGAGGCGGACTTGGCCTTGGATTCTCCGCCCCTCCGGAGCACGTTGCCGAGGCCGCTGCTGAGGGGGTCTTGACGTTGATCTCCTCGTGAGGCTTAGTCCCCTCGTGAGGGTCTTGGGCAGATGGTCGATCAGCTGGGCCGTACCAGACCGTAGTAGGAGCGCATCGCGGCCCGCAGACAGGCAAGTCTGGGTACCCTGATTCCCAGGACACCGGCACGCCGGCAGTTCATTAATCCAGCGCCTTCCACGCTTGTGCAGTCTGTCAAAAGTTCTTGTCCGGAGGCCTCATAGTACTTCAGCATTTGCCCACTCCGCCTGGCCGTTGTTTCGAGGATGCGCAACAGAAGCAAAACAGACCTTGCTGCCTAGATCTTGAATATACTGCATGAAGGAGTGGCTTGTGAACTGCATGTCGTTGTCGGTGCTGACTCTGTTTGGTATCCCGAATTGACAGACCAGACCCTTGAAGAACTTGACGGCTGATTGCGATGTCACCTTTCTCACTGCTTCCACCTCTATGCACTTTGTGAACTTGTCGATTGCAACGTACAAGTACTCAAAGCCCCTGACAGCATGGGGAAAAGGGCCCAGTATGTTGAGCCCCGAGACCGAGAATGGCCAGGAAAGAGGGATTGTTTGGAGAGCTTGAGCTGGTTGATGAAGCTTCTTTGAATGGAACTGACACGCTTCACACTTGGTTACTAGTGCCGTTGCATCCTGGAGGGCAGTGGGCCAGAAGAAACCTTGCCGGAATGCCTTGCAGGCAAAGGCCCTCAACCCTATGTGGGAGCCACATATGCCTCCATGTATCTCCGCCAACAGCCCCAACCATTCCTCCCGAGGAATGCACTTCAATCTCACACCGTTCGGACTTTTTCTGTACAAGATGTCGTCGATGAACTGGTACATGGCAGACCAACATGCACCTCAGGAAGGTCCCCGATTTGGAGAAGTTGGACGGTATGTTGTGCCCATGCCGGAGCCTGGGGCTCGACGGCAAGGACCAAAGGCATTTCCTCTGTCACGGGAGAGATTGTCTCCATGGTCAGGCCTTGGTGCCCTGCCGGAGTCTGTCGCCCCACGGCAGGCTCAGCGTCCCCAGCAACATCTTTCCCGGCGACCCCTGGGGGCTCGGCGGGAAAGTACTTGGCGGGGCCTGATTTCCTTTGCTTGTTCTGCTCTCGATGGTTCAATGGATGGCTGAATTAATCGAAGCACAAAGGTACCTGGTTCCACAGGCAGTTTGAGGGCGGCGCGTTTGGACATGCAGTCGGCGATGTCGTTCTCCGCTTGGGGAACATGCTCTACTTGTATACAGTCAAAACGCTCCTCTAGCTTCCTCACTTCATCCACGTTGGCTTACATCAACGGGCTCTGGTAATCTTTGTTCACTTGCTTGACGACAAGCTGTGAATCACAACTGATGATGAGCTTCTTGATTCCGAGGTCTGCCGCGATCCTGAGACCAGCAAGCAGTCCCTCGTACTCGGCAGTGTTGTTCATCAACATCTCCCTGAGGAAGTGCATCTGGACCACATACTTGAGGTGCTCTTCGGTGGGTGCAACGAGCAGCACACCAGCACCGGCGCCTTGCAGCGAGAAAGCCCCGTCAAAGTACATAATCCAATTGCGACTCGTATCCTTGTCAGGGAGAGTAGTCTCCTGGATCTCTTCGTCGGGCGTTCAGGTCCATTCTGCAACGAACTCCGCCAAGACTCTACTCTTATTCGTGGAAGTGCTTTCAAACTTCAAACCGAAGCTCGACAGCTCCTAGGCCCATTCCACAATCCTCCCAGTCGCATCTAGGTTATGCAATATCTGCTGCAACGGGAGGCGGGTGATGACGGTAATTTCATGTGCTTGCAAGTAATGACGCAGCTTCCTCGAGGCCATAAGGAGGCTAAAGAGCAATTTCTGCACACCGGAGTACCTTTACCTAGCACCCTGCAAGAGGGAGCTGACAAAGTAAACCGAGTGTTGAATCATCTTCTTCTACTGCACTACTTCATTTGGTTGCGTAGCTTTGGCCCCAGTGGTATCAGGTTATGTCGTTGCTATTGCTTCTGTAGTGACCTCCCTCTGGGCTACTAGCGCAACACTGACCACTTGATTCGTTGCCGCTAGATATAGCAGCAAAGGCTCTTGCGGTTTAGGCGCGACCAGTATAGGCGTAAAGGAGAGGTATTTATTCAAATCTTGTAGTGCTACTTCGGCTTCTGGGGTCCACTCCATCAGGCCCGCCTTTTTCAAGATCTTGAAAAATGGGAGGGCGCGCTCGCCAGATTTGGGGATGAAACTTATCATGGCAGCAACACAGCCAGCAAGCCGACACACATCCTTGATCCTCCTGGGTGCTTCAGTCAGCTTGATGGCCTTGATCTTGTCCTGATTTGCCTCAATTCCACCCTGTGACCCGAAGAAACCGAGAAGCTTGCCAGACAGAATGCCGAAGACACACTTCTCAGGGTCCAGCTTAAGGTTGATCTTGCGCAGATTTACGAACGTCTCTTCTAAATCTTGTACGAGCGTTGCTTTGTCCTTGGTTTTGACCACTATGTCATCCATATAGGCTTCCATATTTCTATGTAGCTGAGGCTCAAAACCAATTTGGACTGCTCTTGAGAATGTTGAGCAAGCACTCTTCAACCCGAAAGGCATCCATATGAAACAATACGTACCACATGGGGTGATGAACGTTGTCTTCTCTTCATCTTCTCTTGTCATGAAGATTTGATGGTAGCCTGAGTAAGCGTCGAGGAATGATAACAAGTCACATCCGGCCGTGGAGTCTATAATCTGGTCAATGCGCGGAAATGAGAAAGGGTCTTTTGGACAAGCCTTATTGATGTCTGTGTAATCAATACACAGTCTCCACTTCCCATTTGCCTTGCGCACCACCACCGGATTGGCCGGCCACGTTGGATGGAGCACTCCTCTCACTAAGCCTGCCGCCTCTAACTTCCTGGTTTCCTCTCTGATGAACTCTTGCCGCTCCAGAGCTTGCTTCCTGACCTTCTAATTGATGGGTCGCGCATGAGGGCAGACAATAAGATGGTGCTCAATCACCTCCATGGGAATGTCGGGGATGTCGGATGCTTGCCAAGCAAACACGTCGACATTCGCCCGCCGGAAGATGACGAGCACGTCTTCCTATTTGCTGCCGAGGGCGGAGCTTATGGTGAAAGCCCCTCCCGTGCCATCCTCCTTGACGGACACCTTTTTGGTTTCTGGTGGAGCAGCTCTGGATTTCTTGCTCTTGCCGGTGGAGCTCTCTGGCACGTTCTCGACGGGAGCACCACACTCCGAAGAGGAGCGCTTGCCGAAGTGGGTGCGAGAGGTCCTACCTGTCTTCTTCCCTCCAGGGGCTTTAGCGGCAGGAGGAATTGCCTTGGTGGCAGTTGCTGCAACTTCCTCCCGGTAAAGCTGGTCAGCAAAGATCAACGCATCCTTCTTGTCGGAGGGGACGGTGATGATGGACATCGGCCCAGGCATCTTCAGCGTGCTGTAGGCGTAATGTGATGCCGCCATGAACTTGGCCAATGAGTGTGGAAAAGTGGTGGTAGGAGTTGCGAAATTGCCCCTAAGCAATTGACTTTGTTGCTAGACCTATAGCAAGTTTTATGTGTGAGTAGCCACTGCTAGCATGTCATCCCTTACTTGGAATTCTATGCACTTATGATTGGAACTATTAGCAAGCATCCGCAACTACTAACGTTCATTAAGGTAAAACCCAACCATAGCATTACGATATATTGGTCCCCCTTCAATCCCGTATGCATCAATTTCTACGCTAGGTTCAAGTTTCTGTCACTCTTGCCCTCCAATACGTAGTCCTATCAACATACAACTAACCCTATGGTGTGATCCACGCACGCGCTCATATGATGGGCACCAAAGGACAACAACATAACCACAAGCAATTTAAATCAATCATAGCAATTCACCAATCACCGATAGGACAACGATAATCTACTCAGACATCATAGGATGGCAACACATCATTGGATAATAATATGAAGTATAAAGCACCATGTTCAAGTAGAGGGTACAGCGGGTTGCGGGAGAGTGACCGACGTAGATAGATGGGAGAAGGTGATGGATATGTTGGTAAAGATGACGGAGGTGTTGGTGTACATCGCCGTCACACGATGATGGCCCCAGTGGCACTCCGGTGCCACCGGAAGCGAGGGGGAGAGAGCCCCCCTCCTTCTTCTTCTTCCTTGACCTTCTCCCTAGGTGGGAGAAGGGTTTCCCCTCTGGTCCATGGCCTCCATGGCGGCGGAGGGGCGAGAGCCCCTCCGAGATTGGATTTGTCCCTCTGTCTCTCTCTATTTCTGCGTTCCCAGATTTTGGCCCTTCACCGTTTCTTAAATTCCCGGAGATCCGTAACTCCGATTGGGCTCATCTTTTGACACGATTTTTACCCGGAAATTAGCTTTCTTGCGGCGAAAGAAGGGAATCAACTGCCTTACGGTGTGGCCTCAAGGGCCCAGGGCGCGCCCTGGGTAGGGGGGCATGCCCTCCACCCTTGAGGCCCACTCGAGCATCGCCTCCTGTTAGTTTCGCTTCCCAAAATTCACATATATTCAAAAAAAAATCTCCGTCCATTTTTATTCCGTTTGGACTCCATTTGATATGGATATTCTGTGAAAGAAAAAACATGCAACAAACGAGAACTAGCACTGGACACTGGATCAATATGTTAATCCCAAAAAATAGTATAAAAAGTTACCAAAAGTATATGAAAGTTGTAGAATATTAGCATGGAACAATAAAAAATTATAGATACGACGGAGACATATCATGAAGTGAACTATATTATTGACTCTAGTAAACTCTTTGTGTGTTAATCACATGACGATATGAACTAGATTACTGACTCTAGTGCAAGTGGGAGACTGATGGAAATATGCCCTAGAGGCAATAACAAAATGGTTATTATTATATTTCCTTAATCATGATAAAGGTTTATTATTCATGCTAGAATTGTATTGATCGGAAACCTAAATACGTGTATGAATACATAAAGAAATACCATGTCCCTAGTAAGCCTCTACTAGACTAGCTCGTTAATCAAAGATGGTTAAGGTTTCCTAACCATGGACATGAGTTGTCATTTGACAACGAGATCACATCATTATGAGAATGATGTGATGGACAAGACCCATCCATTATCTTCTCATTTGATCCTATAGTTTATTGCTACTGCTTTCATGTATGTCAAATACATATTCCTTTGACTATGAGATCATGCAACTCCCGGATACCGGATGAATACCTTGTGTGCTATCAAACGTCACAAGTAAGTGGGTTATTATAAATATGCTCTATAGGTATCTCCGGAGGTGTTTTGTTGGGTTGGCGTGTATCGATATTAGGATTTGTCACTCGGAGTATCGGAGAGGTATCTCTGGGCCCTCTCGGTAATGCAGATCATAATAAGACTTGCAAGAAAATGACTAATGAGCTATTCAAGGTATGATGTATTACGGAACGAGTAAAGAGACTTACCGGTAACGAGATTGAACTAGGTATAGAGATACCGACGATCGAATCTCAGGCAAGTAACATACCGACGGACAAAGGGAATTGTGTATGTTGTCATAACATTTTGACTGATAAAGATATTCCTAGAATATGTTGAAGCCAATATGGGCATACAGGTTCCGCTATTGGTTATTGACCAAAGAGGTGTCTCGATCATGTCTACATAGTTCTCGAACCCGAAGGGTCCGCACGCTTAACGTTCGTTGACGATATCGTATTATATGATTTATGTGATTCGGTGACCGAATGTTGTTCGGAGTCCCGGATGAGATCACGAACATTGACGAGGAGTCTCTAAATGGTCGAGAGGTAAGGATTGATATATAGGACGATGGTATTCGGACACCAGAAGTGTTCCGGAGGGTATTGGGTACTTATCGGGTCACCGGAAGGAGTTCCGGGCACCCCTGGCAAAAGATATGGGCCTTATGGGCCAAGAGGGGAAATACACCAGCTACAAGGGGCTACTGCGCCCCCAATGTGAGCCGGCCTAAGGAGGATAAGGAAAGGGGAGAAGAAAAGGAAATTGTGGATGAGGATTCACACTTCCTTCCCTCAACCCCCCTCTTTCATTCCCTCTCGAATAAACATGGCAGGGGGGTGCAGGGCAAGGCAGGCCCCTAGGGGGTGGCGGCCCGCCCCAGGCAACGGCCTGGCCTCTTCGCTTCCCCTCCCACCTATATATATCAGGGAGAGTGGGCACCTAGAACACACAACATCAATCGT
>LR738712.1:199652965-199675260 GCA_902687465.1 Secale cereale
CCCCCCCCCCCCCCTCCACCATTTACACCCTGGTCATATTTTCGTAGTGCTTATGTGAAGCTCTGCGGAGATCACTTTACCATCACCGTTACCACGCCGTCATGCTGACAGAATTCATCTACTACCTCGACATCTTGCTGGATCAAGAAGTCAAAGGACGTCACCGAGCTGAACATGTGCAGAACGTGGAGGTGCCATGCGTTCAGTACTTGATCGGTTGAAGCACGAAGAAGTTCAACTACACCAACCGCGTTGTGAAACGCTTCCGCTTATGGTCTATGAGGGTACGTAGACACCCCCCCCCCCTCATTGCTATGCTTCTCCATGGATATATCATTGCATGTGCATAGAAAAAAATGTTTTCCATGCAATGTTTCCCAACACCCAATCCCCCTCGTGTCCCGACTGCCCCTGAGCATAGCCCCGTGGATCGCGCTCCTCTCTGTTGCCCTGTCAAGCTCGCATGGAGTGCTTGGCCTCGTCGCGCATCTCCCGCTCCTGCCGGTGGTCCGCCTCCGGATCTGACGCCTCCATGGGCTTCTTGTCTGCACACCGATCCCCCATCACCGTTGCCGCGTAGGAGAGCAGAAGGGGGGAGGAGGAGAGATCTGGAGAGAGTGGGCGGAGTGAGCAAGGCGCCGCACCTCTCGAGTGGCTGCGGGAAACCCTAAACTAGGTCCCAACACCCACGTCTCAGCCATATGAAGCCGAAAGCGGGCGGGATCAGTTTCGACAGCCTTGCTGGGCCAGGCCCGTCAGCCCCGTCAGGCCCTTGCCCCCCTCTGGGGCGTCCGCCCCGCAAGGCCCTACCACCACCACAGGCCCAACTGCATTCTAATGCCCAGTATACGGCTATGTCCTCCACGTGTCGAGGCAAGACTTAAGGACATAAACGCATACTAGAATGATCTCAAGTATGGTATCTTTGCACAACTCATGTAAAATTCAGGGATGAAAGAGTAAAATGATAGTTGGCTTACACTCACCACATCACACAAGTGAATACAATAACATACATCATCCAAATAACATCAGAGTCGGACAACGGACAAAATCCAAACGAAAAGATACCATAAATAACACAAGCCCGGATCCTCCTACTAAGAACCACTACTGATCGTCGAGATAAGACACATAGTAACGTCCACGCTCTTCATCGAACTCCCAGTACAGCTCTGAACAATCTCCTGTATAGTTCTCAACGGTACCTGCATCTGGTGTGTGTTGAATCTGTGAGCCACAGAGGACTCAGCAAACCAGTTCCCGGGTATCAAAACTACCAAAGCCTTAGGTGTGGAAAGGTTGTAAACAAGGGTTGCAGCAAGCACTAAGCACTAGCTTACGAGTTTAGAGCGAGAAGAGAACAAGTGCCAACGATCGCCAAGTTGATCAAGAAGTGATCCTCGCTACTCCTGATCAAACATAACCCCACCGTGTTCGCTTCCCGAAGCCCTTCGGAAAGAGACCATCACGGTTACTCACGCAGGTAGTGTATTCATGAATAAGGTCTCAAGTTATCTACAACCGGATATTAACAAATTCCCATCTGCCACATAACCGTGGGCATGGCTTTCGAAAGATCAAACCCTGCAGGGGTGTCCCAACTTAGCCCATCACAAGCTCACGATCTGCGGAGTCGCAACTCCAAAGTGGGAATACCCGAGTATTCTCGGAATCCCGTGCTCAAGATATTTTGTCAAAGGTAAAACTAATCTAGCAATTCCTCCCGGCGTGCCGACACCCTGATAGTAGCCGCGCGTATCTCGTCTCAGGCCACGACCGGATGGGCGATTCTACAGGTAATACCAGATACCTCGGGTTTCCCCAAGGCGGCCCCGCAGAACCCCCAGTTTGGACCAACACTCATGAGGAGCACTGGCCCGGGTTGTTAATTAAGATCTTGTGTTTGCAACGCCCTATGAAAGTTTTAGTTATTAGGCAAATGTAAAGCCAATGTTGGGCCTTGCTGGAAAAGCTTTAGCATAGAGCGAATTATCAAGGTGGGCCCATAAACCCCAACTGTGTTAGGAACACAAAATCAAGGAACATAACACTGGTTTATTGGTTCGTAGGGTGGCATGAGTGGAACAAAACACCAAGCAAGAGACTTAGCCTTCCACCAATTACCAATATATAGGTGATTTAGTTTAACAGATTATATATTATGATATCCCAACAATAACTTCATCACGGGGCAAGAATCTTCAAATCTTCACCTGCAACTAACAACGCTATAAGAGGGGATGAGCGATGCGTACTTAGCCAAACAAGGGTTTGCAAGGAAGGTGGTTAGAGTGTTTCATGGCAACAATCTGACAAACGGGAATAGTCATCGAGGAAATATCTAAAGAGCGAGACATCTAGCATAGGCAAAGATAAAAGTGATATCTGGGAATGGTCATCTTGCATGTTGATTCCACGGGGGTATCGTAACCTTGCTACTCAAACTCTGCCTCAGTAGGAACCTCTAACTCCGAATCGGCTCCCGGCTGTACCCAACACAAGAACACAACAACGGCACAATATCAAACACGGTGCAATGCACAATCAACATGATGCAAGTCATAACAAGGGATGCAAGTATGATGTGCGTATGCATCAGGAAGCTCTTGAGCTTAAGGAGAAGATGATGGAAAAGACCTCATCTTGGGAAACCAAGCAAGCCGCTGGATAGAGGGGAAGATTTCAATTGAAATCGATATAAAGATCACCGGAAAGGGACGCACGGTTTGCAAAAGACAAGCAAAACAAGATTCAAGCAAAACTGCATTTTACATCAACACGACGTCTTTGGAGCAAGAAATACTTATGCTACAGCACCCAAACATGGAGACAAAGGGCATGGATGTGAAATAGACATGATACTTAACCAGCATGAACTTAGAACAGACCCAAAACCTTGCTAGAACACAATTAAACAAGCATGGCAAGTTGCAATAAATTTACAGAATTCTCAGACTTGGTGAAAATTACAAGGCATGGCAGAATTAGAACGAATAGGCATGTTTACAAGCTTGTGCAACTCAACTCAGAGCATAGCATGGCAAGTTAAGATAACTAATAGCAAGAAGACATATTTGAGAAGCTACACAAAGCAAGAACATGCTAATAGGATGCATAGAACACTAGCTACACTCGTGGCAAAACTGAACTTGTTGATAACATGCTGACAGATACATTTTATAGTCCCTTGAGAGTATGAAAACAACAAGTTACAGCAAGCCATCATGCAAGCAAAAGGCATGGCAATAACATACATAACATGCTCTTCCACCCGTGATGGTCGGCAGCGAGGCACCAACGGCGGAGGTCGGGGCCGACGACGGTGGTGCGCGATGGCGCGGAGAACGGCGACTGGGCGGCGGCGCTCGGCCCGGGCGGTGGCGGAGTCGGGCCGTGGTGGTGATGGCGCGCGGCGGCGGCGAGCGTCGGGGCCGCGCCGGCGGGTGGCGGCGGGATCCGGCGCTGTATCTGCGAAGGCGGCGGCGGGCGGATCGGGTCGCGGGGGCCGGCGACGGGCCGCGGCGGCGCACGGTGGAGGGACGGGCCACGGTGCCACATGGCGGCGACTGGGTGGATGAGGGGGCCGGTGCGGACGCGTCCGACCAGAACGGACGTGTCCGGCGGCGGGGAGGAGCTCGGGTAAGGGTTTCTGGATCCGAAAATGGAGGGGTGTGGACGTTTTTATAGGCATAGGGAGCTAGGAAGGTCCAAATGAGGAGCGGTTTTCGCCCACACTATCATGATCCAACGACTGATAGGATGGGAGTGGTTGTACTGGGATAGTGAGATGTTGTGGAGGGGGTCTTGGGCCAAAAGGAAGAGGAGGTTTTAGACCACTAGGTTAAACTTTGGAGTATCAAACGATCTCCAAACGCGATGAAACTTGACAGGCGGCCTACACGTACTAAAACAACAACGTACGCCAAGTCTCACCTCATTCCGAGAACGTTTCATGGGCACATATGAAAGAAGGACTCGGGGATGCCACAGACATGTGTGTGAGTGTCGGAAATCAAAACGGACAACCGGAAGAGACGAGCATGACCGGGTTCAAGTGACAACACGAATGCAATGCAATGCACATGATGACATGACATGGATGATATGCACACACGCACACAACAAAATGAACAAACCCGAAATGAAGGAAGAGCCCATAATGGAATTGATGAAGTCAACGAAGATTATATTGCCATAAATGGAAGGTATCACATATGGGGTGTTACAAACTCTCCTCCACTACAAAAATATCTCGTCCCGAGATCTAGGACTGAGAGAAGGAGGGATAGTCGGAAAGAGATGATCTTATCGTTCCCATGTAGCTTCTCGGTCGGTATGGTGTGACCACTTCACTTTCAAGATTTTGATGGACTTGTTGCGGGTCTTCCGCTCTGTTTCTTCAATAATAGCAACGGGGTGTTCACGATAAGACAAGTCTTGTTGAAGATCAATATCTTTGAACGGAATGGTGTGTTCTGGCGTCTTGAAGCACTTGCGGAGTTGAGACATGTGAAACACATCATGCACATGTGCAAAGTTGGAGGGAAGCTCGAGTTGGTAGGCTAGATCGCCTCGCTTGCGAAGAATCTTGGAAGGTCCCACATATCTCGGAGCAAGCTTGCCCTTGATACGGAAACTCTAAGTGCCCTTCATGGGAGAAACACGGAGATAGACATGGTCTCCAATGTCGAAAACCAAGTCACGATGCTTGTCGTCATAGTAGCTCTTTTGACGCGATTGTGCAGCTTCGTGATTCTCACGTATGACCTTGCACATTTCTTCAGCTTCTGAGATCAAATCATTTCCAAGGAGTTGACGTTCACCAGTCTTGGACCAGTTGAGAGGGGCACTGCACTTTCTGCCCTAGAGGATTTCAAAAGGAGCTTTGCCGGCACTTGCTTGGAAGCTGTTGTTGTAGGAGAATTCGGCAAACGGAAGGCAGTCTTCCCATTTCATATCGAAGGAGATGACACGATCTCTTAGCATATCTTTGAGGATCTGGTTCACTCTTTCAACTTGACCACTAGTCTGAGGGTGAAACGCAGTGCTGAAGCGAATCTTTGTGCCCATGGCTGACTGAAAAGAATCCCAGAACTTGGAGGTGAACAAGCTTCCACGGTCTGAGGAGATCACTTCAGGAATGCCATGCAAAGAAACAATTCTGGAGGAGTACAGCTCTGCCAGCTGAGCTGCGTTGATGGATTCTTTGATTGGAAGAAAATGTGCTACTTTAGTTAGCTTGTCAATCACCACAAAGATATCATCATTTCCCTTCTTGGACTTGGGAAAACCGGTGACGAAATCCATCTCAATGTGATCGAATTTCCACTCGGGAATATGTAGAGGTTGAAGGAGTCCGGCTGGACGATGATGCTCTGCCTTCACCCTTCTACAGAC
This sequence comes from Secale cereale, assembly GCA_902687465.1. Classification (NCBI taxonomy): domain Eukaryota; kingdom Viridiplantae; phylum Streptophyta; class Magnoliopsida; order Poales; family Poaceae; genus Secale; species Secale cereale. Next base: position 199,658,366 of record LR738712.1, read on the forward strand.
ATCACATTCATTCACGAATTGGGCAATCTCCCTTTTCATGCGAGTCCACCAATACGATTGATTGAGGTCATGGTACATCTTGGAACTTCCTGGATGTATCGAGAGGAGGGAGTCATGTGCTTCGTTCATTATGAGCTTCTTGAGATCACCTTTGGGAACCACGATCCTATCGTCAAAGAACAAGGTGTCTTTCTCATCAACGCGATAACACTTGTACTTGGGAGTACCCTTAGCAATACCATGTTTCACTTTTTGCACCATAGCATCACTGAGTTGGGCCTCACAGACTTGATCTTCCATGGTAGGAGCAACTTGAAGGTTTGCAAGAAAGCCTTGTGGAACAACTTGGAGGTTGAGCTTCCTGAGTGATTTACAAAGTTCAGGCTGGAACGGTTTGAGAAGGAGACTGTTGCAATACACCTTTCTGCTCAAGGCATCTTCAATGACATTGGCCTTGCCAGGAGTATACTCAATGCTGGGATCATACTCTTGAATCATTTTAACCCAACGAGTCTGCCGAAGTTTAAGGTTTGGCTGTGTTAAGATGTACTTCAAGCTCTTGTGATCGGTGAGGATGTCCACTTTTCTGCCCAACGGAAGGTGTCTCCACGTGATCAAGGCATGTACAACTGCTTCTAGCTCAATATCATGTGTGGGGTAATTCTTCTCATTTGGTTTCAGCTGACGTGAAGTGTATGCCACAATCTTCTTGTCTTGCATGAGAACACTACCAAGACCTTGCAATGAAGCGTCACAAAAGACTTCATAAGGCTTAGACTCATCCGGAGGAGTAAGAATCAGAGCAGAAATGAGCTTCTCTTTGAGTGTTTTGAATGCCACATCACAATCAGGTGTCCATGAGTACTTGACATTCTTCTATAACAGGTTGGAAAGAGGCTTGGCAATCTTGGAGAAGTTCTCAACGAACCTTCTGCAATAGCTAGCGAGACCAAGGAAGCTTCGGAGTTGCTTGACATTCTGCGGGGGTTCCCAGTTAACAATAGCTTCAACCTTCTCGGGGTTCACAGAAATGCCCTCAGCAGAGATAATATGGCCAAGATAGAGTACCTTATCCAGCCAGAATTCACATTTGGAGAACATGCATAGAACTTGTGTTCACGGAGCCTGTCAAGGACCAAACAGAGGTGCTTGGCATGGTCTTCTTCATTCTTGGACAATACCAAGATATCATCCAGATAGACGAGAACAAATTCATTGGTGTAGGGGTTGAATATGAAGTGCATCATCCGAGAGAAAGTGGGTGGAGCATTTGCAAGGCTGAAAGACATGACCGTCTATTCATAGGAGCCATAGCTTGTTCTGAATGCGGTCTTGGGAATATCCACTTCACGGATACGAATCTGATGGTAACCCATCCGGAGATCGAGCTTCGAGAACACCTTTGCTCCTTTGAGCTGCTCGAACAATTCATTGATATCTGGGAGCGGGTACTTATTCTTTATTGTCTTCTTGTTTAGTGGCCGGTAATCAATGCAAAGGCGTTCCGTGTCGTCCTTCTTCTTGACAAATAGAACACCACAGCCCCAAGGAGAGGTACTAGGCCTGATTAGACCCATACGTTCTTGCTCATCGAGTTGTTTCTTCAGATCCTTCAACTCATCAGGAGAAAGCTTGTACGGATGCCGACATGATGGCTCGGTACTGGGTTCAAGTTCAATGACGAATTCAACTTGACGATGGGGAGGCATGCCTGGAAGCTCTTCAGGGAATACATCCTCATATTCACGAACCACCGAAATCTAAGAAATGGCATTAATCTCGCCCTTGTCATTGAGAGAGAATAGCCTGATTGTGTTATCTCAAGAGGCGAAGATAATCACGTCTTCATCAGGATGAGTCAGCTTGACTTCCTTATTTGCACAATCAATGTTTGCATCATGCTTGGAGAGCTAATCCATCCCAAGAATAAGATCAATGTCGGAGTTGCCGAGAATAACCGGGGAAACCACAAAACTGTAATCACCCATGTGAATAGATATGTCTGGAGCATACAAGATAGAATGCATTTGTTTTCCCGGAGAAGTAATTGATAACTCCCTTGGTAAATCCACTGTGCCCACATTGTGCTTGGATGCAAATGGACATGACATGAAGGAATGTGATGCACCAGAATCAAACAAAACTTTAGCAAGTTTAAGGTTAACTGGAAGATTACCAAGTATCACATCTGAAGAATTCTCTGCTTGAGCTGCATTCATCAGATTCACTCTTGCAACCTTGTGATTGTGCTTGACAATAGCATTGGTGACAGGTGGAGGAGGTGGAAGGCGCCTTTGAGTACACTTTTTTGCATAGTGACCCTTCTGGCTACACTTGTTGCAAGTAACTTCTGAACGAGGCCAATGATAAGGACAACTTGATCTTGAAGCTTGGAACTGAGGCTTGGACTGATTGCTTGGGTTGGGTGGGTGGGAGAATCCACGACCACCTGAGTGCTTGTTGTTGCTTGGAGGATGGAGCACTGGAGGAGGCGGTAGCCAGAACTTCTGCTGCTTGGCAACCACTTGAGAGGAAGAGGAAGAGTGAACAGCATCTCTAATCCTCCTTTTGGAAGCTTCACACTTGAGCTGAGCTGCCTCTTACTTGAGAGCCATATTGTAGAATTGATAAAATTCATCCAGCTCAAACAAGGTGAGAGCAAGTTGGAGTTCATCTTTCAGACCACCTCGGAACTAATATATCTTGCTCTTGGCATCAGGGATGTCTTGCTTCGCATAACGGGCGAGATTCTGGAACTTGAAATTGTATTGATAGACGGACATGGTGCCTTGCTTCGGGTTGCGGAATTGCTCACGCATGCCTTCAATGACACTGGTTGGAATGTGGTGAGAGCGGAAATCTTTGTAGAAGTCAGTCCACGAGATCTCAGGAACACTTCTGGAATCTTTGTACTGTTGCCACCAATCAGCAGCTTGATCTTTGAGTTGGAAAGTGGCAAACTTGACATAATCCTCAGGCCTCACGTTACTGCATTCGAAGTGCTTTTTGATATCTGTGATATAATCTTCAGCATCCAGCGGGTCCACACAGTAACTGAAAGACTTTGGTTGGTTTGCCAGGAATTGGTTCAGTGTCGCAAAGTGAGGTTGATTCGAGGCATGACTTAAGGACATAAACGCATACTAGAATGATCTCAAGTATGGTATCTTTGCACAACTCATGTAAAATTCAGGGATGAAAGAGTAAAATGATAGTTGGTTTACACTCGCCACGTCACACAAGTGAATACAATAGCATACATCATCCAAATAACATCAGAGTCCGACTAAGGACGAAATCCAAATGAAAAGATACCATAAATAACACAAGCCCGGATCCTCCTAGTAAGAACCACTAGTGATCGTCGGGATAAGACACATAGTAACGTCCACGCTCTTCATCGAACTCCCAGTACAATTCTGAACCATCTCCTCTATAGTTCTCAACAGTACTTGCATCTGGTGTGTGTTGAATCTGTGAGCCACAGAGGACTCAGCAATCCCGTTCCCGAGTATAAAAACTACCAAAGCCTTAGGTGTGGAAAGGTTGTAAACAAGGGTTGCAGCAAGCACTAAGCACTAGCTTATGAGTTTAGAGCGAGAAGAGAACAAGTGCCAACGATCGCCAAGTTGATCAAGAAGTGATCCTAGCTACTCATGATCAAACATAACCCCACCGTGTTCACTTCCCGAAGCCCTTCGGAAAGAGACCATCACGGTTACTCACGCAGGTAGTGTATTCATGAATAAGGTGTCAAGTTATCTACAACCGGATATTAACAAATTCCCATCTGCCACATAACCGCGGGCAAAACTTTCAAAAGATCAAACCCTGCAGGGGTGTCCCAACTTAGCGCATCACAAGCTCACGATCTGCGGAGTCGCAACTCCAAAGTGGGAAGACCCGAGTATTCTCAAAATCCCGTGCTCAAGATATTTGGACAAAGGTAAAACTAATCCAGGAAGACCTCCCGGCGTGCCGACACCCTGATAGTAGCCGCGCGTATCTCGTCTCAGGCCACGACCGGATGGGTGATTCTACAGGTTATACCAGATACCTCGGGTTTCCCCAAGGCGGCCCCGCAGAACCCCCAGTTTGGACCAACACTCATGAGGAGCACTGGCCCGGGTTGTTAATTAAGACCTCGGGTTTGCAACGCCTTATGCCAGTTTTAGTTATTAGGCAAAAGTAAAACCAATGTCGGGCCTTGCTGGAAAAACTTTAGCACAGAGCGAATTATCAAGGGGGGCCCATAAACACCAATGGTGTTAGGAACGCAAAATCAAGCAACATAGCACCGGTTTATCGGTTCCTAGGGTGGCATGAGTGGAAGAAAACACCAAGCAAGAGGCTTAGCCTTCCACCCATTCCCAATATATAGGTGATTTAGTTTAACAGATTATATATTATGATATCCCATCAATAACTTCATCAGGGGCAAGAATCTTCAAATCTTCACCTGCAACTAACAATGTTATAAGAGGGGCTGAGCGATGCGTACTTAGCCAAACAAGGGTTTGCTAGGAAGGTGGTTAAAGTGTTTCATGGCAACAATATGAGGGCTGACAAATAGGAATAGTCACCGGGGAAATATCTAAAGAGCGAGATATCTAGCATATGAAAAGATAGAAGTGATATCTGGGAATTGTCATCTTGCCTGTTGATTCCACGGAGGGATCGTAACCTTGCTCCTCAAACTCAGCCTCGATAGGAACCTCGAACTCCGAATCGGCTCCCGGCTCTACCCAACACAAGAACACAACAACGGCACAATATCAAACACGGTGCAATGCACAATCAACATGATGCAAGTCATAACAAGGGATGCGAGGAAGATGTGCGTATGCATGAGGAAGCTCTTGAGCCTAAGGAGGAGATGGTGGAAAAGGCCTCGTCTTGGGAAACCAAGCAAGACACTGGATAGAGGGGAAGATTTTAGTTGAAATCGATATAAAGATCACCGGAAACGAACGGACGGTTTGCAAAAGACAAGCAAAACAAGATTCAAGCAAAACTGCAGTTTACAGCAACATGGCATCTTTGGAGCTAGAAATACTTATGCTACAACACCCAAACATGGAGACAAAGGGCATGGATGTGAAATAGACATGATACTTAACAAGCATGAACTTAGAACAGACCCAAAACCTTGCTGGAACACAATTAAACAAGCATGGCAAGTTGCAATAAATTTACAAAATTCTCAGACTTGCTGAAAATTACAAGGCATGGCAGAATTAGAACGAATAAGCATGTTTACAAGCTTGTGCAACTCAACTCAGAGCATAGCATGGCAAGTTAAGATAACTAACAGCAAGAAGACATATTTGAGAAGCTACTCAAAGCAAGAACATGCTCATAGGATGCATAGAACACTAGCTATACTCGTGGCGAAACTGAACTTGTTGATAACATGCTGACAGATACATTTTATAGTCCCTTGAGAGTATGAAAACAACAAGTTACAGCAAGCCATCATGCAAGCAAAAGGCATGGCAATAACACACATAACATGCTCTTCAAGAATAACCACATGGCTACTTCTACAACATAATAGAACATGTCCCAAACACCATGACAAAAGTGCAAAAGTTTATCCAGACTTAGCAAAATCTGGGCAAGCTGACATATAAATTTAATAGCAACCTGAGGGCCTCATAACAACAAGCTATAGCATGAAAGCATGGCAAACAAGAGCATGGATAGGTAGAGCATAACATATACATCAAGGAACACCCACTGGACAACTCTAACCATGCACAACAACGACGGTGGCATCATGGATACATGGCATAAAAATTAACAGATTCACACTTAGAAGAAATTTAACATCATGATGACATGTTAACAAGCTTGTTGCACTCACTTCAAGACATAACATGGTATGAAAATGAATCTATCATGTAGAGCACATACCCAAGAGCAAATCTCATGTTGACACCTAGCTCATATGACACATGGACAAATAAGCACAAGCAAGACAAAACATCATCTCATAACAAGTTCAGATACTTATCAGCCAAATGCACTTTTGCAATAGGGATAAACATGGCAATATGACACGTAACATGAATTCTACATCAAACATCATGTAGAGCACTTCACAATGAAGATCTGGACATATCATTCACACCATTCGGACCAACATGCACAAAGTTACTAGCTCAGGAACATGCCAACAAATTTACACAAACAACAAGTGCTAAAACAGTTTCATCAGGATGCACTCTTGCCACGAAGATTAAGTGAACTAGAGGAACTCTAACATGCATGAAACTGTTACTAACATGTAGCGCACGACGAGACAAACATTTCGACATATCATACACGTAAAACAGAACTACGAGCGCGAAGTTATCACATGTTAAAGAGGGCAAGAAATTTACGCAGATCTGGGACTTAGAGAAATATACCACACGAAAAGTCAAAGGGACGGGGATGTCCCGGGACAAGGAGATCTGGCTCGGGGGCGTGGTTTTTGGTTGGCGGGACGGGCCCGGCGGCTCGCCGGAGGACGTCACCGGCGGGGAAGAAGAAGGCCGCGGCGGCGAGGTGGTGGAACCGGCCGGCGAGGGGGCGCGGCAGCTGGTGGCGGGGTCGCGGCGGCGGGCGGCGGCTCACCGGACGAAGGGGCGGCGAGGCCCCCGATGGTCGGCAGCGAGGCACCGACGGCGGAGGTCGGAGCCGACGACGGTGGTGCGCGACGGCACGGAGGACGGCGACCGGGCAGCGGCCCTCGGCCCGGGCGGTGGCGGAGCCGGGCCGCGGTGGTGATGGCGCGCGGCGGCAGCGAGCGTCAGGGCCGCACCGGCGGGTGGCGGCGGGATCCGGCGCGGTATCTGCGAAAGCGGCGGCGGGCGGATCGGGTCGCGGTGGGATCCGGCGCGGTATCTGCGAAAGCGGCGGCGGGCGGATCGGGTCGCGGCGGCACACGGGGGAGGGACGGGCCGCGGTGCCACATGGAAGCGACTGGGTGGCTGAGGGGGGCGGTGCGGACGCGTCCGACCGGAACGGACGTGTCCGGCGGCGCGGAGAAACTCGGGTTAGGGTTTCTGCATCCGAAAATGGAGGGGTGTGGACATTTTTATAGGCATAGGGAGTTAGGAAGGTCCAAATGAGGAGCGGTTTTCGCCCACACGATCATGATCCGACGACCGAGAGGATGAGAGTGGTTGTGCTGGGGTAGTGGGCTGTTGTGGAGGGGGTCTTGGGCCAAAAGGAAGAGGAGCTTTTAGCCCACTAGGTTAACTGTTGGAGTATCAAACGATCTCCAAACGCGACGAAACTTGACAGGCGGCCTACACGTACTAAAACAACATCGTACGCCAAGTCTCACCTCATTCCGAGAACGTTTCACGGGCACATACGAAAGAAGGACTAGGGGATGCCACAGACACGTGTGTGAGTGTCGAAACTCGAAACGGACAACGGGAAGAGACGAGCATGACCGGGTGCAAGTGACAATACGAATGCAATGCAATGCACATGATGACATCACATGGATGATATGCACACACGCACACGACAAAACGAAGAAATCCAAAATGAAGGAAGAGCCCATAATGGAATTGATGAAGTCAACGAAGATTATATTGCCATAAATGGAAGGTATCACATATGGGGTGTTACATGCATCCACGGCCTGCGGCCCACAGGCCGCGGCCTCGGCCGTCGTCTCAGCCTCGCCAACCCTAGGCACCTGGACGGGCTTCCCTACTACCGCCCTCTGCCTCGCTGTGGGCGCCACCACCGGCAGCCGCGGGGACGGCGGGGGCAAGCACGTCCAGTCCTCGACCGGATCCCTGCCTCCTGGCGCGAAGCGATGCCCCTGGCTAGAAGCACAGTGCCTCGACCCCCTCGCAAAGGCGACGAAGTCGCTCACCAGCGGCCCCGCCGGCACCGTCTTCGACGCCCCCTCATCTCCGACCTTAACCACGTCCTCCGAGACATCGTCGGCGAGCGCCCAAAACCTACTGCCCCCTGACACCAGAACATGCCTAGGGGAGGGGGCGGCGTGCCCACGCAGCGGCGAGCCACCCATGCTCCGACGAACCAGAGTCCATCCCGACGGCGACACCGACCGCGGAGCCCTGCGCGCGTCGCTAGCGCAGTCGCCCGAGCGCCTCTCCAACGATCCACTCATTCCGAATCTTGCCTTCCAGCAGACTAATGTAACCTTCTCAAGCAAGCCCATGGTATAGTTCTCTTTTTTTATGGTGAACAGTGGAGGAGCATGTGGCCTAGAGTTAGCTATCTATGACCGACCAGATGCCAGCATTGTTTGTTGTTTTCTTTTTGCTCGTCTTAAATTAAAATTCTATTGTTTTTCTTTTTGCAAAATCAATCTTGTATCCTCAATAAGTTTAGGGATTACTATCCACTACCTCTATAAATAAATATTAGACGTCTTTGCAGTTCAATAAATATTTGATGTTTTTGCATTACAAATTAAACTGCAAAGACATCTTGTATTTAGTTACAGAGGTAGTAGTTCACAAAGAGTATGAACGCCCTTCGGGCCAGAGCTTAGCCATACAAACCAAATGTGTAGGGAAAAATATATGAACATTAACAATTACCAAACCAATAGTACTAGATCCATCATGGAATACATTTATATATTGTACCTATTTGATATTCTAGATGTTCATATTATTATTTTTGACAGGCTTGATCAAACTTTCGAAAGTTTAACCCAAGACAAAGATAATATGCGGAGTAAAAAAACAAAGGGAGTAACTTGTTGTAGGATGGCCTAGGCATGAACTCGAGGTGACAAGCTGATCGTTACTCTGCTCTGAGCTTGAGTCGGCACGCTTATTGGCTTAGTCGTGGCATCATAGGGTACGACCTATAGGTAGTAGTTGGTCTACACATGCATGAACCCAGGGTATCTTAAATAGAAGGGGAAAAGGAGAGAAGAAATTAAAGGAATGTTTATTTGGCTCGCCAGAGAAAGTTATTCGACAATACCCAACCATCGAACAATGATCTTGCTCGCACAATCAAAGATGAGGCTCGCTTGTGGGCTCGTGCATGGGCTAAAAGGCTTGGACCTCTTATGCCTGTAACCTGAGGACATGTATTGTGAGGCTGAGCACCCTCTTTTCTGCTCTTCTTGCACTCTAGGGGACGCCGTAGCGCGCATGCCCCCTAGAGCTGCACCCTGTATTCTCACCCCCATCAATTAAATGATATGTAACCATGCGTATTCACCAAAAAATAGTTATCCCTCCTTTGGCAGGGAAAAAACGATGGAGACCGACTGCAAACCTCCTCCTGTGCAGCCCCACCTTCGATGCACGCCACGTGAACAAGCTCAGCATCGTGTCGTTCGTCTCCTCCGCATTAGTTCCCAAGTGTTATGCGGCTCCCGGCTCGCCTTGGCTCCTTAGCGTTGGGGATTCAATCCTGACTGCCGCGACCGGTTCACGAATCACGAGCGCGCCGCCGCTGCCTGGATTCGCAACCTCTGCCGCCTGGGTTCACCCCCGCTATCGCGTGCAGTCGCCTCCATCAACGTCGTCCGTCTCCGAAACTCCCATCGGCAAGGATAGTTTCCCCACCTAGCTCTCCATCAGGTGCTTGCTACGTATATATGCCGCTGTTGTTGCTCTTGTTGGTGTTGGCTTGTCATCCATACAGCACATGTCAGAGCAACACTACTAGGAAAAGGCCTACTAATGGCGCATCTAATTTGGTCATTAATAACGCATTAGTGGTGCGCCATTAGTGCCACGTCATTAGTATACACCTCGGGTGCGCCATTAGTATCTGGTATACTAATGACGCATCTCAGATACGCCATTAGTATATACAACAGTGCGCCATTAGTATGCCTTTCAGGGGATCATGTATACACAGGTGCTTTGGCATACTAATGACGCACAACAACAAGATGCGCCATTAATAACTTCGGCATAGTAATGACGCACTGTTTAATGATGCGCCATTAGTATCCTTTGCCATACTAATGGCGCACTGTGGTGTGATGCGCCATTAGTATGAATATTAGGTTTTTTTATTATTTTTTTCTGTTTTTTGCACAGGTTACAAAATGTATAATTGGACAGAATATAGACAGCACACATCAACAACAGATTCATCGAATACAATAGAAGATTAGTCTCTGAATACAATTCATCATATTAGTCTTCGAATATAATTCATCATATTAGTCTTCGAATTGAAAAGACCGAACAAAGATAGAACATTATATTACAAGTCTCGAGACCACGAGTAGCGAGTTTGTCTTCACATTACAAGTCGATATCGATCATCTAAACTACCATCACATAGAATAGAGCTGCGGTCATCACGATGAGCATCATCACGATGAAACTCGTCTTCATCCGGTTCCTCCAACGCTCCCTCCCCTCTCCCGCTAGATAGCGGGTGTATCTAGATTCGGCCTCGGCCCTAGTGGTGTACCCTTTGTAACTGTTACCGCTGAATCGGTGAACCTGTCTCCGACACTCCTCCCAGTCGTCGTAGACTCCGGGAACCTTACCCTTGTACACGACATACGACGACATCGCTATGCACTAGCCAAACGAAACGTTAGTACGAATTCACAGACAATACATAAGCAATATATAAGTATGCAACATAACGATCGAAAGAGAAAATCAAGACATTAATAGCATCGATTACATCTAAGTTGAACGACAATCGAAACCAAAGAGACATACTACAAGTTGATTAAAGTTTAATTACAACATGACCCAATCGACGTTTCAGAACTAGACACAGCATCACTGCTTTCGACTCGACTCAAGGGACCGGAGCGTGGATGAAGCCGCCATCTATCGTGGGAGTCATGAAATCACGGGCGTTGTCAGCCTGCATTTGTAGCATTGTGTCGATGTCACTGTTGGACGGTTGATTTTTTAGGTAGAACTGCCCCGAGGTACGAAGGACATCTTGATGGATGATTTCCGCAAACTCCGACTGGATGCGAAAGAATTCTTGTCTGATATCCGCGTCCTGGATTGTCGACACGCTCGCGGCCCAATCTTTGAGTTTACTCGGTAGCAGAAGTTGATGATGGTCCCGTACGATCGCCCGCATGTGATGGATGGCGTAGTAGGCACCCTTCTGACCGCCAGGCGGCTGCTTGACGCAACAGAACGTCGTATTGTGGGAGAACACGTGCTTGTCGTACTTACGAACTGTCCTGGTGAAGGTGCCTCCAGATTTGGCGTAGCCGGGGAGAACATCATCAAGAAACTTCTTGACATTTGTGTAGTCTACGTTCGACTGACGGTCCGGGTCGAAATACATGGCCATGGAATATTTGGGGCTTAGGAGGATGAGCGTGCAATGTGTGTCACTGCAGAAAACACGGAATGTTACAAGAAAAACGATCGAAATCTAAGAATTCATATGTTACGGGGCGGTTGAGGGGAGGACTTACTCGGGAAAGTAAGGCACGAGGAAGTTATCCTTATCTCGGTTTGCCAGAATGACGCCTTCGAGGTAAGAACTCGCGACTTGCCGGTCCCCAGCGCTGCCCAAGATCTTGGCACGCATGTAGAAGGGATCGACTATCACGATGTCCGGGGTCTTGTCGCGAATGATCCGCATCTCCATACTCAGCGAAAATAGCCGAACGAAGGTGTAGTGCAGCGGATGAAGGTTCAACATAGCGTGGATGTCATCAAACCGCAGGACGATCGTACCCCCGATGGAGTTATCAACAAAGCCCTTGCCCTCTGGCACCTTGGCCGTGAAAACCGGGTATGCCACATCCTTCTCTCTGAGACGCCGCTTCTCCAAAGAAAGAACACTGTCATGCAGACTCCGCATAGCACCGGTTGCAGCATCGAGCATATTTCTCGATAGCATCGGCCTACCCGCCACATGCACCCTCCTCATTACATCCTCAGGTGAAGGTGGCCCGTCCTGAGCACGGATCGTACTCGGTGCCGGCTGGCTCGCACCCTTGTTATTCTTTCTTTTGCGTGCCTTCTTCTTCTCCTGTAATGGGACCGAGTTCTGCTCATAGACCGCCTTCTTGAGTGTGTTGGGGCTGATAATATTTCGCACCTCGCCTATCTGAGGCTCGGTGAAGTCGGCAGCTAGAGGCGTCTCCTGAGAGCTGAACGGCAGACGACGCCTGTTGCAACTTGGCTTCTCCTCGGTACCAGCTAGATCGCGCACGTCTTTTGTTGGGTTGGGTTCTTGAGAAGGAGTCCCCATGAAGTCGCCACTGTAGCCATGATCGGCAAAGTACGGATCGACGTTGGCAAATGCATCGTCGTCGTCGTCGTTCTGATCCTGTGCCATATGCATGTTTGGATCCAGTGGCATAGGGATGTCCGGCACCGTTGCGGCGGTCTTGCCATGGGGCCGACTTGGCGCCGACACGACTGGCGGTGTTGTCTTTGGGGTTGTGTCCCCCGCCCCCAAACAAATCTGGCTCTTCTGCCAAAGCAGGGGCCAGCTCAGGCAGGCGCTAAGGGTCATCACGTCATCATCGTCGGCCCCGACGGGTCGAATCGGAGGTAACACCTCGTCGCAGCCTAGCAGCACCCGAACCAGTTGAACCCTAAACCAGTTGGGTGGCATCTGGGTACCGTGGAACAAGGGGTTGCCCAGTTGAATAATTTTGCCCTTGGCGACATCGACCAACTCGATGTTCACGAAGTGCAGGAGAGTGCACGGAACATCGGCGGCGCCCTGCGAAAACATGTAGGGCGTCAGGGATGCCCAGTCAAAGGCAAGGAGATGAAGTCCTCGGCCGAGAGAGGCTTAATTAGTTACCGTGATGATGGCGTCGAGCTCGGCTAATGTCGAGGCACCGCCAACGGCGGCCGTGCAGTTGACGGAGGGGCCGCTTGCTGCAGAGGTGCCGGCCGGCGTACACCCAGGTGCATTAAGCTCCCGTGCCGGCGTCGGAGACACCAATGCCGCCTCCGCCGGAGACACCAATGGCCCCGCCATCGCGTTCTGCGAGTTGCTGGCCGTGAAGCTAGGAATCGGGGGCGGCCCCTGTTGGCCGCCCGCAATCCACGCACTCAACCCCTCGATCAAGGTAGGCACAATGGCGGTGATTGTTGCTCCGAACTGTTATTGCACTTGCTCTTGGACAATCTCCGGAATCCGCACCACCTATGCCTTGAGTTCTTGAACCTCGCGCGCCTGGCTTTCCGAGCTGGTCTTTTTCTCCTTTCGCCCACCAGCGTTATAGTATGACGACCATTTTGTCGACAAGCCGTTGCCGGCCACACGACCAGCTGACGTTGTCTTACTGAGCTTATCCTTGTTCTTCATTATATTCAACGCCCTATTTAGAGTCGTGTCCCAAGGGTTGCTCTTAGTCGACCCCGCGCTACTGCTTTCAGTCGCCTGCGGAAGGAATGTGAACCATTTAGAAATTTGGCTTCATTAATTAGAATGCAACCATATGGATCTAATTACGCGGGGGTGTATTCCTTACCTGTGACGCCCGAAGACCGACGTCCCAGAAGATTCCAGATGTTCCGGGTCCTCCCGTGTGTTTCATTTGTGCTTGTGTTATTTATTTTGCATTGCATCATGCCATCATGACTTTAATCCTTGCATCTCAACTAAATAAATTGCATAGATCGTTTGATCTATTTAAAACGAGGGAAGGATGACTTCTCTTTATAACATATATATATCCTCCTAATAATTATGAAGCTATTATAAAAATATTCCATTGTTGGAAGCAACCATCACACACTTGCATAATTTTCCTCATGTCTGTTTCACTCCGGGTTTTGACTCCCACAACCTTGCTTGATCATCTTCTCCTCCTTCTTCGTTAGTCCATTTAAAATTGTGGCATTTTATTTCCTGCACCAATTTAATGTTCATTCTTTTCCTTTTTTTCTCAACCATGCATTCAACATCTTTGCCAATTTTTATCTCCTTTGGACTTGTTTTGGTTGGGTTGAAAAATGGCTCAAGTTTGAATTTAATTCAAACTTGAATTATTTTTATATCCTTAAAAATGTCCAAACTAGTTTATTAAAATTGTGCATAAATCTAGGAGGTTAAGTATATTTTTACTTCCTTCTTATTCTTCCTCTAACTCCCTGTCCTTTTTCCTTTGCATCATCGGGATTTTGAGGCTGCTTTTTTTTTGGGAAAGGGGCTCATTGTGATGCTTTGGGCCTCCCTCGAGGCCCAGCCGCCCCAGTCCCCTTAACCCTAGCCCACAACCACTTCTCTCCCTCGACCCCTCTTTTTCCCTCCCGAGCGCCGCCAGCCGCACCAACGCTACCTCTCGATCCCTTCTCCCTCTCCCTCGTCCTCCCCCCAAGCGGATGGCTGCGCTGCGTCACGCCCGCGCCTGGCTGCTCCGTGCCCCGCCACATCACCAGGGCCGCCGGGTGCCCGTCCTCGCCACCCCAGCGCGCCACTCCTCCTCGTAGCCGCCCCGCCATCCGCCTCTGCCGCGGACGCCGCTGCCAGCGCCATGGCGCCCGTCCTCGCCAACGCCCGTGCCTCCTCCTCCGTTTGCACCTCGCGAGCACGACCACAAGCGCCACTTCGCCGAGCCTCTCGTGCGCCCCGGTCGGCCTCCTCGTCGTCCAGCGCCTCGTCCCCACCTCTGCTTCGAGCCGGAGACCAGGACGCGCCAGCCTCATCCTTGTCTCCGTCGCCAGCCGCCCACTTCTTGTTCTGCTCGGGAGCGGGCTCGACCTCGCGCAATTCGCCGAGTCTCCTGTGGTCGAGCTGTCGCTCGCCTTCAAGCCGACGCTGCCAAGTTAACCTTGCCACCTTTTGCTGCTAGAGGTCGCCGCGTCATGGCCTCGTCTCCGGCCAGAACCATCCTCCTCGAAACTCCTGCTGCCTTTGTCTTGCCGAGACCACACAAGGGCCCGAATCCCATTTCTTGTTGCACACCAAACGGCTGAGCACTTTTGTCTTCTGTCGTGTGCCGCGGCCAAGTCCGAAGACCCCTTCGTGGAATCACTGAGTCGACAAGTACCTCGACGCTCGACGCCCGAACGACTACCTTCGGTGAAGGAAACGTGTACGACTACCCTCGAAGACCCGAGACCCCAAGTACCACGACAACCTTTGTGCCAAGTACCACTACGCCCGGATCACTAGGAACCCTCAAGTTCATCTACGGAACGGGTACGACGACCGTCGCCGAAGAACCGTGTACCACTACCGTCGCCCCGAAGACGTCCAATGCCGTGACAGGTACCTCTTCGGTAACGTGAACTGCTACGAAACGTGTACCACGACCCGCGAGTACCACTACTTCCTCTACGACATCGAACCACCCCAAAACGAACATTCCAAAGGTATAACCCCGAGACGATGACCCGTTGACTGCATGTGTTGTATGAGATGAATCGGATGTTTGCATCGTGTCCGTTGTGACCCTCGTTTGCCCTATCGTTGTCAAGTGGGAACCGGGTAACCGGGAGCACCCCACCGTCTTTGCTTTCACGCTAGCGCCGATGCTTCTTTTGCACCGGTCTCTCAACGAGTTACCGAAACAGATATGATGCCGTGGCATCATTTTGGTTGTCGTCGCCGTGGCACCCCTTTCCACCACGGTGACAAGTGTTTCATGTCTCTCATGTCAATGTTTAACTAAAAATTGCATAAACTTGATCATGTCATACGCATCATGTTAACAACATTAAAATGTGTGAATTGTTGTTTGCTTAAAATTGCTAAATAGGACATATGGGGTTTTACCGGATTTGTTGTTGTTATTTCCGGCCTCATTTAAAATGCCTAAATAGTGTAGTTATTATGCTTCACCTCTTGCCATGTTAACAAACATTTAATCTTGTCTTGCATCATACCTTGCCATGTATTGCATCATATATAGACTTGCTGTGCATCATATATAGACTTGTCTTGCATCCTACATGGTTGAGCATATTAACATGTTGCTTGTGTTGTTTTTCTGTGCTTCCTACCTTGCCATGTAATGCTTCCTGTATAGACTTGTCATGCATCATACCTTGCCATGTATTGCATCATATAGACTTGTGTTGTTTTTCTGTGCTTCCTACCTTGCCATGTAATGCTTCCTGTATAGACTTGTCATGCATCATATCTTGCCATGTATTGCATCATATAGACTGTGTTGTTTTTCTGTGCTTCCTACCTTGCCATGTTTTGCTTCTTATATAGACTTTCTGTGCATCATATACAGAACTGTCATGCATCATACTTGGATGTGCATCGTATGCCATGTTTATGCTTGTGTGTTTACCGTAGTGCTTGCTTCTTCTCGTTAGTGCTTGTTCCGTTGCGATCGTGAGGATCCGTTCGACTTCTCGTGGTTCTTCTTCAAGGCTTCTTCTTCGTCTTCTTCATGGATCCGTTCTTCTTCCTTGCGGTATCTCAGGCAAGATGACCATACCCTTGGATACCTTTACTATCATCGCCATGCTTAGTGTCTCGATGCTATCATTACATGTCGCGCTACCCATCTTATTGTCAGCCCTCTCCTTGTTGCCATGAAACCTCTAACCTTTGACACCTTCCTAGCAAAACCATTGTTTGGCTATGTTACCCGCTTGCTCAGCCCCTCTTATAGCGTTGTTAGTTACAGGTGAAGATGAAGATCGTTCCAGGAGGGAACTTGTTGTTGGAATATCACAATATCTATTATTATTATACTGGGCATGGGTGGAAGACTTGGCCTTTTGCTCGGTGTTTTGTTCCACTCATGCCACCTTAGGCGCCGCTAAACCGGCATTATGTTCCTTGATTTTGCGTTCCTTACACGATGGGTATATGGGGACCCCTTGACACTTCGACTTTGAATAAAACTCCTCCAGCAAGGCCCAACATTGGTTTTAATTTTCTCATAATAACAACTTAATTAATTAATTAAATTGCATAAGGCGGACGCTCCTTGGAGATTCTTTTCTACATAGCAGGGGGGG
>LR738712.1:199691422-199766687 GCA_902687465.1 Secale cereale
GGGGGGGGGGTAAGCAGTGCCAATCAAAATCAACCCCTCCCGATAATGTACCAAGAAACTGGGAGGTAAAATTGTCTCTACCAGTCACAGAGAGGGCGATGCAATCTAACTTGTGCTCGATTGAAGCATCCGCCAAGAACCTCCGTTTAGCCAAGTCTTTCAGACCTCTACTATTCCAGAAGATGCCTCTCATTTTTCATCATGAAATTTCTTGGCAGTCCGAATCCGAACACTCCTGTGCACAGCCGAAACTGGATAAATCTTCCAGCTACACTTACGCTTAGGCTTAAAGTGCTCCCCATCTCGGTCCATACAACCAAGCTCAGGGAGATAATCAACCTGGGTATCGTCCTGGAGCGACTCCTCCCTGACTTCCCCACTCTCCTCATCATCAGACTACGCGGAAGGCGGACCAAGGTCCTCACAAAGACTGTCCAAGACCCGCACCCCGAAGGCATCAATTTCCGAGTTATTCAAAGGCTTAACGACTGCTAAGTTTCTAATAACCTCAATCGCCCGCTCCGCCTCACGGTCAAACAAGTCGTTAACAGATTTAGCAATTTCTTTCCCATTACCACCTAACGAGACTCCTAATTGATTTGCATTATTAATAACATCATTCTCAGAAAAGTGCAAAATCGAATTGAAAGTGTTGACTGACATACCTGTCAAGTCCTCAATGTCCTGCAGCTTGGCCTGCCGCATGGCACGGCCCATCTGCAGATCATCCACGTCAGGCTGGTCCTGGAGGCGGCTACTAAGCCGTCGGCTGTCGGTCCTGGGATCAGGTATCCCCCCGAAAGCGACAACGTCGACGGTCGAGGGTCCACTCGGGGTAGGGCCTCCTGCCGTAGACCCAAGTACACCCCCGCCCACCTGACTAGTAGTGCCTGGGCCGCCTGCCAAGGACACCACTGGAGACGACACTGGCGCCACCAAAGGTGAGCGCACCGGGGACAACCTCGTCGGCGAGCTCCTGCCAATGGAGGTTCCCGAGTGCCTCCCGCCGGGAGAAGTGATGCCAGACTGAGCCACACGGAGACCGGTCGCCACGCCCCCCGAGACCTCCTCGTGAGCTGGCGATAGATCAACAGAAAGCGGGCTGCCAGACCCCGAAGGAGCTTCCCGCTCAGGAACCCCCTCCAGCACTCCAGCTCGAAGACGACAAGATGGAGGTGGTGAGGCTATTGGGGACTCCCCCCTCACTCCCTCCCCCACACCATAATGTGCAGCATCCACCACCAGCGGTGACAAACGTGGTAACTCCTGTTCCACCGGGTCTCAAGATTTGTGGACTGCCGGGTTAGTTGATATGTATTCCAAGTTGGCTGTCCTAAAGGCTGACATGTTTCATAGTTGAGTATTGCTCTTATAGCCATCTTAATGAGGTTTCCTCAAGAAAAATATATTTATATAGTAATATAGGATGGAAAGTTTCTTGCTCCAGTAAAATTGCATGATTTTGATGCTTTTGGTTTGGAAGCTGCAACAACAATGAAGGAAAATTGTCCGGATTTTCAAACAGGTTGTATTCTTTTACTTGAGAAGTCTTACTTAATTGAACGACAAGAATAATATCCTCGATTAAAAGATACCCCCTCTTTAAAGAAATATAAGAGTGTTTAGATCACTACTAAAAGTACTTTTGTATGTACAGTAGATCAGAGAAACAATCACACTTTTTACCATCAAATTGAAGATCTCAAATCATCCATGTATATATCTTATATAAAAAGATACATTGTACATTGCTAGGGAGAGAAATAAACTCTAGGTTCCTACAACATTTGTCATAATTCAACTCCAAAGTTCCAAGACTTGACATTTAGTCTATCTAAAAGTTGACGAAATCAGCACTAATTCCATCTTCCGAAAAGTTCCTTTTGTAGCTCGGCCTACGCAGTGCCTGTTACCCTGCCCGTCTGTGTCATGTTGGGATTTGTGCGTCTGAGGCATCACGTGCCCATCTTCTGACATTGCCTGCGTCATTAGCACGGTCTCTCTCCTGACATGCAGTAGAAACCGCACTCTCCTCACATTTACATGCAGCACAAGCTCTCTCTCTCCTTGACATTTAATTTATATGCAATACACACACTTATCTCATCTGCATGTAAGACACGATATCTCTCCTATTTCTTTACTCCGTGAGCAACGATTAGATGAAAAGGTGTAACTCTGCCAGGGTCTTTTTACAGAGAGAAACTCAGTGTGCATCTCATGAACAGAGGTTCTCTCTATAAAAGTGACACACACAAAGAGAGAGAGAGAAATGGCATAGTGTGAGAGACAGAGGTGTCCTTCGTGAGAGAGAGAAAATAAGTTTTTTTAGTAGAGAAGTGGCTGAGCTGGCTGAGAAGAGCACGCGCGTGAGAGAGAGAATGAAAAGAAATGGCAGAGTTGCTGCTACAAGTACATAGTCATGCAAATTGTCTGACGCGCCTTTAATCAGCTGCCATGGTCTGCATGTGAGCTGGTCTGACTTGACACCAATCTCGAGGAGCAGGAAGCCAATGAATGGCACGGATAGGTGGTACCATGGAGCCCAAGCTCCAGAAAAAACACACTCTTCCATCTTCTCCAATGGTTCCTATGATAGTTGTGTACTTGAGGGTCTTCGTCTAGGATATAGATGGTAGAGCTTTGTTATTGCGCAGCGACGAGGCCTCCCCTTTGTTCTTCCGTTGCCGAGGTTTTCCCCTCTAGGGAGGGTGCCGTCAATGTCAAAGATAGCCACCCTGCTTATATATGCTTTCATCCTTGGGCCAAGAGTAGAATCTTGAGGAACCTTTTATATCATGGCCTCGAGCTCAGTTTGATTCATTCAGAAGATGTCCTTCCAACTAGGATTAAACATCTTGTCTCTCTAGTCCAGGTTTTTCTCAAATTGACTTTATACTGGGCAAAGAAAAGAAAATGTCAGTGAAATAAAAATCCGATCCTCAAAACTGTAACATGCTACGAAACCAGGGAGTCCATATTGTCAGTTTCACACATTCTATACTTTTGCCATCTTCTTTGCCCTAAGCTGAAATCGACTCTAATATTTTCCTTTATCCATGTAAACAATCGAACCAACATGCGACTTACCAATCTTGTAAATTCTACACAAAGGATCCTCTTTAAAGAACTCAACAACATGTATTTTAACCATACTTCATGGATATCTGAAAATGCATCTATAATAGCTCTCTTTTTATTTATGATACAATTACAAATGCAGTATTTCCTAAAGGCCCAATTCCACTACGCCAACTACATGTATGCTGATTTATTGCTTAGCATTAGAAACACAGGAAGTTCCTCACATGTATATGTTCATTATCACCTACAAAAATGTGTTAATTATCCAATGTTTACCTGCAACTGCGCCTGGGCAGTGCTTGTCTCCTGATGCAACCAATGAAAAAATAGCATTCTAAAGCAAAATAGCGTCGACCTCAAAATATGCTATTAGCGTGCTATATCACGCTATAGCGTGCTATTAGCGAGACATTATACATCGATATATTTAGCGAGACAATCCTCAATACGCTATAGCGTGCTATTAACGACACTATAGCGCGCTATTTTTTTCAGTGGATGCAACACTATACAACAACAACGGTTCATCAACGAGAACAATAGAAGTTGAACGGAAATACAAATCAATAATCCAACCCTTGCAATGGACAGATCAACTACATCGCATCCAAATGAATGTCGAAAAGAATTAGTGGGCCAACCAAATGGAGAAGGAACTGAAAGCCACATCTGCATCGTGTGTCCTATGGCCGTTGTCGCTCTACCCTGTGGCAGACGAGGGGGCGGGGGCAGAAGTGGTGATTGCGGTAGAAAGAGGCGACTGCGAAAGCTGACGAGGGGACCGCCGGCAGATGGCGGAGGCGATAGCGATGGTGGCGGACGAACGGAGCGAGGGACTGGGAGAAGGGAAAGGAGCGCGCTTGAGCCGATTCATCTGCGTCGTCACCTCATCCAGCAAACGAGATAGTGTCGACTGGAGCTGAGTGTTAGCGCGCGAGCTGAGGGAACGCGTGGAGCGGGTGAGACGAGGGATACCATGGGATGTTGGGAACGTACAGGTGTCAGCAGATGCGATCTGGTATGCACGGGAGGAGGTTTGGAGCATTGGGTATCCTACGATCTCATCTAAAGGGCTGATCTTATACTAGACTTGTATAGGATCTGTCCTTAGGTGAGATCAATAAGATCAAAATTTCTGAATTTTTTTGGAGACACACATTCATGTGTGATGTACAAGCTCAAAAAGTTTCAGAGCCTAATTCGAACTACACTTAGAGGACAAAAAAAGACAAAATCGGATGTGAATAGTGTCAAATACTATTCACCCCAAAGCTGACACTATTCATAGTCAAATTTATCTTTTTCGAATCTCTAACTGTAGATTGAGTCTTGAGCTGATTTTTTTTTCAAGTTGTAGACATAACCTGCAGGTATGTTGTACATTTTTTTATAGATTTTTTTGGATTGTCTAAATACGAAATATTTGGGTTGATCCTGTGATCTCATCTAAAGGGCTGATCTTATACTAGTCTCCCTCGGGTCATCCCCTTCCATATGTCAAATGTGGGAGACTCCACCCTATTTCATGATGCCCTTGTCGTGTACCCTAGTTCTTCTACTATAAACTTCCAGGTGGGGTCTTGGTTAATTTGTACTCCCTCCGTCCGGAAATACTTGTCATCAAAATAGACAAAAGGGGATGTATCTAGAACTAATATACATCTAGATACACCCTCTTTTATCCATTTAGATGACAAGTATTTCCGGACGGAGGGAGTACGTACTATTATCTCTGCCATATGCCTTCACATAATGGATCATGTATTCTGTCGCTGGCCCATGCCTATGATGTTGTTTATTACGGCTCGAAGCTCCATTTGCGTCCATGGTCAGCTTAGTAACGGTAACTACTAACATCTCTTCCTCGCAAAAAACTAAAACAAAAACTCTTTACATATTTTCTCTCAGCTAGTTCGCATCAGTTACTTGTCTACGTGGTTGTTACATATCGGCACGCCCAATGCAGCATAGGTAGAGTCGATGATCTTTTGCCAATACTTTCTGCCCAATGATACGTCTGTGTTTATTTCTTTCAAACTGAGTTCCCATGACTCAATCTACTCTCTTTGTATCAAAATAAATGTCTCAACAATAGTACTCCCTGCGTCCCAAAATTCTTGTCTTAGATTTGTCTAGATAGGGATGTATCTAACACTAAAACGTAACTAGATACATCCATATTTAGACAAATCTAAGACAAGAATTTTCGGACGGAGGGAGCATAACTTTATACGAGTGTTTCTAGGTTAGTTAGCAAAAAAACAGGTGAAAACCGTTAGCATCCACCACGATTGTAGTAGTTATCACCTCAGTAGCCATGTGAAGCAAGGTCAGCCTATGCCAAACAACTAGCCACCCGCGAAAATATTTAGGTAGATCTAATTTCAAAGATGAGCGGGCGGAAGGGAGATATGTGAGGTTCGTGTCACAATAAATCATGGAAGACTGCCCATCGACGGTCATCGTTACCACCTGGATCACACTTCACAACTCCAGGTCCATGGCAGACCAAACTCCCCAATAGGAGAACAAAGACAAGGCCCGACAGACACGCGGAGAAGTCGAGTACCAACACCTCGCCAGGACTCAAACACCGCTCGACCCCATCATCGTTGACACACTAGCCACCGCACCAACATCCTACACCTGCCGACCGCGACGTTGTGCACATCCAACATGAATGAAGCGCAATGGGATCAAATGTTCAAGATGATCCACTCTTTAATACTAAGTCGGAGACATCACTCTTTCCTGACCCTATAGCAGGATCTTGACTTTCGCATGAAGATACCTAGGACCTGAGGATGCATAAAATATTCCCGCCGCCGCCTCCAAAGAGGTAACGATGCCCACAGGTCCAGCCATCGCAGACGACAATCATCAGTGTTCGGATCTGTGCAGCTACCACCCTCGTGTAGTCGGTCAACGCCGACAAGAACGTCCATGGGCCTACACACACCCCTCCTGTTGTGGTGACCATGCCACCACCGTGCAGGGCCACCTCCAACCACGCCGCTCACAAATGCAAGTGCACCAAAAACGATCAACTGGCAAGATCTGGTGCCTGCTACCAACTGCACCATCACACATCCAGCAACACATGTTGCGCATCACCCGAGCTGGGAGTGGAGGGTGAGTATTGGGCTCGCGACGTATTTTGGGTGCTCTGCCGGTGTCACCAAAGAGGAGATGTGAGGGACGACATGGATCGGTGTCTAGGGAGCCAAAACTCTGTATGTAGTGTTAGTAGTTTTTTTCCTCATTGTCGGTGTTTCGGTGGAGAGCACTCGCACATCTCTGTTCTGACCCCTTATGATATGGAGTAATTTTTATTGGTGTTTTCCGTTGAGAGGATTTGTGAGGTTGGTATTTGGAAAAATATTTAGTCTTGTGGACCAAACAAATCCAAATAAAATAAGATAGGTAGTGATGTGTACTCGGTAGTTGTTCGAATATTGGCTAATGTTCTACTCCCTCCGTCCCAAAATAAGTGATTCAAAAGTGACTCAACTTTGTACTAGTACAAAGTTGAGTCATTTTTGAGTCACTTATTTTGGGACGGAGGAAGTAGTTACGAGGATTCACTCCCTGTTATGCTGCTAGAGAAGCTCATTGTGTGGCCCATGTTTTTGCTAGGGAAGCCCTTAATATCATAGATGATGTAGTGAGTTTTGGTGTAATGCATGTACATCTGGTTGAGGTTGTTCAATCAGGTCAAAAAAGATTTAAACTATCTGAATAAATAAAGTGTGACTACATACGTACAAGACACACAACAAATCATTGTTCTCGAGGCTGGCCACAAGGGGGCTACCACAAAACACTAACTGCCGCCATGGCACATCATCAAGCGAAGCACGCGCGATGTTGGCGGCAGGGGGGAGGTCTTGATCTGGGTGG
Organism: Secale cereale; assembly: GCA_902687465.1. NCBI lineage: Eukaryota > Viridiplantae > Streptophyta > Magnoliopsida > Poales > Poaceae > Secale > Secale cereale. The sequence continues at coordinate 199,698,407 of LR738712.1, forward strand.
CCTGATGCAGAGGAGTTGGAGGGTTGTTGTGTGATGGCGAGGGAGATGGGTGCTCAAGCGGTGATCTTCGTTAAATGGTGCACGATGATAGGGTTGGTGAAGCAAGCGGCGGACAAATAGATTCAGTGTGGCGCTCTTCATTGGTGGCATGTCCTGGCTAGATCACCGGAGAAGAGGCTGTTGGTTCCTGGCTATGGACGACAGTGAGCTCGACACCAGACCTGGATTAGTCATACAACGACATGGGTGTTATTTTTTAGCTTTTCTTTAGAAAGTCTTCGTGTTTAGTTTGGATCACCGGGCAGCGGCCTTGCCTTAGGGTAGGAATAATGTTCTTCTTTCCGTACCCCCTATCCATTGGTGTGCTTTGCACTAGCGAAGGGCGCATGGAGCCGTGTCTCCGACAGGTCTTCCGGGATCCATCAATTTAGGTTTTCTGTGGATCCATCAAGATTCATCCGGCTTTCATTGTCTTCAAAGTTTCTACAAGCGTTTGTCGGTATTTTTTTCTTCGGGCAGCAATTTTCTTCACAAGTCGCGGCCGTTGGCATCTCCTGGACTGCATCGATGACTTCCCTGCCGGTGCTTCTACAAGCTCTTGGGTTTTAAAAAATTTACTCCACTCAGGCGGAGTTTCAGAGGTGGCATCGAGCTATGCCCACAGCACGCCACCTGGAGGAGGAACAAGACGTTGGCACCTTCAAACTTTTGAATGGAACTTTCTTATTCTATAAGGGTGTTTTTGTAAGGACATGTGATACTTAATATATGGCCTTAGACATTTTCACAAAAAAGTATGTAGAGAACGGTTCTAAAGAAGGAAGACAATCTTCTCGTGACGTATGTTTGATAGAATATTGTGCCATATACCAAAAACATTTTTCCCCAATGATAAAACATGTCGTTGAAATTTGGTAGGATGGCACAATTTTAAATTCTACTCACTCCAACCTATATTAAATGTTGGTCAAACAAATGTACCTAATGTAAATCCGTTTGGCCGACACTAATGGGATGGGAAGAGTACAAAATGCACGTGCACACACACACACACATACGTACACACACATTTTTAGGGAAAGGCATTCAACCATACAGTAAACTAAAATCTTTCGCTCAAACAAAAACACACACACAAGCTACACCTCATGACCCATGTCACACACGCCCCACAATTGGTCCCTTTTAAGGTTTGTTAATCGGTAGGTGGTCGCCTTCGAGACTATATGAGGGGTAAAAGGGCTCTACTCTTCATAGATGTTCAGGGCTGGCGAGAATCCGGTGCCTTGACAAGTCTAAACCCTTTGTGTGACATGGTCGTTTATCTTCGTCGTGTTTGTTTGGATCGTAATGCTCCCCTGCAGTTTGTGTCTTCTATTTGGCCATGATGTAGACGTTGGTGGGTCTTGTGTTGAGCTTGGTGTGTGTGAAGAGTGATGTCTACTACAATACTTGTTCTTGTAGACTCATGCTGGGCCTCCAAGCACAGAGCTTTGGAAGACATTAGCAAATTTTCCTCAAGTGGATGACTAAGACGTCCATTTTGCATCATGTTTTCTCTGTGCTATTTATAATGTTTTTATGCATAATAATGCTTTATGGAGTAATTCTAATGCCTTTTCTCTCATAATATGCAAGGTTTACATTAAGAGGGAGAATACCAGCAGCTGCAATTCCGGACCTGAAAAAGCAACACGAGGCCACCTATTCTGCACAACTCCAAATGAGCTGAAACTTCACGGAGAACTTTTATGGATTATTTAAGAATTATTGGAGCAAATAACTACCATATGGGGCCCATCAGGTGGGCACAACCCAGCTGGGTGCGCGAGGGAGCTCATGCCCGCCCTGATGGGTTGTGCCCTCCTCGGCCCACCTCCGGTGCCCATCTTATGGTATATAAGTCATTTTGACATAGAAAAAATGAGGAGAGGACTTTCGGGATGGAGCGTTGCCGTCTTGAGGCGGAACTTGGGTAGGAGCACTTTTTCCCTCCGGTGGAGCGATTTCGCCGGGGGAACTTCCCTCCCGGAGGTGGAAATTGAAGCCATCGTCATCACCAACAACCCTCTCATCTTTGAGAGGCCAATCTTCATCAACATCTTCAACACCATCATCTCCTCTCAAAGCCTAGTTCATCTCTTGTGTTCAATCTTTGTACCGGAACCTCATGTTAGTACCTGTGGGTGACTAGTAGTGTGGATTACATCTTGTAGTTGATTACTATATGGTTTATTTGGTGGAAGATTATATGTTCTGATCCATTATGCTATTCAATACACCTCGGATATTGAGCATTTTTATCACTTGTGAGTAGTTACTTTTGTTCTTGAGGTCACGGGAGAAATCATGTTGCAAGTAATCATGTGAACTTCATATGTGTTTGATATTCCGATGATATGTATGTTGTGATTCCCTTAGTGGTGTCATGTGAACGTCGAATACATGACATGTCACCATATTTGGGCCTAAGAGAATGCATTGTCGAGTAGTTATTAGATTATGGGTTGCTAGAGTGATAGAAGCTTAAACCCTAGTTTATGCGCTACTTCGTAAGGAACCAATTGGGACCCAAATGTTTAATGCTATGGTTAGATTTTATCTTAATACTTTTGTCGTAGTTGCTGGCGCTTGAGAGGGGGTTAATCATAAGTAGGTGGTTGTTCAAGTAAGAACATCACCTAAGCACAAATCCACCCACATATTAAATTATTGAAGTAACAAACACAAATCAAACCAACATGGTGAAAGTGACTAGATCAAATTCCCGTGTGCCCTCAAGAACTCTTTGCTCATTATAAGAAACCGTTTTGGCCTGTACTTTACCACAAAAGGATTGGGCTACCTTGCTGAATACTATTTACCATTACCGTTACATGCTCGTTACAAATTATCTTGCTATCAAACTATCTGTTACCGACAATTTTAGTGCTTGCAGACATTACCTTGTTGAAAACCACTTGTCATTTCCTTCTGCTCCTCATTGGGTTCGATACTCTTACTTATGGAAAGGACTAAGATTGACCCCCTGTACTTGTTGGTTATCAAGACTCTTTTCTAGCGCCGTTGTAAGGGAGTGAAGTGCTCTTGGTAAGTGAAAATTGGTAAGGAAAAATTATTACTACGTGCTGAAATTTACTGTCACTTCTTACTATGGAGAACAATCATTTGAGGGGTTTGTTCGCGGTATCTTCACCTCGAGCGGAAGCAAAATTAGTTTCCCCTCAACCTTCTGCACCTACTGAAAATATTGGTAATGAAATTTCTTCAGGTATGATAGAGTAACTGCTAGCTAATCCTTATGCAGGAGATGGAAACGAACATCCTCATATGCATTTGATATATGTGGATGAATTTTGTGGGTTATTTAAGCATGTAGGTTTACCTGGAGATGAAGCTAAAAAGAAGGTTTTCCCTTTATCTTTGAAGGGAAAATCATTGGCATGGTATAGCCTATGCGATGATAATGAATCTTGGAATTGGAATCGATTGAAATTGGAATTCCACCAAAAAATTATCCTATGCATCTAGTTCATCGTGATCGAAATTATATATATATATATATATATATATATATATATATATATATATATATATATATATATATATATATATATATATATATATATATATAATTTTGGGCCACATGAAGGATAAAGTATCGCTCTAGCTTGTGGGCGGCTTAAGTCAATGTTATATTCATGCCTCAATCATGAGCTCTCGAGAGAAATTGTTATTCAGAATCTTTATGCTCGGCTCTCTCATAATGATCGATCCATGCTCGATACTTCTTGTGCTGGTTCTTTTTTGAGGAAGACTATTGGATTTAGGTGGGATCTCTTAGAAAGAATAAACGCAACTCTGAATATTGGGAACTTGACGAAGGTAAAGAGTCAGGTATTAAGATTAAGTTTGATTGTGTTAAATCTTTTATGAATACCGATGCTTTTCAAAAGTTTAGCACTAAGTATGGACTTGATTCTGAGATAGTAGCCTCTTTTTGTTAATCTTTTGCTACTCATGTTGATCTCCCTAAGAAGAAGTGGTTTAAATATCATCCGCTATTAAATAAGAAATTAAATAACCCGTAGAAACTAAAGAATAAACTATCATTTACAATGTTGATCTAGTTGTGCCTACTACTTTTATTCAAAAACCACCTTCCCTTGTTAGGATAAAGGATCATGCTAAGGTTATAGCTATGGTTTGCAAAAGTGATATTGGAGCACCTAAACCCCCTGAGCAAATTAAAGTAGAACCTAGTGTTGCTATGGCCAAAGATCTCTTAGTTGATAATATTGATGGGCAAGTTATTTACTTCACTAGTGAAGCTGCTAGAATTGCTAAACCCGATGCAAAAGACAAACATAGAGCTGTTGTAGGCATGCCTGTTGTCTCAGTCAAAATAGGAGATCAATGTTATCATGGTTTATATGATCTAGGTGCTAGCGTTAGTGCTATCCCTTTTACCCTCTATCAAGAAATTATGTACGCCACAACACCCACTGAAATAGAAGACACAGATGTTACTATTAAACTTGCTAATAGAGACACCATCACACCACTTGGGATTGTTAGTGATGTTGAAGTCTTGTGTGGGAAAACGAAATATCCTACTGATTTTCTAGTTCTTGGTTCCCCACAAGACGACTTTTGTCCCACTATATTTGGTAGAGCTTTCTTGAACATTGTCAAATCCACTATAGATTGTCATAAACAAATTGCCAGTGTTAAGTTTGGTGATGAGTCTCATGAGTTTAATTTTTCCAAGTTTGGTAGAAAACCTCATAAAAAGGAATTACCTAGTAAAGATAAAATAATTGGTCTTTCTTCTATTGTTGTGCCTCCTACTAATCCTTTAGAGCAGTACTTGCTAGACCATGAAAATGATATGCATACGCATGGAAGGAATGAAATAGATAGAATTTTCTTTGAGCAACAACCTCTACTTAAGCACAACTTACCTATTGGAACTCTAGGGGGTCCTCCTCCACCTAAAGGTGATCCTATGTTTAAATTAAAACAATTTCCCGACACTTTGAAATATGCTTAGCTTGATAGAAAAAGATATATCATGTTATTATTAGTGCTAACCTTTCAGAACATGAAGAAAAGAGATTATTGAAAATTCTGAAGAAGCAACGAGCCGCTATTGGATATACTCTTGATGATCTTAATGGCATTAGTCCCACTCTATGTCAGCACAATATTAATATGGAGCCTGATGCTAAACCCGTTGTTGATCACCAACATCGTTTAAGTCCAAAGATGAAAGAAGTGGTAAGAACTGAAATATTAAAGCTTCTGGAAGCAGGTATAATCTATCCCATAGCTGATGGTAGATGGTTAAGTCATGTTCATTGTGTTCCTAAGAAGGGAGGTATTAATGTTGTTCCTAATGATAAAAATGAATTTATTCCACAAATAATTGTTACATGATATAGAATGGTAATTGATTTCAGAAAATTAAACAAAGCAACTAGAAAAGATCATTACCCTCTGCCTTTTATTGATCAAATGCTAACGAGATTATCGAAGCACACACACTTTTGTTTTCTTGATGGATACTCTGGTTTCTCTCAAGTACCTGTTTCACAACCTGATCAAGAAAAGACCACTTCTACTTGTCATGTTGGAACTTATGCTTATAGACGTATGCCTTTTGGTTTGTGCAATGCACCTGCTACCTTTCAAAGATGCATGACTGCTATATTCTCTTTTTTTTGTGAAAAGATTGTTGAGGTTTTCATGGATGACTTTTCTGTTTATGGGAAGTCTTTTGATGATTGTTTAAGCAATCATGATCGAGTTTTGCAGAGATGTGAGCAAACTAACCTTGTCTTGAATTGGGAGAAGTGCCACTTTATGGTTAACAAAGGTACTGTCTTGGGCCATAAAATTTCTGAAAGAGGTATTTAGGTGGACAAAGCTAAGGTTGATGCAATTGAGAAAATGCCATGTCCTAAAGATATTGAAGGTATCTGTAGTTTCCTTGGTCACGCTGGTTCCTATAGGAGGTTTATTAAGGATTTCTCTAAAATTTCTAGGCCTCTTGCAAATCTTTTACAAAAGGATGTTCCTTTTGTTTTTGATGATGATTGTGTATAAGCTTTTGATGCGCTTAAGAAAGCTTTGACTACTGCACCTATTGTTCAGCCTCCTGATTGGAGTTTGCCTTTTGAAATTATGTGTGATGCTAGTGATTATGTTGTTGGTTTTGTTCTAGGACAAAGAGTTGATAAGAAAATGATTGTTATTCATTATGCTAGCAAAACTCTAGACAATGCCCAAAGGAATTATGCTACTACCGAAAAAGAATTTTTAGCAGTTGTGTTTGTTTCTGATAAATTTAGATCTTATATTGTTGACTCAAAAGTAATTGTTCACACCGATCATGCTGCTGTAAAATATCTTATGGAAAAAGAAAGATGCTAAACCTAGACTCATTATGTGGGTTCTCTTGCTACAATAATTTGATTTACATAGCACTAATAGGAAAGGATCTTAGAACCCCGTAGTTGATAATTTGTCTAGGTTGGAGATTATGCTTGATGACCCACTACCTATTGATGATAGTTTCCCTAATGAACAATTGGCTGCAATAAATGTTTCTCGTAGCACACCTTGGTATGCTGATTATGCTAATTATATTGTTGCCAAATACATACCACCTAGTTTCAATTACCAACAAAAGAAAAAAAATATTCTATGATTTAAGACATTACTTTTGGGATGACCCACATATTTATAAAGGAGTAGATGGTATTATTAGACGTTGTGTACCTGAGCATGAATAGGAACAAATCCTATGGAAATGTCACTCCGGAGCTTATGGAGGACATCATGCGGGAGACAGAACTACTCACAAGGTATTACAATCTGGTTTTTGTTGGCCTACTCTCTTCAAGGATCCTCATGAGGGAGTCCTGGATTAGGGGGTCCTCAGGTGGCTGAAACATCCACTATGGGCCGGACTGGTGGGCTGTGAAGATTATGAACGTAGACTGTCTCCCGTATCCGGATAGGACTCCCCGTGTATAAGATAGCAAGTCTAGAGTTCGGGTGTAATACTTTCCTGCCTATGCAAGATGATCATGTACAACCCTAGGTCTCTCCGGTGCATATATAAACCGGAGGGTTTGGTCCGCAGAGACAGCATAATCATAGCAATCTCATAGGCTAGGCTTTTAGGGTTTAGCCATTATGATCTCGAGGTAGATCAACTCTTGTAATCATATTCATCAAGATCAATCAAGCAGGAAGTAGGGTATTACCTCGATTGAGAGGGCCCAAACCTGGGTAAACAACATGTCCCCTGTCTCCTGTTACCATCAATCCTTAGACGCATAGTTTGGGACCCCTGCCCATGATCTGCCGGTTTTGACATTTACATTGGTGCTTTCATTGAGAGTTCCACTATGTCATCGGCGGAAGGATCAATGGCTTGCTTCGTCACCAACGACGCCACTACCGAGGGATTTTTTCTTCCCGGCCAGCTCTTCGTGGTCGGCGGCTTCGTACTTCGCGCCAACACTGAAGGCCACCTCGAGCAGGTTGACAGCTATGCCCCTTGTCATCAGATCAAGTTTGGAAGCTTAAACTACATTGCTGATGTCCATGGAGATTTGATCTTCGACGAATTCGCACCCATGGAAGCTGCTCTCTGCCACCATAATGAACATGACCTAGATCTGTCATCACACCCCGTACGAGGGGTAACACCCGCAACATCTCCGGCCTTAGATTTGGAGCCGGTCACTTCATCCGAGGACTGAAGGATTAACCCCAGCACGGAGATCTCAAGCTCAGCGGCTGTCAGGCCCAAGGTGCGATTCTATCCCGATCACGTGACACTCACGTGATTGGGGCACAACCACATTTCGGGCGCTTAGCAAGATGGATATCATTACATCGTACCATTACATACATACATGGGGGATACAATAATACATACAAGTCACATGAATACCACAACATCATCACAAGGCATCCGGCTACGGATGCAAACATGAAATGAACAACGACATCCATCTGCTATCCCAGGCTGCCGACCCGGAACCTAACCCAAGACTGAAGATGAAGAAGAAGAAAGAACTCCAACACAAAGATCATCGCTCTCACGTCAAGTCATCGGAAACCTGCACCTGCAACTGTTGTTGTAGTATCTGTGAGCCACGAGGTCTCAGCAATCCCATAATCATGGGTAACAAGACTATCAAAGCATAATAGGTAGGAAGAGGTAAAGTGGTGAGGTTGCAGCAGCGACTAAGAAAAATATGGTGGCTAACTTACGAGTACAAGAATAAGATGAGCATCTACGCAAGCGGTCGCAAACAAGTAGTGATCGCTAAAGATCCTGAACTACCTACGAGTCAAACATAACCCCACCGTGTTCTCTTCTCAAAGTGAAAAGAGACAGTCATGGTTACTCACACAGTTGTGTGTTTTACTTCGGATCCTCTGTCAAGTTTTCTACAACCGGACATTAACAAATTCCAATCTGCCACATAACCGCGGGCATGGCTTTTGAAAGATCATAACCCTGCAGGGGTGTCCCAACTTAGCCCATCACAAGCTCTCACGATCAGCAGAAGTAATAATAATATTACCCCTTATCTTAAGGACAATCCGATCAGGTTTGATATCCCGGTGCGCAAGACATTTCGACAATGGTAAAACAAGTCCAGCAAGACCTCCCGGTGTGTCGACACCCTGATAGTACCCGCGCGTATCTCGTGTCTCAGGCCACGACCGGATGAGCTATGGTTACAGCGACCAGATACCTCAAGTTTCCAAGGGGTGGCGCTGCAAGCTGCTCTATTTGGGACCAACACCATCGACACTGCCCCCCTGTATGTAGAAGAATCCACGGGTAGCGCTAACTCCCTATGCAATTAATTAATTAATTAAGTTTTTATTATGTTGCAATAAAACCAATGTTGGGCCTTGCTGGAGGAGTTTTATTCAAAGACGAAGTGTCAAGGGGTCCCCATATACCCAACCGTGTAAGGAACGCAAAATCAAGGAACATAATGCCGGTTTATCGGCTCCTAAGGTGGCATGAGTGGAACAAAACACCAAGCAAAAGGCCAAGCCTTCCACCCATGCCCAGTATATAGGTGTGTTAATATAAATAAGACATATTTCGATATTCCAACAACAAGTTCCAACATGGAACGATCTTCATCTTCACCTGCAACTAACAACGCTATAAGAGGGGCTGAGCAAGAGGGTAACATAGCCAAACAATGGTTTTGCTGGGAAGGTGTAAAAGGGTTAGAGGTTTCATGGCAACAAGGAGAGGCTGACATAATGATGGGTAGCGCGACATATAACCATAGCATCGAGACAACTAAGCATGGCAATGATAGTAAAGGTATCCAAGGTGATGGTCATCTTGCATGAGATACCGCAAGGAAGAAGAACGGGTCCATTAAGAAGATGAAGAAGAAGCCTTGAAGACGAACCACGTGTAGACGAACGAATCCTCACGATCGCAACGGAACAAGCACTAACGAGAAGAAGCAAGCAATACGGTAAACACACAACACAAGAACATGACAATATGCTCAACCAAGTATGATGCAAGACAAGTCTATATATGATGCAATACCTGGCAAGGGATGAAGCACACAAGAACAACACCAAACAACAAGTTTAAATGGGGCCGGAATCAACACATAACAAATCCGGTAAGCCCTCATGTGCATAATTTGAAATTAGTCCAGATATGAACAAAACTTAAGTTAAAGTTTTTAAACAGCAAGTTAACATGCAACATGATGATCTACACGAAATTCTAGTCAAGTTTCATATAAAGTTTGTTTAATTCGGAGCTACGGCCTAGAAGATATGAGCAAAACAAGACAAACAAGTCAACGGTGCAAGATGCACCCAAACATCAAGAAAACTCACTCTAAACATGTAAACAACATGATATTATGATTCTACATGCAAAATCACACAAGTTTCATATAGGGCACGCTCAAAACGGAGCAACGGGCTAAAAGATACACATAAAACAAGATATAACAACATGCTGAAGTTATATATATATATATATATATATATATATATATATATATATATATATATATATATATATTGTCATGTGATTCTTATGCTAAAGTAACAATTCATTCACCATATCAAGCATGAATCATAAACTTCATGCTACAGCACTCAAACATGTTAATAAGAAGCATGGATGTGAAGTAGACATGTTACTTAACAAGCATGAACTTAGAACACACCCAAAAGCTTGTTGGAACACATTTAAACAAGCATGGCAAGTTATAATAAAATTATCCAGACTTAGCCAAAATCTGGGAAGGCAAAAACATCATCATGATGCTGCCTTCGGAGGAACAAAACAACAAGCATATCAACTCAACTAAGTATATAAAGGGCATGGACATGTAGTAGACATATCCTACAGCAAACAACTCCATTGGAGCATCTCCATAGGAGGCATGGATCAATAGCAACAAGCTCCACCAAATTGAACATGCTGATAAAATCCTGACAGGTACAATTTATAGCAACTTGAGAGCAAGAAATAAATAATCTACAGCAGTTCATATGAGCAAGTAAGGGCATGAATGGATAGACAATAATATGGACAACAAGACATGATCATTGGCCACTCCAAAACAAGCATGGATTTGACTAGGGCATCAAGCAAACATAGCATCAGGTTATAACAGATTCCAGACTTAGCGGTTTTTTCACTAAGTATAAAATAGTTATGTTGGCATGGCATGTTTACAAGCATGTTTAAGACAACACAAGGCATAACATGGAAAGTTAAATGCATCACAGCAAAGACCATATTATTGTGATTCTAAAACATCTAGACATGTGGCATGAAGACAAACACATCAATAGCAATGGGCAAGTGAAATCAGCATCTCATAACAAGTTTCAGCACATAACAGCCAAATGCACTTTTGCAACAGAGATTAACATGGCAATATGGCACCTAACATGAAAGCTACAACAACCATCATGTAGTACACTTCACAATGAACATTTTGACATATCATATGTTCCATTTGGATAAACATGCACCAATATATCGTATCTCAAACATGGCATCAAATTAACAAGTAACAGCAGTTTATAACAAGTAGCACTCTTGCAACAGAGATTAGAGCATCTAGATGAAGTCAAACAAGCATGACACAATGGAACAAAGTGAAGAGCATATCACCATGATCATTTTGACATATCATTCACTCAATTTGGACATACACACAAAAAGTTACAAGCATGCAAAGTATGCATCAGGAAATGAAGTTTTTGTGACTTAGAAGAAAAACAACCTCCTCGGGGTGCACATGTCCAGAGGGCATCGGACACGTCCGACGGGCTGGGCCTACATGGCAGAGAGAGAGGGGCGGACACGTCCGGGCTCCTCCCGGACATGTCCATCGGTGCGGCATCCGGGCCCACACGTCAGTGGCACACGAAGGAGGAGGTGGACATGTCCGGGTGCCACCGGACATGTCCGGCGCGGCGCGCAGAGAAGGCAGAGGAGGTCCGACAACCGTTTCCGGCGGCGAGGGCGACGACAGGCGTGGAGGAGACCAGAGGAGGTCGGGGGAGGGACAGAGGCGGCGGATCCGCTCGTTCCCCGGCCGGATCTGGCCAGAGGAACCCGCGGCGGTGAGCTGGGTCAACGGCGGCGGAGCTTGGGCCTCCGAGGCCGGGGCGTGCGGGAACAGGCGCCGGCGACGCGCGGGGTTGACGAGGCCAAGCACGGCGGGGGCGGCGCAGTCGGGCGGCGACGCGGCGAAGGTGGAGGGGCGCGACAGAGCTTGGCGCGGGCGCGCTCTCCGGCGACGGGCGGATGATGGGGCGGGGTTGGACAGAGCGGCGCGGAGGAGCAGAGCTCGGGCCCACGGAGCCGGCGCGCTCGGTCGGCCAGATGGGCTCGGGTGGGCCTCCCTCACGGGCCTGGCGGGCCGCAGCGGTGGAGAGGCCAGGGGGCGCGTGGCGCCACAGGACTGGAGGAGGGCCGGCGGCTGCGGCGGTTTCGGCGGCGGCTGGCCGCCAAGTGGCAGATCTGGAGCAGGGCTGCGCAGAAACTAAGGAGGGGGTAGCTAGAGCTAGGGGAAGGCTAGGGAGTGCAAAAAATGGATGGAGGGGGTTTATAAATAGGCATAGGGCTAGGTTTAGGGGGGGGGTTTGGGGCAAAACGGAGCCCTCCGATCGCGATCCAACGGCAACGGAGCGGAGGGGGAGTTAGGCAGGCCTAGTGGGCTGTATTGAGAGGGTCTCAGACTGCGAGGAGAGAAGGGAAAAGAGGCCCGCGGAGTTTCCGGAGACCGAAAACGTCCGACGAAATAACCGGTGACTAGTGCCGCTATATATATCCGTTGGGCTATCAAACGGACTCTGAATGCGACGAAACTTGACAGGCGGTCTGCCTATGCTATAATAAGACCACACACCAAGTTTCAACCCATTCCGGGAACGTTTTCCGGCCACTCATAAAATAAATATTCGGAGGCGTGCAAGTGTGTCTGGGCTCAGAACGGACAACGGAAAGGACGGGCGGACTCCGACGGATGCAAGTTTTGAAAAGATGCTGATGCAACACACACATGACAAGGCAAGGATGCAACACGCAAGCAAATGACATGGCAATGGCGACAAATAACTGGCTGACACCTGGCGCACCGGTCTCGGGGTGTCACAGCGGCGCTTCAGCCTCACACAGGCTTGGCCTTGAGTGGAACTTCCTTCATTGGATCTTCGGACTCGTTTCCATCTATAAGTTCCAAACTCTCAGGATCTGCATCTTTTGGGCCTGACCGAGTGGCTGTTGCCGAACTCGGCCCTGCAGATATCCGAACACATGCCACGCGCATGCCTTTAGAGGAAGCGTTGGACTTATTGAAATCTCTCTCCCTAGCGGAGGATTCCCAACCGAGTTACGCCCAGTTCAAACTGGGGACTGAGGACGGGGAATTTTGCTTCTGACCCACCACCCACTTGGTAGCGACGGTCGAGGACTTAATCGACCTATTAGATAACACTTCTGAAGACATCGACGGGATGGACCACGATGCCGAAGCCGATCTAAGTGCAAGCATGGCTACTTCTACAGATGATGTGTACATGGTGGACACACCTCATGAAAAAGAGGGCGACAGCGATATCAATCCAGAGCAGGACAAGCCCATTGATGAACCTCCCAAACGCCGGCATCAGAAGCAATGATCTCGATCCAATAAAGGAAAAAAGAGCAACACTACGACTGACAACAATGATGATCCAAAACAAATCGATGACACCGTGGAGCCAGCGATTGAGAAGGACGAACGGGAGGATGGCGAACATAGTCCAAATGAACCGCTGACTGATCATAGTGACGCGGATGACAGTAGCTATCGACCTATCTCCGAAGAGGACATAGGTCTGGGAGATGAAGAATTCATCGTCCCAAGCGAACTGCTCGAACATAAGCATTTCCAAAAACAACTCATTGCCACGGCAAGAAGCCTGAAGAAGAAGAAGCAGCGGCTTAGATGCGAACATGATATGCTCAACCATAGATGGAACGATGTACTAGACGCTGAAGAACAGTACGCCTCTAAAGGCCAAACAAAGAGCTATCCTAAACGAAAACTGCTGCCTCAATTCGACGACGAGGCCCCAGCGCCAATTACGCCGAAGGATGATTAGGACGATCAACCAGACCAACCACCCCGTGGGTGGGACAAAGCGGCCAGTAATGCCGTACACAAACCCCCACCTCCTCACTTAAAGGCAAAGATACAGCGGCTCGGGCTCATAAGTACGAGCTACACCAGGACCTGAATAAAAAGGCCGGCCAGACTAGATCAATCTACAGACCAAGGTAACGTACACACACACACACGGGGTGGTGGCTATCAAGCCGAGCAGACCGGTCACATACTAGTTCAGAGTCAACACCGAACACCAATACCATCCGAACTACACCACGAAATCGCAAAATACAGGGGTGCTTCACACCCTATGCTTCACCGATAAGGTGATGGATCATGAATTCCATAGGGGTTTGAACCCGTAAACATTGAGGCGTACGATGGAACAACAGATCCAGCTGTATGGATAGAAGACTTTATTCTTCACATACACACGGCTCGAGGAGATGATCTCCACGCCATTAGATATTTACCCCTCAACTTGAAAGGGCCAGCTCGGTACTTGCTAAATAGCCTCCCGAAAAACCCTATCGGAAGCTGGGAAAAACTTGAGGATGCTTTTCGGGCCAACTTTCAGGGGACTTATGTCCGGCCCCCGGATGCTGATGATTTCAGTCATATAATCCAACAATCCGGGGAGTCAGCCCGCAAGCTTTGGAATCGGTTCCTAACTAAAAAGAACCAAATTGTAGATTTTCCGGACGTCGACGCCTTAGCGGCGTTCAAACATAGTGTCCGGGACGAATGCCTGGCTAGACACTGATACGTCCCAAACGTATCCATAATTTTTGCTTGTGACATGCTTGTTTTGCATCATTGTCTCATGTTTATATCAAAGTTTTCTATCTTTTTAGGCATTTATTGGACTAACCTACTAATGGTTGCAAAAGTGCACACTGTTCTTGTTTTACACTTTATTGTGTAGGAATTACTTGGAAATTGACAAAAACGCAAAAGGAGTCGTATTGGAGTAGGACTCTGACTTTGCTGAAATCTGTCTGAGAACGTTTTTAGAAGATGGTCAAGTTCCGGCCCAAGACTGCGTCAAACGGAAAAAGCCTAGCTGCAAAAGTTGTTGGGAATTTCGAGGGGATGCTTCTGGATATAAAATTCGTCCAAATCGGAGTCCGGACGGCCGAGAAAAGCCTGTTTTACTGAAGCCCAAAATCTGATGACGGGAATCCGAGAGTCTATATAAAGAGAGGAAACCTAGGTCACCAAGGGCCACGAATTTTCCTCCTCCCAGGCCGCCGTCTTGGAGGGGAGGACCAGCACCATTGCAGCACCATCCACAAGGAAGAAGGGGGGCCAAGGAGCCCTTGCCCCTAGGGCCGCCGCCGCCCCGGAGGGCTGCCGCCGCCGCCACGGCTGCCTCCGGCCGCCTCCTTCTTTCCGGGCTGCACCTCTCCAGCAACACCACCATCAATCTCTTGCTCACCATGGCCATGTGTGAGTAGTCTTCTCCGGGTCTGAGGGCTTGTACGTGTAGCTATGTGGTTATCTCTCTCTCCCATGATGTGATCATCGTTGTGATCATAGGCTATGTTAATCTAGGGTGATTCCATGATATTTCCCCTTCCTCTATGTATTGAATCGATGTGCTCACTTGTCTTTATCTAGTATAATCCCCGAGACCAAATTGACAGCGGTCTATTGGACATGGATTAGAAGAATATTTTCATGAGTGATTTCCTCTTTTGTGTGTTGATTGAAGATTGAGAGTCTCTTCGTGCTTGTCTTTGACTATCCTGGAGATATGTTGTGGTGATTGTGGTACTCTCTTTGGATGGCCGCGGTGACATTGGGAAATCCATAGATTGAGAACTATGAACTTTGAGGTGTGCTTTTGTAGCCCTACATAATTCTCGTCCTCTCTTGACCATAAAGGAATGACCTCCGAGTGCGTCTCCATTGTGTGTTTTATGGGAAATATCATGTGATTAGACTATGTCAATGTTGTTGGGAGTTGCCACTAGTGAAAGTATGAAGCCTAGGCCTTGTTTCCACCATTGCAATACCTTTTGTGCTCACGTTTACCACTTGTTTGCTTGCTGCACTTTTTATTACAGATTTATATTACTTTGCTTTGCCACTCCTATCATCCATATTTTACCATCTCATCGCCGAACTAGTGCACCTATACAACTCCTAATTGTATTAGGTGTGTTGGGGACACAAGAGACTTCTTGTATCTTGATTGCAGGGTTGCTTGAAAGGGGTACGTTCAACCTCCACTTCCTTGAGTTCGATAAACCTTGGGTTACTCACTTAAGGGAAATTTGCTGCTGTCCTACAAACCTATGCTCTTGGAGGCCCAACACTGTCTACAGGAATAGAAGCGTGTAGTAGACATCAAGCTATTTCTGGCGCCGTTGCCGGGGAAGTGAGGTAAGTGAAGGTACCTACTCTAGATCTTGTAATTAAATCTTTTTGTTTCTTGTTTTTATTTCGCTAGTTTTGCTTAATGGAAAACAACAAAAATATGAGAGAGCTTTATAAGCTCTACCTTGAACTTGGACATGATGTGTCTGAAGAGAAAATTAAAAAACCTTTGGAACTTTATTATTTGCATAACAATCATGATGGTGGTGATGTTATTAGTATGTTTTCTTACTATCAATATTGCTAATGACATGGAAAGCTCTAAGCTTGGGGATGACACGTTTGATGAACATGATATTTTTAGTCCCCCAACTTTTGAAGAGAAAATTTACTTTGATGATACGTTGCTTCCTATATATGATGATTACAATGATAAATGTGAGCTTTTTATTCCACCTACTATTGAGGATAAAATTTATTATGATTATGATATGCCTCCTAAATATGATGATTACCATGATGGTTATGATAGTCTTACTCTCACTATTCCTAATAAGAAAGATTTTGCTTATATGAAGAGTAATGACACTTTTATGCTTTTGGATCATGGAAATAATGCCTTATGTGATAGTTATATTGTTGAGTTCATCCATGATGCCACTGAAATTTATAATGAGAGAGGGAGACATGGTTCTAAATATCTTAATAATAAGAAGTTTCCCCTCTATATTGTGAAAGTTTTGAAGTTATACTTGTTTTCCCTTTCTATGCTAGCTGTTTTATGCTCCAATGATTTGTTTTCTTACAAGATTCCTATGCATAGGAAGCATGTTAGGCTTAAATGTGTTTGGTATTTGCTTCTTGATGCTCTCCTTTGTTCTTCAACTCTTATTCCTACGAGAACATCATTAAAGTCTTAAGCCTATCTTTATGGCTATAAAGAAAAAGCTCCAGGGAGACAACCCTTGTTATCTTTGCTATCAGTTTGTTCTTTCAGTTTTTAGTGGTCGTGATGTTTGTTACTACAGTAGCATCATCATTGTATCTTTTCTTTTCAGCTTTGTGCCAAGTTTAGCCTCCGATTGCAAGAAAGTTCAAAAGTTGTGACATGCTGTCCAGAAAACAGATTCTGTCCTTGAACAGAAAAATTCGACTAAAATCACCAGATCATCTTTTTGATCTGAATTGTTTTGACAGCGTGCTCTATACAATTGGCTTTCGGGCGTCTGTTCTGAGTTTTTTGATTTGAGTTGCAGAAGTGCCCCGAAAAAATTATTTACTACCTGCTGGACTGTTTTTCACAGATTCTGTCCTGTTTTGCCTTTTCTTCGTTTTGCAAACCTTGAGCTTGCTTTTTCTTTGCAAAAACCTTTTGGCATTCTTTAGAAACAGTAGACCTTCAACAATATCTTTGTTTCCAGTAGAGAAAAATTATTTTATTGTGGGTACTAACCTCTCTAATCAGATTATGATGAGTTATGTATGAAGGGAGTTTTCAAGTGTGCGAGGGAAGATGATAAAAGAAGATTCAGGAGTGTCAAACGCTCAAGCTTGGGGATGCCCCCATGCATCCCCAAGAAATATTCAAGAAGACTCAAGCGTCTAAGCTTGGGGATGCCCCCATGCATCCCCTTCTCCATCAACAATTATCAGTTCGTCTTTCGTTCCACTATAATTATCACTTCATGTGTTATGTGCTATGCTTGGAGCGTCTTGCTCTTAGTTTCCTTTTTAGTTTTCTTTAGCTTTGCTTGCTGTTCATAACAAGTTAGAACCCAGATTTCTTTGTGTGGGAGAGAGACACGCTCCGCTTTTTCATGAAACACTCATGTTCTTCACTTATATCTTTTTGAGTGTTTTAGCTACCTTGTTATATGCTTCTAGCTCTTGTTTTTATTTCATATCATGTTCAGAGCTATTAGTTCTTTTATAGAAAGTACTCTCTTGCTTCATTTATATCTTTTTGGAGAGTTGAATTGGTTTGAATTGCTAAATAATATGTTGGTAAAGTAAATGCCAAGTGTGGCCGTGGTGCAAAGAATAAAAAGCTTGTATAGTTTTGAAGATCATTGAGTAACTTGATCCCTATCAATTGTTTTGAGAAATTAAGTAGTGATGTCTAAACATGGAGATCATTTAATAAAGTCTTATTAGTGAAGAAATACCTTTGAAGTTTGCAATTGTTTAGTTTTTCACCATTGGTAGTTTTAAAGTTCTTGTTTTCTCTTTAGAAGTAAGTTGGTTGACAAGGAAGACAGTGTAGAAGTCTTATTATTATGCTGAAAGGATGTTATAATTCTCTTGTACCGGTTAACATGTGCTTGCTAAAAACTTGCTAAACCAAAAACTCTGTACTGAGCGGGAATGCTGCTCGTGCATCCAAATTCCATAGCCAAAATTCTGCCATATGTGTCCACCATACCTACCTATGCATGGTATTTAATAGCCATTCCAAGTAAATTGCTCATGTGCTACCTTTAAAACCTTCAAAATTTATCCTTATTTGTGTCTCTGTTTTAGCTCATGAGGAAGTGGTAGATAGTTCATTATTACTTGTGTTGGACAGAACGACCCCTGACATGCATGAATAATGTGCATGTCCTTAATTTTGTAAAAAGAGCTGGCAAAAGGGTATGCCGAGCCATTTTACATGTCATCAATATCAATATCAAAAACCTCCTTCACACATCGTACCTGAGAAATCAGACAAACTTTGGCTAGTGATAAACAAAGGAGAAAGGGGAGTGTTATCATTCCTCTATGGGAGCCGCTCTTAAGTTCTGTTTGGCATGAGTAGTAGTGCATTGTTTATTACCATTCGTTGACATAAGCATACATCTCTCAAAATTGCTTTTGTATCTCTATGTTTTCAAAAATAAAAAGCTCTAGCACATGAGTAATCCCTGCTTCCCTCTGCGAAGGGCCTATCTTTTACTTTTAAATGTTGAGTCAGTTTTCCTATGTTCTAATCTTCTTCCTCCACCATAAGCAAGCATCTAGTGTTAACCCTGGGTTCAAGTTGATTATGTTCAAAATTTCTGCTTAGTTATATATAATCCTTGTGCATTGAACTTATCCATGAGATAAATATGTTGAAAAGTGGAAAGCATTGCTGAAACTTTATCTTCCTTTGTGTTGGCTAGAATGCTTTTGATGAGAGAACTCCTTTGGGGCTAACAGTTGTGCTAAACTTCATAGTTTCATGTCTTCAAATTTATTATTGATGAAAGGAATTTACTTAGATGATTTACTTGGTTATTCATTGTTTACTTGCTTCCAACTATAGACAATTGGTTTGGTTCACTTTATTTCAGTCCATATGCTTTACCTTATTACTTGATCAAGATTGTGTTAGTAGCATGTCACCTCAAAAATTATCTATGTTATCATTCTACCTACTCGAGGACGAGTAGGAATTAAGCTTGGGGATGTTGATACATCCCAAACGTATCCATAATTTTTGCTTGTGACATGCTTGTTTTGCATCATTGTCTCATGTTTATATCAAAGTTTTCTATCTTTTTAGGCATTTATTGAAATAACCTACTAATGGTTGCAAAAGTGCACAATGTTCTTGTTTTACACTTTATTGTGTAGGAATTACTTGGAAATTGACAAAAACGCAAAAGGAGTCGTATTGGAGTAGGACTCTAACTTTCCTGAAATCTGTCTGAGAACGTTTTTAGAAGATGGTCAAGTTCCGGCCCAAGACGACGTCAAACGGAAAAAGCCTAGCTGCAAAAGTTGTGGCGAATTTCGAGGGGATGCTTCTGGATATAAAATTCGTCCAAATCGGAGTCCGGACGGCCGAGAAAAGCCCGTTTTACTGAAGCCCAAAATCTGATGACGGGAATCCGAGAGTCTATATAAAGAGAGGAAACCTAGGTCACCAAGGGCCACGAATTTTCCTCCTCCCAGGCCGCCGTCTTGGAGGGGAGGACCAGCACCATTGCAGCACCATCCACAAGGAAGAAGGGGGGCCAAGGAGCCCTTGCCCCTAGGGCCGCCGCTGCCCCGAGGGCCGCCGCCCCCCCGGAGGGCTGCCGCCGCCGCCACGGCTGCCTCCGGTCGCCTCCTCCTCTCTGGGCTGCACCTCTCCAGCAACACCACCATCAATCTCTTGCTCACCATGGCCATGTGTGAGTAGTCTTCTCCGGGGCTGAGGGCTTGTACGTGTAGCTATGTGGTTATCTCTCTCTCCCATGATGTGATCATCGTTGTGATCATAGGCTATGTTAATCTAGGGTGATTCCATGATATTTCCCCTTCCTCTATGTATTGAATCGATGTGCTCACTTGTCTTTATCTAGTATAATCCCCGAGACCAAATTGACAGCGGTCTATTGGACATGGATTAGAAGAATATTTTCATGAGTGATTTCCTCTTTTGTGTGTTGATTGAAGATTGAGAGTCTCTTCGTGCTTGTCTTTGACTATCCTGGAGATATGTTGTGGTGATTGTGGTACTCTCTTTGGATGGCCGCGGTGACATTGGGAAATCCATAGATTGAGAACTACGAACTTTGAGGTGTGCTTTTGTAGCCCTACATAATTCTCGTCCTCTCTTGACCACAAAGGAATGACCTCCGAGTGCGTCTCCATTGTGTGTTTTATGGGAAATATCATGTGATTAGACTATGTCAATGTTGTTGGGAGTTGCCACTAGTGAAAGTATGAAGCCTAGGCCTTGTTTCCACCATTGCAATACCTTTTGTGCTCACGTTTACCACTTGTTTGCTTGCTGCACTTTTTATTACAGATTTATATTACTTTGCTTTGCCACTCCTATCATCCATATTTTACCATCTCATCGCCGAACTAGTGCACCTATACAACTCCTAATTGTATTAGGTGTGTTGGGGACACAAGAGACTTCTTGTATCTTGATTGCAGGGTTGCTTGAAAGGGGTACGTTCAACCTCCACTTCCCTGAGTTCGATAAACCTTGGGTTACTCACTTAAGGGAAATTTGCTGCTGTCCTACAAACCTATGCTCTTGGAGGCCCAACACTGTCTACAGGAATAGAAGCGTGTAGTAGACATCAAGCTATTTCTGGCGCCGTTGCCGGGGAAGTAAGGTAAGTGAAGGTACCTTCTCTAGATCTTGTAATTAAATCTTTTTGTTTCTTGTTTTTATTTCGCTAGTTTTGCTTAATGGAAAACAACAAAAATATGAGAGAGCTTTATAAGCTCTACCTTGAACTTGGACATGATGTGTTTGAAGAGAAAATTAAAAAACCTTTGGAACTTTATTATTTGCATAACAATCATGATGGTGGTGATGTTATTAGTATGTTTTTTTAATATCAATATTGCTAATGACATGGAAAGCTCTAAGCTTGGGGATGACACGTTTGATGAACATGATATTTTTAGTCCCCCAACTTTTGAAGAGAAAATTTACTTTGATGATACTTTGCTTCCTATATATGATGATTACAATGATAAATGTGAGCTTTTTATTCCACCTACTATTGAGGATAAAATTTATTATGATTATGATATGCCTCCTAAATATGATGATTACCATGATGGTTATGATAGTCTTACTCTCACTATTCCTAATAAGAAAGATTTTGCTTATATGAAGAGTAATGACACTTTTATGCTTTTGGATCATGGAAATAATGCCTTATGTGATAGTTATATTGTTGAGTTCATCCATGATGCCACTGAAATTTATAATGAGAGAGGGAGACATGGTTCTAAATATCTTAATAATAAGAAGTTTCCCCTCGATATTGTGAAAGTTTTGAAGTTATACTTGTTTTCCCTTTCTATGCTAGCTGTTTTATGCTCCAATGATTTGTTTTCTTACAAGATTCCTATGCATAGGAAGCATGTTAGGCTTAAATGTGTTTGGTATTTGCTTCTTGATGCTCTCCTTTGTTCTTCAACTCTTATTCCTACGAGAACATCATTAAAGTCTTAAGCCTATCTTTATGGCTATAAAGAAAGAGCTCTAGGGAGACAACCCTTGTTATCTTTGCTATCAGTTTGTTCTTTCAGTTTTTAGTGGTCGTGATGTTTGTTACTACAGTAGCATCATCATTGTATCTTTTCTTTTCAGCTTTGTGCGAAGTTTAGCCTCCGATTGCAAGAAAGTTCAAAAGTTGTGACGTGCTGTCCAGAAAACAGATTCTGTCCTTGAACAGAAAAATTCGAATAAAATCACCAGATCATCTTTTTGATCTGAATTTTTTTGACAGCGTGCTCTATACAATTGGCTTTCGGGCATCTGTTCTGAGTTTTTTGATTTGAGTTGCAGAAGTGCCCCGAAAAAATTATTTACTACCTGCTGGACTGTTTTTCACAGATTCTGTCCTGTTTTGCCTTTTCTTCGTTTTGCAAACCTTGAGCTTGCTTTTTCTTCGCCAAAACCTTTTGGCATTCTTTAGAAACAGTAGACCTTCAAGAATAACTTTGTTTCCAGTAGAGAAAAATTATTTTATTGTGGGTACTAACCTCTCTAATCAGATTATGATGAGTTATGTATGAAGGGAGTTTTCAAGTGTGCGAGGGAAGATGATAAAAGAAGATTCAGGAGTGTCAAACGCTCAAGCTTGGGGATGCCCCCATGCACCCCCAAGAAATATTCAAGAAGACTCAAGCGTCTAAGCTTGGGGATGCCCCCATGCATCCCTTTCTCCATCAACAATTATCAGTTCGTCTTTCGTTCCACTATAATTATCACTTCATGTGTTATGTGCTATGCTTGGCGCGTCTTGCTCTTAGTTTCCTTTTTAGTTTTCTTTAGCTTTGCTTGCTGTTCATAACAAGTTAGAACCCAGATTTCTTTGTGTGGGAGAGAGACACGCTCCGCTTTTTCATGAAACACTCATGTTCTTCACTTATATCTTTTTGAGTGTTTTAGCTACCTTGTTATATGCTTCTAGCTCTTGTTTTTATTTCATATCATGTTCAGAGCTATTAGTTCTTTTATAGAAAGTACTCTCTTGCTTCATTTATATCTTTTTGGAGAGTTGAATTGGTTTGAATTGCTAAATAATATGTTGGTAAAGTAAATGCCAAGTGTGGCCGTGGTGCAAAGAATAAAAAGCTTGCATAGTTTTGAAGATCATTGAGTAACTTGATCCCTATCAATTGTTTTGAGAAATTAAGTAGTGATGTCTAAACATGGAGATCATTTAATAAAGTCTTATTAGTGAAGAAATACCTTTGAAGTTTGCAATTGTTTAGGTTTTCACCATTGGTAGTTTTAAAGTTCTTGTTTTCTCTTTTGAAGTGAGTTGGTTGACAAGGAAGACAGTGTAGAAGTCTTATAATTATGCTGAAAGGATGTTATAATTCTCTTGTACCGGTTAACATGTGCTTGCTAAAAACTTGCTAAACCAAAAACTCTGTACTGAGCGGGAATGCTGCTCGTGCATCCAAATTCCATAGCCAAAATTCTGCCATATGTGTCCACCATACCTACCTATGCATGGTATTTAATAGCCATTCCAAGTAAATTGCTCATGTGCTACCTTTAAAACCTTCAAAATTTATCCTTATTTGTGTCTCTGTTTTAGCTCATGAGGAAGTGGTAGATAGTTCATTATTACTTGTGTTGGACAGAACGACCCCTGACATGCATGAATAATGTGCATGTCCTTAATTTTGTAAAAAGAGGTGGCAAAAGGGTATGCCGAGCCCACTTTACATGTCATCAATATCAATATCAAAAACCTCCTTCACACATCGTACCTGAGAAATCAGACAAACTTTGGCTAGTGATAAACAAAGGAGAAAGGGGAGTGTTATCATTCCTCTATGGGAGCCGCTCTTAAGTTCTGTTTGGCATGAGTAGTAGTGCATTGTTTATTACCATTCGTTGACATAAGCATACATCTCTCAAAATTGCTTTTGTATCTCTATGTTTTCAAAAATAAAAAGCTCTAGCACATGAGTAATCCCTGCTTCCCTCTGCGAAGGGCCTATCTTTTACTTTTAAATATTGAGTCAGTTTTCCTATGTTCTAATCTTCTTCCTCCACCATAAGCAAGCATCTAGTGTTAACCCTGGGTTCAAGTTGATTATGTTCAAAATTTCTGCTTAGTTATATATAATCCTTGTGCATTGAACTTATCCGTGAGATAAATATGTTGAAAAGTGGAAAGCATTGCTGAAACTTTATCTTCCTTTGTGTTGGCTAGAATGCTTTTGATGAGAGAACTCCTTTGGGGCTAACAGTTGTGCTAAACTTCATAGTTTCATGTCTTCAAATTTATTATTGATGAAAGGAATTTACTTAGATGATTTACTTGGTTATTCATTGTTTACTTGCTTCCAACTATAGACAATTGGTTTGGTTCACTTTATTTCAGTCCATATGCTTTACCTTATTACTTGATCAAGATTGTGTTAGTAGCATGTCACCTCAGAAATTATCTATGTTATCATTCTACCTACTCGAGGACGAGTAGGAATTAAGCTTGGGGATGTTGATACATCCCAAACGTATCCATAATTTTTGCTTGTGACATGCTTGTTTTGCATCATTGTCTCATGTTTATATCAAAGTTTTCTATCTTTTTAGGCATTTATTGGACTAACCTACTAATGGTTGCAAAAGTGCACAATGTTCTTGTTTTACACTTTATTGTGTAGGAATTACTTGGAAATTGACAAAAACGCAAAAGGAGTCGTATTGGAGTAGGACTCTGACTTTCCTGAAATCTGTCTGAGAATGTTTCTAGAAGATGGTCACGTTCCGGCCCGAAGGCGACGTCAAATGGAAAAAGCCTAGTTGTGAAAGTTCTGGGGAATTTCGAGAGGATGCTTCTGGATATAAAATTCGTCCAAATCGGAGTCCGGATGGCCGAGAAAAGTCCGTTTTACTGAAGCCCAAAATCTGATGACGGGAATCCGAGAGTCTATATAAAGAGAGGAAACCTAGGTCACCAAGGGCCACGAATTTTCCTCCTCCCAGGCCGCTGTCTTGGAGGGGAGGACCAGCACCATTGCAGCACCATCCACAAGGAAGAAGGGGGGCCAAGGAGCCGCTGCCCCCTAGGGCCGCCGCCGCCCCGAGGGCCGCCGCCGCCCCGGAGGGCTGCCGCCGACCGCCTCCTCCTCTCCGGGCTGCACCTCTCCATCAACAGCACCATCAATCTCTTGCTCACCATGGCCATGTGTGAGTAGTCTTCTCCGGAGCTGAGGGCTTGTATGTGTAGCTATGTGGTTATCTCTCTCTCCCATGATGTGATCTTCGTTGTGATCATAGGCTATGTTAATCTAGGGTGATTCCATGATATTTCCCCTTCCTCTATGTATTGAATCGATGTGCTCACTTGTCTTTATCTAGTATAGTCCCCGAGACCAAGGTGACAGCGGTCTATTGGACATGGATTATAAGAATATTTTCATGAGTGATTTCCTCTTTTGTGTGTTGATTGAAGATTGAGAGTCTCTTGGTGCTTGTCTTTGACTATCCTAGAGATATGTTGTGGTGATTGTGGTACTCTCTTTGGATGACCGCGGACATTGGGAAATCCATAGATTGAGAACTACGAACTTTGAGGTGTGCTTTTGTAGCCCTACATAATTCTTGTCCTCTCTTGACCACAAAGGAATGACCTTCGAGTGCGTCTCCATTGTGTGTTTTATGGAAAATATCATGTGATTAGACTATGTCAATGTTGTTGGGAGTTGCCACTAGTGAAAGTATGAAGCCTAGGCCTTGTTTCCACCATTGCAATACCATTTGTGCTCACGTTTACCACTTGTTTGCTTGCTGCACTTTTTATTACAGATTTATATTACTTTGCTTTGCCACTCCTATCATCCATATTTTACCATCTCTTCGCCGAACTAGTGCACCTACACAACTCCTAGTTGTATTAGGTGTGTTGGGGACACAAGAGACTTCTTGTCTCTTGATTGCAGGGTTGCTTGAAAGGGGTACGTTCAACCTCCACTTCCCTGAGTTCGATAAACCTTGGGTTACTCACTTAAGGGAAATTTGCTGCTGTCCTACAAACCTCTGCTCTTGGAGGCCCAACACTGTCTACAGGAATAGAAGCGTGTAGTAGACATCAGACACCTCGGCTAGGAGAAGCCGAGAACAATGGCAGCCCTAACCAGACTCATGACCCGCTTTTGCGCGGGCGAGGATAGCTGGCTGGCTCATAGCAGCAATAGTACCAGTGACCCTGGCACATCCGAAGTCAGGGATGGCAATGGCAAGCCACAGCGCAATAAGAACAAGCGCCGAAATAACACTGGAAACATAGAAGACACAACGGTAAATGCCGGATTCTATGGTTCCAGGCCCGGTCAATGGAAGAAGCCATTTAAAGGGAACATGCATAGCCCATCCAGCTTGGACAAGATACTGGACAGGTCCTGCCAGATCCATGGCACCTCGGACAAACCTGCAAAGCACACCAACCGTAGTTGTTGGATGTTCAAGCAGGCCGGCAAGCTAAATGCCGAATACAAAGGAAAAGGACCCTAGAGTGACGATGAGGACGAACCTCGCCAGCTGAACAGAGAGGGCAGAAAAAATTTCCACCGAAGGTAAAAATGGTGAGCATGATCTATGTCTCCCACATTCCCAAGAGGGAGCGCAAGTGCGCACTCCGGGACATATACGCCATTGAGCCTGTCGCCCCCATGTTCAACCCCTGGTCGGCTTGCACGATCACCTTTCATCGTAGGTATCACCCAACAAGTATCCGTCACGGAGGTTCGGCGGCCTTAGTGCTCGACCACATAGTAGATGGATACCATCTTACTCGAGTCCTTATGGACGACGACAACAGTCTCAATTTGATATATCATAACATTGTCCGCAAGATGGGGATTGACCCATCAAGAATTAAGCCTAGTAGCACTACCTTTAACGGAGTGATTCCAGGCGTCGAAGCCCGCTGCACAGGGTCATTAACATGGGAAGTTGTATTCGATTCCCCCGGTAACTTCCGAAGCGAAGAGCTAATCTTCAACATCGCTCCATTCTGCAGTGGCTATCATGCACTACTCGGAAGAACGACCTTCGCCCGCTTCAACGCAGTCCCGCATTATGCCTACCTCAAGCTCAAAATGCTTGGACCACGTGGAATTATCACAGTCAATGGAACTATGGAGCGTTCCCTCCGCACGGAGGAAGAAACTACGGCCCTAGTGGCCGAAGTCCAAAGCGTTGTCTTTAGGCCGAACAGTTCGTGAGTCGTCAAGACTACAGATATGGCTAAATGTGCCCGATCCGCACTAGAATGTAGAAGCTCAGAGGAACCTGAGCTCGATTAGTAGTTGTGCCCCGATCGACTGCCCCATAAGGTAGAAGCTTACGTACCTCGCGTACACAATTATGCCCTTAAAATACCTTGGGCGACGATAGGGGCATACAGCACTTCGTTAGTCCATATTTAGCTTGACCCTATTCGGACTCTCGCATATATCTTCTTCATGTTTATTTAAACTTGCATTGTTTATGGCCGAATAGGGTACTCTTTTCCTTGCTTCCTTTTTCTATTTTTACAGGTGGCCATTACAACTCTCCTTCTCAAGGACAAATCACAATGGAGAAAAAGGCGTAGACGTGCAGCAGGGCCACTGGTTGAAACTCCTTTCCCATAGATTAAGGCTCTGTGTAAACCTTTTTACTCTTTTATGTCTTTATTATTTTTGTTGGCATGTCAAATGCTCGAGGCTCTTATCGGCGTTATCTGTAGCCTCACGGCTCGCCGTATTAAACGGGATATAGAAGAGGCAGTTTGGTTCCAATTTGTTTGGGCTATTATTTATTTTCACCACCTGTATTCTCTACCCCCAAGACAGATCGCCGTGTATGCCCTAATACTTGGACTTCACACCAGGGGTTGTATTCAGCCTGGCACGCCTACAAAAGTATGAACACCTATAGGGAACTGTTCGACGTCCCAGATATTGCGTTATATGCATTGGCTCCAAATCATGTCTTTGGTCAATAGTTGGGTAGCCCGGGTCCTATGCTTGATACCTTGCATTCCGCATTGTTCGGCTAAGGTAGTAAAGGGAGAACTACTGCGATTGTACTTCTGGTTCGTTCGGTGAAGTACCTCTGTAGAGAAAGCCGAAAACTGACTATCGTGATGAAGCGAGAGGTGGTCAAGCGATTCGATGACCTAGTGTTATACTTAGATCGCTAGCGATCCACTCCGAGTTATACGAGGGGCTGGTCTTCGCCCAGCCACGTCAAAAAGGCACTATATTTCAAAAAGCCTGGTACGCACCAGGTGCTAGTACTTAGCCCCACTAGTGAAGCTCCTATGGTTAAGTGAAAGCAATAAAGCCGCATAGTCTGGTTGCCTGGTTGGCTATGCAAACAGCTCCTATACGGACCAAGACGTTGGATAAAGAGTCTTTTTTTGCGTTTTACTTAACACCCTTGTAATATTTACATGGGGGGCTAAAGCCGATGAATGGAAACTTTCAGATTTACATAAACAGCCGCACATGAGGGAAATGTCGCTCATTAATATAAAAGCGCAAAATTTATACACATCGACACATTGGCTTAGTCCTTACAACCCGAATACAAATCACTCGAAAGCTATATCCTTTGAGCACTGTCCCTCTACAAGGTGGGCTCCTTCTAGGAGATCGTCAAAGTACCTTTCCGGCCTGCGATGGTCCTTTCCTTCTGGAGGGCAAGCAGTGGCTATTTCGACGGCCTTCATCTTTGCCAAGTGCACCTTTACACGGGCGAAGGCCATCCGAGCACCCTCTATGTAGGCCGAACGCTTGACAGCGTCGACCCACGGACTCACATCGATGAGCCTCTTCACCAATCCGGAGTAACTACTCGGGATCGGATCAGCGGGCCATAGCCGAACTATTAAGTCCTTCACGGCCGAACTCGCCATGTTATGCAGCTCGACCAGCTGCTTCATTTGGTCATTAAGGGGCACTGGATGGTTGGGCGCAAGGAACTGCGACCAAAACAGCTTCTCTGTGTTGTTCCCCTCTTGAGCTCGGAAGTATTGGGCGGCGTCGGCGATACTCCTTGGGAGATCCGCAAACACGCCTGGAGAACTCCACAATCGTGTCAGCCCAAGATACCTTTGACCTCCGAAGATGCTCTGCAAGAGAATAACCTTACCAGCTTCTATCTGACACGCTTGTTTAATCTCCTCTTGGGCACCGCACGATGGTGTTCCGCCTCCTATCAGTGTACAAAAGTAGGGGCGCTCCTTTGTACCCCTTACTTGTGCACGGGCAGTCAGAGCCACGCCTGCAGCCACACATAACAAGGTAGAGGAGGGAAACCGAAGCACAAGGCTACCAGAGCAGCGCCAAGGCAGTGGTGCAAGAAGGCCAAGCAAGAAGATAGGCTTCCCATAGCAAGACCCTTGTCGGGGTGGCATGCACGCCCCCGGCAAGAACCCTTGCCGGGGCGACTCACCGAACGCCTCCGTTGCTGCCACCCTTGAGCCTAGGAGCTCCGACATCATCAACGGTATTGGAACCAAGGCTCGGGAAGCACCTACGTGATGGCATGTAGATCTTTGTGAAGACAAGGGTCTATGAATCCTAAGATGAGAACCAGAAGACAAGGCGACCGCAAGGCTCCTTGCCGAGGATGCCCACGAGGCCCCGACAAGGCTCCTTGCCGAAGACACCCCGTAGTCCCGGCAAGCCTCTTGCCGAGGATGCTCACAGAGGCCCCGGCAAGAACCTTGCCGGGAACAGACACAAGACAGCGGCAAGCCCTTGCCGCCCCATCGTCGCCTAAGCTCGGCGACCGACCCACTAGCCTAGGCAGGCACCCACGTGGCAATACGTGGTTCCTAATCCAACACCTGTGTGGTGGCATGTAGATCTTCATGAAGACCCTACCACCGCGCCATCTCAGCTGCCTTCCCCGCTGGCCTGGACGCGCGTCACAGCCAGATAGAGCGGCAGTGGGCCGGAAGGCCTCGTTCCCGTCCCTAATAATGCAAGTGGACAGCTAAGTAGCGCATTTAATGCGTCTTGTCCCATAATGGCGTGAGATAAGCTTGTACACTATGTACCTTTCAATCTCCTGTGTGCCACTGTGGCAGCCCCTTTTACTATAAAAGGAGGCCCGAGGCATACTGGAGAGGGAGTCGGATCTTTTGAACTAGGCACGCACCGTAGCTAGTTCAAGAACTCAAGAACACTTGAATACACACCAAAGCAGGACTAGGGTATTACGCATCCTTGTGGCCCGAACCTGGGTAAACGATGCTTGTACTGACTCTTAGACCCGCTCTTTACACAACTCCGCGCCCGCCAACCGTAGAAGGGATTCCAGTGATCCCATAGGTGTCCATCACACCGACATCTTTGGCGCGCCAGGTAGGGGGCGCAGTTGTGAAAATCCGGTCTAGTACTTAGTTTAGCAGTTCTTCATTCCCATGGTTTCCAAGGAAGAAGATGACCAAGCGTGCGGCACCATCAGCAAGTGCAATGGACGCCCATGCAGCAACGGAAAAGATAAGTCATGCAAAACTTTGAGTAATTACTTTCTATAT
The DNA here is from genome assembly GCA_902687465.1 of Secale cereale. NCBI lineage: Eukaryota > Viridiplantae > Streptophyta > Magnoliopsida > Poales > Poaceae > Secale > Secale cereale. The sequence goes on from LR738712.1 coordinate 199,728,909, forward strand.
AAGGTTATTCTCCTCGGAGATCTTGCTCTATGTATGATAAACTTGTACGCAAAGGGGCCCCTCCACTATTGGCAACGCCTTCGTCCTGTTTCGAGTCCGCTCAATAGTTTGAGCGGCCGCGCCAAGAACGGCAGGGTAGCCTTTCCGTTACTCGCAATGCTTTTGTCCTGTTTCGAGTCCGCTCAACAGTTCAAACGGCCGCGCTGGGAGCGGTAAGGTGGTTTGCCTGGCAGCAAGCATACCCGGCAGGCTATTGAGGATCCATCCTCAAAGCACCGTGGATTGAGTTTGCGCGCTGGCAAGCCTATCCAATTAAGCGTAGGGTGGACATACAAAGGGGAATCAAAGAGGAAAATAGCGCGCATCACTTCAAAGTACCGCAGAGTTATATTACATCAATTGTTGCTGTGGTTCTAACTAAAGATAAATATTGTATTGGTTGTGAACCTCCAATGGAAATGAGAAACAGGGTGCCTAATCCCGACGCTGGCCTTCTATCCTCTGAATTCCGTTGACACGGCTGATGATGGGCTTGATACGCTCCTTGAGTGCCATGAGATCTGCATCATCCGGCAAGCTCTCCAGCGTGACATCGAAGCCGAGGTCAGGGTTCCAGTACGCCACCTCGGTGAGAACCTTGGTCAAGGCACCCCGGCAGAGCCTCCAGGACTCATTGGCCAGCTAAACCGCTCGGTCAGAGCAAAGCTTTTCTAAGGCATCAAGGATGCACTCGAAGAACACGGTCATGCTGGCGTTGATGATGAGGTTCGCCTCCCGGGAATACCTAAAGTTTGGCATGCCCATGGCGGCCAACTGCGTGGTTAGCTTCTCCGCGACAGTGAAGAGGCGGCTGATACAGAGGTTCTCGCCCTTCACGTAATCCGCGTGGTTAGCGGTGTCGTTCTTCCGTAGCTGCTTCTCCTTCTCCAGATCCTTGTTCAGGGTCTCCTCCTGAGCCCTGGCCTCCGAAAGCATCCCCTTGAGGCCCTCCAGCTCCAGCTTCAGCCTTTTCATGGAGTCCCGGGATGTGGAGAGCTCCTCGGCCTTACCGAGGACTTCGGCCTGCGACTCCGTCAAGGTGCGTTGATTGTATCTTTCTCCTTGGTCAGCCTCTGAACCTGTTCATTCAGGCCATCCCGCTCCACCTCCAGCTCCTTCACCTTGCCGGCATGGACCAAAGCTTGAGCATTGAGTGCCTCTTCGTGCCTCTGCTCTAGTTCCTGGGTCCGCTGCGCGACGAGCTTTTCGACCTCCTGATCCTTGCCGTGGAGTGCAGCGGAAAGTACCTGCTAACGAGCGACGAGGTCTTCCTCCTGGGAATCCAGTCGAGGTTGGCGCTGGTTGTGGTCGGCCACATCCTGGGCGGCCCGCTCCTTTGCCATCTCCTGGGCCTTCTCAAAATCAGATTGCACCAGGATAAGCTCTCGGGCACGCTCGTCCAGCTGATCCTAGGAAGTCCTCAACTCATCCCCGGCCTCGGCAAACCAAGTTTGCGTATGGGCAACGCGCTCCTGGAAGTCCGCCTCTGCCTTATCCACCACCGCCGACCTGGACTTTGCCTTATCTAGGCGGGCGTGGTGGAGCGCTTGGAGCTTCTGGAAGCTGGCACCCATGGCCCGAAGGAGATGCTCTTCTCGAGAACCGTCGCCACCGACGCTCGGCTCGTCAATAACCTCAAGCCCGGCAGCAGCGAGCGCCTCGTCGTCGAACACCTCCCCCTTGGTTGGTGCCCTGCTGCTTGCCGTCCATGGGAGGTGGACGAACATGTCGTCGCTCACCTTCAAGTAACGGCCCGTACCAGAGGCAGTATAGGACGAAGGTTGGTCCTTGGCTACGGCCTTGCCGGCCTCCTCCGCGGCAGCCTTGCCGGCCTCATCGGCAGCACCCTTGCCGATCTCCTCGACATTGGCCTCACCGGTCCCTTCGGCGGGCCCCTTGGCGGCCTCCTCAGCAATGGTCTTGGCAGCCTCCTCGGCAGCGACCCTGTCGGCCTCGGCCCAAGTGTTCTTGGCGACATCCTCGATGATGGGTTCGACATCCGCTTGGTCTGTCGAGGGTGGAGCTAAAAGACCAAGAGAAAGGGTGAGACAAAGCCAAGGACGAGGCTCAACTTGAAGAAAACAGATCAAGGACAGGGAACAAACAACTTATCCGGACCAGGCTGGGAAGAAATGGCGCCCTCCCCGCCAACGATCGTTGCCGGGGGAGAGTCACCGGCGCCCAAGTTCATCTCCTCCTCCTCCATGGGCGTGGGCTCGGTGGTCGGTGCCCTTGCCGGGGACGCCCCTCAGGGCGGTGTAGTTGAGGGGGGCGGCGTGTTAGGGGTGGCCCCCTGCAGGCCCTCCTGCTGCCGTTCCAATCCTGCAAACTCGGCAAGGTCAGCATCAAAGATTCACACCCCAATGTTCATCTGTGGAGGAGTGAGTGATGAACTTACGCCAGGAGCTAGAGTGGGGGCTACACCGGGGGCTGTTATCCGGGCTGCTCTCCACCAGCAACAGCGTACATGAAGTACCCGTCGGGGGCTTGTTGCCGGTCGAGGCCCTGGCCCTCTTTGCTGCCCTCTGGGCCAGCGTCTCCATGTCCCTAAAAAGACAATGTCGAATCAAAGAAAGATAAAACGGAGGTGTAGTCAGGAGGGGATGTGGGGAGCAAAATACATACTTGTTCTCCGCCTCCTCCTTCTCCAGTGGCTTCCTCTTCCTCCTTGGGCTGGGAGACCCAAGATCAACGTCAACATCTGTGTCGACATCTACGGGAGGGGGAGAAGGAGATGGGGTCCGGCCACGCTTGGACGAAGAGGAAGTAGTTGCCATCCTTTTCGCCACCGTGGTCTTCTCCGCCTTCTTCACCACCGCGGCCTTCATCGCCCTCATCTCACGCATGAGTTGCTCCTGGGGCTGCTACCGCTGCGCGATCCTGCCGGGCCGGACCGGCTCACCAGAGCTGGCCCACCGCAGGACGCGCCGCCTCCCCATGGCCGAAGGTTTGACAGCCTTGACCTCCCCTTCGGAAGACTCCTCGACATCATCTTCAACAAGAGGAGCGTCAGCATCGGCGTCGGCGCCGCTGGCCTCCCCAGCGGACTTCGCTCATCCAGCGAGATCCTTTTCCTCAGCGGCCACATCGGCCTCGTCCTCCACTTGGCCGGCGCTGCCGGCCTCTAGGGCAAGCGCCGCCTCCGCCGCCCTGGCGGCAATATAATCCAACTCCGCCTTGGTGGTGTCACGTATGAACACCGGCTCTTCGCGGACATGGCCCTTTGACAAGGTGTCGAAGAACTCCTGCACCTGATCCGCTGTTGGCTCGACCCAGGACGGGTCAAGGCCATGCACGTTGAAGTCCGGCATCATGGCAATGATGGTGGACTGGCGAGAGTTGTTGCTCAGCGGGACCACTCCCACCGGCAACCCAAACAGAGGCCCCTTGAAAGCCTTGATGGCCTTGCCGGTCCTCTCAGCCCTGCCGTCGCATTCCACATCAAGCTGGAAGAGCCTCTCGCAAAGATGGGCATGCCCCATCACCGTGAAGTTGTGTTTCAGTCTAGGGCGGAGCCTATGACATCGGCCGTGTTCCTGAAAAGCCAAGCAGGCCTCCCCTTGTTGTGCAGTGGTGCGATTCGGTGGCGGATGAAATCGGCCCCGATCATCTCAATGGGTGAGCCCGGCTTGGGCAAGACGGTGGATCTTGGTGGTGGCGATCGAGAGCTTCTTGTCGTTGACGTCAACATTCCGCCATTCCTTGCGGCGGACCAGCGGGCTCTGACGAACTCGGCAAAACTCCGATGGGTCATCCTCCTCAATCCATAGCCACCAACTCCTCCACTCCTCCCACCTCTCCTTCTACGCAGCATCCGGGTACATACCTTTCGCCTGGGCCCTGAAATCCAGGTGACACAGCCGGAGATGGCGTCCCCCGCCTGGGTGCGAGGATAGAAGTAATGGCGGAAGAGCGCCGTGCCGGGAACCACCCCGATGGAACCCTCGCAGAGGTGTGCGAAGAAAGCCATGCACGCCACGGCATTTGGCGTGAAATCAAGAAGATGGAAGCTGTAGGTTTGCATGACATCATTGAAAAAATCTGAGAAGGGGGGACAGAGGCCACATGAGAAGTAGTCGACGAAGAAGGGGTACTGATTCGGGCCAGCTTGAGCAAATTGGGCGGGGACGATGCGCGTAGACGGGTGCCCCGTCATCTGGCACCCCCACAATAGCTTGAAGTAGTCCCTGAGATGGACTGCATCGACCGTCGGTGGGAAGTAGGCGAGCTGCGTCCGAAGCACCGCCAACTCGCTTTCTAGTAACTCCTTCTCCCCCATGTCCTTGGCCGCTCCCTTGCCTTTGCCGGAATTGGGTGCCATGGCGACTAGGGAAGAGGTGAGGAATCGAAAGCGAGGAGAGCGCGGCGGCGCCGGGCGGAGGCAAGAGCTTCATCTTTTCGCTTGAAGAAGAAGAAGAAGAGAAACGGAGGACCCGAGATTGGAGAAGCGCAGAAGGTAAATGAGCGACGCGCCTGCAGTTTTTCCCCTTCTTATGGGGAAGGCGCGGGCCGCCCCCTTTACCATATACTGTGATGTGACATGGCGTGCAGCAACCGCCCCACGCACGGCCTCCACGTTAGCGCAGATCATGGGGAAGCGCAACCACCGGAGGAGTTACTGCAGTAAAAAGAATCCGGCCCCACTGCCCGCGCACCATTCTGGGCCTAGCCCAACAACGTGTCGCGCTTATGTATGGCCCAGGCTCGGGGGCTCCAGTCAGTGTACAAAAGTAGGGGCGCTCCTTTGTACCCCTTACTTGTGCAAGGGCAGTCAAAGCCACGCCTGCGGCCATACATAACAAGGCAGAGGAGGGAAACCAAAGCACAAGGCTACCAGAGCAGCGCCAAGGCAGTGGTGCAAGAAGGCCAAGCAAGAAGATAGGCTTCCCCCGGCAAGACCCTTGACGGGGCAGCATGCACGCCTCGGGCAAGAATCCTTGCCGGGGCGACTCACCCAACGCCTGCATTGCGGCCACCCTTGAGCCCAGGAGCTCCGACATCATCAACGGTGTTGGAACCAAGGCTCAGGAAGCGCCTACGTGATGGCATGCAAATCTTTGTGAAGACAAGGGTCTATGAATCCTAAGATGAGAACCAGAAGACAAGGCGACCGCAAGGATCCTTTCCTAGGATGCCCACGAGGCCCCGACAAGGCTCCTTGCCGAAGACATCCCCATAGCCCCTGCAAGCCTCTTGCCGAGGATGCTCACAGAGGCCTCGGCACGACCCTTGCCGGGAACAGACGCAAAGGTCGCGGCAAGCCCTTGCTGCCCCATGGTCGCCTAAGCTCGGCGGCTGACCCACTAGCCCAGGCAGGTACCCACGTGGCAGTACGTGGTTCCTGATCTAGCTAGTCAAGCACCTACGTGTTGGCATGCAGATCTTCGTGAAGACCCTACCACCACGCCATCTCAGTTGCTTGCCCCGCTGGCCTGGATGCGCGTCGCAACCAGACGAAGCGGCAGCGGACGGGACGGGCCTCGTTCCCGTCCCTCATAAAGCAAGCGGACACCTAAGTAGCGCATTTATTGCATCTTGTCCCGTAATGGCGTGAGATAAGCTTGTACACCGTGTACCTTCCCACCTCATGTGTGCCACTATGGTAGCCCTTTGTACTATAAAAGGAGGCCTGAGGCATACTGGAGAGGGATTCAGATCATTTGAACTAGGCATGCACCGTAGCTAGTTCAAGAACTCAAGAACACTCAAATACACAGCAAAGCAGGACTAGGGTATTATGCATCCTCGCGGTCCAAACCTGGGTAAACGATCCTTGTAATGACTCTTAGACCCGCTCTTTGCACAACTCCGCGCCCGCCAACCGTAGAAGGGATTCCGGTGATCCCATAGGTGTTGTTCACACTAAAACCTCCTTGGCAGCATTAACTGTCGTAGCGAGTTCGGCCGCTTGCTCCGAATTCTCCTTCTCCAAGGTGTCGCATTTGCAAATCACATCTTGGAGCTTGGCCTTGACTTCGGTCATCCGCGCCTCGTGTTGTTGACGCAGGGCCTTCTCGGCCTCCGGGGTCGGCAGCCGCTTTATCAACGGCTGCCTTACTCGCTCTGGCCTCCTCTTTGGCTGTGGCGAGTTCTCCCTTTAGTGCCTCAACCGCAGTTGCGCCAGCTATTTCACAAGAAGTATATGACATGTATTAGCTCATGTTCGGACATATAGTGCGTCCAAATTCAGATTTCCTAAACCCGCATACCTTGCGTTTTGTCAAAACACTTGTTGACGCGGTCGAGATCCTCATTGGCTAGTCCAAGTTTTCGATTTAGCTCGGACACCTCTGCGGCACGGGCAGCCGCTGTAACTAGCACGGCCTGCTCAAGCACCAATTTTGCAGTTTAGCTCTATCATTTGTTATATACATGGATGCCTTGTATGATTCTGTTCAGAATCAAACAAGGCATCATGGGCTACTGGCTATATATCTGCATCGTCTTCATGTTGGGAACTTCAATGCTTCACGGGAGAACTGCTTCATTTTCTGGTGTTCCGTCCGTGTTTTCTGTGTGGAATCGGGTGTTGCAGGATTATTTAGTTTGTCTCTGCACCTCATTTTACCTTCATTCTTTCTAATTTACAGGAAAATCTACTAGAGTGCTTGCAAATCGAGGGATTTGGCATACGAGCTTTCTCTGTTCGTTTGTGTTCGCTTCAGATGCGATTTTTTTGTGCTCGTATGTTCTTTTAAGTAGGAATTCTTTGATTGCGTTTGTTTTAAGCGGTCTGTTCACTCTATAATTTGTTAATTTTTAGGAGTTAGTTTTCTATTCCTATTAATTTGATTGTGCGGCCGGTGAGCTTCGTCCGCTCCTCTGTTCTTGATTATTTTTTGGATTTTGAGCGTCCATGCGTGTTTGAATATTGTAATTAGTGTTGCTATATGTTTGAATTCATTGTATTGTGGGTATAATTGTAATTTTTAACTGCGTTTTTTAATTGAGAGCTGATGCTGTTCGTCCAGTTGCCGTGTCTTCCATGTAATTTTTTTGCGGGGGTATTTTTCGATAGTTTAGTGGTTGGACAATTTTTAGGCGAGTTATGGAAGTGCGACTGAAATTGACACCACTGTTAGTCTACCACATGTCTGGAGTTCTACTATTTTTAATTTTATTTGTTGTAGTTGTGGCATACGTTGTAGTGCACTTTAGTTTCGTTAGTAGTGTACTTCGTTGTAGCTACAATTCAGTGGTTATGACCAATGTTGTGGATATCGCTTATCAGGAACTTATCGATCGACCCATGATAAGGGGTAAATCGGCCAGTTTATCGGCATATCGGCCGATTTATCGCCATATCGGCTTATTTGTCGGTGATTTATCTTATCGGTCAGACAGCGGTAAGCGATAAATTGGCCAATTTATCGGCATATCGGAAGATATCTTGAACAATGGTTATGACAGCTTATGAGATCCATTTTCTTGAACTGAATTCTATGTTCAAAAGGACTTCATAATATGCACTTCCGTACTGCATTAGCAGTGTGGTTATTGTTCTGTTGTGCTGTTAGAATGGATGGTCAATTATATGCTTGTGTTAGCTGAATAGTTATTATAAGAATTTTTTTGAACTGCATACTATGAGAATTTTTTTTGAACATCCTATGAACTGCAAAGTTTCGACCATTCTCATTTCCTTGTTACTATTCAGAGGGCTGCTTTTTTTATTATTAGTACCACAATATGTACTTGAGAGAATTGCATTTCTGCCAACAACAGCTTGTCTAAAAAGGATGATAAAATGATGCAACTTGAGGTTGCATACTTTAAATAGGCATCGTTCAAAGTGTCCGATGACATATTTTTAAAAGCATACATCATAAGCAAAGCATTAGAAATATTGGTTACTTCATATTTAAACAACCTAGAGTGCAAATATTGTAAACTTGAGGGGGTCTTCTTCTTTGTAGAGAAACACCATGGCCACTTGTCCGACGTCAAAGCCATTCTGGGAGACAAAATCTTTCCAACTAGTTGTTATGTTGATGCAGTCTTCAGAGTCGATGTGGTAGTCAGCTTGCATGTCTGCATACCCATTCTTATGTTGTGTCTCTAAAGTAACCTTCCCTAAACTTGGAGCAGGAAATTTTATTATGGATGGCCCTTTCTGCATATTGGAATGGGTTGAAATAGAATTTTATAAGTAAACAACAAATTTTTTCTTTATACGTAGGATGATCTGTTTATGTTGACTTTAATACTTACATATATATGACTGTAATTTTCTAAAGTAGTTGCAATGTTTGAAAAAACTTATATACGTAATTGACCTCTAGTTTTACTAGGATATATATTATACTGCAACATGCTTGTACTGCAAGGTGAGTTACAGTGTACTTTGCCAGCATGTTAACAGAACTGCAATGCTGATCTATTGTGTAGCGACCACGATCCGAATGGACCGAAGTCTCTGTGTTTTTAGTGTCATCCCTGGATCGGTAATGCTTACACACATAGTACTTGAAGGATTTATAACAGAGTGGTAATCACACACTTATTACATCGAATGTCTCCAAAGAGAACTTATTACAAAAGTCTATGGCATAAGGCCATCTAACAAAATAATAGCGGAAGCTTGGAAGATAAGTGAGTCCATCAACTCCAACGGCATAGCTGAGTGGATGACAAACGACCTAGAACGTCTTACTCCTCGTCTGAAAAGTCTGCAATGTAATATATTGCAGCCCAAAACGGGTCAGCACATGGAATATGCTGGCAAGATAACACAGAAGATGCAAGTAACTGAAATAAAGGCTACACTATATGCATATTTGGCTGGTGGAGGCTCTAAGGTTAAAGTTTTTGCGTAAAGCCAATTTTTTCCTATAACAAAGGAATAAATTTTATTTTAACTATCATGGTAGTTGAAACATCATTGAGAAGCTACCTCCAACTCAATCCCAAATTAAAGTAATCATTAACCCAACAAATTCAACTTTAGAGTGATGAGATCAAACAATAATTCAAGTACCAGATACTCAAGATTGTCCATAACCGGGGACATGGCTAATCATGATCAGTTTGTACACTCTGCAGAGGCTTGTGCACTTTTCCCACAAGACTCGATCTCCTCCGTTGGATTTCTCGCACTGCATGGTGTTTGAGAAACGGATGACTAAGACACAGTCTTTCAGAAGCATTTACTCTTTACCCCAGGTGGATCCATACACCTACTTTCCCCTACATCTGCTAGTCCACCATGAAAGAACTCACACAACTTACTCACACTATGCCAGAGCCCATAATGGCATTGTAGCTGCACACAGAAGTTTCTAGCATGAATAGTTTTATGATCCCTTTGATCCTGGGTGGCATTCCATAGGACAATCACACGACACCCCTGGATTTCCTAGGACAACACTGGATTCTCCAGGTGCCCTGCAACCAATCCACCCAGATGTGTATTCAAGTAGCCACCTTAAGTTGAACCATTAATTAACATCTCACATCTGTCATGGATTCCACTCAAACCCAAACCACGTCTACGAGCATAGCATGTCAACTTAAGCATAACGTAGAAGTAACTCCCAAGGGTTTGATAATAATGCAGGTAATAGGTTCTACCTCAAACTACTTCCCAGTCCCACAAGTTAAGAGATCCTACTCATGCAATGTGTGAGGGTTTGATCTAATGCATAAAAACTGGGTAACAAAGGGTATGATCAAAGTGTTACTTGCCTTGCTGATGATTCGCAAAATCTAGAGACTCGTAGTAGCACGCTTCACAGTCCGGGTATTCTATCGCAAGCAAACAATAGCATACATAAGCAATCAAGCAATGATGCACAAAAAAAATCCAACAGACAAGATCTAACCAAAAAGTTCAACTTAAGAACTCCGGTTTGCAAAAAGAATCAAATCGAAAGAAGCAACGAAACTCAAACTGCGAAAGAAATGAGGTTCGTTTACTAGTTTGATCTAGGGTCATATTTTATAGTAGCCAAAACTTTACTCAAGTTGGTTAAACGGAACGAGGGCGTCGAGACGAAGATCTGGGATTTTGAATCACCTGATTCCGACGCTCGAGCAAAAAGAAAAACGAAAAACAAGATCAAGGCAGAAATCGCGATCGGAATAATCGCGGATAAATACCCCAAAAAAGAAAAACTGACGAACAGAATAACAAACGAACGTTCGTCAACTGAAACTAAATGGCGAACTCGTTTGTTAAAACAAACGAACGGGCGAACGCTCGCTAAACAGCTAAACGGAAGGAAAAACCCGATCTAAACAAAAAAAGGGATATAGGGTTTTCAAAGAAAACCGAACGGTTTTTACGGAAAAACCGGCGACTACCTCGGGAACGACGAACTCCGGCGGCGGCGACGCGGACGGCGGGTGGCGGTGCGGCGGGCAGCGGCGCAACGGCGGTGCGGCGGGCAGCGCGGCGGCGGGGCGGCGGCGGGCAGCGCGGCGACGGCAGGTGGCGGCGGCGCTAGGCGGCAGCGGCGCTAGGGTTTGGTGTCGGGCGGGGCGGGCTGGCTGTGGCGGCTTGGCCTCGGTGGCTTATAAAGGCCCCAGGCCAGGGGAGTCCTGGCCGAACACCGCCCAAAGGCGGTTTCCCCCTTTTTTAAACGAGTCCTGGCGTACCAAAACTAACAAAAGAAATACTAAACGGACTCCAAAAATCCCGAAATAAAATTTCACCGTCCTCTAATAATCTTTAGGACAAAGTAAACATTTTTTCCCGGACCTAAATGCAATTTCGAAAAGCATGTATTTTTCCTATGCAAATAAAATCACAAATAAATCCAAAAAAATACCGAAAGTGATTTTAATATTTTCCTCCAATATTTCTGTTATTTTGGAGAAGTTATATTATCTCTGCTCATATATTTTATTTAGAAATATTTTAGGAAAGAAAATAATTAAAACCAACACTATCCTCGTACCGGCATTCGAGTAAACTCAAATACAAAACGGTAGAATTCTCAACTCTCTCTGTAGGTCCTTGAGTTGCTTAGAATTTTCGAGGATCGCCACGCACAAAATACAAAGAAATATGTGATGCAGTATGATCTATGTATAACATTCCAAATTGAAAATTTGGGATGTTACAAACCTACACCCCTTAGAATGAATCTCGCCCTCGAGATTCGACTTGGCTAGAGAACAGGTGTGGGTGGTCCTTGCATAGATCATCTTCTCGTTCCCAGGTGGCTTCCTCCTCGGTGTGGTGACTCCACTGTACTTTGGAAAACTTGATAACCTTACTGCGGGTGACTCTGCTAAAAAATTCGAGAATCTTAACATGTTTCTCCTCATAAGTCAGATCGCTATCCAACTGAATTGCTTCCAGGGGTACTGTGTCTCTTAGCGGGATATCGGCCATCTCCGCATCACACTTCTTAAGCTGTGAAATGTGAAACACATTGTGCACTCCTGACAATCCTTCGAGCAACTCCAGCTTATAGGCAACCTCTCCCATGCGTTCCAAAACACGGTAAGGTCCCACAAATCTCGGGGCTAGTTTACCCTTAACTCCTCGCAGAGGCGATACTCTTAGGTACGCTCTGTCTCCGATTTCGTAAGCTGTCTCCTTGTGCTTCGAGTCTGCATAACTCTTCTGTCTTTACTGAGCTACCTCCAGTCTATCCCGAATCATCTTAACCTTTTCTTCTAACTCTTTGATCAGATCTGGTCCAAACAACTGTCGGTCTCCAACTTCATCCCACATTAACGGCGTTCGACATCTCCTTCCGTACAATGCTTCAAATGGTGCCATCTTCAAACTGGCCTGGTAACTGTTGTTGTACGAGAACTGAGCGTAGGGCAAATTATCATCCCAACTAGATCCATAATCTAGCGCACATGCTCTCAACATGTCCTTCAGAATCTGGTTGACTCTCTCGGTCTGTCCATCTATCTGTGGGTGAAACGTTGTACTAAATTCCAGCCTTGTTCCCAAAGTTTGGTGTAGTTGATGCCAAAACGTTGAGGTGAACTGTGTTCCTCTATCTGATAGAATGGTCCTTGGAACTCCGTGCAGACATACGATCCTGGTCATGTATATCTTGGCCAACTTCGCACTGGTGTATGTGGTTTTCACGGGGATAAAGTGGGCTACTTTGGTCAAACGGTCCACTACTACCCAGATTGAGTCATATCCTGATTTGGTCTAGGGCAATCCAGTGATAAAATCCATGCCAGGCTTCTCCCACTTCCATTCGGGTATTGGCATAGGTTGTAGCAGTCCTGCTGGCTTTTGATGCTCTGCTTTTACTCTCTGGCATACATCACATGCGACTACATACTCAGCAATATCCTTTTTCATTCCCGTCCACCAGAAACGTTCCTTCAAGTCCAAATACATCTTAGTGTTTCCGGGGTGTATCGAGTATGGCAAATCATGTGCTTCCTGCAGTATCAACTTCCTGATCTCCGGGTCGTTGGGCACATAGATTCGGTCCTCAAACCACAAGGTGTCGTGCTCATCCTCACGAAATCCTTTGGCTTTTCCTTCACTCATCCTCTTCTTTATCTTGGCAATCTCCTTATCATCCTTCTGGGCTTCGCATATCTTTCCCAACAATGTTGACTGAACCTCCAAATTTGCTACAAAACCTCTAGGAACTATCTCCAAATGAAGCTCCCTGAGATCTTCTGCTATCTCCTGGGGCAATCCCCCTTTTACTAAGGTATTTTCATAACTCTTCCGGCTTGGAGTGTCTACAACAACATTGGCCTTTCCTGGGTGATAGTACAGCTTCATATCATAATCTTATATAAGCTCCAACCATCTCCTCTGTCTGAGGTTCAGCTCCTTCTGAGTAAAAATGTACTTCAATCTCTTGTGATCTGTGTACCCATCACAATGATTTCCAATAAGGAAATGTCTCCAGGTTTTCAGTGTGTGCACTACAACTGCTAGCTCCAGATCGTGCATCGCGTAATTCAACTCATGCGGCCGAAGTTGACGAGATGCATAACAAACAACTCTTCCATCCTGCATAAGTACTCCTCCAAGTCCTATGCGTGAAGCATCGCAGTACACTTGGAAATCTTTGCGTATATCTGGTAATATCAGCACCGAGGCTGTCGTCAACCGTTTCTTAAACTCCTGGAAACTTTCTTCGCACTCTTCAGTCCAATCGAACTTTGTCTCGTTTTTCAACAATGTCGTCATTGGCTTAGCAATCTTGGAGAAATTTTCTATGAATATTCAGTAATATCCCACGAGTCCAAGAAAACTATGGATCTCTCCAACTGAAGTCGGTGCCAACCACTCAGTGACTGCCTGCACTTTGACGGGGTCCACTGCTATACCTTCTCCCGATATAACATGCCCTAGGAATCCAACTTCCTTCAACCAAAACTCGCATTTGCTAAACTTGGCATACAACTGATGTTCTCTGAGCTTCTCCAGTATCGAACGCAAATGCTCTGCGTGTTCCTATTCATTCTTCGAGTATACCAAAATATCATCAATGAATACCACGACAAACTTATCCAAGAATTCCATGAACACCTTGTTCATCATACTCATGAAATAGGTAGGGGCGTTAGTCAATCCAAATGACTTAACCGTATACTCATATAGCCTATACCTTATGGTGAAGGCTGTCTTAGGTATATCCTTCTTCCGGATCTTCAACTGGTGGTATCCAGATCGTAGATCGATCTTGGAGAATACTTTCGCTCCCTAGAGTTGGTCGAACAAGTCATTGATCATCGACATCGGGCACTTATTCTTAATAGTCACTTCATTCCGTGCACGATAATCAACGACCATTCTTAAAGATCCATCCTTCTTCTCGACCAAAAGCACTGGGGTTCCCCAAGGTGATGAACTCTGATGAATAAAACCTTTCTCCAATAACTCCTTAATCTGCTTCTTGATCTCCTCCAGATCATTCGCTGGCATCCGATACGGCCTCTTCGATATTGGTCCGGTGCCAGGCAACAGCTCAATCAAAAACTCAATATCCCTATCCGGTGGCATGCCTGGTAACTCCTCTCGAAACACATCCGTGTAATCCTTTACTACATGCACTTCCTCCTGAACAACTCCCGTGAGAGAATGTACTTTTGTCCTTATAGAAGTATGCCTAGATACATACTTAATCCCGTTTCCCTCCGGGGTGGTAAGCAAAATAGACTTGCTGGCATAGTCGATGTTCTCCATACATCGATAGCGAATCCATACCTAATATCACATCCAATCCTTGTGACTCCAAAACTATTAGGTCTGAGGGGAAAACATGTCGTCCAATGGTCAATGGCATCTGAAAACATCCTTGATTTGCCATACATTCCGCTCCGGGTGAACTTACTAACATGGGGGCCATAAGGACTCTAGTGGACAACTTATGTCTATTTACAAATCCCCTTGAAATGTATGAATGCGATGCACCAGTATCGAAAAGAACTACTGCGGTAAATGACTTAACCAAAAACTTACCGATCACTTCATCTGGTTGCTCTTCAACCTCCTCCACGGTCACGTGGTTCACTTGTCCTTTGTTGAACGGGTTGGGCTTCTTCCCGGCGCTTCCATTCCCGTTCCCATTTTTAGCTTCAGGGCACTCATTGGCATAATGTCCATTCTTCCCGCACTTGTAACAGGTGATGTGGCTGAAATCCTTCTTGGCGGGTGTGGACGGGGTAGAGCGATTCTGATTATTGTTTGCTCCATTCCCATTCCCATTCTTGGAGCCATTGTGGTTGTGGGAACTTCCTCTAGTGTGGGTGTGGCTTCCGTGGTTATGGGTATATCCTCCCAAATTCGGAGTGAATCGGGGCTTCTGTTGGGCTCCAGAACTATTCCTTCCTTGTCCATACTTCCTCTTGCGTCTCTCAATCTTCTGCTGCTTCCCTTCAATCATAAGAGCTTTATCTACCAACTCCTGGTAGTCGTTGAAAGTTGCCACCATCAACTATACGCTCATCTCATCATTCAGCCCTTCCATAAATCTCTCCTGCTTAGCGGCATCTGTGGCCACATCATCTGGGACATAACGATATAGGGTACTAAACTCATCCAAGTACTGAGCCACAGTACGATTTCCTTGGCGCAAGTTGCGAAACTCCCGCTTCTTCATGCTCATAGTTCCGGTTGAGACATGGGCAGTACAGAAAGCTTGCTAAAACTGATCCCAAGTGATATTGGCTATAGGAAAGGTGGCTGTGTAATTCTCCCACCATGCTGTGGCTGGTCCAGACAACTGGTGTGCGGCAAATCGCACTTTCTCAGCATCCGAGCAATTTGCGGTGGTCAAATCCCTTCCAATCTTGCGCAGCCAGTCATCAGCAACTATTGGTTCAATGCTGCTAGCAAACACCGGTGGTTGCACCCTTAAGAAACCTGTCAGGTTGTCCACGGGTGGCGGTGGTGGAGGTTTGTTGTTGTTCTGGTTGTTCTGGACAAGAAGTTGCATCAAAGTGTTCTGCTGCTGGATCAACTGAGTGAGCTCAGGGGGAAACTCAAATCCGGGCTCATGTCTTTGAGGCATCTGATGGGTGTAGAGGGAAGAGATTAGAATAGAGTTGAGGTCCAAGGGAAAATCACTACCCATATGCACATGAGACAAACACAATCATATCACACCAATCAATTTCAAGCAAGGTCTTACAAGATCTAACTAACGTTACAAAAGTGTTCTAAATACTACTTTGTGGGGAAAACTACTTTTCATAGGGTAGTCGTCTAGAAATTTTGATCGGCGGAAGATTCCATGATGTCTGCTCCAGCTTCATCTTCATAGTCTTTGTCATCACTATCATCGGGGTCTGAATCCGTGTCATCGATGATGATGTCATCTTTGGAACGAATCTCCTTGGGTTCTTCTTCCTCTTCTTCTCCTCTGGTGCTGGATCTCCCATGAATACTCCTAGCTTCCTTGTCAAATCATCATTGTTCTCCACTAGTTTCAATATCTCCTCCTTGTATCCGTCACGAGTAGACTTGGGTTCTTCTTCTAGCTCCAAATTCCTGTTTAGTGCCTTCTTCAAATCTATCATCCATGCGCACATCTGGTGCTCCTGTCGTCGAATGTGCTGGTTTAACTCCTGGATGAACGCTGCAATGGACCTGTCCTTCCGGGTGCTGATCATGTCCCAACGCTCATCTCGGCGTCCACAAATCTGGTAGATAGTGTCCTTCAGCTCCTGCTTGTATACTTCTCCGATCCTTCCCATAGTGATGTGGGCTGCCATACTCTTGCCTAGGCTCCAGGTTGGTGCATTAAAAGAAAACTCTATTGGCTCAGTGGATGGTGCGAAGGTTCTCCTGGGGATTTGAACTTGAATGCTCCATCGCTCCTCTTCTGGTAAGGTGGCGGTGTAGGTCCCGGTAAAGCTTGGTATTCCTATGTTCAGGTACCTAGTGACTTCCTTCAAGTGTCGCCCAAAAGGTGTGTCTTCATCTGGTTGAGTGAACTTGTTCCTTGGGTCCACCATCCTAAAGAAGTAGAAAATGGAGAGAAGTCAGAAATGAGTAGAGAAGAGTGACCTAGGGTTTATCTTAGTGGTCGTGTCCTACAGTCAGCGTGTGCTTTGATTCCATCTTGTAGCGATCACGATCCGAATGGACCGAAGTCTCTGTGTTTTCAGTGTCTTCCCTGGATCGGTAATGCTGACACACACAGTACTTGAAGGATTTATAACAGAGTGGCAATCACACACTTATTACATCGAATGTCTCCGAAGAGAACTTATTACAAAAGTCTATGGCATAAGGCCATCTAACAAAATAACAGCGGAAGGCTTGGAAGAGAAGTGAGTCCATCGACTCCAACGGCATAGCTGAGTGCATGACAAACGACCTAGAACGTCTTACTCCTCGTCTGAAAAGTCTGCAACGTAATATGTTGCAGCCTGGAATGGGTCAGCACATGGAATATGCTGGCAAGATAACACAGAAGATGCAAGTAACTGAAATAAAGGCTACACTATATGCATATTTGGCTGGTGGAGGCTCTAAGGGTTAAAGTTTTTGCGTAAAGCCAATTTTTCCCTACAACAAAGGAATAAATTTTATTCTAACTATCATGGTAGTTGAAACATCATCGAGAAGGTACCTCCAACTCAATCCCAAATTAAAGTAATCATTAACCCAACAAATTTAACTTTAGAGTGATGAGATCAACCAATAATTCAAGTACCAGATACTCAAGCTTGTCCATAACCGGGGACACGGCTAATCATGATCAGTTTGTACACTCTGCAGAGGCTTGTGCACTTTTCCCACAAGACTCGATCTCCTCCGTTGAATTTATCGCACTGCATGGTGTTTGAGAAACGGATGACCGAGACACAGTCTTTCAGAAGCATTTACTCTTTACCCCAGGTGGACCCGTACACCTACTTTCCCCTACATCTGCTAGTCCACCACAAAAGAGCTCACACAACTTACTCATACTATGCTAGAGCCCATAATAGCATTGTGGCTGCACACAAAAGTTTCTAGCATGAATAGTTTTATGATCCCTTTGAGCCTCGGTGGTATTCCATAGGACAATCACACGACACCTCGAGATTTCCTAGGACAACACTGGATTCTTTAGGTGCCCTACAACAAATCGACCCAGATGTGTATTCAAGTAGCCACCTTAAGTTGAACCATTAATTCACATCTCACATCTGTCATGGATTTCACTCAAACCCAAACCACGTCTACGAGCTTAGCATGGCAACCTAAGCATAACGTAGAAGTAACTCCCAAGGATTTGAAAATAATCCAGGAATAGGTTGTACCTCAAACTACTTCCCAGTCCCACAAGTTAAGAGATCCTACTCATGCAATGTGTGAGGTTTCGATCTAATGCATAAAAACTGGGTAACAAATGGTACGATCAAAGTGTTACTTGCCTTGCTGATGATTCGCAAAACCTAGAGACTCGTAGTACACGCTTCATAGTCCGGGTATTCTATCGCAAGCAAACAATAGCATACATAAGCAATCAAGCAATGATGCACAAACAAAACTCCAACAGACAAGATCTAACCAGAAAGTTCAACTTAAGAACTCCGGTTTGCAAAAAGAATCAAATCGGAAGAAGCAACGAAACTCAAAGTGCGAAAGAAACGAGGTTCATTTACTAGTTTGATCTAGGGTCAAATTTTACAGTAGCCAAAACTTTGTTCAAGTAGGTTAAACAGAAAGAGGGCGTCGAGACGAAGATCTGGGATTTTGAATCACCTGATTCCGACTCTCGAGCAAAAAGAAAAACGAAAAACAAGATCAGGACAGAAATCGCGATCGGAATAATCACGGATAAATACCCCGAAAAAGAAAAACTGACGAACAGAATAACGAACGAACGTTCGTTAACTGAAACTATACGGCAAACTCGTTCGTTAAAACGAACGAACGGGCGAACGCTCGCTAAACAGCTAAATCGAAGGAAAAACCAGATATAAAAAAAAACCGAATCTAGGGTTTTCAAAGAAGACCGAATGGTTTATATTGAAAAACCGGCGACTACCTCAGGCACGACGAACTCCGGCGGCGGTGGCGGTCTCCGACGACGGCGGCGCTGTGGTCCGGCGGCAGCGACGCGGGCGGCGGGTGGCGGTGCGGCGGCGGTGCGGCGGGCAGCGGCGAGGCAGCGGTGCGGCGGTGCGGCGAGGCGGCGGGCAGCGCGGCGGCGGCGCTAGGCGGCGGTGGCACTAGGGTTTGGCGTCGGGCGGGGCGGGCTGGCTGTGGCGGCTGGGCCTCGGTGGCTAATAAAGGCCCCAGGCCAGGGGAGTCCTGGCCGAACACCGCCCAAAGGCGGTTTCCCCCCTTTTTTTAAACGAGTCCTGGCGTACGAAAACTAACAAAAGAAATACTAAACGAACTCCAAAAATCCCGAGATAAATTTTCACCGTCCTCTAATAATAGTTAGGACAAAGTGAACATTTTTCCCGGACCTAAATGCAATTTTGAAAAACGAGTATCTTTCCTATGCAAATAAAATCACAAATAAATCCGAAAAAAATACCGAAAGTGATTTTAATATTTTTCCTCCAATATTTCTTTTATTTTGGAGAAGTCATATTATCTCCGGTCATATATTTTATTTAGAAATATTTTTAGGAGAGAAAATAATTAAAACCAACACTATCCTCGTACCGGTATTCGAGTAAACTCAAATACAAAACGGTAGAATTCCCAACTCTCTCCGTAGGTCCTTGAGTTGCTTAGAATTTTCGAGGATCGCCATGCACAAAATGCAAAAAAATATGTGATGCAATGTGATCTATGTATAACATTCCAAATTGAAAATTTGGGATGTTACATACTGATCCTTTTTTTGTTCGTGTGTTGGGGTTCTGATCTAACTAGTGTCGATACGTGGTGTGGTACTGATGAGAAGTAGGTGGAAGCATCTAGTCTTAATAGCTAACAAATCTGAACAACAATACAAATTATGTTTTGTTTTTTGTTGACACTACTGAACAAATTGATTGAACTATATATTCAGATTTGGATTTGCAGGCTAGATTATGTCCAAAATTGTGAGGGGAAAAACATACCCAACTTTCCTGTAGATCTGCGGTTGTGAGGCGATGAAGAAATGGCGGCTAAAACCCTCTGTTGGGCATCATCAGGCACCCGAGCATGCTGCGCCACTCGGTGTTGGTGAGCTCTAGACCTTCTGCGTACACGCATGTGTCCGCTACCGGTGCCATCCTTGCCAAACACCCGCACTTACAGTCCATGGAGGGTTCAGTGGAATTCCAGAGAAGAGCTGGGGATGGGATGAAACCTAGATCTATGATTTGAAGAAAAAGAGGAACGGGGGAGGTGTTGTGTTAGTCTAGAGCACGAATGGACACGTTTTTATGCAACCAATTGACCAATGGAAGTAATAAATGTTTGTGGTTGGTGTTAGGTGGTGGATTAGTTCTGATTCAGTGTCCACGAATGCATTTGAGTAGCAAGAGGACTGCTTATTTTAAAAAAAGCGAACTGCATTGTCATATCAAGACGAACCGTGGAACGCGTGGTTGGGCCTGCGTTTGTGTATGGTGTGTGGGATTTTTTTAAATTTTCAGTGGCCTCTCTTTTTTGTATTGGGCCTATCTTCGGGGAGTGAAGACACATTGGGCCCAAGTCGTCGTGTGATCCCAGCTGGTTCCGGTGCCTTGTGTGCGGCCTAATGTTTAGTCCCACCTCGCCCGCGGAGGGCGCCCCCTACCTGTTTATAAGCGCTGGCGAGGCAGCCGTGTCGAACTCCTCTTGTTACTTATTTGGGCGCTTATACACGACAGTCGCTGCTCTATGCTCTCTGACCTATGGGCCCATGTGCGCCCGGCCCCATGCATCGTGGCTTAGAACGACCCACCTGCTTTGGGCGCATACCTACTACTTGACTGGCTGGGGCCGCTGCACCTAGGTGGTCAAATTTTTCTTTGTATTTTCTGTCATGTATTTTTTTAATGTAAGGGTGTGCATTGCTTAACAAACCATCCTTGCACTGCATTGATATGGGTTCTGTACTGCATGTGCACGCAGTCCGTACTACATGCACAGTTCTCATTTTTTGTTTTCGTGTTTTTGCTCTTATGTAATCTTTTTTTCCAATGTAGGGGAGTGCACTGCTTTGTAAATCATGCGTGTACTGCATTGATTACGTTTCTGTACTGCACGTTTATATATTTCCGCACTACATATAAAGATCGCATTTTTCTTTTTGTGTTTTTTCTCTTATGTATTCGTTTTTCCAAATTTAGGGGTGTGCACTACTCTGTTGGGCATGTGTAAACTTTATTTGACAGAGTCGGTACTGCATTGGTACACAACTTGCACTGCATGCGTCCTATTTTGCAACCTGCTCGAATCTAATTATACATAAGCAAAACAACAGAAAACAAATTATCTCAGGCATTCTGTACGACAAGTTCATCATCAGCAAACTAATTTCAATAGAAAGCAATCTAACATAATCAAAGTTCATCATTACAAGCGATTCTGCATGGCAAGCAAACTAAGTTCAGCAAAAGCAAATGATCACAAGCAAACTAACGATACATAAGCTAACAACATAAAGAAAATTTGATGGTATTTCTAAAACGACGCTGGCATTATTGTCTCTTTGGCCGGCACCATCTTCTTCTTCACTAGGTAGCGTCTCCTTATCCCCAGCTGCTCCTGGCGCGCTTCTTGGGGGCCTCCTCATTCTCCAGCTTTGCACGGCAAAGCTCGTCCTTGGTTAGGGCGATGCGGTTCCATATCTCATACACTGCATAAGCGTCCTTTGCCGCGTACTCGATGTCCCTCATGGATAGAGGCATGGTTGCCCATTGCTTGTGTTCATCGTCGATGATCTTCTTCTTCATGTTGTTGTAGTAGTCGTCGATGAGCGTGCCGGAGACGTCTCAAAGGAAGTCCAACTCCTTGGTTGCCTCGGGCACCCTCCACTCCTTCTGGATGTCGACGAAGTTGGCGACCTCCAGGTTGAGGTGCTCTAGCATTTTTTTGTCGCCGTCGATGGAGAAGCATGCAAAGGTGTACCTGGTGTCGGCGAGGAAGTTGTCGAAGATGGTGCACCTTTCAGCGGTGCTCAGTTGGAAGAACAGCACCGGGTGTTTCTTGCCGATGGAGAGTTGGCAGAGGGCGGGTTTCTGCGTCGCTTCAGGCTCGTTGTCGTACTCGAGATCAATGTCGATGATCTTGTGGCGCTGGAGGCTGAGGTGGCGCTCATATTGTGCGAGGGTGATTGTCATCTGCTTCTTGTCGTTGGTGTGGATGACATGCAACTTGGTGTTGCCGTGGGCCTCCATGCCGTGGTACTCGTCGGCGAACGCCATGGCCGGTAGTAGGACTTGGTATTTTGCGTGGAGATTTGATGTGATGGAGCGATTTGGTGGCAGCGCAATGGATACTTGTGTTGTTGTGGATGAGAAGCCCTTTGGCAGGGGTCTAAATTTAAGGGGAGGACGCGGGTGGGATGGCCACATCGGATGAACTGCACGATCTCGCTGACGATGCGGTTGTGCAGATCGTGGTCTGGTGTTGCGTTTGTGATCGCCGGCTTGTGGCGATGGAACTGCTCCGAATGGGTGGTTGTATGCGAACGTGGTTTTTGTAACGTGGTTTTATTTTTATTTTTGATCAGTATTTTTTAACCACCACTTTTTGTGCGAACAAGCATTTGTCACGTTTATATGTATCCTGCGTGATAATGAAACTGCATTGGTTAGAGTTCTGCACTTCATCGTCTATAGTAGAGAACTGCATGTTGTCTACAGGTGCGTACTTCACCGTTTTTTGCGTGTCCTTGCTGCAGCCGCTGAATAAAGTACAATGTATTCCGCAATTTTACGAGTTTTTCGCTGGTAATCCGGAACTAGATTGCTATACCATACTGCTTCGTGTAACGACATGCACTGCATTTTTCTAGTGCTGCATACTGCATTTGTTTTTTGCTTGCACTTACTGCAGTACCTAGTACATGAGGGTTAGGGGGGTTGGCCCCCCACCATTTTTGTGTATGGCACTTATTTGAAGGTAGACTTTTTCTTTTCGGATGCGTTTTCTTAATATGCGTGTTGTTTTTGATTTTAACTTTTTTCAAGAACTACGTTTATTTTATTTTGTTTTACCGATTGAACTTCATTGTTCTTCACATAGAACTGCATCATGTGTGTTTTGATGTGGTCTTTCTTATTTTTAGCCGGGCCATTTTTGGGCCGGCCCGTTTTATGTTGCCCTTTGCCACACGCGGGCCTCCTATGTGTCCGTTCCAGGCGATCCCACCGCTCTGCTGATGGAGAGAGATCCAGAACAATCCCCTCTCCTCTCTTTGCAGTTTCTCCCGATTCATCTTTCCCTCTGGAAAAACCATCGTCGCCTGCAGCAACCCCCGTCGCCCGAGGAACCGCCGCCCTCAAGAGGTTCTTACTCTGGTATTCCGCGTCGTCGTCCGCTCCCGCGAGCCCTTGCCGGTGCGCTCCCGCAGCCCTGTCCTGTCCGTTCTCGTCGCCACACCCTCCCCCCTCCCCGCTGTCGCCGCCTCCGCCGTCACCGCACCTTTTTTGTGGTACGTTCTGATTGTTCACGGTCTTGATCGTCCCCGCATCTTGTTTTGTGATTCTCATTGTTGATGTTGCTGTTTTTGCTTGTGTAAATTTTCCGTAGGCAGTCGATTTTTATCTCGATTTGAAGTCGATACTCGTGTGTAGCAAGGTGGATCTAGGGTTTTCTTAGATTTTTGCCGATTTTGTTGCTTATTTCTGTCACTTCGTCGTTGTGGTGCAGGCAAACGCCATGTCTTCGCCGAGAAGAGTGGGAGGAGGAGTTCAGGGTATGTGGAGTGCTTATTTTAGGCTTTTTGTTTATTTTCTTTGATGTTTATCTAGTTTCCTAAATCGTCCTGTATATTGGTTTATGCTCTGTTAGTTGTCACGTGATGTTTTGTAATTTATATTTCTTGTTCTTTTTGAATCAAGTAGGTGATTGTGGTTCTCATAATGATACACCAATTGGCTCTCGTTGTCCTGGTGGTAAGGATCATGGTGTCGAGGGAGGACATCGAGTGAATTCGCCGATTGAATGTTCTCCCATAAGCGTGGCCACTCCTTCTGGTATGTGATTGATTTGTTTATTTTGTGTATGCTGGTTACTTGATGTTGTACAAATTGGCGTTGCCTTGCTATATCTAGTCCGGCATTTTGTTGGGAACAAACGTGAAGTTAGTGTATGGAGGACTGCATTTATTTTGTATGTGTGAACTCCACTATATGTATGTGTGAACTGCATTATTCTTTTATTCAAGTTTTTTGTGCAATGCATTATTTTTTATTTTTGGCTTATGGTTGTAGCATTGAATTTATATGTATAACTGTACCGCATTTGTTCTTTTTCTGCACTTTTTAATGACCATAGTCAAACTTCATTTTGACGCAGTGTCTGATTTCCATGCTGGGGCGCCTGGGTTTGAGGAGGTTACTCAATTGATTGACCATTATTTTGTAGAGGGTAATGTTGGTGTGAGCTTTGACAAGAGACGTCCCATCTTGTCTGAATCTCAATCGCAGTCTGTTGATAGTACAAAGGAAGTTACATAGGATTGGATGGTCTCGGAACAACTTCGTGAATATGAGTTGAAGCAAAGGAAGAAGAAGTTGAGGTTTGAAAGTGACTCAAAAGAGTTTGCGGAGAAGGAGAAGCAAAGGAGAGCTGCAGATGGTGCCAAGGGTTCCAAATTTGCCAAGGTGAAGAAGCTATCTTTGCAGAAGAAGAGGCTGAGTACTGTTGCTGAGGAAGGTGGTACACCTCGGCGGAGTCCACGTGTTGCTTGCATGAACAAGAATCTTGGCAAGAGAACTACTGAAGTTGGTGGAAAGGATGATAATCAGTGCAAGCGACAACATGTCACTGAAGGTGCCAACTCTGATGACGATGCCTCTGTGCTTGCTGATTTTGTGAGGGATGTTCATAGTGGTAGATGCAAAGACTGTGGTTCATCTAAGATTCTACCCAAGCGTGCCCGTGATGATGTCGATGAAGATGTTTGTGGTGACTCTAGCGAGGAGGTGGATGTTGTTCTAAAGGTTTGTTGAAGTGGAGTGCATTTGTTTCCTTCATTGTTATTCTATCTGTGTTTTCTCCGTCTCTTTTTTTATGGCTAGTCTTCTAATGTGGATTGCATTTCCCTTTACATAGAGGAAGAAGTCTAGTAAGTGCAATGCAACTGAAGATGATGCCGAGGAAGATGATTCTCGATTTAACAAGAACGTACGTTTGTCGCTTCCCACTGTTTGCAAGGCTGCTGCCTTGTTGAAAGAGGCACACTGTAGTCGTGTTCAAGATGCTGGATTTGGTGCTGTCTTTGAACTGACAGTACAGAAAAATGTTTCGTGCATTCTTATGTGCTATCTGATGGGAGTGATTGACCTTGCCACCATGATAATGGACTTTGGGAATGGCGGGGTTCTTCGAATCAATCGTGATGTAGTTCATCACATTTTTTATTTACCCATGGGACGTCACACTGCACCCATGCCTGCTGCCAGCGGCAATGATCACTCGTTGAGTGCCCTCAAGGATGAAATTGGCTTAGACCGTTCAAAAAGTATAGGTGTCAAGGACTTGCTTGAGAGGTTGAAGGTGGTGGTGGAGGAAGATGATCATGTGACTGTTGACCTTGCTGTGAAGGTGTTCTTCCTGATACTCTACCAGAATTTGATGTGCCCCGGGCCTGCAGTTTGTTTGGGTAGAGTTGCTGCAATTGTAGAGAACATGGATTATGCGGCTGTGGCTCAGATGGACTTTTGTCAGCTTGTTGTTGATGAGTTGCAGGCAGCTTTGGTGAGGTGGCAAATAGAAGGTAGCAAGCAGAATTGTGCAGAGGGTTGTGTCATTGCCCCCTTGATTATTTATCTTGACTGTTTGAAGCTCCACAAATTTTCAGTCATGCACATGTTGACGCAACGTGCGTAATACCTGACGACCAAGGACCTGATGAAGTTATGCAATAAATATGTGCTTGTGAAGGGAAAGATTTACTTGGAAACTTACAAATTTGGGAAGCTGCCGGTTAGTGCATCTGAGTTTTTAATATCATTTTTTAAAGGTGCAGCCATTATAAATCTGAACTTTTCTAGTACTCACATGTGTACTTATCTTCGCCTCTTGTCTTTTTTTTGAAGTGGAAGGCATCAGGTGATATTGTGTACAACCGTCCTATTGCAGCTGTATGCGACAGCTCTGATGCGGGACCTAGCACTCATGCTAGATTTTATGAGCCTATATGTAGCCAGCTTCGTACTTGTGATGATGAGGTGTTGCGTACTCGTGGTTTCATGGCTCGACAGATGTTTGATAATAGAAACTCTTCTAAACATACATTTGTTGGCGGAAAAAAACACGAGGAGATTGATGAGCTGCTTCTGAAGGTTTTGAAGTTGACTGAAGATTTGCCAACCTCTGGTGACAGGTTGAGGACAGTTGCTGGTTTTTTCCCTATTGGCCATGGCCCACGAGATGAAGATATTGTTGCTGCTCACAATTTTGATTGTGGCGTGATTGAAAGCCTGAAGATTGCAGTGGCGAATGTTCGGTCTTTATATGCTCAATTGAGACATTCACAAGAGGAAAAATGCGGTCGGTATGAGAAGGATGTTGGGCATATTCTGGATGAAACGAACCCTCGGGACGCTAGTGTTGGCACTGATAATGTATGTTCCAGGGTTTTTGTGGCTTTTGAACCTCTTTTGTGTATTATGTGGACTGCTCCTCATTATTTTTGTTTTTTGTGATAGGCTGGAGTGGAATCTTCTGGTGTCCATGGAACTAGGGACGACGGAATTGGTCAGGTACAAGTACTTCTGCCATGCGTCCCTCTTCTTAAACTTGCATTTGTTGCTATCCATTTTTATTGGGTTTTTTGTGTACTTCACGGTTGTAAAGTGTGTACTGCTTGTGCATAGTTGAAGTTTTTCCTTTTTTTGTCGTTACCATCTTATTTTCGTTTTTGGTTTGTTCTATGCCTGTAGACTGGTGTTGCTGCTTGTGATGTGCACAAAGAGTCCTACGATGGCTCTGTGAAGGATGAGGTCTTGGCTGATGCACCTTACCCTCCGGATGTTGTAGCTGATAAGGTATAGTTGTATTACTTGTTCTGTTAGTGTGTTGTAATCTAATTATTTTATTGTTTGTTGTAAACTTGATGTACGTTGTTATGTTCACTCATTTTCATTTTTTATTTACATATGTTAGCTGCAATAGTTTTACATGTGTGATCTTCAGTCTTTGACAGAAGTGAACTGGATTCCATTTCGCATGCGTGATCCATAATGTTTTACGTATGTATGCTTCAGTATTTAACATAGCTGAACTGCAACGTTTGACAAAGTGAACTGCAGTTATTTTTTACGTATATGTGGGTTGAAGTTGTAGTTGTTTTGATACACATGGGTTGCAGTTATTCTTGTGTTAATTATCCCCATGCTTATTTTTGTGTTATTCTGTGTTTTTTAATCTTTCCACAGCCTGGAGAAGAAAACATGGAAGTTCACGTTGATCTGAATCAGGGCGGTTGTGCTGTTGTTGGTGGTGGTAGTGTTGGTGCTTCTGCATCGGTAGTTGTTGACTGTGTAGACCCTTCTGTAGCTCAAGAATCCAATGATGCTGTTTCCCCAAGTCAGCATGAAGATTCTGATTTTGGTATTGAAAAGCCGCTGGAGAATGTCGTCCCTGCTGTTAGTGTTGTTGCTTCCCCTGTTTGTCTGGCGGCCAACGATGTTCCTGAAGTATCAAGAGTGCAGCCTCATGTAGTTGCAGTATCTAAGGACGTTGCGTTTGACCAGACTGTTGTAAATCTAGAGAATGTTGATGTTGCTGCGGAAGGGCAGTCAAGTGAGGTTCTGGTGGATTCGTCGCAACCTATCCAAGAATTTTTTTTGGTCATCTCTGAAGAACAACATCATGGAGACTCTGACACTGAAGGCAAGAGTTTTGTTTCGAACAGTGTAGTTGAAGTTTTTCTCATTTCATTTTGTTTAATTACTATGGTTTCTGTATTCGATGTTTAATGATAAGTGAAACTTGATCTTTTGTTTATGATTTTCAAAATAGCTAGCAGAATTTCCTTATCTTAATTTTTGAACTTCATTATTTTGGATAAGTGAACTTCATCTTTTTATTACAGAAGACGAACTTCCTGTTGTGACACCGTCGAGCATTGATCCACCTCCTCCAAAAAGATACAATGAGTTGTATGCTGCTGTTACGAGGGTTCAGAAGGACAAGAAGAAGAAGTATAGTTATTTAGAAATTGTTTTGTGCATATGTATTTTCTAATTTTGGTTTTTAGCCCTTTTTCTTTGTTGTTATTTTTTTAGTATCTTATGTTTCAGTTTTTCATGAAAAATTTAGGGACATGATTGCTTTTAAACCTGAGATGGGTGATATTACCATTGGCAAAGTTTGTCAATCCTTTTGAGATAAAGGGATGCTCACTGCAAGACCTGTAGATCTTGGGGTTTCTTTGCTGGTAGATAAGTTTAAGGGATCTTCGACAATGGTTGTCCCGTTCCATATTTGTGTAAGAATGCAGAATTTTTTGTTTTATTTTTTTGATTTTCTTTTCTGATTTCGTGCGATGACATGTTTTCTTGAGCACTATTTAACTTTCGGTTTTGTATTGACAGACAAATATTTGGAATGGTGGTATTGTAGGCAGGAGTGTTAAAATGATGTTCTCTTCAAAAGCCGAGGAGCGTATTGATAAAAAGGATATGGTGAGTAACGTTTTTATGTGTCGAAAACTATATTTTGCGTGTTTGTTTTAATAGTGTTCTGTTTCTTCTTCTTATAATAATTTTATTTATTCTTTCATTCTTCGAACTGGTCCTTTTTGCAACTTTTGATCCGCTAGATATGAGGGATGGCGTTGGTCATTATTGTGTAGTTGCGTTAAATGTGAAAGAAATGTGGTTTGAATTTCTTGACTCGCTCAATGAACCTGGCAGCCCTGATGCGATCAGGATTTTTTGGAGGATGGTTAAAAATATCAAGCGTGCATGGAAAGAAGGAAGCTCAAGTTCTTATGAGCCGCTAAATCCTCCTACACTTGATGGATTTGTGTTGAAACATGTCATTGTCCCAATACAGCCTAATGGGTGTGTTCCGTACAACCCCTCTTCACCATACTGCTCAAGTTTTTTTTAATTTCATTTTGTCAAACTGATGTTTTTTATCCTTTTATTTCCAGGCATGATTATGGATTCTATATGTTTCATTTCCTGCAGACTTGGGATGGTGTACGAGTTGCTAAGTTTGGGGTGGAGCACATTGGCTACATCAAAAAGGCCATGCTCTATAGTTGGCTCACATCGAGAAAGTATTCCCTTGATTTAACATCAATTTTAATTTTTGCAGATAAAGGTTGTTTCAGTGAACTTCTTTATCCTTCCTTTATTTATTTTTTGTCTACTGCTTTCTTATGGTTCTTACAGTTTTTTTACTAGTTTGTTTAGTTAATTTTGTGATTTAGAATGTATGTGTATATATATTTGTTGTGTTAATGAGATCCATTTTATTTTTTGGGCAAGTGAGCTGCATTGTTTCTTTATAAGTGGGCTGCATTGTTGTATACAAGTGGGCTGCATTGTTGTATACATTTTTTCATTCTGCATTGCTATAGACAAGTGGACTACATTGCTGTAGACAATTGTGTTGCATTCTATTCTTTAGTGAACTGCATTTTTATTATTTTAATGAGATGTATTACATGTTTTTTGGTTTTGTATTTTTGTGCTGAATTTTTCCATGTTTTTTCTACACGGTTTTAGGTTTTGTTGGGGGGCTTCATTGTGACACCCCGAGACCGGTGCACCAGGTGTCAGCCAGTTATTCGTCGTCGTTGCCATGTCATCTGCTTGCGTGTTGCATTTTGCCATGTCATCATGTGTGTTGCATCAGCATGTTTTCAAAGCTTGCATCCGGCCGAACCCCCTCGTCCTTTTCGTTGTCCGTTCTGAGCCCGGACACACTAGCACGCGGCCGCGGCGCCTCCGAATATTTATTTCGCGATTGGCCGGAAAACGTTCTCGGAATGGGGTGAAACTTGGTGTGTGGTCTTATTTTAGTGTAGGCAGGCCGCCTGCCAAATTTCATCGCATTCGGAGTCCGTTTGATAGCCCAACGGATATATATAGTGGCACTAGTCGCCGGTTAAAACATCGGACGTTTTCGGTCTCCGAAAACTGCCGTCGGGCCTCTCTATCCTCTCCTCGTAGCCCACTCATGCCTTCTACAGAGCCCATCCAGCCCACCTACACTACCCCTCCGTTGCGGACCATCCGATCGGGATCTAACGGTCCGAAAACGGATTAAAACCCTCACCCCTAGCCTTCCCAACTATATATGGACACCCTCCCCTCCAAATTTGGAAACCTAGCCCTAGTCTCCTCAATTTCCGTGCCCCACCAACCTCCAGCCGCCACCTAGCCTCCCTGTCCCGAGATCCACTCATCCCTCTCAATTTTCAGCCCTCAGATCCAAAATCAGGGGCCCAGATTTCGTCTCCAAGCCCCACCGGACATTGTCCGCCGCGACCGGGACAATGTCCGCATGCCCACTGATCGGTCTGTCCGTCCACTGCCGCGCCAGGACCGAGCCGCACGCTCCGCCGCTGGCATCCGATCCCGCAGCACCCTGAGCTGCGCTGCTCCGCCGCTGGGCCACCGTCTCCGCCTCCGCGACGGTGCGCCGCCGTAGGGCCCCGTGCCTCCGTCGCCGTCCCTTCGCCCCTCAGCATCGTCCGCCGCCATGGAAGCGGCCCGAGCTCGCCCCGCGCCTCCCCGTCGTCCGCACCGCCTCGCCGGAGGAAACCACCGTCGACCCTCTCCCCTCCGACCTCCCACGCGGCTGATCGGGTCAATCCTGCCCGGATCCGTGCCTCTGGGGCATTCTCCGCTGCTCGCCGCCGGTGGCAACGCCGCCGCCGTCTCCCTGCTCGGGGACGAGCAGACAGCTCGTCCCACAGGCCTGCTCGCCCGCTTGGGCCTCCTCCTCTTCGTGGGCCGCGCCAGGCCCCGAGGCCCACCGCACTGGCTCAGCCGGCCTCCTCTCCACGTTTTGGGCCGAAGCCCATGGTGAGAGGCCCTATTCCCCGCCACCTGCGTTGTTTAACTAAGTTGTGCCCGCTCTATTTTTTTTCTTTTCTTTAAAAAAATGACTAAGTCCCTGTGTAAATGTAAATTTGTGTGCATGTTGTGGTGGTTGTAACTTTTTGTGTGGTGATCCAAATTGAGTGAATGATATGTCAAAATGATCGTGGCGATATGCTCTACACTTTGTTCCATTGTGCCATGCTCATTTGAGTTCATCTTGATGCTCTAATCTCTGTTGCAAGAGTGCTACTTGTTATAAACTGATGTTACTTGTTATTTTGTTGCCATGTTTGAGATGTGATAACTTGGTGCATGTTAATCCAAATGATGCATATGATATGTCAAAATGTTCATTGTGAAATGTACTACATGATGGTTGCTGTAGCATGCTTGTTTGAGTCCATCTTGCCATGTTAATCTCTGTTGCAAAAGTGCATTTGGCTGTTAAGTGCTGAAACTTGTTATGAGATGCTGATTTCACTTGCTCATTGCTATTGATGTGTTTGTCTTCATGCCACATGTTTAGATGTTTTATAAGCACAATCATATGGTCTTTGCTGTGGTGCAATCCACTTTCCATGATATCCCTTGAGGTGACTTAAACAAGCTTGTAAACATGCCATGTTGTTGTTGCTCTTTTATACTTAGTGAAAAACCTGCTAAGTCTGGAATCTGTTATAACCTGATGCTATATTTGCTTGATGCCCTAGTCAAATCCATCCTTGTTTCGGAGTGGCCAATGATCATGTCTTGTTGTCCATGTTATTGTCTATCCATTCATGCCCTTACTTTCTCAT
This sequence comes from Secale cereale, assembly GCA_902687465.1. NCBI lineage: Eukaryota > Viridiplantae > Streptophyta > Magnoliopsida > Poales > Poaceae > Secale > Secale cereale. The sequence continues at coordinate 199,760,297 of LR738712.1, forward strand.
ATGACCTGCTGTAGCTTATTTATTTCTTGCTCTCAAGTTGCTATAAATTATACCTGTCAGGATTTTATCAGCATGTTCAATTTGGTGTAGCTTGTTGCTATTGATCCATGCCTCCTATGGAGTTCCTCCAATGGAGTTGTTTGCTGTAGGATATGTCTACTTCATGTCCGTGCTCTTTATATGCTTAGTAGAGTTGATGTGCATGTTGTTTTGTGCCTCCGAAGGCAGCATCGTGATGATGTTTTTGCCTTCCCAGATTTTGGCCAAGTTTGGGTAATTTTATTGCAACTTGCCATGCTTTTTAAATGTGTTCCAGCAAGTTTTTGGGTGTGTTCTAAGTTCATGCTTGTTAAGTATCATGTCTAGTTCACATCCATGCCTCTAGTTATCATGTTTGGGTGCTGTAGCCTATATTTACCTTGCTCCAAAGTTGCTATGTGGCTGTTAACTTCAGCTTGTTGTTGTATCTTGTTTCATGAGTATCTTTTAGCCCGTTGCTCCGTTTTGAGTGTGTCCTATATGAAACTTATGTGATTTTGCATGTAGAAGCATAATACCATGTTGTTTTCATGTTTGGAGTGATTTTTCTTGATGTTTGGGTGCATCTTGCACCGTTGACTTGTTTGTCTTGTTTTGCTCATATCTTCTAGGCCGTAGCTCCGAATTAAACAAATTTTATATGAAACTTGACTAGAATTTCATGTAGATCATCATGGTGCATGTTAACCTGCTGTTTAACAACTTTAACTTAAGGTTTGTTCAGATCTGGACTAATTTCAAATTATGCATATGAGGACTTACCAGATTTGTTATATGTTGATTCCTGCCTCGTTTAAACTTGTTGTTTGATGTTGTTCTTGTGTGCTTCATCCCTTGCCATGTATTGCATCGTATATAGACTTGTCTTGCATCATACTTGGTTGAGCATATTGTCATGTTCTTGTTTTATGTGTTTACTGTATCGCTTGCTTCTTCTCGTTAGTGCTTGTTCCGTTGCGATCGTGAGGATTCGTTCATCTACCCATGGTTCGTCTTCAAGTCTTCTTCTTCGTCTTCTTCATGGACCCATTCTTCTTCCTTGCGGGATCTCAGGCAAGATGACCATCACCTTGAATACCTTTTCTATCATTGCCATGCTTAGTTGTCTCAATGCTATCGTTACATGTCGCGCTACCCATCATTTATTGTCAGCCTCTCCTTGTTGCCATGAAACCTCTAACCTTTGACACCTTCCCAGCAAACGTTGTTTGGCTATGTTACCTCCTTGCTTAGCCCCTCTTATAGCGTTGTTAGTTGCAGGTGAAGATGAAGATCATTCCATGTTGGAACTTGTTGTTGGAATATCACAATATGTCTTATTTATATTAACACACCTATATACTGGGCATGGGTGGAAGGCTTGGCCTTTTGCTCGGTGTTCTGTTCCACTCATGCCACCTTAGGAGCCGATAAACCGGCATTATGTTCCTTGATTTTGCGTTCCTTACACGGTTGGGTATATGGGGACCCCTTGACAGTTTGCCTTTGATTAAAACTCCTCCAGCAAGGCCCAACATTGATTATAATTTGCCTCATAATAACAACTTAATTAATTAATTAAATTGCATAGGGGGTCACGTCCCCGAGTATTCTTTCTACATAGCAGGCGGCCAGTGCTGATGGTGTTGGTCCCAAACGGGCGTTATGCGGGGCAACCACGGGGAAACTCGAGGTTTGGCTCATGTAGGATCACCCATCCGGTCATGGCCTGAGACGAGATACGCGCGGCTACTATCAGGGTGTCGGCACGTCGGGAGGTCTTGCTGGAGTTGTTTTACCATTGTCGAAATTTCTTGTGCACCGGGATTCCGAGCCTGATCGGATTGACACTAAGATAAGGGGTGATAATTTTATTATTACTTCTGCTGATCGTGAGAGCTTGTGATAGGCTAAGTTGGGACACCCCTGCAGGGTTATGATCTTTCGAAAGCCGTGCCCGCGGTTATGTGGCAGATTGGAATTTGTTAATGTCCGGTTGTAGAAAACTTGACAGAGGATCCGAAGTAAAACACACAACTGTGTGAGTAACCGCGACTGTCTCTTTTCACTTTGAGAAGAGAACACGGTGGGGTTATGTTTGACTCGTAGGTAGTTCAGGATCTTTAGCGATCATTACTAGTTTGTGACCGCTTGCGTAGATTCTCATCTTATTCTTGTACTCGTAAGTTAGCCACCATACTTTTGCTTTGCCGCTGCTGCAACCTCACCACTTAACCTCTCCTTACCCATTAAGCTTTGCTAGTCTTGATACCCATGGTTATGGGATGGCTGAGTCCTCGTGGCTCACAGATACTACAACAACAGTTGCAGGTGCAGGTTTCCGATGTCTGACGTGAGAGCGATGATTGTTGTGTTGGAGTTCTTTCATCTTCTTCTTCTACAGTCTTGGGTTAGGTTCCGGGTCGGCAGCCTGGGATAGCAGATGGATGTCTTGTATTTTTCATGTGTGCATCTGTAGTCGGATGCCTTGTATTGATGATGTTTTATTCATGTGATTTGTATTGTTGTATCCCCATGTATGTATGTAATGGTACGATCTAATGATATCCATCTTGCTAAGAGCCCGAAATGCGATTGTGCCCCAATCACGTAAGTGTCACGTGATCAGGATATAATCGCATCTTGGGCCTGACATTCCTGAAGGCTGTACGTCACTGTTCGAGTCCCAGTGTTCTGATGTGGTTATGGAGGATTGCGCCATTGAAATCTCTCCAGATAATTCTGGTTCTTTGGCTGGAGATGGTTTGAACCTAGTTGTGGTGTCTGGACCTGATGGTGGAAGTGTTTCTCGACCTAGCTCTCCACGCGATGTATTTGATGTCGATGATGATGATTTTGTTACGTCGTGTCCTCGCGTCATGAGGACTCGGAGTGCAGCAATTAATCGTCCTCCTGTGGATGACATTGACGTTTTTTTGAACAAGAGGGCAGGAGAGAGGGCTTTTAAGTTGGTATGCTCTATTGAGAAATTGAAGCCTCCGAGGCTCAAATATATTGATGAGGCGAGGAAAATAAAGGATCTTGCTCTAAGCAAAGATTTTGTAACCAAATACCACGAGTAAGTTTTATGTGTGTGCCCTTGATCTTTTTTGTGTGTTTTGTTTTTAATTTTAATTTTCTTGATCCCATATCTGTATGTTTACTGCAGGAATATGTTCTCTATGGTGAACAGTCCTTTTGGTGATCTTGATACTTACACTGTTGAATATATCTATAATACATTTGGGAAAGGAGCTTTAATCGATTCGTATCACACAGATTTTGTCATCAAGTACTGGAAGCAAGACCCTGAAATGGGTTTAGTTTATCATTCTGGTGAACATGTGGTACTTTCACCCTTATTTATCACGGTAAACGTGTTCTGTCATTTTTTCTATGTGTACTGGTTTTTTATTTCCATGCCTTCATGCATTGTTTAGTCTTTTTTCATGTCCTTTTTTTGTTCTTTTTTCTTTGCAGTATGTTCTTCAGATGGAAACCTTTGTGACGAGAGATGATGAAGGAAACCCTGTGTTGCCAGTTGTGCATAGCCCGTTTGTTTTACAAGATGCAGTTAACCAGTTCAAGGTTTTTGTGGGTGACGACGTAAACCTGTTGGATGCAAAACTGGTAAGTTCATTGTTTCCCGTCATTTATTTTTCTGTTTTGTTGCATTTCTTTTTATAGTTATTTTTTGGAACAATGGTTCTAGTGCTACGTGTTGAAATAAGTTTTCATTTCATTCTTTGTTTTTTTTTATGTGAATAGATTATGATGCCGCGCTCCAAGGATGGTCATTATTTCTTATACACGATGAACCAGCATCGCGAGACGTTTGATATCGATGACACTAGGAAGTACACTGGCCATGCTGATGGAACGACAAAGTGGTGCAGGAGTGATTACCACTCAGATTGCACTAAAGTGGTATGTCATTTTTTCTTGCCAAGTGCAAAGCTTTTTTGTGTTTCTCCTACTACATTTTTTTATAAAGTGCACATGCAATGTTAGCACACATAGAACCACACTTGTTTATGTAGTGCACTGCAAGATATGCGTGACAGAACTACATTTTTCTCAGACCCCCCATAATCCTTGTAAAAAAGGAGATAAAAGGAAAATGACCTCACGTGCATTTAAAAGAGGGACTGTCTAGACGTTGAGAACAACTTTTGTATTTTTTTTGGTTCGTACGAATAGTAATTTGATCTGTGGTGTGTGTTATTTTGACATTGTGCTTCCTTTTATTTGCTAGATGAGGAGGATGACTCAGTTGCCGAAGGCAATTTATGGTCAAAAAGTGTATAAATCTAAGAACCACCCTGACTGGGTTAAATTGGCAGAGAAGCACTCTTACCCGGTCATGCCAGCGTAGGGAGCAAACGAGTGCGGAATCTATGTTCTGAGGGTGATGCAGTTGTATGACGGCCAACGTCTAGTTGAGAAAATTATCAAAACCGACTTAACACCTTCTCTGTCTTCTTCTTTTTCTTGGTAATTTCTTTTATTATTTTACCTTTTCACTTTTTGTTCTTTATGTCAACCTTTTTATTTAATCACTGTCTGCATTTTTTTAATTTTCTTTTTCAGCCTGCTGTCGAAGATTGGAAGGCGAAGTACATGTTCCAGCTGCTGTTCAATTCTTCGAACACGTTGTGTTATGAAGACATGCGGCTTGAGCTACGAGATCTGATTGCGGACCTCGGGCTTACTTCTCTGTCGCAATCGCAGACGCAGTCGCACACGCAGCAACAATCTACTTGGTAAAAACCCTGTGTATGGACAAGAACTAGTGTTCATATTGTGTACTGTGTGGTGTTTAAGGTATATAATGTATGAAAAGACTTTTGTTTTCTGTTGTTGTGATTTTCGTCTGCTTTTTTGCAGCAGTGTTTTATGGACGAATTTGTATCTGTATGTGTATTTTATATACATAATTCATATTGTATATATATGTGTATATTTTTATTTTTGTTGACTTACACGTTCTGTGTGAACTGGCATTTTTGTCACGCTTATATGTATCTTATGTGTCCCATAAACTACATTGCATGTGATGCCGACCTTCTTCGTCCAACAAAAAGCACTGCATTTGTCTACAAGTTTGTGCCGCACCTATTTTTTTTTGCTGCACTTTTTGCCGCGGACCCTTCATTCATGTGTGTATCCTGGAACCGTGTTGCTTTTATGATACTGCACTACTTTGCCTAACCAAGTGCACTGCTATTGCCTAAAGATGCGCCCTTCAGTTGGCTATTTTTTTTATTGTTTGTATTGTAAGGTAGGGGGGTTGCCCCCCATTTTTTTTTGTTGTTTATAGATTTGTATTTGCTCAATGTATTCCCTGTAGTTAACGCACTGCGTGCGTTAGCGCGAGGACGAGCAGGGGGGGTGGGAGGGGGGTCGTGACCCCCCTCCCCACACCCCTACGAGGCTGAGCGTGGAACGAGCCGGAGCAGACGGCGACGCGGCGTGCCGCGCCGCCGCATGCGCAGGCGAGTCCGTCACACCCCATCGCCTCCCTGCCGATCTTAGGGGTGTGGCTCTAGGGTTTCGTGCGTCCTATTTTTGAAAAAACAGAATGTCCACACTGCGCCTGTAAACCAAGCGCACTGTGTGCGTTAGCGCGAGGCCGAGCAGGGGGTGGGAGGGTGGATCGTGACCCCCCTCCTCACCCCCTGCGAGGCGAGCCTGAAATGAGCCGGAGCAGGCGGCGACGTGGCGTGCCGCGGCGCCGCATGTGTAGGCGAGTCCATCAAATCCTGTCGCATCCCTGTCTATATTTGTGGTGTGGCTCTGGGGTTGCGTGCGTCCTATTGTTGGAAAAAATAGAATGTCTGCACTGCGCCTGTAAACCAAGCGCACTGCGTGCGTTAGCGCGAGGCCAAGCAGGGGGGGTCGGAAGGGGGGTCATGACCCCCCTCCCCACCCCCTGTGAGGCCGAGCAAGCAACAAGCTGGAGCAGGCGGCGACGCGGCGTGCCGCGGCGCCGCATGCGCAGGCGAGTCCCTCTCACCCCGTCGCCTCCCTGTTTATCTTAGGGGTGTGGCTCTAGGGTTGCGTGCGTCCTATTGTTGAAAAAACAGAATGTCCACACTGCGGCTGTAAACCAAGCGCACTGCGTGCGTTAGCGCGAGGCCGGGCAGAGGGGTTGGGAGGGGGGTCATGACCCACCTCCGCACCCCCTTGAGAGGGCGAGCCTGGAACAAGCTGGAGCAGGCGGCGACGTGGCATGCCGCGGCGCCGCATGCGCATGCGAGTCCGTCACACCCCGTCGCCTCCCTGTCTATCTTAGGGGTGTGGCTCTTGGGTTGCATGCGTCCTATTGTTGGAAAAACAGAATGTCTACACTGAGCCTGTAAACCAAGCGCAC
>LR738712.1:199766804-199815251 GCA_902687465.1 Secale cereale
GTCCTATTGTTGGAAAAAAACAGAATGTCCGCACTGCGCCTGTAAACCAAGCGGACTGCGTGCGTTAGCGCGAGGCCGAGCAGAGGGGTGGGCGGGGGAGTTGTGCCCCCCCTCCCCACCCCTTTGCGAGGCCAATCCTGGAACGAGCCGCAGCAGGCGGTGACGCGGCGTGCTGCGGCGCCGCATGCGCAGGCGAGTCCATCACACCCCGTCGCCTCACTGTCTATCTTAGGGGTGCGGCTCTAGGGTTGCGTGCATCCTATTGTTGGAAAAACATAATGTCTGCACTGCGCCTGTAAACCAAGCGCACTGCGTGCGTTAGCGCGAGGCCGATCAGGGGGGTGGGAGGGGGGTCGTCACCCCCCTCCCCACCCCCCTGCGAGGCCGACCCTGGAACGAGCCGGAGCAGGCGGTGACGCGGCGTGCCGCGGCGCCGCATGCGCAGGCGAGTCCATCACACCCCGTCACCTCCCTGCCTATCTTAGGGGTGTGGATCTGGGGTTGCGTGTGTCCTGTTGTTGAAAAAACAGAATGTACGCACTGCGCCTGTAAACCAAGCGCACTGCATCGTTAGCGCGAGGTCGAGCAGGGGGTGGGTCCATCACAGTCCGTCGCCTCCCTGTCACTGCATGGGTAGCATTTTTCTTTATTGTTTTCCCTCCTACGTATCATTTTTCTAGTGTACGGGTGTGCACTCCATTCGTCATAGTCCTGTGCTGCAGGTGTACACATTTTACACTGCATGCATCCTTCTTTGCGCCAAAGTTGTGACTGGTTATGACAACGCTGCGGAGTGCATGACTTACATTTAAGTACTACATCATGTGCACTAATTCTGTGTTGTGCATTGCGCGAAAGTGCTTCTCTTGTGCTTAAATTAGAGTATGCACCGCACTTCACGCACACATATAGTGAACTTCCTTGTAAGACTTTGGAGAACTGCACACCTTTTTTAGTGTCCTATTTCGGGACTGGCTTGGGCCTGGTTGTAGCTGGGTGGTAATTGTTTTCGTTATCTGAAGCATTTTTTCTTTTGGAGTATATATATTTCATGGTAGTATAAATGATGTCATTTCTACTGCTTGCACCAACGTTGAGTACTGCACTGCGCATACCAAGTCTGTATGTTGTGCACTGAACGAAAGTTGCTGCAACCCCTTTCGTTCTTCATTTATGCATGTACTGCACTTCATGTATACACTTTATGAACTGACTTATATTTGTTATGTGAACTGCATTCACGTTTCTTTATAAATATTAATATTAATGTTCTTTTTGTATAATTAGTTTTTGTGGACTGCATGTGTACAAATGTGTAATGCTTATTTTTTACCATTGTGATCTACATTAATCTTTCTTTCTAGGTATGAGTTGTAGTCAGATTACTTAATTTTTTTAATGTTTGTTTTTGAATATGTTTTTGTATGTGAATAGTATGTTTTGGTATCACACATAAAAAATTTCAATGTTTCCTGGTATTTGTTCTAACACAAACTAATCTTCAGCGAAAGCAATTGATCAGAAGCAAACTGTGATACATAAGCAAACAACAGAAATAAAATTTATTGCTAATTCTAAAACGACATTGTGTATACAAAAGAAATGTTCGATATGAAGCAACAGACATAATCAAAATCTTGCATACATGAGACAAAGAACAACACAACGACTAAAGTAAAGTGAAACTAAAACATAGCCCTGAATTATTTCTATTTGTTGTTTTGGATTACAACCTTGTTCTTCTTCTGCTTTGCTTCTTTGTCTCTTTTTGCCCTGTCCAGTCCCATGATGACATCATAGATGATTCTCCATGACTCGTATGTTGCGAATGCATCTATTGCTGCATACTTGTTAAGCTTTACTGGCAGTGGGAATAATCCCCACAGAGTATGGTCCTCCTTGCGGTTAATTTTTTTCTTCATGTAATGGTAGTGAATGTCTATCATCCTTCCAGCAACATCAGACAAAGAGTCAAACTTCTTTTTATTGTATGGGTCTCTCCATTTCACCTGAATATCAATGTAGTTGTCGGAGTTGATCTCCAAACCAGATAGCTTCAGCTTGCTTTTGTCCCCTTCAATGGCGAATCCAACGAAGGTGTACTCACCATTCATGAGGAATTTGTCTAGTTCCATTGGCCTGCAAGATATTTGTATAGAGTGAATATAGTTTATTTTCTTAGAACTACCAATGTTTTTTGTTTTTTCTGAAACTGAACTGCAATATGAATATCTGAATCTGTTGCATGGAGTAGTTGCTAATACTTTGTTCAGCATAACTAGTAAATCTGATAATATACTGCATAAACAATGCATGTTTGGTGCACGATTGTATTCTTCAACTGAATTTCATACATGTTTTGTATAATAATGTTGCAGTTCTCTACTGTTCAGTCAAATAGTTTGTATTTGGTAAAACAAAATAAAACTGCGTGTATTGCGAGATCATATAATTCAAGAATTGAACACATGAGTGACAAAGATGGAGCCAGATGAAAACTGTTAATGAATTCATATGTCGCGCTTTTCAAAAATGAGAACCAAATTTTAAATATTGGCGATTGCAGTGAAGAAAATTTAAAATCAATTTTGACAAGCAATAGTACAGATTGATAGTTATTCTGACCTATCTTTAGGTGTAGAGATGTGGTAGACAAGGCAATCTTTTTCTACGCATAGCTGGAGCACTGCTGCCTGCTGTGGCTTCACGTAGTGCGTGTACTCGACATCAATGCTGACTAGTTTGACGGGCATTTGGCCGAGCTTCCTCCTGACCGTGGATAGCTGTAACGCCCCGGACATACCCGCCGGTGGTCGTTACTCATGGTGGGATCTAGACTGGCCCCACATATCAATACTAGTCTTTTCTGCGCACTTTGTCCTTACTCGTGCGCACCCCGGAGCAACTTCTCGGTCGGTTACCCATCCTGAAACTACTCCAAGCTGAGCACACTTAACTTTGAAGTTCTGTCCAAATGGTCTCCCGAAAAAGAAGGAATTCCTTATTGATATGAGTAGTCTACCATCCCTATTAAGCGCCGGCCTCCCTGGCCATCTAGGCCTCCCAACGAGCCGGCCCATAGCCTCCCAGGCCCAACCACCTCAGCCGCTCCTTTTGGCCTCTAAGGCCCAGCCGCACCCCTGACTACTCCTAACCCTAATGGTACAGCCACCGATCCCCTCGCCCCTCTCCCTCTCCAGCCTCAGCGCCGCCAACCTCTTGTCCTCGATCCAATCTCCCTCCTCCTCTCGATATCCCTCATCCTCCTCCCGTTCGAGCCGCCAGGGCGAAGCTTCGCCGCGCCCCAACCCCATCCCGACGCCGAACCGCCTCCCCATGGCGCCCGCGTCACCAAGCGCGTCGTCGCCGCCACCTTAGCTCCTGCCTCCTCCGCGCCTGACCACCTCCACCGGCCACCACTCCTTCTCCTCGTCTCGCTAACCTTTCCATTCCCCACGACCTCCTTCCTCCATCGCACCGCCTCAGCCTCGCCAAGGCCCCTGGAGCCGTCACGCCGTGCCGTCTCCGCCTCGCCAGAGCGCACCACTGCAGCCTCACACCGTCCCCATCGCCCGGAGCAAGCTGCCAACGCCATCCCTCCAGCGACCCCGCCGTTGAGCACCTCCGTCGGGCACCAGCAGGACGCCGCTCCAGCCAGCTCAGCCCATGCGTCGCCGGCCTCTGGAGCTCTATCGCCGGACCAGCGCCGCCCTACCCCGTCCACTACTTCTCCTCGTCTCTCCGTCCAGGACCACAATGGCTACTCCAAGCTCCGTCACCTCAAGCCACCAGGACCCATCCTGCAAGTCCAGCGCCTTCCCAAGCCCGGCGACCGTCCTTCTTCCTCCGTGACGTCTACAACCTCTGGTGTGCCCTGCATCTTGATCCTCACCAGCCGCTGGCAAGTTCCATCTCCGGCCGCTTTCGTCGCCTCCCGTTGACTTCCTGCACGCACGACCCTCTCCGTGTACAAGTATCGCCAAGATGCACCCATGTTTTTTTTTCTTTTTCGCCAAGTTCAACCACCGACGAACCAGGGATTTTGCCTTGCTCATTTTGGGCTGCCGCGAACACCTCAAGTTCGACTACAAGGAACACACCAAGTACCACGACGCGATGACATGATCATCTATGAAAACGTGTATGACTATCTTCACCGAAGACCCATGTACGACTACACATTTGGAATGCGACAAGTACCACGATAACCATCACTCGCCAAGTTCGACTACCGCCACCGTGCGTTTTGCCAAGTACCACTACTTCCACGACGCCCGTGAACGACTACGAAACGTGTACAACTACTTCCGTCGACGTCTCGAACCCCTCCGAAAACGCACGCTTCAAAGGTATAACCCCGAGACGATGCCCGTGAATGAATGTGGTTGTATGAGATGCATCCCTTGTTTGCATCGTGTCCTTTGTGCCCCTCTTTTGTCGCCGACCCGTGGGAATCCGAAAACTGGGAGCACCCCACATCTCTTGCACGACACGCTCTCCGTCATCTTTTGCACCGGACTCTCAACGAGTTACAGGAACCGATATGTTGCGTGGTATCATTTTCGGATTGATCGTCGTGGCACCCTTTCTTTCCACCACGGTGACAAATACATCATATCTCTTCATGTTAACTTTTAGTAAAATTGCTTAAAACTTGCATTTGTCATCCGCATCATGATAAAAACATTAAAATGTTTAAATTGTTGTTTGCTTCAATAATTGCTAAATGACATGGGTAGTTTCCGGAATTGTTGTTGTTATTTCCGGCCTCATTTAAAATGACTAGATAGTGTAGTTTGCTTATGCTTCACCTCTTGCCATGTTAACAAACATTTAATCTTGTCTTGTAAATAAACGAGAGTCAACTAAATAAATAAAATGTCGTGTTTTGTCAATATGCAACTCGTTGCATATTGAGCTCCACTTAAATTGTAGTATTGTTTGTACACCTTGCCATGCCATGCATATTTAAACCGGACATGCATCATACTTGTTTGTGCCTCATGCCAATGTTATGATATGTGTATTTACCATGTTGTTTGTTTCTTTCCGGTTTTCTTCTCTCGTTAGCTTCGGGTTTGTTCTGGAGTTGCGAGGATTTGTTCGACTACTTCTTGGACTAGTTCTTCTTCTTTGCGGAATCCCAGGCAAGATGACCTTTCCCTGATATCACCTCTATCTTTGCCTATGCTAGTTGTCTCGCTCTTTAGATATGCCTCGATGCCTATTCCTGTTTGTCAGCCTCCTATTGTTTCCATGAAACCTCTAACCTTTGACACTATCCCAGCAAACCATTGTTTGGCTATATTACCCGCTTGCTCAGCCCCTCTTATAGCATTGTTAGTTGCAGGTGAAGATGAAGATTGATCCATGTTGGAACTTGTTGTTGGAATATCACAATATCTCTTTAATATACTAAAACACCTATATACTTGGCAATGGGTGGAAGGCTTGGCCTTCTGCTTGGTGTTTTGTTCCACTCATGGCACCTTAGGACCCGATAAACCGGTGTTATGTTCCTTGATTTTGCATTCCTAACACAGTTGGGGTTTATGGGCCCCCCTCGATAATTCGCACTACTTAAAGCTTTTCCAGCAAGGCCCAACATTGGTTTTAATTTTCCTCATAATAAAAACTTAATTAATTAATTGCATAGGAGGTCATGTCCCCCGGTTCTTAATTCTACATAGCAGGGGGCCCAGTGCTGGTGGTGTTGGTCCCAAATGGGGGTTATGCGGGGCCACCACGGGGAAACTCGAGGTTTGGCTCCCGTATAATCGCCCATCCGGTCGTGGCCTGAGACGAGATACGCGTGGCTACTATCAGGGTGCCGGCACGCCGGGAGGTCTTGCTGGATTAGTTTTACCTTTGTCGAAATATCTTGAGCACAGGATTCCGAGAATACTCGGGTCTTCCCACTTTGGAGTTGTGACTCTGTAGATCGTGAGGTTGTGATGGGCTATGTTGGGACACCCCTGCAGGGTTTTGAACTTTCGAAAGCCGTGCCCGCGGTTATGTGGCAGATGGGAATTTGTTAATATCCGGTTGTAGATAACTTGACACCTCATCCTTAAGAATACACTACCTATGTGAGTAATCGTGACGATCTCTTTCCGAAGGGCTTTGAGAAGTGAACACGATGGGGTTATGTTTGATCGTGAGTAGCTAGGATCACTTCTTGATCAACTTGGCGACCGTTGACACTTATTCTCTTCTCGGTCTAAACTCGTAAGCTAGTTGTTTAGTGCTGCTGCAAACACTTTATTACCCTTCCACACCTAAGGCTTTTTTGTTTTGATACCCGGAAACGGGATTGCTGAGTCCTTTGTGGCTCACAGATTCAACACACACCAGATGCAGGTACCGCTGAGAACAGTGCAGGAGATGGTTCAGAACTTCACTGGGAGCTCGATGAAGAGAGCTTGGCCGTATGTATGTGACGTTTTCGACGATCAGGCCTTGTGGTTGTGCTATCTTTCTCGTTAGGGTTTCCGTCCGTAGTCAGACCTTGTGTTATTTGGATGATGTATGCTATTGTATTCATTGTGTGACGTGGCGAGTGTGAGCCAACTATCTTTTACAATTTCATCCCTGAATTTTACATGAGACCTGCAAAGATACCATACTTGAGATCATTCTAGTTTGCGCTTATGTCTTTAAGTCGTGCCTCGACACGTAGGAGACATAGTCGCATACTGGTCATTATAAGTTGGTATGGTATCAAAGCCTTCTTCGACCTAGGAGCCCCCTGATTGATCGAACCGCTGATAGTTGAGTCTAGGCACACACACAAAATGTTTTGAGTCATATATATATATATATATATATATCGGAGAGTAGGATTTCTTTTTACTCCTCATCCCCTTCGTCGCTCTGGTGAGGACTCCTGATGTTGTTTTACTTTCACTACTCTCAAAATTTTCACCAAATTTTTTTTAGGATCACGCGGGTATTGTTTGGATTTTTCCGATATCTTTGTGACGAGAACATTGTTCTCGATGCCTCCTGTCATTTAGGGGTTGTGGCAGTGTCCCAGGGAGTTGAGGTCCGAGGTGTTGTCGTCACAAATGTATCGTAGCGGTTCTAGAATACCAGAGTCGGCCGACATCGAAAACTCTTCTATGCGGTTAGTGGTGAGATAACCCCAATGTCACCCAGTACTGGTGGGATATTTTGGGAGTATTGCCACAGCTAGTATAGCGGATGCGTTTCCAAGGTCCGAGGTAAACGGTTTCTAAGATGACTAGTTATGTGTTGACGGATGGATACAGCTAGATGTAGGTATAGAGTTGAGTGCGCGGTGCTTCCCCTATATCCCCAACACCAGATTGCATAACCAGAAAGCTTCGGGAATTAATAGGTGGGTTTCATGTAGCTCGTAGGTAATCTTCCAACGGGTGCATGATATGAGGTTTGGGGTTCAACATCTAGTGAAGAGGTTTCATGGGCATTGTTCTCATATTTCTATGGGAGTGCTAGTCCTTCTTAATCATCGAGATTGTCATGTAAATTCTTTTCAACCGGCGTACTTCTCTTCAAGTTAACCCGGTCCTTTTAATATGTGTAAGACCAATTCTTGGTTTTTCTCAATGGTGTCTGTTTCATTCATCCCAAGTTGTCTTTGGTTTTTTCCCCACCCTCCCACCCTTTTCTTTATGGAACCAGAGTGCATAATCAAGTGTCCTTATATTCTTGTGATGCCTCTTCATCAATCTTCTTTAATGTTTTATCCGGTGATTTCTCAGGAAGATGCTCAATAACTTCAAGTTCATCATTCTTTTGTTCTTAAATTCTATCGGTGGATTTAATTAAAGCTTTGGTGTTGATTTATCCTTCCTCTTGTTTCACATGTTTTCACATGTTGAAATTTCTTATCTGAAGTCTCTCTTGTTTATTCAACTCTCTCTAATTCTTCTCCGGAGTGTTCAAGATATCTTGGAAGATTCGTGTTTCCATTCTTAAACTGTTCTAGCTATTTTGAGGATTGTCATCTTATTCAACCGGTGCAATATCTCTTAAGCAATCTTTCCCAACGGTGTTTCTTTTCAGTGGGCCCTAACCTACAGGTCTTTTCCCAGGATCTTACTTGACTCTTCTAATTTCTTTTCCGGAGTTATACTCAATTCTTTTCAAAGTGTGACATGAGAATGAATTTTCATCAGTCATATGCCTTCTCCAAGATCGTTTTCAAATTCTTTTCATCGTTGGTTCAACATTTTAATTCTTCATTCCGGAGTGCCTCAACAATTCATGGTGGTGTATGTCATCATCTTCTCAGATTTGAAGACCGAAGAAGAGTTCCTCTGGAATCCTTGGTTCTAGCTTCATGCCATCCTCATTATTGTTTCGATTGTGAGAATTCTTTTTATACCCATCTGAAGCATTTCATGAATTCTTTCCATTGTGATCGTCCGAAGGCCATTATTTCAGAAGATTTCTTCGTTCTCAGTTTGCAACTTCGTCCTCTAACTATTCTCAATTGATGCCTCTTCGTTCGTCTCCATATTCTTATGGTGGTTGATTCAAAAATTCATTTTCCTTTGTCATCATATCAATTCATTCGTTCTTTCTAAAATCCTATCGGTGATTCGTTGAATACTTTCTCAAGATTGTGCGAGATCTCTCTTTAATTCTTTGCAACAAGAATAAGTAGTATGCTAAATCTGTTGCTTCTCATCGATTTAAGTTGATGAAGGATACACATAACATAATTCTTATTCTTGTTTCATCCAAGTGATTAATCCCTTCCTTCGGAGTTTGTTCACAAGGAATAAATTCTTGGTTTCAAGTTGTTCGTCTTGCCTCCCGGTGTTCTAAGCTCTCTCAATTTTTCTCATTGCGAAGATCCATCTAAATCATTGCAAGGCTTCAATCATATTCTTTTCATCCTTCACTTCTCATCCTTTTGTTACCGGAGTTCTTCATGGTGGTTCATCATGAGTTAATTCATCCTCGAAGTCTTCTTCAAGATTCTTGTTAACCTCATGTATTCTTCTTCTTGCATTACGAAGTGCAATTCTTGATCCCTTATCTTTTAAGGTGGTGTTATGTCATTCTTGACAATTTTCCCTTCATGTTTCATGATTCACAAGTTGTCAGGAATGGGATATGTAAACCCATAATTTTCTTTGTTCAGGAGATCTTTCCAACCCTTCAATTTATTCATTGGAGTTTTCATCTCTTCATTGAACCAAGGCAAGCAATTGTTTCCGTTTGTGGCGGGTTGTCACCTCATAACTTTGGGATGTTTTCCATAAGCCCACATCAAGCTTATTCTTCTCGTTGTTGAATTTCCAACAATTTTGTTCATTCCATCTTCGTAAGGATGCTCTTTCAAATTCAATTGTGGGAGAAGTTGTCATTTTCTTCTACGTTCATTTCTTTCATTGATCTATATTCTATTCATCATTCCGGAGGCCTTGTGATATTACTCTCTTTGACCATCATCTCATTTTGTCAAGATCATGTTCTTTCTTTTCCACACCATTTATAAGGATTGTCGTGTCCTCCATTCAAGTTCTCTCATCTTATAAAGTTTTGCCTCTCTTTTCAATTGGAGTGGTGTCTGAAATCTTTTTTACCCCTTGTGACATTCTTTCAATAGTTTCGGAGGCAGTATGTTGTGGATTTCATCAAGTATCATTCCATCTTGTCAAGTTCATGTTCAATTCCTTCCATTTTTAGTTGGAGTGTTGTCCGAATTCTGTCATTCTTTTTCCTTGGCTATACCGTTGAGGTTGCATATTCTTTTGGTTCGTAAGCTCTTGTTTCATGTCTTTCAACCTACAAGGTTCTCATAATGTTCCTTGTTCCTCCTTTTTACCGTAGTGCTCTTAACTTCGTTCATCTCCGTTGTATTCCTTCCTTCAAGATTGTTCAACCTCTCAAGGTTCATTGGTTTCACTCGTTTGTCGAAGAAGCAACTTTGTTTTACCTATTCCTTTTTCCTCTTCTATCCAGTGCCATCTCCAGGATCTCCGGTCGAGATCCTCTGTTAGTGTGGGAGAATTGTGACGCCCAAAGACTGGCGCTCCAGAAGACTTCCAGATGTTCCGGGTTTTGCCCTGTGTTTTAATTGCTTGCTTCGTAATTTTTTTCGCATTGCATCATGTCATCATGCCATCATGTCATTTAATTTTTGCATCTCAACTAAATAAATTGCATAGATCATTTGATCTATTCAAGTCGAGGGAAGGATGACTTCTCTTTATAACATATCCTCCTAATATTTATGGAGCTATTATAAAAATATTCCATTTGTTGGAAGTAACCATAACACACTTGCATATTTTCCCCATGCCTTTTCTTTCTCAATTCCTTGCCTCAAACCTTGCCAACATTTCCTTTCCCTTTTATCGAGGCTCCTCCTAAAGTCTCAACATTTTTTTGGACACTTTCTAAGCCATGCCCTAATTCAAACCATTTGAATTAAATTCAAATGAGTTTCAATTAAATTCAAATGAGTTTGAATTTAACTCTTGCGTTCATGCCTCTCCTATTTTTCGTGGACCGTGCGCATTTTTGCGAGTCCGAAAAAATAACCCCCATGCCAAATTCTACCCCTAACTTTTTTTTTCTTCGTTGTTTTTTCTTTCTTCTTTTCTCTTTTTCTTTTAGAGAGAAAGAGAGAGAGGAGCAGCCGGCCCAGGCCACCGCGCCCCCCTAGGCCCAACTACACCTTGTCCTCCTGGCCCAGCCTCCATCTCCCCCTCCAACCCTAGCCCGTCGCCCGATTCCTCGTTCTCCTATTCTCCCACAGCGCGGCCACCCATCGCCCTCGATCCCCATCTCCACCTCGTCCTCTCTTCCAGATCCCGCAGCCCCCGAACCCCACCACCACCTTGCGCCCGCGTCTCCTCCTCCCTCTGCACCGTCACCAGCACTCGACGCCCCTCCACCGGATCCCACGGCCGCACTGCCGACCCTCGCCCGTCCCGAACGCCGTCCTCCTCGACGTCGGCCCCGCCGCCGAGCGCTACCCCGTCTCCTTCCGCGTCGTCCGCCGCCAAGGCCCCTGCCTCGTCTCCAGCACGCCCCAAGCCGTCGGCCGGCCATTGGAGCCTCACCTCGCTACTCCCTCCGCCGCCCGGCCGGATCTCCTCCGCCCGGCTGGATCCGGCCGTCATGGCGCCTCGTGAAGCTCTTCCTCACAGCCACATCGCCGGATGCCGCCTCCTGCTGTCTTCCTCCGCGCCGGCGAGCACGAGCCACCACGACAGTGCCGAGCCACCGCGAGCCACCCTTCGGCCTCCCCGTCCTCTGCCTCATCTCGGCTTCGTCATCCTCGCTGGAGGACGCCACCACTTGCTCGACCAGCTGGAGTTCCTGCTGCCGGCCGTCTCCATGGGTTTGAGGAGCCCCAAGTCATGCCTCCATTTTTTTGTTTTGTTTTGTTGATGCCAAAGCCACGGTTACAAGATCCGTGCCCGGATCTCCATGTCTGGGTCCGTTGTTCGCCAAGTACCTCTTGGAAACTTGTACGACTACACGATGACACGTCAAGTACCTCTACCGATGTCTTCGGAATCGCAAGTACCACGATGACCTCGACACCCCATGTACAACTACCATCGCCAAGAGCCGAGTTCGACAAGTCCGAAGACCCCAAGTACCACGACACGACGACATGAACATCCACGGAAAAACCTGAACGTCTACGTGCATGTACAACTACCGCCGCAACGTGAACGACTACTTCCTCTTCGAAACGTGTACCTCTTCCGTCGAACTCTTTCCATCCCGAACACATGCTTCGAAGGTATAACCGCCGAGAGGACCTTCCGAGAACGGATGCTTGCGATGTATGAGATGTTCCCCTTGGTTGCACCGTGTCCATTTTTCCACTCGTTTCCATGCCACCATCTCGTGGGAACCCGGTAACCGGGAGCACCCACCATCTTGCATGACACGCTCACGCTGCCCTTCTTTTGCTCGACATCTCAACGAGTTGTCGGATAATCGGAATGTTGTCGTGGCACAATTTCCGTCATCGCCGCCATGGCCCATTTTCTTTCCACCACAATGACAATACTCCATATCTTGCTCTTGTCAAGTTTTAACTAAAAAATGCATAAAAACTTGCTTTTGTCATCCGCATCATGATAACAACTTTTAAATGGTTAAAATTGTGGTTGCTTTATAATTGCTAAATATGCACATGGGGAGTTTCCGGATTTGTTGTTGTTATTTTTGGCCTCATTTAAAATGCATAGATAGTGTAGTTGGCTCTTGCTTCACCTCTTGCCATGTTAATAAACACTTAATATTGTCTTGTAAATAAACGAGAGTCAACTAAATAATCTAACATGGTGTTTTATCAATATGCAACACCTTACATAATGAGCTCCACTTAACTTGTAGTATTGCTTGCGCACTTTGCCATGCCATGCATATTTAAACCGGACATGCATCATTCTTGGTTGTGCATCATATGCCATGTTTATGCTTGAGTGTTTACTGTGTTGTTTGCTTCTTTCCGGTATGCTTCTCTCGTTAGCTTCGGTTTCGTTCCGGAGTTGTGAGGATTTGTTCGATTACTTCATGGACTTGTTCTTCTTCCTTGCGGGATCCCAGGCAAGATGACCATTCCTCGATATCACCTCTATCTTTGCCTATGCTAGTTGTCTCACTCTTTAGCTATGCCTTGATGCCCATTCCTGTTTGTCAGCCTCCTATTGTCGCAATGAAACACTCTAACCGCCTTCCTAGCTAACCGTTGTTTCGCTAAGTACGCATTGCTCAGCCCCCCTTATAGCGTTGTTAGTTGCAGGTGAAGTTTTGAAGATTTCTCCATGATGAACTTGTTATTGGGATAACACAATATATTACCTGTTAAACTAATGCACCTATATATTGGCAATGGGTGGAAGGCTTGGCCTTCTGCTTGGTGTTTTGTTCCACTCGTGCCACCTTAGGACCCGACAAACCAGTGTTATGTTCCTTGATTTTGCGTTCCTAACACGGTTGGGGTTTATGGGCCCCAATTGATAATTCGCACTGCTTAAAGCTTTTCCAGCAAGGCCCAACTTTTGGTTTACCATTTTCCTAACAACTACAAACTTTCACAGGGAGTAATTAACCCGAGGACATAATTTTACAACTGGGCCAGTGCTCCTCATGAGTGTTGGTCCAAACCGGGGTTCTAAGGGGCCGCCTTGGGGAAACCCGAGGTATCTGGTATTACCTGTAGAATCGCCCATCCGATCGTGGCCTGAGACGAGATACGCGCGGCGACTATCAGGGTGTCGGCACGCCGGGAGGTCTTGCTGGATTAGTTTTACCTTTGTCGAAATATCTTGAGCACAGGATTCCGAGAATACTCGGGTCTTACCAATTCGGAGTTGCTACTCCGCAGATCGTGAGCTTGTGATGGGCTAAGGTGGGACACCCCGGCAGGGTTTTGAACATTCAAAAGCCACGCCCACGGTTATGTGGTAGATGGGAATTTGTTAATATCCGGTTGTAGATAACTTGACACCTTATTCACAAGAATACACTACCTGTGTGAGTAACCGTGATGGTCTCTTTCCGAAGGGCTTCGGGAAGTGAATACGATGGGGTTATGTTTGATCGTGAGTAGCTAGGATCACTTCTTGATCAACTTGGCGACCGTTGGCACTTGTTCTCTTCTCGCTCTAAACTCGTAAGCTAGATGCTTAGTGCTTGATGCAGACACTTTAATAGCCTTTCGTCACCTAAGGCTTTGGTAGTTTTGATACCCGAGAACGGGATTGCTTAGTCCTTTGTGGCTCACAGATTCAACGCACACCAGGTGCAGGTACATCCGAGAAGAGTGCAGGAGGTGGATCAGAACTTCAGTGGGGGTTCGATGAAGAGTGTAGCCGTATGTATGTGATGGTTTTTCGACAATCAATAGTGGTTCCTACTAGGGGCGATCAGGCCCTGTGTTTTTGGTATCTTTCTCATTTGGTTTTCGTCCGTAGTCGGACCCTGATGTTCTTTGGATAATGTATGCTTTTGTATTCATTGTGTGACGTGGCGAGTGTAAGCCAACTATCTTTTCTATTTCATCCCTGAATTTTACATGAGATGTGCAAAGATACCCTACTTGAGATCATTCTAGTATGCGCTTATGTCTTTAAGTCGTGCCTCGACACGTGGGAGGCATAGTCACATACTGGGCATTACAACAACATCTTGTCCACGTCTTTAACCTTGCTTGTGCAAACGACATGGAGCTTGTGATTGCCGTGGAGGTCGATGTCATGGAGCTCCCTCGTGTACGTGCGGTGCTGCTTGTGCAGAGGTGCATCCACCATGACTCTCCTCTGCTCTCTCATTTTTTTCTGGAGAGAGAGGTTAGTGAAAGGACTTGTGGAGAAGAAGATGCAATGGGGTTTTTGGGGGGATGAAGCAGTTGTGTTTTCTCCTCTGCTCTCCTCTGCTCTCCTTGACAGGACGTGGCAGAGGTGGAGCTGGATGGTAGCGTGGTGGGGCTCTGTTTTAAGTTACGTGGCAGCTGCAGAGAGGTTCTGCTATGAGGAGGCTCTGTTAGTGCATTGGAAATCCGAAACGTCGTCGCCTCTTTTTTCGTGAATAGTTCAGGTATTGACGCAACTGTCAGAAAATTTGATGACTGTGTTATCGATGAATTTTCTTAGTAAGTGCACTTCTTTTCTATCAGAACAGAACTGCGTACGTCCACATAGTGCACTGCATGGAAGTGAAGTTTATTCTTCGTGCACTAAATTATATCGAATTAGTATTCATAAAGATGTACGCACACTTAGTTTCTTGATGGAGTTCTTTCATGCAGTTCTTTATTTTAAAACGGACTACTTTTCTCAACTAATATGGTTGCACTCTTCATTTTAGCCATACTGCAATGCAGTAGAAAGGGAACTGCATTTGAGAACAATTAATACTCCGTGCTTCCACGTGGGGAATTGCATTGTTGGACATCGCGGACTGCATTTGTACATTGACTTCGGGCTTCCCACGTTTTATTTTTCTTTGATGTTTTACTTTTGAAGTTATTATTTTTTCTTAGTGGGCCTTGTTGGGCCTGTGTTCGGGGAGTGAAGACGCATTGGGCCCAAGTCGGCCTGTAAGCACGGCTGGTTCCCGGTGCGTTGTGTGCGGCATAATGTTTAGTCCCACCTCGCCCGCAGAAGGCGCTCCCAACCTGTTTATAAGCGCTGGCGAGGGAGCCGTGTCGAACTCCTCTGGTTACTTATTTGGGCGCTTAAGCACGTGGCTCGCTGCTCTATGCGCTCTGACCTGTGGGCCCATGTCCGCCTGGCCCCACGCATCGTGGCTCAGAACGGCTTGCCTACGGTGGGCGCAGACCTACTACAAGACTGGCTGGGTCCGGCTGCACCTGGGTGGTTAAATTTATTTCTTTGTATTTTCTATCTTAAGTATTTTTTTATCAATGTAGGGGCGTGCACTGCTTAGCAAATCATCCGTGCACTGCATTGATCAGGGTTCTGTAATGCATGTGCACGCATTCCGTACTACACATGTTTGCGCTACATTTTTGTGCACTGCAATGGTAGCATTTATCTTTATTGTTTTTCCCTATTACATAGCATTTTTTCTAGTGTACGGGTGTGCACTGCTTTGTTGCCTCTACGTGCACTGCATTCGTCATGGTCCTGTGCTACAGGTGTACACATTTTTGCACTACGTGCATGCTTCTTTGTGCTAAAGTTGTGACTGGTTATGCCAGCGCTACGGACTGCATGGCTTACATTTAAGGACTACATCAGGTGCACTAATTCTGCTTTTGTGCACTGCGCGAAAGTGCTTTTCTTTGTGCTTCATTTTGAGCATGTACTCCACCTCATGCACACATATAGTGAACTTTCTGGTAACACTTTAGAGAACTGCACACGTAAAATGGTCTGTGGATTATAATTTTTTAGAGAATTATTATTTAATGATCTGCGGTTAGTTCGTGGGAATTTCTGAACTCAAAGTCTTTGTAGAACTTCCTGGTAAGACTTTTTTGTTTTGTAACATAAACCTTTATTTCTTGTCCTTCATTCTTGGTAACATAATTTTCATTAACTCCCCTTTAATTTTCAGTTTTGACCTTTTTGCATTCCTATTCTGTAGGCCAACTTCTACCCTTCCTTTGCAGTTCATTTCTCCTCTAGCCACAACTCCTCTCCTTTCTCTAGGCACTCTTTATTTTTTTCCATTTCTAGTCTTTTGTTGCGATGGCTCCAGGCCCCTACGCGAATCTCTCCTGCTGCAGCCATTGTTGTGGTGTGCCGACGCACTGCGATTGCTCAACTTGCTCGCAGGCCCGTCGTGCTCGTCGTGGGGGGGGGGAGGTATTGTGCCGAGCTGGGCAAGTGGAGCAGCTTGCATATGGCACAATATTCATTGAAGGATTAGATATGGGGCACATCAACGTTTCTGCATTCTATTCCGCCCTGCTTCGCCGTGGCCTTGGCCGCACTCTTCCTTTTGTCCATCAGCTTATGCCAACACATGTGGAGACTCACTACAAGATGGTATTTTTCGCTTGATCTGATTTTTCTTTGTGTTTTCTATTTTTTTGTATAATTCCATAATAGTCTGAACTTCTAATTTTTTAGGAATGCACTTATTTTGTTTTATTGAAGTGTACTGCACTTTTTACTTATATCTTGTTTTTATTTTTTTGCTTGTGTGCATGGAGCTCGTGATTTTTTGCATGGTTACAATATGTGAACTGCTTAGATACTAGATGAGAAGTAATAGTTTCCACAATTTTTCTTGCTTGTACGTTTTGTACTATATGCAGGTAGTCTCAAGAACTTCATAATAGTTGTAAGCATACTTTTTGTTTGCAAGTTCCACACTTCACATTAGATTGTGTTTAATCTGTACTGATTTTTTTTGCAGAAAATTCCCCAATGAGCTGTTAGGTATCTCGGGCTCAAGAAGAAGGGAATTCTCCAAGTTATTCTTGGTAATAGACACCTTCAACCAGCCAATTACAGTGTAGGCGTTGACGGGCGGCTGTGTCTACAGAAAGGGTGGAAGGAATTTGTCATTGATATTGGCCTAAAGTCTGAGAAAGTTGTTTTCCTCAACTTCTTTGAACTTGAGGATCGTATGGTTAGAATCATGTTTGACGTGATTGGTTAAGGTTATGAGGTTGATTTGTAAAATGTACTTTTGCGTGTCGAACGCTTCAACTTTTTGATGTGTTTTGTAATAAGCACTATTGTGATCTGAACCGCTTCAATTATTGTTATGAACTTCGTGCTGCCAGTGAGCCAACTACATTTTTTACATCGTTTTTGGACTAATATGTGTCAAAGTTTTACTCTAGACTGGTATATACATGGTATACTCTATACACCATTTCTCTTTATATAGTTTAGTTGAATAACTCATAGTCAGCAGGAAATTTGTGTTTACACAAAATTTAAACTGATACATAAGTCATACAGATAAGCAGGCTGCTACGCATATGACTAGTTTATCGAAGTTCATCTATTTGGTCATTAACCTGCTGCTTCTCCACGGTGAGTGGAGCGTGTCTAATATCGCACTTTTTTTTTGTTTTCTGTGGCGGTGTTGCTGGTTCTTGTCACTGCACCGTTGTGTTTGTAGTCCCTTGTGTGCTGGTTGATGGTGGCTTTTGTTTTTGAGTGTTGTGAACTGCATCATTCCGTGCTCCCAGTGTGCTTGTTGATGGCTGCTTTCGTTTTCCAGTGATGTGAACTGCATCCTTCTTTGCTACCCGTGTGCTGGTTGATGGCTGCCTTTGTTTTTGAGTGTTGTGAACTGCATAATTCCTTGCTCCACTCGTGCTGGTTGATGGTGGCTTTTGTTTTTGAGTGCTGTGAATTGCATCCTTCCTTGCTCCCCACGTGCTTGTTGATGCCTGCTTTCATTTTCCAGTGATGTGAACTGCATCCTTCTTTGCTCCTACCTTGTTTTTTTAAAAGTGGCGTCGTTCTCTGCTATTTCTGTATAGCAGCATTCCCTTGTGGTGTTCTTGTTGGCATTGTTTCTTCATGTTCTTCGTCCTCTTCACTCTCTTCTTCCCCCTGTTCTTACTCTTCCTCATCTTCATCATCTGTTTCTTCATAAGCCACTGCTTCTTCAGTTTCTTCATGTTCTTCGTCCTCTTCACTCTCTTCTTCCTCCTCTTCTTCATCTACTTCTTTGATTTCATCTTCTTTGTCTTCCTCGGTTTATGATCTTATTCTTCTGAGGCAGGTTCTTGCATTGTGCCTCGTCCTCTTATTGGAGATGCTGGAAAGTCTCGATTTCGTCCATTTCTTAGTGTTGTGAGTGGAATTTATGTTTGGTTGTGCATCGCCATGTCCTTGGTTTTCTTGTTTATATCTTTTTGTACATGTCCTGGAATTGTGGCTGCTGACTTCATTACATGTCTTGCAGATGTTTATTCCCAGTGGGTGACCATCACTGTCCAGCTCAGGCTATCGCTTACTGTTTTTGTCATCATTTTTCTCCTTGCATGCAACCTTTTTCTTGGTTGCGTCGGCCCCTTTCTTCCTTCCTCATGTGTTTGAAACAGGAGGTGGAAGAATTGTTTCTTTTTTGATAGCACCAGTTCCGCTGTGTTCAGTATTTTCTACTTGCTCGGCATTATTGTCATGCCGACATTTCTCTACTTGCTGTAGTTTTGCTGCTTCTTCTTCTTCTTCATTGAACACATCAACTTCCTCGATCATTGCCCTCATACCAGACAACACTCTGTGGCACCCAGCATCGGACCTTGTCGCTCTGTTTGCAAGGTCCATTGTTGTTTTTGTCAGCAATTTTCTACGGCAAAAAAGCAAGGTTCCATCTGGTGCTGTTTGTTCGTAGTCTCTTCTGTCAAACGTTGCATTTGATCTTGCGTTACAGGTGTATCTTTTCATGATGTACACCTCAGGAATCTTGAGCACTCTCAAATGAGAAAGCATGCATAACACATGGACGCAAAAGAGCCACGCAGACAACACATGTTTTCTTTGTTTTGTAAGTGGACTACATGAAATTAATAAACACATATTTTTTTCATTATCTATTCATTTTGAAGAAGTGAACTTCATTTGGTTTTGTGAATTAGTCATGCATGTGGACTTTTAAAGTTCAGTAAGTGAGCTTTCGTGCATGACTATCTTAAACTAGAATTTTTTGTGATAGGAGTCTCACTTGTGTGTGTCCAGAGTTTGCACTCACATTCGTAGAAACCTTTCTGTTCATAGGAGACCACTTGGAAATTATGCTTTGCCCAGTCAAATGCATCCAATCTGTTGTAGTGGTGTACGAGATACTTTGTTGGGTTCTCAGGGCATCGTTCTACTCTGAATGCAGTGCTACGATAGAGTGTTTCTTTGAAATCTGCAAACACTACCCTTGTATACACTTTTGATAGCTGAACCTCGAACCCAAACTGGGTTGTTGTCTTTACCTCTGACTACATGATCAGAAATGCACTGTTACGAACCAGAGAAATGCAAAAAATTGTTTATTTTTGTAGTTATATGTTAGCAGTTTTTGATAGACATTTCGTTTACCTCATTTGGTACTGTCTCTGCATGTTCGATGGCCTTCCTGTTCTGAACACACTTGTCCACCTACTGAGCAAATAGATGGAGATCATGCTTCTCTTTGACAAAGTTTTTCTTCAGTATGCGGTTCATGCTCTCGCTTCTCTGTGTGGAAGTCATCCGAGCACGAAAAATTTCCTTGTAGTAAGCCGAGATCCACTCGTGCATGTCATCCCACAGTGAATTCATCACTTCATCGTTTTGCAACTTCTATTTCTGAATGAGGTCCTTCCATCCCCGTTCAAATTCGATCGGCATTAGTGGATGGTGGAGCACCGCATTGAGTTCATCCTTCAGTTTCTCGTGCGCCTTATACAGCAAGGCGAGGTGGTCTTTGTACTTCTTCATGATATGCCACCGACACAACTTATGCAGAGTATGTGGGAGGATAGTATTTTATGCTGCCTTCATCGAAGAACACTGGTCTAAGAAGGCACAAATAGTGTTTTTTTATTAAGTTGTTTGTGTGTGTGTAAGATAGATGGAAGAAATATAAGTGCACCAAACAAACGTAAGTATGCATGTGTTTTTCTTTTTCTTTTTTGTACCTGTGAGCATGAAGATTGGTGGCTTGTTGTTCATACACCTCAGAAATGTTTTGAAAACCCACTCGAACGATTGTATTGTTTCGTCTCGCACAAGGGCAATAGCGAATATGGTGCTCTAGAGATGATGGTTCACTCCCACGAAGACTCCTAGCGGCATGTGGAATTTGTTAGTTCTGTACGTCGTGTCAAATGTAACATAGTCTCCAAAATCTTCATATGATCCTTTGCAACTTGCATTGGCCCAAAAGACGTTTCTTACACCGTTATCTGCAGGAACGTCATAATCATAGAAAACGTCTAGGTTATCTTCTGCATATTCTCGAAGAAATCTAGAAGTTTCTTGACGTCATGTTGGGACTCTTCTCTGGCAAACTTTTGTTTCCTGCATTTTCAAACGCAATGCAAACTCATCTCATCAAATAGGAAATAATTACCGATAGGATGCTCAAGAGATATGGTTTGTGATGTGCTTACTTGTTTACCCAGTCGCGGCTAGTATGTCCCATGTACTGCAGACCATCGGACATACGCGACAGCGTTGACATCATCTGAGCATGTGTGTGGTTGTCCAGTTGCATGTCTTTCACAAAATGGTCTATCAAAGGATCGTCTTTTTTGTGCGATCGCATGTGCAAAAGCATACCAGGGCTTTCCAGCATCTTGTGATTGTGGTTGAGTTCAACCATTTCTATCACAAATTTCCCATCCTTCGTCTTTTTGACTATAATCTTTGCCTTGCAGTCAATCCTTTTTGACGTTTCGAATGATAATCTGACACAGTCTGCTTGTGCGTCCCTTCACTTGAGCAGACAATGTAGGCATTTGTCCTGTGTTTTGCCCTTTTGCGTATGCCAAACCCTGCACATCTTGCATAATTGTTGTAAAAGTCCCATGCCTTGTTGTATGTGGTGAACTTCATTCCAGCGACAGGTATGAGGTTCAGCGGCATGTTTTTATCCTGCATTAAGCACAATGCTCTATGAGATAACTTGTTCTGTTATGTTTTTTAAATACGAGGATTGCATCCGAGTTTAATAAAGCATTGCAATGTTCCTAAGTTTTTAGAAGAATCCAATGTATTAGATGCTAGGTCAAACTTCACAAGAAATATCAGTGTGCGTTGCAATGTTATATGAATGGACTGCAACTATTGTATTTGAGAACATAAACTTACATGTGTGTAGAGTCGTTCACCCGATGGTGTTTTCAGCTCGCCGGGTTGTATTGGACATGGTGGGGTTATAGCAGATCTGTGTAGTTGAGGATCTCGCGGAGGCAATAGTGAGGAGGATTTGTACCTGTTGTTGACTTTTGACCGTGGCACCGTTGGTGGTCGCAGTGTCGAAGTTGATGTAGCAGGTCATCTTGGAGCTCTGTTTTTGGGTGCAGCAGGTGGATGCTGAGCTCTTTTTTGGGGTGCAGCACGTGAACGTGGTGGTGATCCAGTATTGTGACGATGTTTCAGTGGGTTGGTTTGAAAATTTTGGAGCGGTGGCACATCATCATAGTCCTAATCACCATCTGCTGCAACATCGTGTTCAACTGCATCATCATTGTTTGTTCGGACATGCAGTACAAACTTAGTGAACTCGTGCTTATACTCTGGGTTGAGAACTGTTATTGGCTCATCTTCATCGTCATCATCTTTATCATCCCGTTGGTGAGTTCTATCCCAGACGAATGTGACATTATCGTCGTCTTCGACTGCCTCTTCTTCCTGGAAAAAATCCTCTTCTGGAGAGTACTGCACCCTGTTTGTTGTCATGAAGAATCCTCGAGGAATCTCAGGGGTAACCCAGCCAGTATCTATTTCAGAAGTAGCTTCACTCTTCTGAAAGTTCTTGTTCTCAGTGTTGTCAATTGTGCGTGGCATTTTGTATCTGCTGAACATCATTTCCAGCACACAAAATGAACGAGCTACATTGTCAGGTTAAATGAACTGAATCATGCGAACTGCAATGTGTTTGAAACGGTACTACCGAAGTATTGCACGCTGACTGCATCACCCCGCAAGGTGAACTGAAGTAATCGCACTGCATCGTTGTCTATATTGAACCTAGACAAGCGTACTGCATAACCGAGCAAGTTTATTGCATTTTCCCCCACAACAAACCGAAGCAACCACACTGCATTGTTTTTGTAGGCGTACTGGACTGCGTGTACTGCTTTGTCTGGAATAACTAAACTGATATGGTTGAGGAAGTGTACTGCTTACCTCGTGTTGCAGTGATTTCTTGTGTTTGCAAGAGGAAGTTCCCTTCTCGTCCATCTACACAACTTTCGCGTTCGCCCGTGTAGTCCACTTGCCCTTCAGAAGTTCATGAGCGGTCTGGACGTTGCTTAGGGTGAACGGAGACGGTGGATTTGCTCTGAAGGTCGTTGCAGACTTATTCCAAGAAGGTGTCGTGGATGAATGAACATTGCGCACAGTCCTCCTTGCTCGAATTGGTTTGATGTCGAGGCAGCAGCAATCCACATATGATGAAGTACAGGTAATTGCAGGCCCGAAGGAGTTCGGTGGCGGCGCTACCGAGCTGCTGCCATGAAAGAAGGCCGATATGCTGGTAGGGGAGGTGTTGCTCGATTGCTGCCACGGAAGAAGGCCGATATGCTGGTGGGGGAGGTGTTGCTCGATTGCTGCCACGGAAGAAGGCCGATAGAGGAGGGGCGGCATCGCTGCCAGCCGTCGCCGCGGAAGAAGGCCGGTAGGGGAGGGACCATTGCGCTCCTAGGCCGTCGCCGCGGAAGAATGCAGGGAGGGGAGGGGCGGCATCGCTCCCAGGCCGCCGCCGCGGAAGAAGGCCGGGAGGGGAGGGGCGGCGACGCTCCCAGACCGCTGTCGCGGAAGAAGGCTGGGAGGGGAGGGGCGGCGGCGGTCCTAGACCGCTGCCGCGGTAGAAGGCCGGGAGGGGAGGGGCGGCGGTGCTCCCAGGCCGCTGCCGCGGAAGAAGGTCGGGAGGGAAGGGGTGGCGGCGATCTGTTGGGTGGTGTGCAGAATAAGGCGTGTGTTATTAGAATAAGACAATTAAGGGGTGTTATCATAATTTCTTTCTTTCTGTAAAGTGACGTTCTTTAGCCCAGATGTATTTTTTTATCCATCTGTAACTTCTGATTACAAGTTTTGGTGTTCTTGGTCGTTTTCCACGTCCGCCATGCAATGTGTTCTTCTTTTTCTTATGTTTTTTTCGAATGGGCATTGCAGGGAGAGAGATGAGATTTGTATGAAAAGATTTGTTTGGTCAATTTTGCTTCTTTGAGTTGTTTCTACCCTGGATTCCCATGTTATTTGTTCGTTGGCGGAGGTGGTGTATGGTGGCTGACTGTAGCCTGCGATTTTCTTGTAATCTGGTCAAGCTGTGTAAATTAAGTTGCGTGTTTTTAGTGTTGTTTGAAATGCTGCCGTATGTGTAGTTGGACTGCTTTGTGTCAAAGTTGTATTACTGTGCGTTTACATTGGAGTAAGTATTTTCTACTGGCTGCCCATCCACAACTCTGCACTTTGAGTATAAATCCCGAGCCCTCTGTCACTTTCATTCCATCCGCTGCGACCAAAGAAAAGCCAGATGGATCCTGAGCTGGGAGAGGTCACAGAGGAGGAGGGGGATGTTGTCTGTATGAGGGCTGCAGTAGCGAAGTAGAGGAGGAGCAGGAGACGCAGGCAGATGGCACGACATGCTGTCGAGGAGGAAGTGGAGGCAGAGTTCAACAGACGCCTTGCGCGTGAGGTCATGGATACTTGCAACTCCAATGAACTGGAGCTTCTTTTCCCAGAGAGCGGGGGAAGGAACCATATTCAGATCATCAGTTGGGCTAGGGCGAGAGCAGCCACGGATCCACATCCATCCTCCAGGGCCAAATGGTGTCGTTTCTTTGATAGTTATGATTGAAGTACTAAAAATTATGTTTTTAAGATTGTGTTGTGTGGGAGCAGATGTTTGAATGACTAAATGAATTCAACTGTCTACCTCTGAATGTGTTGTTTTATATGCATATGTTTGTTATGTGCAGTTTTTGATCTGCTGGTTTATCTTAAGTTGAACTTATTTGCGGTCAAAGGTTGCAGCACAGTACTGAACTATTTATGTTGTCAATGGCCAGTCACATTTGTTTGTTGTATAGCATTTTTTCTTACTTTTTAACATGAATTTTATAGCACAATTTTTCTTTTTCCAGTTGAATAGTGATAGTTCTAGTATTTTTGAAAATAAAAAGAATTTAATCTTTGCTACACAATACTAAATTTACTTGAACTTATGAATTTTAGTAGTTGAACTTTCTATAAATTTGTTTCTGGATTTTTTATTACAATCTTCTACGTTTAATTTTCTAGAAAAAGTTTTTTTAGTTCTTACAATTAACTTGTGTTTGAACATTTTACATTATTTGCTTTGAACCGATTTCTTCTGAGGTTTTTTTTAAATTATCTGCATTTGTTTTTTTATTTGGTCGCACGTGATCGGCTGTAATTTTGTAATGGGGCGAACTACTGTGTTGGGCCATCTGCCCGAGTCATTGTTTTCGGCCTAGATAACTCGTCCGCGTGGCTGTGCAGTGCGGCGTGTGCATGCGCTATATATTTAGTCCCACCTCGCTAGTCGAGGCGGCTCTAGACCTGTTTATAAGCGCAACCAAGGCTCACTGGTCGAACACCTCTGAATACTTACCAGAGCGCTTATACACGGCGCTCGCCCTCTTTCATGACCAGTGGGCCCTGGTCAGCCGACCCTGCATTGTACCGATTACTAGGGATTCACCCACGGGCTCGAGTTCAAGTATCTAGCAGCGACAGGGCCTGCGCGTGTCCTTGGGCGGTCAATTTTTTCTTTTTTGTTTGTTTGGATCTAGTAATTGACTCCACCAGTAACTTGGACTGATACTTTTTGTTCTAGTACTTATGAGTTTTTGCGTAAGTGTAATCTATAATATTTTGATTCTTAGGAATTTTTCTTTCTAGTTTTTATGATTTTTTGCTTAAAATAAGCATTTTTTAAGTACTAAATGTTGTCCTCTACTTGAAGTGACGTCTTTTTTATAGTGTCTTTCCCTCGCTTTCTCTTTGTTGTCTTTCTTTCTCAGAATATTTTTTTGGATTTTTTAATGAATATCTGGGTGAGATATAAAGTGTTGCGGATCGTTGCAGAAATTCAAAAAAATTCTACGCACCACCAAGATCTATCTATGGAGTTACTAGAAACGAGAGGGGAGTGCATCTTCATACCTTTGAAGATCGCGATGCGGAAGCGTTGCAAGAACGCGGTCGGTGGAGTCGTACACGAAGCGATTCAGATCGCAGCCGAATCCGATCTAAGCACCGAACAACGGTGCCTCCGCGCTCAACACACATGCAGCCCGGTGACATCTCCCGCGCCTTGATCCAGCAAGGAGAGAGGGAAAGGTTGGGGAAGACTCCGTCTAGCAGAAGCACGACGGCGTGGTGGTGGTGGAGGAGCATGGTACTCCGGCAGGGCTTCGCCAAGCTTCGGAGGAGAAGGGGAGGAGTTGGGAGAGGGGGAGGGCTACGCCAGAGTTCAGGTGTGGCTGCCCTCCAACGCCCTCTCTTTATATCTGGGGAAGGGAGAGGGGGCCGGCTCCCCTAGATCAGATCTAGAGGGAGGCCGGGGCGGCGGCTAGGTGGGGGGAACTTGCCCCCCAAGTAGGTTGGGCGCCCCCACCCCCTGTGGTTTCCCAACCCTATGCACCTTGGGCCCCTGGGGGGGCACACCAGCCCACCAGGGGCTGGTTCCCCCCTTACTTGGTCCACTTTGCCCACCGGTGTAGGTGGCCCCACACGGTGGTCCCGGTACAATACCAGTGACCCCGAAATCACTCTGGGGACAAAAATATGACTTCCCATATATAAATCTTTACCTCCGGACTATTCCGGAACTCCTCATGACATCCGGGATCTCATACGGGACTCCAAACAACACTCGGTAACCACGTACATTCATTCCATATAACCCTAGCGTCATCGGACCTTAAGTGTGTAGACCCTACGGGTTCGGGAATCATGCAGACATGACCGAGACATCTCTGTGGCCAATAACCAACAGCAAGATCTGGATACCCATGCTGGCTCCCACATGTTCCATGATGATCTCATTGGATGAACCACGATGTCAAGAATTCAATCAATCCCGTATACGATTTCCTTTGTCTACCGATACCTTGTTCAATACGATTCCCTTTGTCTACTGATACCTTGTTCAATCTCGTTACCGGAAAGTTTCTTTACTCGTTCCGTAACACATCATCACGTGACCAACTCCATAGTCACATAGAGCTCATGACGATGATGTCTTACCGAGTGGGCCCAGATATACCTCTCCGTCATACGGAGTGACATATCCTAGTCTCGATTCGTGCCAACCCAACAGATACTTTCGGGGATACCTATAGTGTACCTTTATAGTCACCCATTTACGTTGGGAAGTTTGGCACACCCAAAGTATTCCTACGGTATCCGGGAGTTGCACAATCTCATGGTCTAAGGAAATGATACTTGACATTGGAAAAGCTTTAGCATACGAACTACACGATCTTGTGCTAGGCGTAGGATTGTGTCTTGTCCATCACATCATTCTCCTAATGATGTGATCCCGTTATCAATGACATCCAATGTCCATGGTCATGAAACCGTAACCATCTATTGATCAACGAGCTAGTCAACTAGAGTCTCACTAGGGACATGTTGTGGTATATGTATTCACACATGCATTACGATTTCCGGATAATACAATTATAGCATGAACACTAGACAATTATCATGAACAAGGAAATATAATTATAACCATTTTATTATTGCCTCTAGGTCATTTTTCCAACAGTCTCGCACTTGCACTAGAGTCAATAATCTAGTTACATTGTGATGAATCGGACACCCATAGAGTTCTGGTGTTGATCATGTTTTGCTCGTGGAAGAGGTTTAGTCAACGGATCTGCGACATTCAGATCCGTATGCACTTTACAAATATCTATGTCTCCATCTTGAATATAACTTCGAATGGAGTTGAAGCGGCACTTGATGTGCTTGGTCTTCTTCTGAAACCTGGGCTCCTTGGCAATGGCAATAGCTCCAGTGTTGTCACAGAAGAGAGTCATCGGAGCCGACGCACTTGAAATAACTCCTAGGTCGGTGATGAACTCCTTCATCTAGACTCCTTCCTGCGCTGCTTCGGAAGCAGTGTAATGCCCCGGATGTAATACTTTCCCTTTTGGGCATATAATATATCTCCGGCTTCATCTATTTCCATTCCGGGTTCTTTGTCTTTCGGGTTTTTGTCGTTTTGTTGTGTGAGTGTGTGGCATTCATTCATATCATGTAGACATGTGCATCGCATTGCATTTGTGTTGTCGGTTGCATCCGGTTCCACGCGTTCCTTCCCGTTGTCCGTTTCGCGTTCCGGAGCTTCCTCACGTGTCCGTGACGTCCCGTATGCCTACTTTGTTGTTCGGGCGTGTAACGTTACCGGTGTGCCGCGAGGTTGTTGTGTGTGTTGTTGTTTTGTTGTGTGCAACCCGCCTCTCAAATCTCGTCGCGTTTGGACTCCGTTGGCTATCCCAGCAGTTATTCGTGTGGGTCCAAACTGCCTTCACTTTGTGTCCCAGAAACACCCCTACTGCAGTCTTCTACCTTCTCCTAGGCCCATCTAGACTTCCCCCGCGATCTGATCCGTCGGATCGCGATCGGAGGGCTCCTAACACCCTAGATCCCTCAACCCTAAAAATCTGCTATTTATAGACCCTAGTCTATTTTGGCATCCCTAGCTTCTTCTCCACCCTCTCCCCCTCATTTTTTCTTCTTCTCAGATCTAGCCCCCTTCCTCTCCATCTGGCCAGTTCCCGAGGGAACCAGCCAGATCCATCGATCCAACCAACAGAGCCGACCGCCGCCCGGGATCTCACTGATCGAAGGAGTTTCCTCGATCGCATCGACCGCCGCGGGTCAACGCACCAGGCGCTCCCCTCGTCGCCCCGATCGGGCCAGATCGACAGCCCCCTCCGAGCCAGCTGGGCTCGATCGCCTCAACCACCAAGCGAGGACCACATCCCCGGCGCCTCGCTGGGCCCCTCCGTCCTTCCCGCCGCGAAGGCCCAGCTCCACCGCCGCTCGCCTCCGCGCTGGGCCGCCCCGTCGCCAGGCCCAGCCGGGCGCCTCTGCCAGATCTCCACCGCGGGCCTCCACCCCGCGGGCCTCCCTCGCCTCCGCGCGGGCCAGCGCGCCGGTGCCCCACCGGGCCGGCCTCGCCTCTCCGCCCCGCGAGCCGGGCCGACCGACGCCGCTCAGGCCCGATCCGCATCGCAGCCGCCGCGCGGGCCGGATCCGCGCCGCCCCAAGCCCGATCCGCCGCTGCGGGCCAAATCCGGCCCGTTGACTTTTATTTTCCAGATCTGCAGGTTGCATCAAATCTCTAAGTCTTTGTGATAGTTTGTTCTGTGATGCAATATTCAAACTGCTCCAAATTATTGTGTGATTGTCCGTTTCGCGCAAATAGCATGTCAAACGTTCGTGGTGATTAGCACTACGTTTTATCTCTTGTTGTCATGCATGTTAGAGATCGTCTAGGTGCTTGTTTTGCTGTTTCAAGAGTGCATCATGATATAAACTGCTGCTATGTGATGTTTTTATGTCATCTTTGCCATGTGATATCTTTTAGCTCGTTTGTCCGAATGATGCAAATGACATGTCCAGGTGTTCGTCTTGCCATGATCTACATGTTGTATGTGCTAGGTAGCATGTTAGATTTATTCTTGCCATGCTTATCATCATTGCAAAGTGCCATGTGGCTGTGATGTTGTTTCACTTGTTATGAAATGCCATCTTGTTGAGCTCGTTGCTATCGTTGTGTTTATCTCCATGAAGCATGCTTGTGTGTTTCGGAATCACCTTCATGTGTACTTTGATGAGGTGCTTACCGCTTGCCATGTTTAGTTTCGAGGTGACTTAAACATGCTCTTTTAGATGCTATGATGAAATTGCTGTTTTAGGACTTAGTGGTTTTTCACTAAGTCTGAAATCTGTAACGTTCCGATGCCATGTTCGTGTGATGTTCTAGGACAAACCATGTTAGTTTTGGAGTGGATCTTGCTTGTTCCTTGTAGTATATATTGTTGGCTTTCCATTCATGTCCTCACATGTCTATTTAAGTGGCTGTAGCATGTTTATCTTTTGCTCCAAAGTTTCAATAAAATTCTGCTGCCAGAATTTTATTGTCAAGTTCAATATGTCCAAGTTCATTGCTAATGAACCGTGGCTCCGTTGGGGGTGCACCTTTGGACTTAGTTGCTCTAGTATATGTCTAGTTTGTGTTCATGTCCTTTGCCATGCTATTTGAATGCTGTAGCTCAATTATTTTGTGTTCCGAAGTTGCTATGATGCTGTAATTTTCAGCTTTCGCTCATTTCTTGTTTCGGGCATAACTTTTAGCCCGTAACTCTGATTTCAGCGAATCTTACATGAAACTTGATTGATTTTCCGTTTAGATTCACAATATCAGATTGTTATCATGTTTTGAGGTGTTTTGCTTGAGTGATATTTTACGTGCTCCGTGTGCATCCTTAGTGCATCCATCATGCATCCATCATTTTCGAGTGCGCATTGCATCTTGTTGATTTGTGCTTGGTGTGATTGTTTTGTTTAGAGCCGGAAGCAGAGTCCGAGTTCGAGTACGAGCACGAGGTTTCCAACGAGGTTGAGCACGAGGACCCTTCTTACGATCCGAACGACTTCTCTTCAGGCAAGATGACCGAACCCCGATAACATTACTATCTTTGCCTATTGCTAGTAGTTCCGCTCTATAGTTTTGCCTCGATGCCCATGATCTTCTTGTCAGCCTCCTACTTGTAACCATTGCCCTGTTTAACCAACCTACCTATGCAAACCGTTGCTTGGCTAAGTACGCTTCGCTCAGCCCTTCTTATAGCATTGCTAGTTGCAGGTGAAGATCGAAGATGCTTGCTACATGTTGAAGTTTGGTTGGGTTATATCACACTATATAAATGCTTAAAATGAAATCATCTATATATTGGCAAGGGTGGAAGGCTAAGCCTTTTGCTTGGTGATTTGTTCCACTCATGCCGTTAGGAACCGTATAAACCTGTGTTATGTTCCTTGATTATGCGTTCCTAACACGGTTGGGGTGTATGGGACCCCCTCGATAAACCGCTAAGTGCTAAGTCTTTTCCAGCAAGTCCCAACATTAGTACTATTCGCCTAATAACAAACTAAACTTGCATAGGGAGTAATTAACCCTCTTTCCTAATCAACAACCCCGGGCCAGTGCTCCACATGAGTGTTGGTCCGAAACGAGCGGACTGCGGGGCCGCCTTGGGGCAACCTGAGGTATCTGGCATACACCTGTAGGACGTCTCATCCGGTCGTGTCCTGAGACTTAGATACGCGCGGCTACTATCAGGGTGTCGACACGCCGGGAGGATTTGCTGGATTAGCCTTACCTTAGTTCGGTATATCTTGAGCACGGGATTCCGAGAATACTCGGGTCTTCCCACTTTGGAGTTGCGACTCCGCGGATCGTGGGCTTGTAATGGGTCAAGTTGGAACACCCCTGCAGGGTTTGAACTTTCGAAAGCCGTGCCCGCGGTTATGTGGCAGATGGGAGCTTGTTAATATCCGGTTGTAGATAACTTGACACAATGTTGCAATACACTACTAGCGTCTGTTCCGTGACCGTCAATTTCCGAATAGGGATTCAGGAGTTGAACACGGAGGGGTTATGTTTGTTGAGCTGTAGCTAGGATCACTTCCTGATCACTTCTCGTCCGAGGCTTCTCTTCTCGCTCTCACTCACGTAAGCTAGTTGCTAGTTGCTGCTGCAAACACTTATTCTTTTCTTCAGCCTTTATCCTCTCCCAAAGGCTTAAATAGTATTGTTACCCGGGAACGGGATTGCTGAGTCCTCTGTGGCTCACAGTTACTTCACCCCACCAGATGCAGGTCCAGCTGTGAGCTATCCAGGTGATGGCACCGAGCTGGATTGGGAGTACGACGAGGAGCGTAGTCGGTACTATGTTCGATATCCGGATGATCAGTAGTGGAGACTCCTACTAGGATTCGGTCCGCCTGTGGATGTTATTTAAGTTTGGTATCTTGACATTTGGATTTTGCCCTTAGAGGGTTGTGATCTTCTTAATGTATGATGATTGAGACATGTTATGTAATTGTGTGACGTGGCGAGTGTAAGCCAACTATTTATGTTTACAATCCCCTCTTTTACATGAGATGTGCAAAGATTACCAAACTTGAGATCATTCTAGGATGGATTTATGCCTTTAAGTCGTGCCTCGACACGTAGGAGGTATAACTCCATCCTGGGCATTACAAGTTGGTATCAGAGCCTTCTCCGACCTAGGAGCCCCCACTGATTGATCGAATCGTTGACGGTCGAGTCTAGGCACACACTGAAAACATTTTGAGTCCTATATTATATCGGAGAGTAGGATTTCTTTGCTTCTCATCCCCTTTCTCTCTGGTGAGGACTCCTGACGACTACTCTTGTCTCTCCTACTTTCAAAAATTGCACCAAATTTTTTTTAGGAATCCCGCGAGTATTCTGGGATTGTTTCGATGTTCTTGTGACGAGGATATTGTTCTCGATGCCTCCTGACATTAGGGGTTGTGGCAGTGTTCCGGGGAGTTGAGCTTCGGGATATTGTCGTCACAAGCATATCGCGGCAGTACTAAATACTTAAGACGGCCGACATCGAAAATCTCTCCTATACGGCCGGTGGCAAGATAACCCCGACATCACCCAGTACTGGGGAGGTAGTTCGGGAGTATTGCCATAGCTTGTTATAGTGGATGCTTTTCGAAGGTCCGATGTACACAGTTTCCGAGAAAGACTGGTTATGTGTTGAAGGATGGATACACCTGGATGTAGGTTTAGAGTTGATTGCGCGGTGCTTCCCGTGTATCCCCAACACCTGATTGCATAACTGGAATCTTTCGGAAATCTATAGGTGGGTTTATCCAGTAGATCGTAAGCATTCTTCCAACGAATGCAGGTTAGTGAGTTCGGGGTTCTACATTGAGTGAAGTGGTTTATGACCGATGTTACTATCAGGAGTTGCATCTTAAAGGGTCCTTGGCTATGCTGATCCGGGGATTGCAAAACCTTTTCGTAACGCGTTCATATGCTTTCAACACAAAGATGTTAGAACGAAACTCCTCTCTTGTGTTTGTTCCCATTCGTACCTTGTTGTTTTCTTATTTTCCTTTTGTCCCCTATGTGGCTTCTCGTGAAGATTGATGTTATCATTTAATTGAGAATTTCATTCGTTCCTCTTGTTCAAATGATTTCATTCGTTCTTATTGTTCGAATGATTATTGTGAAGACTTGTTGCAATTCATTCCATTGATTCAGCTTATACCCTCTGTCAATCAATTGTTGATTCGTGGTCATCTCTTTCAGGATGGCTCCGAAAAAGGTTCCCAACGCTAACCCAGAGGTGGAAGAGGTCCCAGATCGTCCTCCTTCCCCTCCTCCTCCGCCTGAGGCTTGGAAAGTGATTATGCAGACTACAGCTCAGAACACTCAGTTGATGCAGATGATGCAGCAGATGCAAGCTAATCAAGCTAATCAGGGTGTTCCAGGGAATCAAGGCAACTTCTTCAACCAGCAGCACCATGCTACTCTCAACCAGTTCTTGGCCAACAATCCTAAAGCTTTCAGTTACTGTGTCGACCCTCTTGATGCTGAAGATTGGTTAACCGACATTAAGAAGCATTTTGAGTGCAGTAACGTAAGAGAAGAGGATTATGTGAAGTTTGCAGCCTTCCAACTGAAAGATCAAGCAGCTGATTGGTGGCAGCAGTACAAAGACTCCAGGCCAGGTCAAGTGATCTCTTGGGAGAATTTCTGCAAGGACTTTCGCTCTCACCACATTCCAACAAGTGTCATCGAGGGTATGCGTGAGTAATTCCGCAACCTGAAGCAGGGCTCCATGACAGTCTATCAGTATAATGTCAAGTTCCAAAACCTCGCCCGTTATGCTAAGCAGGACATTCCTGATGCCAAGAGTAAAATCTATCAGTTCCGTGGAGGTCTCAAAGATGAACTTCAGCTTGCTCTCACCTTGTTCGAGCCCGATGAATTCGACAAGTTCTATAACATGGCTTTGAAACAAGAAGCAGCCCAGCTTAATATGGAGGCTTCTAAGAAGAGAATTCGAGATGCCGTTCACTCTTCCTCATCGTCTCAGATGGTCTCGAAGCATCAGAAATTTTGGCTTCCTCCTCCTCAAGTGATTCGAGCTCCATACAACAACTCCAACAACTCCAACTACAAGAACTCTAGTGGACGTGGTTTCTCCCACCCACCCAACCCGACCAACCAGTCGAAGAAGCAGTTTCAGTCTCAAGGCTCTAAGTCAAGTGGCTCTCATTTCCGTCCTCTCTCTGAAGTGGTGTGCAACAAGTGTGGCCAGAAGGGTCATTATGCCAACCATTGTCCGAATCCGAAGCGTCTTCCACCTCCTCCACCTGTGAGTTCAGCTATTGTCAGGCATGATCCAAAGGCAGGAAGGGTCAATCTGATGAATGCAGCACAAGCGGAGAATTCTTCTGATGTCATTTTGGGTAACCTTCCAGTTAACTCTTTTCCAGCTAAAGTGTTATTTGATTCGGGTGCTTCACATTCTTTAATGTCATTCCCTTTTGCATCCAAGTATAATGTGGGCACCATGGCCTTGCCAAAGGAGTTGCAAGTGATTTCTCTGGGCAGATGCATGACTTCTAGATTATATGCTCCGGATGTTTCTATTCGCATGGGTGACTATCGATTTTTGGCTTCTCCGGTGGTTCTTGGTAATTCTGACATTGACCTCATCCTCGGAATGGATTGGCTTTCTCAGCACGATGCTCACATTGATTGTGCTCAGAAGGAAGTCAAGTTGACTCATTCTGATGAAGATGTGATTATCTTCGCCTCCAGGGATAACACTATCAGGCTTTTCTCTCTCAATGATAAGGGCAAAATTAATGCCATATCTCAAATTCCGGTGGTGAACGAATATCAAGACGTCTTTCCTGAAGAACTTCCAGGCATGCCTCCACACCGTCAGGTGGAATTCGTTATTGAACTCGAGCCAGGTACTGAGCCAGCATGCCGGCATCCGTACAAGCTCTCTCCGGACGAATTGAAGGAATTGAAGAAGCAGCTTGATAAGTAGGAGAGTATGGGTCTCATCAGGCCTAGTACGTCTCCTTGGGGTTGTGGTGTCTTATTTGTCAAGAAGAAAGATGGCACGGAGCGTCTCTGTGTTGATTACCGGCCATTGAACAAGAAGACGATTAAGAACAAGTATCCGCTCCCCAACATCAACGAACTCTTCGAGCAGCTCAAAGGAGCTAAAGTGTTCTCTAAGCTTGACCTCCGAATGGGCTATCATCAAATTCGCATTCGCGAGGAAGACATTCCCAAGACGGCCTTCAGAACGAGCTACGGTTCATACGAGTATACCGTCATGTCTTTTGGTCTCGCCAATGCTCCTCCTACCTTTTCGAGGATGATGCATTACATCTTCAACCCCTATACTGGAGAGTTTGTGCTTGTGTATCTGGATGATATTCTGGTGTTTTCCAAGAATGAAGAAGATCACGAAAAGCACTTACGTCTGGTTCTTGATCGACTCCGAGAGCATAAATTCTATGCCAAGTTCTCCAAGTGCGAGTTTTGGCTCGATAAGGTTTTGTACCTGGGCCACATCATCTCAGCTGACGGTATTGCGGTTAATCCCGAGAAAGTTGAAGCAATTGTCAACTGGGAAGCTCCTCAGAACGTCAAGCAGCTCCGCAGTTTGCTGGGTCTTGCCAGCTATTGCAGAAGGTTCGTTGAGAACTTCTCCAAGAATGCCAAGCCTCTCTCCAACTTGCTTCAGAAGAATGTCAAATACTTTTGGTCCCTAGAGTGTGAAGTGGCATTCAAAACCCTCAAAGAGAAACTCGTCTCTGCTCCAGTTCTGACTCCTCCAGATGAATCCAAGCCCTATGAAGTATTCTGTGATGCTTCTCTTCAAGGTCTTGGTGGTGTGCTTATGCAGGATAAGAGAATTGTGGCATACACTTCTCGTCAGCTCAAGCCAAGTGAGAAGAACTATCCCACACATGATCTCGAGCTAGCAGCTGTGGTACATGCTCTGATTACGTGGAGACATCTGTTGTTGGGCAGAAAGGTCGACATCTTCACTGATCACAAGAGCTTGAAGTACATCTTCACACAGCCGCATCTGAACCTCCGTCAGACTCGTTGGGTTGAAATGATCCAAGAGTATAATCCCAGCATTGAATACACTCCTGGCAAGGCAAATGTGATTGCAGATGCTTTGAGTAGAAAGGCATATTGCAACAGCCTTCTTATCAAGCCGTGCCAGCCCGAGCTTTGTGAAGCATTCAGGAAACTCAACCTTCAAGTTGTTCCGCAGGGTTTTCTTGCAAATCTTCAAATTGCTCCTACCTTGGAAGATCAAGTCCGTGAGGCCCAGCTCAGTGATACCATGGTGAAGAAGGTGAAACATGGTATTGCAAAGGGCACTCCAAAATACAAGTGCTTCCGTGTTGATGAGAGAGATACCTTGTTCTTCGAGGATAGACTCG
Source organism: Secale cereale (assembly GCA_902687465.1). NCBI lineage: Eukaryota > Viridiplantae > Streptophyta > Magnoliopsida > Poales > Poaceae > Secale > Secale cereale. Next base: position 199,802,492 of record LR738712.1, read on the forward strand.
TTGTTCCCAAAGGTGATCTCAGGAAGCTCATAATGGAAGAAGCTCATGATTCTCTCCTTTCCATTCATCCTGGCAGTTCCAAGATGTATCAAGATCTCAAGCAGTCTTACTGGTGGACACGCATGAAAAGGGAAATTGCCCAATTCGTGAATGAATGTGATGTTTGCAGAAGAGTGAAAGCAGAACATCAACGTCCAGCCGGTCTTCTCCAACCTCTTCCTATCCCCGAGTGGAAGTTCGACCACATTGAAATGGACTTCGTCACTGGTTTTCCTAAATCCAAGCGAGGAAATGATGCTATCTTTGTGGTGATTGACAAGCTTACTAAAGTCGCTCACTTCCTGCCAGTCAAAGAATCAATCAATGTAGCTCAATTGGCAGAGTTGTACACTCCAGAATTGTGTCCCTACATGGCATTCCTCAAGTGATATCCTCAGACCATGGAAGTTTGTTCACTTCAAGGTTCTGGGACTCCTTTCACTCCGCCATGGGCACTAAGATCAGGTTCAACACTGCATTTCACCCTCAGACTAGTGGTCAAGTCGAGCGCGTGAATCAGATTCTAGAAGACATGCTCAGAGCCTGTGTCATCTCTTTCGGCATGAAATGGGAAGACTGCCTTCCATTTGCCGAGTTCTCTTACAACAACAGCTTTTAAGCAAGTGCCGGCAAAGCACCGTTTGAAATCCTCTATGGCAGAAAGTGCCGTACCCCTCTCAACTGGTCTGAAACAGGCGAACATCAACTTCTTGGCAATGACTTGATCTCAGAAGCCGAAGAAAGGTGCAAAGTCATACGTGAGAATCTCAAGGCCGCTCAGTCGTGTCAGAAGAGCTACTATGATGGCAAGCATCGTGATTTGGCATTCAACATTGATGATCACGTCTATCTCCATGTGTCTCCGATGAAAGGCACCCAAAGATTCGGTATCAAAGGAAAGCTTGCTCCTAGATACGTCGGGCCTTTCAAGATTCTTGGCAAAAGAGGCGACCTAGCCTATCAACTTGAGCTCCCTTCAAACTTCGCCAATGTTCATGATGTCTTCCATGTGTCTCAACTTCGCAAATGCTTCAAGGCACCTGAGCGCATGATTCCGTTTGAAGAGATTGATCTTCAACAAGACCTGTCTTACTGAGAGCATCCAGTTGCCATTCTCGAAGAAACCGAACGCAAGACCCGCAACAAGTCCATCAAATTTCTGAAAGTCAAGTGGTCACATCACCGACCGAGAAGCTACCTGGGAATGAGAAGATCATCTTCGTTCCGAGTACCCTTCGTTTTTCCAGTCCTAGATCTCGGGATGAGATCTTTTGGTAGTAAAGGAGAGTTTGTAATGCCCCGGATGTAATACTTTCCCTTTTGGGCATATAATATATCTCCGGCTTCATCTATTTCCATTCCGGGTTCTTTGTCTTTCGGGTTTTCGTCGTTTTGTTGTGTGAGTGTGTGGCATTCATTCATATCATGTAGACATGTGCATCGCATTGCATTTGTGTTGTCGGTTGCATCCGGTTCGACGCGTTCCTTCCCGTTGTCCGTTTCGCGTTCCGGAGCTTCCTCACGTGTCCGTGACGTCCCGTAGGCCTACTTTGTTGTTCGGGCGTGTAACGTTACCGGTGTGCCGCGAGGTTGTTGTGTGTGTTGTTGTTTTGTTGTGTGCAACCCGCCTCTCAAATCTCGTCGCGTTTGGACTCCGTTGGCTATCCCAGCAGTTATTCGTGTGGGTCCAAAGTGCCTTCACTTTGTGTCCCAGAAACACCCCTACTGCAGTCTTCTACCTTCTCCTAGGCCCATATAGACTTCCCCCGCGACCGGATCCGTCGGATCGCGATCGGAGGGCTCCTAACACCCCAGATCCCTCAACCCTAAAAATCTGCTAATTATAGACCCTAGTCTATTTTGGCATCCCTAGCTTCTTCTCCACCCTCTCCCCCTCATTTTTTCTTCTTCTCAGATCTAGCCCCCTTCCTCTCTATCTGGCCAGTTCCCGAGGGAACCAGACAGATCCATCGATCCAACCAGCAGAGCCGACCGCCGCCCGGGATCTCGCTGATCGAAGGAGTTTCCTCGATCGCATCGACCGCCGCGGGTCAACGCACCAGGCGCTCCCCTCGTCGCCCCGATCGGGCCAGATCGACAGCCCCCTCTGAGCCAGCTGGGCTCGATCGCCCCAGCCACCAAGCGAGGACCACATCCCCGGCGCCTCGCTGGGCCCCTCCGTCCTTCCCGCCGCGAAGGCCCAGCTCCACCGCCGCTCGCCTCCGCGCTGGGCCGCCCCGTTGCCAGGCCCAGCCGGGCGCCTCTGCCAGATCTCCACCGCGGGCCTCCCTCGCCTGCGCGCGGGCCAGCGCGCCGGTGCCCCACCGGGCCGGCCTCGCCTCTCCGCCCCGCGAGCCGGGCCGACCGACGCCGCTCGGGCCCGATACGCATCGCAGCCGCCGCGCGGGCCGGATCCGCGCCGCCCCCATGCCCGATCCGCCGCTGCGGGCCCAATCCGGCCCGTTGAATTTTGTTTTCCAGATCTGCAGGTTGCCTCAAATCTCTAAGTCTTTGTGATAGTTTGTTCTGTGATGCAATATTCAAACTGCTCCAACTTATTGTGTGATTGTCCGTTTCGCGCAAATAGCATGTCCAAACGTTCGTGGTGATTAGCACTACGTTTTATCTCTTGTTGTCATGCATGTTAGAGATCGTCTAGGTGCTTGTTTTGCTGTTGCAAGAGTGCATCATGATATAAACTGCTGCTATGTGATGTTTTTATGTCATCTTTGCCATGTGATATCTTTTAGCTCGTTTGTTCGAATGATGCAAATGACATGTCCACGTGTTCGTCTTGCCATGATCTACATGTTGTATGTGCTAGGTAGCATGTTAGATTTATTATTGCCATGCTTATCATCGTTGCAAAGTGCCATGTGGCTGTGATGTTGTTTCACTTGTTATGAAATGCCATCTTGTTGAGCTCGTTGCTATCGTTGTGTTTATCTCCATGAAGCATGCTTGTGTGTTTCAGAATCACCTTCATGTGTACTTTGATGAGGTGCTTACCGCTTGCCATGTTTAGTTTCGAGGTGACTTAAACATGCCCTTGTAGATGCTATGATGAAATTGCTGTTTTAGGACTTAGTGGTTTTTCACTAAGTCTGAAATCTGTAACGTTCCGATGCCATGTTCATGTGATGTTCTAGGACAAACCATGTTAGTTTTGGAGTGGATCTTGATTGTTCCTTGTAGTATATATTGTTGGCTTTCCATTCATGTCCTCACATGTCTATTTAAGTGGTTGTAGCATGTTTATCTTTTGCTCCAAAGTTTCAATAAAATTTTGCTGCCAGAATTTTATTGTCAAGTTCAATATGTCCAAGTTCATTGCTAATGAACCGTGGCTCCGTTGGGGGTGCACCTTTGGACTTAGTTGCTGTAGTATATGTCTAGTTTGTGTTCATGTCCTTTGCCATGCTATTTGAATGCTGTAGCTCAATTATTTTATGCTCCGAAGTTGCTATGATGCTGTAATTTTCAGCTTTCACTCATTTCTTGTTTCGGGCATAACTTTTAGCCCGTAACTCCGATTTCAGCGAATCTTACATGAAACTTGATTGATTTTCCGTGTAGATTCGCAATATCAGATTGTTATGATGTTTTGAGGTGTTTTTCTTGAGTGATATTTTACGTGCTCCGTGTGCATCCTTAGTGCATCCATCATGCATCCATCATTTTCGAGTGCGCATTGCATCTTGTTGTTTTGTGTTTGGTGTGATTGTTTTGTTTAGAGCCGGAAGCAGAGTCCGAGTTCGAGTACGAGCACGAGGTTTCCAATGAGGTTGAGCACGAGGACCCTTCTTACGATCCGAACGACTTCTCTTCAGGCAAGATGACCGAACCCCGATAACATTACTATCTTTGCCTATTGCTAGTAGTTCCGCTCTATAGTTTTGCCTCGATGCCCATGATCTTCTTGTCAGCCTCCTACTTGTAACCATTGCCCTGTTTAACCAACCTACCTATGCAAACCGTTGCTTGGCTAAGTACGCTTCGCTCAGCCCTTCTTATAGCATTGCTAGTTGCCGGTGAAGATCGAAGATGCTTGCTACATGTTGAAGTTTGGTTGGGTTATATCACACTATATAAATGCTTAAAATGAAATCATCTATATATTGGCAAGGGTGGATGGCTAAGCCTTTTGCTTGGTGATTTGTTCCACTCATGTCGTTAGGAACCATATAAACCGGTGTTATGTTCCTTGATTATGCGTTCCTAACACGGTTGGGGTGTATGGGACCCCCTCGATAAACCGCTAAGTGCTAAGTCTTTTCCAGCAAGTCCCAACATTGGTACTATTCGCCTAATAACAAACTAAACTTGCATAGGGAGTAATTAACCCTCTTTCTTAATCAACAACCCCGGGCCAGTGCTCCACATGAGTGTTGGTCCGAAACGAGCGGACTGCGGGGCCGCCTTGGGGCAACCTGAGGTATCTGGCATACACCTGTAGGACGTCTCATCCGGTCGTGTCCTGAGACTTAGATACGCGCGGCTACTATCAGGGTGTCGACACGCCGGGAGGATTTGCTGGATTAGCCTTACCTTAGTTCGGTATATCTTGAGCACGGGATTCCGAGAATACTCGGGTCTTCCCACTTTGGAGTTGCGACTCTGCGGATCGTGGGCTTGTAATGGGTCAAGTTGGAACACCCCTGCAGGGTTTGAACTTTCGAAAGCCGTGGCCGCGGTTATGTGGCAGATGGGAGCTTGTTAATATCCGGTTGTAGATAACTTGACACAATGTTGCAATACACTACCAGCGTGTGTTCCGTGACCGTCAATTTCCGAATAGGGATTCGGGAGTTGAACACGGAGGGGTTATGTTTGTTGAGCTATAGCTAGGATCACTTCGTGATCACTTCTCGTCCGAGGCTTCTCTTCTCGCTCTCACTCACGTAAGCTAGTTGCTAGTTGCTGCTGCAAACACTTATTCTTTTCTTCAGCCTTTATCCTCTCCCAAAGGCTTAAATAGTCTTGTTACCCGGGAACTGGATTGCTGAGTCCTCTGTGGCTCACAGTTACTTCACCACACCAGATGCAGGTCCAGCTGTGAGCTATCCAGGTGATGGCACCGAGCTGGATTGGGAGTACGACGAGGAGCGTAGTCGGTACTATGTTCGATATCCGGATGATCAGTAGTGGAGACTCCTACTAGGATTCGATCCACCTGTGGATGTTATTTAAGTTTGGTATCTTGACATTTGGATTTTGCCCTTAGAGGGTTGTGATCTTCTTAATGTATGATGATTGAGACATGTTATGTAATTGTGTGACGTGGCGAGTGTAAGCCAACTATTTATGTTTACAATCCCCTCTTTTACATGAGATGTGCAAAGATTACCAAACTTGAGATCATTCTAGGATGGATTTATGCCTTTAAGTCGTGCCTCGACACGTAGGAGGTATAACTCCATCCTGGGCATTACAAGCAGCTATGTACTCCGCTTCACATGTTGATGCCGCCATGACGCTTTACTTGCAACTGCACCTGCTGACTGCCCCACCATTCAAAATATACATGTATCCGGTTTGTGACTTGGAGTCATCTGGATCTGTGTCGAAGCTAGCATCGGTGTAACCCTTTACGGCGAGCTCTTCGTCACCTCCATAAACGAGAAACATATCCTTACTCCTTTTCAGGTACTTCAGGATGTTCTTGACCGTGTCCAGTGTTCCATTCCGGGATCACTTTGGTACCTCCCCACCAAACTTATGGCAAGGTTCACATCAGGTCTGGAACACAGCATGGCATACATAATAAAACCTATGACCGAGGCATAGGGGATGACACTCATCTTTTCTCTATCTTCCGCTGAGGTCGGGCCTTGAGCCATGCTCAATCTCATACCTTGCAATACGGGAAAGAACCCTTTCTTGGACTGATCCATACTGAACTTCTTCAATATCTTGTCGAGGTATGTGCTTTGTGAAAGACCAATGAGGCGTCTCGATCTATCTGTATAGATCTTGATGCCTAATATGTAAGTAGCTTCTCCAAGGTCCTTCATTGAAAAACACTTATTCAAGTAGGCCTTTATGCTTTCCAAGAGTTCTACATCATTTCCTATCAGCAATATGTCATCCACATATAATATGAGAAATGCTACGGAGCTCCCACTCACTTTCTTGTAAATACAGGCTTCTCCATAAGTTTGTATGAACCCTAACGCGTTGATCACTTCATCAAAGCGAATGTTCCAACTCCGAGATGCTTGCACCAGTCCATAGATGTTGCGCTGGAGCTTGCATACCTTGTTAGCATTCTTAGGATCGACAAAACCTTCCGACTGTATCATATACAATTCTTCCTTAAAGAAGCCGTTAAGGAATGCCGTCTTGACGTCCATTTTCCATATCTCATAATCACAGAATGCGGCAATTCCTAACATGATTCGGACGGACTTCAGCATTGCTACGGGAGAGAAAGTCTCATCGTAGTCAATTCCTTGAACTTGTCGATAACCCTTAGCGACAAGCTGAGCCTTATAGATGGTCACATTTCCATCCGCGTCAGTCTTCTTCTTAAAGATTCATTTATTTTCTATGGCTCGCCGATCATCAGGAAAGTCAACCAAAGTCCATACTTTGTTATCATACATGGATCCTATCTCGGATTTCATGGCTTCAAGCCATTTGTTGGAATCCGGGCCCGCCATCGCTTCTTCATAGTTCGAAGGTTCACCGTTGTCTAACAACATGATTTCCAGGACAGGGTTGCCGTACCACTCTCGTGCGGAACGTGTCCTCATGGACCTACGAAGTTCAGCAGTAACTTGATCCCAAGTTTCATGATCATTATCATTAACTCCCTCTCTAGTCAGTGCAGGCACCACATAAACTTCTTCCTACGCTGCACTACTTTCCGGTTCAAGAGGGGTGACAATCACCTCATCAAGTTCCACTTTCCTCCCACTTACTTCTTTCGAGAGAAACTCTTTCTCTAGAAAGGATCCATTCTTGGCAACAAAGACCTTGCCTTTGGATCTAAGGTAGAAGGTATACCCAATAGTTTCCTTAGGGTATACTATGAAGACGCATTTTTCCGATTTGGGTTTGACCTTTTCAGGTTGAAGTTTCTTGACATAAGCATCGCATCCCCAAACATTTAGAAACGTCAACTTAGGTTTCCTCCCAAACAATAGTTCATACGGTGTCGTCTCAAAGGATTTAGACGGTGCCCCTATTTAAAGTGAATGCGACAGTCTCTAAAGCATAACCCCAAAAAGATAGCGGTAAGTCGGTAAGAGACATCATAGATTGCACCATGTCCAACAGAGTACAATTATGATGTTCGGACACACCGTTACACTGAGGTGTTCAGGCGGCGTTAGTTGTGAAACAATTCCACATTTCCTTAGGTGCGTGCCAAATTCGTGACTTAAATATTATCCTCCACGATATGCTCGTAAGAACTTTATTTTTCTGTCACGTTGATTCTCAACCTCATTCTGAAATTCCTTGAACGTTTCAAAGGTCTCAGACTTGTGTTTCATTAGGTAGACATACCCATATCTACTTAAGTCACCTGTGACGGTGAGAACATAACGATAACCACCGCGAGCTTCAACACTCATTGGACTGCACACATCAGTATGTATGATTTCCAACAAGTTGGTTGCTCCCTCCATTGTTCCAGGGAACGGAGTCTTGGTCATCTTGCCCAAAAGGCATGGTTCGCACGTGTCAAATGATTCATAATCAAGAGACTCCAAAAGTCCATCTGCATGGAGCTTCTTCATACGTTTGACACCAATATGACCAAGGCGGTAGTGCCACAAGTACGTGGGACTATCATTATCAACCTTACAGCTTTTGGCGTTCACACTATGAATATGTGTAACATCATGTTCGATATTCAATAAGAATAAACCATTGAGCAGCGGGGGATGACCATAAAACATTTCTCTCATATAAATAGAACGACCATTGTTCTCAGATTTAAATGAGTAGCCATCTCGCAATAAACGAGATCCAGATACAATGTTCAAGCTCAAAGCTGGTACTAAATAACAATTATTGAGGTTTAAAACTAATCGCGAAGTTAGATGTAGAGGTAGCGGGCCGACGGCGATCACATAGACCTTGGAACCATTCCCGAAGCGCATCGTCACCTCATCCTTCGCCAGTCTCTGCTTATTCCTCAGCTCCTGCTTTGAGTTACAAATGGGAGCAACCGCTCCGGTATCGAATACCCAGGAGCTACTACGAGCGCTGGTAAGGTACACATCAATAACATCTATATCACATATACCTTTGACGTTGCCGGCCTTCTTATCTGCTAAGTATTTGGGGCAATTCCGCTTCCAGTGACCTGTTCCCTTGCAATAAAAGCACTTAGTCTTAGGCTTGGGTCCATTCTTTGGCTTATTTCCGGCAACTGGCTTACCGGGCGCGGCAACTCCTTTGCCGTCCTTCTTGAAGTTATTCTTACCCATGCCTTTCTTGAACTTAGTGGTTTTATTCACCATCAACACTTCATGTTCCTTTTTGATCTCCACCTCCGCTGATTTCAGCATTGAATATACCTCGGGAATGGACTTCTCCATCCCTTGCATATTGAAATTCATCACAAAGCTCTTGTAGCTAGGTGGGAGTGACTGAAGGATTTTGTCAACGACCGCGTCATCTAGGAGATCAACTCCCAACTGAGACAAGCGATTGTGCAAGCCAGACATTTTGAGTATATGCTCGCTGATAGAATTATTCTCCTCCATCTTACAACTATAGAACTTGTCGGAGACTTCATAACTCTCGACTCGGGCATTAGCTTGGAAAACCATTTTCAGCTCTTGGAACATCTCATATGCTCTGTGCTGCTCAAAACGCTTTTGGAGCCCCGATTCTAAGCTGTAAACCATGCCGCACTGAACGAGGGAGTAATCATCACTACGCGACTGCCAGGTGTTCATAACGTCTTGAGTTGCTGGGAAAACGGGTGCATCACCTAGCGGTGCTTCAAGGACATATGCTTTCTTGGCAGCTATGAGGATGATCCTCAAGTTACGGACCCAATCCGTATAGTTGCTACCATCGTCTTTCAGCTTGGTTTTCTCTAGGAATGCTTTGAAGTTGAGGGCAACATTTACGTGGGCCATTTGATCTATAAGACATATTGTAAAGATTTTAGACTATGTTCACTGCAATTAAGTTCATCTAAACAAATTTAATGAACTCCCAGTCAGATAGACATCTCTCTAGTCATCTAAGTGATACATGATCCGAATCGACTAGGCCGTGTCCGATCATCACGTGAGACAGCCTAGTCTTCACCGGTGAACATCTTCATGTTGATCGTATCTTCTATACGACTCATGTTTGACCTTTCGATATTCCGTGTTCTGAGGCCATGTATCTACATGCTAGGCTTGTAAAGTCAACCCTAAGTGTATTGTGTGTTTAAATATGGCTTACACCCGTTGTATGCGAACGTTAGAGGCTATCAAATCCTATCATCACATGGTGCTTCAGAACAACGAACCTTAGCAATGGTGCACAGTTAGGGGGAACACAATTCTTGAAATTTTAGTGAGAGATCATCTTATTTATGCTACCGTCGTTCTAAGCAAATAAGATGTAAAACATGATAAACATCACATGCAATCAAATAGTGACATGATATGGCCAATATCATTTTGCTCCTTTTGATCTCCATCTTCGGGGCTCCATGATCATCGTCACCGGCATGACACCATGATCTCCATCATCATCTCTTCAAGAAGTTGTGTCACCAAACGTTACTTCTACTACTATGGCTAACGGTTAGCAATAAAGTCAAGTAATTACATGGCATTTTCAATGACACGCATGTCATACAATAAAATAAGACAACTCCTATGGCTCCTGCCGGTTGTCATACTCATCGGCATGCAAGTAGTGATTCCTATTACAAGAACATGATCAATCTCATACATCACATATATATATATATATATATATATATATATATATATATATATATATATATATATATATATATATGATTCATCACATCCTTTGGGCCATATCACATCACACGGCACATGTTGCAAGAACAAGTTAGATGTCCTCTAATTGTTGTTGCAAGTTTTTACGTGGCTGCTATAGGTTTCTAGCAAGAACGTTTCTTACCTACGCCAAAACCACAACGTGATATGCCAATTAACATTTACCCTTCATAAGGACCCTTTTCATCGAATCCTATTCGACTAAAGTGGGAGAGACAGACACCCGCTAGCGACCTTATGCAACTAGTGCATGTCAGTCAGTAGAACATGTCTCACGTAAGCGTACATGTAAGGTCGGTCCAGGCCGCTTCATCCCACAATACCGCCGAATCAAGATAATTCTAGTAGCGGCAAGTAAATTGACAAAATCTACGCCCACAACAACTTGTGTTCTACCCGTGCATAGTAACTACGCATAGACCTAGCTCTGATACCACTGTTGGGGATCATTGCAGAAATTCAAAAAAATTCTACGCATCACCAGCATCTATCTATGGAGTTACTAGCAACGAGAGGGGAGTGCATCTTCCTACCTTTGAAGATCGCGATGCAGAAGCGTTGCAAGAACGCGGTCCGTGGAGTCGTACACGAAGCGATTCAGATCGCGGCCGAATCCGATCTAAGCACCGAACAATGGTGCCTCCGCGATCAACAAACGTGCAGCCCGGTGACGTCTCCCGCGCCTTGATCCAGCAAGGAGAGAGGTAGAGGTTGGGGAAGAATCCGTCCAGCAGTAGCACGACGGCGTGGTGGTGGAGGAGCGTGGTACTCCCCCAGGGCTTCGCCAAGCTTCGCAGGAGAAGAGAAGGAGTTGGGACAGGGGGAGGGCTGCACCAGGGTTCAGGTATGGCTGCCCTCCCACCCCCTCTCTTTATATAGGCGCAAGGGAGAGGGGTCCGGGCCTCTAAGATAAGATCTAGAGGGGGGTGGGGGCGGCCAGGTGGGGGAAACTTGCCCCCCAAGCAGGTGGGCACCCCCACCCCTAGGGTTTCCCAACCCTAGGCGCCTTGGGCCCTTGGGGGGGGGGGCGCACCAGCCAACCAGGGGCTGGTTCCCCCCTTACTTGGTCCACTTGGCCCACCGGGGTAGGTGGCCCCATCCGGTGGACCCCGGGACACCTTCCGGTGGTCCCGGTACAATACCGGTGACCCCGAAATCACTCCGGTGACCAAAATATGACTTCCCATATATAAATATTTACCTCCGGACTATTCTGGAACTCCTCATGGCGTCCGTGATCTCATTCGGGACTCCAAATAATATTCGGTAACCACGTACATTCATTCCATATAACCCTAGCGTCATCGAACCTTAAGTGTGTAGACCCTACGGGTTCGGGAATCATGCAGACATGACCGAGACATCTCTCGGGCCAATAACCAATAGCGGGCTCTGGATACCCATGTTGGCTCCCACATGTGCCACGATGATCTCATCGGATGAACCACGATGTCAAGGATTCAATCCATCCCGTATACGATTCCCTTTGTCTACCAATATAGTACTTGCCCGAGATTCGATCGTCGGAATACCGATACCTTGTTCAATCTTGTTACCGGCAAGTCTCTTTACTTGTTTCGTAACACATCATCACGTGACCAAATCCTTAGTCACATAGAGCTCATTATGATGATGTATTACCGAGTGGTCCCAGAGATATCTCTCCGTCATACGGAGTGACAAATCCCAGTCTTGATTCATGCCAACCCAACAGATACTTTCGAGGATACCTGTAGTGTACCTTTATAGTCACCCTGTTATCTTGTGACGTTTGGCACACCCAAAGTATTCCTACGGTATCCGCGAGTTGCACAATCTCATGGTCTAAGGTAAGGATACTTGACATTGGAAAAGCTTTAGCATACGAACTACACGATCTTGTGCTATGCTTAAGGTTGGGTCTTGTCCATCACATCATTCTCCTAATGTTGTGATACCGTTATCAATGACATCCAATGTCCATGGTCAGGAAACCATAACCATCTATTGATCAACAAGCTAGTCCACTAAAGGCTCACTACGGACATGTTGTGGTCTATGTATTCACACTTGCATTACGATTTCCGGATAATACAATTATAGCATGAACACTAAACAATTATCATGAACAAGGAAATATAATAATAACCATTTTATTATTCCCTCTAGGGCATATTTCCAACATAAAGGGACCGCATCGAGTGGCATTTTTGTACTAATAGATTTTTTGTATGGACTGAAGTACATCTCTCTCTTTTTAGGGTGTCTGGGTGTGTGGCGTGGTGCTTGTGTGTGTGGGAAATAGAATAACCGCATTACACCTGTCAAACGAGCGCACTACCGCGTTAGCGCGAGGCCATGCCGGGGGGAGGGTGGTCGGGAGCCCCCATCCCCCATCCCAGCGAGGCCGAGCCAGGAACGAGCCATAGCAGGCAACGACGCGGCGTGTCATGGTGTCGCATGCGGAGGCGAGTCCGTAACATGACTTGCCCCCGCACCGCACCGCACTGAGGGGCATAGTTGTACTGACACATCTTCCTTGTATGGACTTGCCCCCATTATCTTATTTTTTTAGGGGAAAAACCCGCACCACACCGAGGGGCATAGTTGTACTGACACATCTTCCTTGTATGGACTTGCCCCCATTATCTTATCTTTTTTAGGGGAAAAACCCGGACCGCACTGAGGGGTATAATTGTGTTGATAGATCTTCCATGTATGGACTTGCCCCCATTATCTTATCTTTTTTAGGG
>LR738712.1:199818150-199852332 GCA_902687465.1 Secale cereale
GGGGGAGGGACCCCCCTCCCCATCCCGGCGAGGCCGAGCAAGGAACGACCCATAGCAGGCGACGACGCAGCGTGACATGGTGTCGCATGCGGAGGCGAGTCCGTAACATGACTTGCCCCGGACTGCACCATGGGGCATTGTTGTACTAACACATCTTCCTTGTATGGAGTTGCCCCCATTGTCTATCTTAGGGGTGTGTGGGTGCTTGTGTGGGGGGGGGGGACTGGATAACCGCACTGCGCCTGTCAAACAGAATAACCGAGGGGCATAGTTGTACTCACACATCTTCCTTGTATGGACTTGCCCCCATTATCTTATCTTTTTAGGTGAAAAACCCGCACCGCACCGAGGAGCATAATTGTACTGACACATCTTCCTTGTGTGGACTTTCCCCTTTTATCTTATATTTTTTAGGGGAAAAACACGCACCGCACCAAGGGGCATAGTTGTTTTGATACATCTTCCTTGTATGGACTTGCCCCTATTATCTATCTTAGGGATGTGTGGGTGTGTGTGTGGTGGGGGGGGAACAGAATAACCACACTGCGCCTGTCAAACAAGCGCACTGCCATATTAGCGCGAGGCCGAGCCGAGGGGGAGGGACCCCCTCCCCCATCCCGGCGAGGTCGAGCCAGCACCATTATGAATTATTACTTCATTTGTACTTTTTTGATAATTTTTATAGTACTATTGTGACTTATATTTGTACTCTAGCCGTTTGTTTTCTCCCTTTAATTAATTATTTAATTTTTGCTATTATCTTTGGTAACTGCCCAGAGATAGTGGGCTTTGTCACGATTGTGGGCTTTAGCCGTCGGTTTTCTCCCACTCACCTGTTAACCTCCGCTCTCCCCCATTCCGCTCTGCTCCCCTCCACAAATCGATTCCTTCTTCGTTCCCCTCTTCTTCTCTTCTCGCATAGAAGTTGCTTCTCCAGTTTCGCTGCGGGAGCGTCGGCCGGCGGGTTGAATCCCAGGGGCGAAGGTCTGGGTGCTCTGTTTGCTCCTTTTGCTCTGCCATCGGCTGCCCTTGCGTCCCCTTGTATACATATTGTCCCTCTATTTCTAAGCTATTGCTCTCTTGTTGTCTCAGGTTTGATTCACTAGGGTTCCTTTGCTCTTGAAGAAACGGTTTGCGACAGTGATACTGGATTCCGTGGCAGATTTTTGTGTTTGCTGGAAAGAGATTTTCTTTGTATGGCATGCTTCATTTCTAAAATAGGTTGGAGCCCTATTTTTTTCATCTGTCTTGCAGATCTGGTTCGGCAGATTTCAGGACTGCAAATCTCAATGGGTACATCATCCAGTCCAAACAAGTTGAATGCAGGTAATTTTCCATGTAATTTGGATGATGTTTTAACAGATCTGGTTTTTAAGTTGTATTGGTGTTGTTGTATCGACTTTATGAGTTGTATGTATTTTGATAGGTGTCAAATTTTCCCTGGAATGTGTGGTGTATATAATTTTGGCGGTTGATGTGACCTGCAGACAGGTTGTAGTACTGATCACCATGTGTTGTTTGAACTGATGTCCTGGCATTTGAATAGGTTGTAGTAGTCAGTGAAGAACTACTATGATGTTGAAAGAGCTGTCATTTTGAAGTTTGTTGTGCCAGTGGTGGGGTGATATTGTTTTATTTTGTGCACTTGTAGTGTTCATATAGTTTAATTGATTGCTTCTTGATGTACTTTTTTTTGCTAATTATGATGTTGTTGCAGATGTTGGAGTACTGGTGCCTCATGATTCTGACAAATTAGAAAACTTTCAAGATCTTGTGAATGTTATTTTTGAGACACCAAATCATCTAGAAGAACTTGCAAATGTTGCTGGTGTTTCCCTTATATTTGCTCATTTTTATCAGCCTTGAATACATAAATATGCTTAGCTACATGAGTTGTTCCTTTTGTTTGTATCTGATGCTATGCGCTTTATTTATCTTGTCTGTTTAATGTTAATTGTGTTTTAATTTTATATGCGCGTGTTTATGTTATTGGTTTATGTAGTTAATGACAGCCATGGTGCTCCTGAGAACATTGCTGATGTTGTCAAAGATATTAATGATGGAATGTATTCTCTTAATGTTGATGATGGTGATGACAGCTTGCAGCTGTCTATTACTCAGTCACAGAGTGTTGATGGCACTGAGCCTGTTACTCAGGCTGAGGATGTTCCTATGCAGTAACAGCTCAAGGATGAAAGGATAGAAATAAGAAGCGTGATTTCTAGAGGAGAAATGAGTTGGAACGTCGTCAAAAGGCTGCTTGCATGCAACGAAGCAATGAGGATGTTTCTCAAGCTCCTAAAGGTGTAATTCATGAAGGTGGTGACGCGGCCTTTTCAACTGTCGATGCTGGATCTCATGGAACTGACATGCATGTGAAGACAAACCTGTTGCAGACTCATTTGACGCAAGTGTTTACTCATGATGCAGTTAAGGAGAAGAAAGTTGTTTTTAAGAGGAAGATGTCAGATCGAAATCTTGATGGCACACAGAGGTGTAGCCCACCTGTGAAAGCTGGTTCCCAACCTGGTAAAAGCAAAGCTGATGGGGATAGTGTTGTTGTGAAGATTGCTCCAAGAACACTTGGTGGCTCTCCTGTTCGTCGGAGTCCAAGAGTTTTGACAAATAAGAATCCTTCTTCGTCTCCTCTTCCAGAGCGCTCTTTTTTCAAAGAAAATAAGAAGTGTAAAGTTGCTCCTGCGAAGATGAACAAAAGTGTGAAGAAGCTTGCTCGTGTCGAAGCTGAAGATGTTGTATCTGAAGAAGATGATATCGAAGTTGATTGTGAAGATCAATTTGCAGTTGTATGTGTTTGTACTGTATGTGACTTACTAGTTGTACTTGCAATGATTTAATTGTTTCTGGGCTGCTATGCTGTCCAGGTGAGCCTAGTCATTGTTTGCATCAATTGAGGGTGGTACAGATATTGTTTTAAGAGTTGAACTTGTTCAGTCTTTTCTTTTTTCTACTTGCCTTCATATGCTTGTTTTGTTTTCTATATTCATTTATTTAAGCTGTGGCTTCTTTATTTTCATTTACAGCCTGTTAGCGTTATGAGTCCAGTTAAGCTGGTGGGAGGCAATGCCGGAGAAGTTGATTTGGATGAAGGTGACCAACGGTGATTAAACTTAATTGTGCGATGTTCGTTGGGAGAGGTTGAATCTTGTGCAAAATGGCTTGAGACTCGCCATGTGGCTAGGGTTCATGCAACTGGTTTTGGTTCTATCTTCAAGTGGAAGGTGAAGTCTAATATTTCCCGCTCTCAAATGAGAGCTTTGTACCTGAGCATAGATCCTGATACGATGACTCTTGACATGGGTGAGGCTAATAGGAAGCTTCGCATCACTAGCGATGGCATACAACAATTATTTGGGTTCCCTCGTGGTGGTCGTTATGCACCAAGGCCGCCAGAGGACGGATATGACGACGCTCTGATGAAGTTAAGATCGGAGCTTGACATTAGCAGGAACAAATATATCAAGACAAAGGATTTGAGGGATAGGCTCAGGGTGCTTGTCAAGGATCCTAGCAAAGATGAACTTGCTCTAAAAGTGTTCTCCATTATTGTGTTTATGAAGGTTGTGTTGCCTGGTGCCGGTCCACGTGTTTCCAGAGAGGCAGCAATGTTTGAGGGTAGCGTCATTGAGGACATGGCTAATATGGATTATTGCCAGCTAATGGTTGATAAGCTTAGAAGGGATGTTGTCAGGTACCAAGATGGTGTTACCATGGGGAAGGCAATCACAGGCTGTGCTATAGGGCTTGTACTAATGTACCTTGACTGCCTTATCTGTGGCAAGACTGCGGAGCCTGACATGTGAGTCCCCCACATATGTTTCATCGATCCTGTCAAGCTTTCCGATCTGGTTGATGCCAATTTGATAAAAAGGGCAACGCAGATCCAAAGACTTGGGTGTTTGGGAACCTTCCGGTTAGTTTTATTTCTTTTGTGTCTTCCAGACCTTTATTTATTTAGGTATAGCTATTTTTGCTGGAGTGAACATGCGTACCGCAGAGTTATCTGTTTAGATTTTGTCATTTCTTAAGCTTTGTGAGGTTTGGGTACGATTTTTAGTACTGTTGTTTCATGTGTGGTTGAACTGAATATCTTTGTTCAACTGGCCTGTTGGTAAATACTAACAAATTGGCACTGACAGTTAAAGATTGATAGTGCTGTTGATTTTAATATGATAATATGATTTTATTTTTTCCCGTGTGTTTCATTGATTAATTAACTCTTTTCCCCTTGTTTGTAGTGGAAAAATCAAGATGAGGTTGTTTTCTTTGAGTGTATAAAAGGCTAGTCCTGGAGATGCCGTCGTCTCAGGTTCCCAAGATTTCATCTCTGCACGGTGAGTTGAGAGGTGGCCGTGGTGTTGAGGGTGCTGGTTATCTTCACCCTGGCCCTAGTTATGCTAGTACTTCACAGAGGCAGGTTTTTGGTATTGATGTTGTTGTTTCTGCGTTGGAGCGCGCAGAGCATATTTTTAGTAATGTTTGTTCTGAGTTGCAAAAGGTTCCAACTACAGTTGAGCGTCCGAGCTGTATCAATAGTATCCTTCCTGAAGGTCATCAATTTAATGCTGAGGAAGCAGTGGACTATATTGAGACGGAGAGAATTTTAATTGGTGGTATGCGTGACGGTGCTGCTGATCTATTTCAGAGCTTGGTTCGTCTGTTGAACAACATGAAGCATTTCAAAACTATGCAAGACTCTCACTGCAAGCAATATGAAGAAAGTGCAAATGTTGTTATCAAGCAGTTTGAGCAGGTTGAGGCTG
Organism: Secale cereale; assembly: GCA_902687465.1. Taxonomy (NCBI): domain Eukaryota; kingdom Viridiplantae; phylum Streptophyta; class Magnoliopsida; order Poales; family Poaceae; genus Secale; species Secale cereale. The sequence continues at coordinate 199,822,932 of LR738712.1, forward strand.
CTGCTACCGATAGCAGGGCTGGTGATGGTACTGAGGCTAATATTTCTGATCACCATACAAATGATGTTGGCTTGGAGCACCCTGTTGTTGATGTAAATCAGTCCTTGGTGTTTGCAAATATTACTATGTTGTTCTACTGTCAGTATTGTAGTTGAACCTCCTCATCTTCATCTGTTTATTATTTTTTCTTTCATACAGGATGATGCTGCTGCCACCGACGGCATGGCTGGTGATGGTACTGAGGCTAATGTTTCTGATCACCATACGAATGATGTTGGTTTTGAGCACCCTATTGTTGATGTGAGTTAGTCCTTGGTGTTTGCAAATTTTACTATGTTGTTCTCCTGTCAGTATTGTAGTTGAACTTCCTCATCTTCTTCTGTTTATTAATTTTTCTTTCATGCAGGAGACTAGTCATAATGCTAAGGCTGCTATTGACTATGGAGTTAATGATCCATCTACTGATAAGTGCAAGGTTATTTTTATTTTTATTGTGTTTATACATATATTTTGAATTTTCATGCGCACCAATGTGCCTTACATGTTCATTTTTCTATCGCACACCATTAAGAGTTTGTAGGTGATACCTAGGTTTTTGTTACTGTGGTTTAATTCCTTATGTTTATTGTTGCTAATAATAGCATTGTTTTTTTGCTTCATTACTATGAATTAGGGTCCTGCTGTTGGCGGCGAGCCTTGTTCGACCATTGGTGATGTTCCTTTTAATGTTAGCAGCAGCAAGATCGATGATGTTGCTGTGAATGCTTCTAAGTTTTGTTTTTCTATGCACCTCCTGCTAGCTTATTTTTTATTGTTAGTTTTGCTCATATTATTCACTAAATTTTTATTTTTTTCAGATGACTGATATTCAGCGTGAGGTTGTCGTTAGTGGTGGAGATGATGCTCGTGGTGTTCCATTGAGTAATGGGCGCGATGTTGGTACCAAAGTTCCTGATGAGGATATTGGTACTGCTAGCATACTTGATGCCAAATCGTCTGGTGTTGGTATTACTGGGAATGAAAATCTTTCTGTTTGTGAAGATTTGCCGCCGGAAAATTTCCCGCCTGGAGGGCTTGATTACGGTTATGCGTTGCAAGATGCCTCTAGTGTGGAGGAGGTGCCATCCGTGGATGATGGTTTACTTCTGTCGATTTCTTTTGTTCCCTTGATGCAGGAGGCGCTCCTGTCGTCCTAGGATTTTCTTTCTTCAGACCCTGAAAGCGTAGCCATATTTGTGTCCTCACAAGATCTTCCATCGTCAAACCCTGAAACTGGAGGCATGTTGTTGTCATCACAGGAATTCCCATCGTTAAACGCTCATAGTGCAGGTAAGGACTTGTAAATGAGGCGTACTTCTCATTTATGGCATTTTGGACATGTTCACTTGTAGTGCTTGAATATTATTTTTCTTCTTTTTCTGCATGCAGACGGCGCTAATGTTGTTAAGGTTGATTTGTTTTTCTTCGACGTTACAAGGTCGCGCACGAACCGTACGAAACGGTTAGTTTGGGATTTTGCCCGTATCATTTTCATATCTTTTTCTTTCTCTCATATGACTATTGTTGTTATTGTAGTAGTTTTAATTCATGTCATCTTTTGTGCTTTCCTAGTGACAAGCCGATGTTTCAAAATAAAGAATGTGATGCCAGTGTTGGCACTATTGCTAAAGCGTTTGTCGCCACCGGCATGCTCAACTCAGACAGTGCTGACTTTTTTTTTATATTCTCTATTTCATAAGTACCGAGACACTGACAAGTTGATAGTGCCCAGATGGGTGACGGTCAATATTTTGCTTTGTAGATAGGATGACAAGTTATTTTGGCAATTTTCTGACTGTTGTTAATCATTTTTGTACAACAGACCAAGATCCGTGATGGACATATTGATGCCAATGTGCTACAGTGGTTCACGAGATCAGGAGTTGATGGTTTTGACCAAGTAGGTGAACTTGAACTTTTTGTACTCATGAACTATAACTATCGTGTTTTCTTGCAAGTTTGGGAGGTGGGGAATGAACTATAACTGATGGTTTTACCCCTATACTTATGAATGATGTGTGCTTCTTTTTTTAAAGTTGCACTTATTGTCGCAAGGAAATTAAATTGATATGTTTGTTGCAAGTTTGGGCGCTGGATATAAACTTGAGTAGCATTTATTTTTTTGTAGTGGGTTGCTTACTCAATTAGAACTTATGATTATCTGATTTCAATTTCCCTATATTATTTATTGTTTTGGAGCCTGAATATTTTGTTTCATTATTATTTGTTAAATTCATTTTTTCTCCGCGAATTTTTTCTCAGCTTCTTTTCCCTACTTTTGATCCGCCGTCATTTGCGGCTGCCCTGAAGCCTACTGAAGAATCTGGGCATTGGTGTTTGTTGTTCTGAATTTGAGGTTCTGTCGTTTCTGATTTACTCCGCGATGAAACCTGGAGTGATGTAATTACATTCATAAGGACTATGACAGATAACATAAAGAATCTTTGGAGGGAGTCCAGCATAGACAGGGCCAAACCGTTCTCGCCGGCGCATATTGATGCTTTCTCTTGCGAGTTTGTGTGGGTGCCGCAGCAGAAAACGCGTGAGTATCAGTTTTTAATGATTTTTTTTGTTGTTTTCGTTGGTGGGAGGATGGTGTTCCTATTTTCTCAATTTTTTTTGTACCCTTTTGTATTTTATTTTGTTAACAGGCATAATTGTGGATTCTTTATGCTACAAAATTGCAAGGCCTATCATTGCCGAGAGGATGGTGTGATTGAAATGTTGGATTAAAGCCATGAAGACATTTTTGACATTAGAAATACTTTGCTGTATACCTGCGCAACTAGCGATGTGTTTGATGTTGACTTCCGGGGTTTGTTTGGCATCGAAACCTGTACGTATGCGTGACCTTTTTAATTTTTTTGTATCTTGTACTTCTTTTTGATAAGTATTGTCATGAATTATGTATTTGAAGTTACCCTTGACGCGGTCTTTTTTTTGCAGGTGAGTGGCTGGATCTTGGTGAGCATGACTACATGATCTTTGGCAGCCAGTTCTCGGAGCTCAAGCATGTAGCTATTGATTTTAGCCAGGGGCGTTCTCTCGAAAAGACAAGATCTGGTGTTATGAAGGGGCGATTGGGAGCTCTGAAAGGTTCTATGGCTGCTTGTGCAGAGAGCCCCTCTACACCCAAGAATCCCATTATGGAATTGATAGATAGCGATGATGATGCGTTTGACAATATTGCTGGCATGGGAAGAGTCACCAGGAGCGCTGCTGCCAAGGGTTCGCCCCCCCTTGCTAGAATAGTGGCCCGTAGAGCTGGTTTTTCTAGGAAGGATCCTGCATTGGAATCTGGCAATGTTACAAGCACGAAGCGTGCACCCAGAGGTCCTATAAAGTTTTGCTCCCATGTGCAGCAGCTTCACCCTCATAAATTCCCTCACTTGGACAAGGCTCGCTAGTTGTATAATCTGTTGCTTAGTGATGAAGTACTTGAGAAGTATGCCGAGTGAGTATCTCTCATTATGTTTCCTCTTATTTTCTTCTGTTGTTTCTAACTACTAGATAAATATGACCTAAACTGTTCCTTTTTATGCAACTTGAACTGCTATGAATGCCTTATCTTGCTTCCCCTGCTTTTTGTTCTTGTGTGTGCTGAAGTAATGCATTCTGAATGATACCTCAGCCTGATGATAACGTAACTAGCTTCACTAGAAAATGCACCTGGGAAGTTTTTGCACCTGGGCAAATGATGGAGGGTGATATAATGGACTTCCTCATTCTTGATTGGAAGAAAGATCCCGATAAAAATGCTGATTTTGCGTCTGGAAAAAGGGTATAGCTGCGTCCATATTTCATCACACAAATTAATCAGATCGTTTGTTTTCTGTTAAACAAGACTATCATTTGTTTACGAGTTTTAATAATACTTTGCCTGTTGATCCTTTCTCCCTGTCTATTTCTTTTTGCTTAAGAGATATTGCACCGGTTGAATTAAATGACTTGAATAAGATGACAATCCTCAAAAAAAATAGCTTGAACGGATTAAGAATGGAATTATGAATCTTCAACACTCCGGATATGAATATCAAGAGGAGAATGATTAATTGGTGCAACGGAATAAGAAAGCATTATGAAATGAGGAAAAAGGATAAGATCAACACCGAAATCTTGAATTACATACACCGACAGAATTAGAGAACAAAAGAATGATGAACTTGAAGCTCTTGAGCATCTACACGATAAATCACCGGATAAGAACATTGAAGGAAAAGAAAGAAGAAACCTCTCATGAATAAAATGGATATTTCATTTGAGAATTTCTGGCTCCAAAAAGAGAAGGGAGGGAGGGTGGGTAAAACAAAGACAACTTGAGATGATTGAAACAGACAAATCGTCAGATTTCTCAACGACGTCCGTATGGAATAACTTGAAGAGAAGGCACACCGGTTGAAAAGAATTAACATGAAGATCTCGATGGTCAAGAAGAATTAGCACTCCCATAGAAATATGAGAATACCGATTAAGAAAGGTATGGAATCAACATTTGACATCGAAGCAACTCGAATACCAGAATCAAAACAAGAACAAATGATAGATGTGTAGCAGCCTAATCTTCACAATATCATTCGAACAGAGACTTGAACAAATGAATTCCGCAGGTACATCAACTAGTCGAGAAGCCACTTGGAGAACAAAAAGTAAATAAAAAAGGAACAAGGAACAAATAGAACAAATACAAGATAGAAGCTTCGTTCGACATCTTCTTGCTGAAAGCTCATGGAACGTGTTACAAAAGGGTTTTGTCATCCCCGGATCAGCATAGCCAAGGACCCTTTAAGATGCAACTCTCGATTAGAACAAGTCCATAAAACCACTTCACTCAATGTAGAACCCCAAACTTCATATCGTGCATCCGTTTGAAGAATGCCTAGAACTACTAGATGAACCCACCTATAGATTTCCGAAAGTTTCCAGTTATGCAATCAGGTGTTGGGGATACACGGGAAGCACCGCGCAATCAACTCTAAACCTACGTCCAGGTGTATCCATCCTTCAACACATAACCAGTCTTTCTCGGAAACTATGTACCTCGGACCTTCGAAAAGCATCCACTATAACAAGCTATGGCAATACTCTCGAACTACCTCCCCAGTACTGGGTGATGTCGGGGTTATCTTGCCACTGGCCGTATAGGAGATATTTTCGATGTCGGCCGTCTTAAGTATTTAGTACTGCCGCGAAATGCTTGTGACAACAATACCCCGAAGCTCAACTCCCCGGGAACAGGAGGCATCGAGAACAATATCCTTGTCATAAGAACATCGAAACAATCCCAGAATACTCGCGGGATTCCTAAAAAAATAATTTGTGCAATTTTTGAAGATAGGAGAGACAAGAGTAGTCGTCAGGAGTCCTCACCAGAGAGAAAAGAGATGAGGAGCAAAATAAATCCTACTCTCCGATATATATAGGACTCAAAAAGTTTTTCAGTGTGTGCCTAGACTCGACCGTCAACGATTCGATCAATCAGTGGGGGCTTCTAGGTCGGAGAATGCTCTGATACCAACTTGTAATGCCCAGGATGGGACTATATCTCCTACGTGTCGAGGCACGACTTAAAGATATAAGCCCATCCTAGAATGATCTCAAGTTTGGTATCTTTGCACGACTCATGTAAAAGAGGGATTAAAATGCAAAAGGAGATAGTTGGCTCACACTCGCCACTTCACACAATACATTACATAAGCAAAACATCATTCAGAACATCACAACCCGACTACGGGTGAAGATCCAAAAGAAAGATACCAAAACAACATAAAGCCACAGGTCAGGATCGAATCCTAGTAGAAACCACTACTGATCGTCGAAACGTCACAAGCAAACGGCCACGCTCTTCATCGAACTCCTGGTGAAGAACTGATACAACTCCTGCATCAAACTCGGCTGAACCTGCATCTGGTGTGGTGAAGTAACTGTGAGCCACAGAGGACTCAGCAATCCCGTTCCCGGGTAACACGACTATTTAAGCCTTGGGTGAGGACAAGGCTGAAGAAAGAACGAGAGGTGAAGGAACAACAAGAGTCTGCAGCAGCAACTAGCACTAACTTACGTAATAGAGAGCGAGAAGAGAAGAGCATCGGTCGAAAGATGATCACGAAGTGATCCTAACTAAAGCCGGTCAAACATAACCCCACCGTGTTCAACTCCCGAATCCCTATTCGGAAATTGACAGTCACGGTACACACGCTGGTAGTGTATTAGAACATTGTGTCAAGTTATCTACAACCGGATATTAACAAGCTCCCATCTGCCACATAACCGCGGGCACGACTTTCGAAAGTTCAAACCCTGCAGGGGTGTTCCAACTTGACCCATTACAAGCCCACGATCCGCGGAGTCGCAACTGCATAGGTGGGAAGACCCGAGTATTCTCGGAATCCCGTGCTCGAGTTAAACCGAACTAAGGTAAGGCTAATCCAGAAAATCCTCCCGGCGTGTCGACACCCTGATAGGTAGCCGCGCGTATTTAGTCTCAGGACACGACCGGATGGGCGATTCTACAGGTTTTTACCAAACCTTGAGTTTCCTCGAGGTGGCCCCGCAGACTCCCCGTTTCGGACCAACACTCATGTGGAGCACTGGCCCGGGGTTGTGGAATTAAAATAAAAGAGGGTTCGCAAGGCCCTTATGCAAGTTTTATTAGTTTGTTATTAGGCAAATAGTACCAATGTTGGGACTTGCTGGAAAAGACTTAGCACTTAGCGGTTTATCAAGGGGGTCCCATACACCCCAACCGTGTTAGGAACGCATAATCAAGGAACATAACACCGGTTTATATGGTTCCTAACGGCATGAGTGGAACAAAACACCAAGCAAAAGGCTTAGCCTTCCACCCTTGCCAGTATATAGATGATTTCATTTTTAAGCATTTACATAGTGTGATATAACCCAACCAAACTTCAACATGAAGCAAGCATCTTCAATCTTCACCTGCAACTAGCAATGTTATAAGAAGGGCTGAGCGAAGCGTACTTAGCCAAGCAACGGTTTGCATAGGTAGGTTGGTTAAACAGGGCAATGGTTACAAGTAGGAGGCTGACAAGAAGATCATGGGCATCGAGGCAAAACCATAGAGCGATACTCTAGCAATAGGAAAAGATAGTAATGTTATCGGGGTTCGGTCATCTTGCCTGGGATTCCACAAGGAAGAAGAACGGATCCACGAAGTAGACGGAGCAACACAGTCGAGCGAATCCTCACAACTCCGGAACGAAACCGAAGCTAACAAGAGAAGCAACCGGAAAGAAACAAACAACACGGTAAACATACAAGAATATACATGGCATACGATGCACAAACAAGAATGATGCACGTCCGGTTTAAATATGCATGGCATGGCAAGTGCACAAACAAATCTACAAGTTAAGTGGAGCTCAATATGCAATGAGTTGCATATTGACGAAACACCACATTTAATTATTTAATTGACTCTCGTTTACTACAAGACAAGATTAAATGTTTTTAACATGGCAAGAGGTGAAGCATAATAAAACTACACTATTAAGACATTTTAAATGGGGCCGGAAAAGAACAACAACATGTCCGGAAAAATCCCCATGAGCATGTTTAATAATTATAAGCAAACAACAATTAAACATTGAAAGGTTGTTAACATGATGCGGATGACATGCACAAGTTTTATGCAAGTTTTATTAAAAGATTAACAAGAAGATGAAGCATTTGTCACCGTGGTGGAAGGAAAGGGTGCCACGGTAACATTTCCGAGAATGATGCCACGGCAACATATCGGTACCGGTATCTCGTTGCGAGACCGGTGCAAAAGGTAAGATGGCGTGAGCGAGTCAAACGAGATGAAAGGTGGGGCGATCCCGTCAGCGGGTTCCCACGAGTCGGCAACGAGGCAACCGAGGAACATGACAAAAGGTCGAAACGGGCACGGAGCACACAAGGGAAACATTTCATACAACCACAACAAGCATTCCACGAGTCATCCACGGGGTCGTCTCGTTATACTTTTGTAGCGATCGTTCTCGAAAGGTCGGGGTACACGGGGCGACGGTAGTGGTACATGCCGTAGAGGGAAGTAGTTGTACTCGCGGTCTTCGGCGACGGTAGTCGTTCGGGCGTCGCGTGTCATGGTACTTGAGACGTCGGGGTACACGTTATGTAGTGGTACTTGGTCTCGGCGACGGTAGGGGTACTTGGTGTTTCCGGGCGTCGGTAGTCGTTCACGTATGTAGTGGTACTTGTTCTGTAGCCGTTCACGAGCTCGTTTTTCCGTAGATGTTCAGTCATCGTTATGTAGTTGTACTCGTTTCTTCTGTCAAAACAGTAGCACGGCAACACAACAAAAGAACAACACAACAAAAACACGAAACACAGCAGCACGGGGGCGACGAGACCATGCAGCGGCACGGCGAGCTGGCGAGACCGTTGGGCAGAGCAGCTCGGCAGCGGCCTTGCGGCCAGGAACTCCTGGTGGTCTTCGACGGCGGCAGGGCGCGGCTCCCTGGGCGGAGGCGGAGAGGCGCAAACGGGACGGAGGGGCTCGGGCGTCGCGGGACCAGAGGACCTGGCCTTAGCAGAGGAAGGGCGGTGTCGAAGGCAGGAGGCAGGGCGGCTCCTGGCCGGCCTTGGCGTTGAGGACGGAGGGAGGCGGCTCCGGGCGGCCGGGCGACGAGAGGGCGCAGGGAGGAGCAGCGGGCTTCGGCCCTGGCGATGCGGAGAGGAGGGGCGCACGGAGACGGCGCTGCACGAGGAGGACGGCGGGCGTGGCCGCTGCGGCCTAGGGCCCCTGGCGCGGGAGGACCGGCTGCGGGTCCTCTGGAGGCGAGGGCCTGGCCGGCGGGGCGGCTCCCCTGGCCGGCGCTGGAGAGGAGGAGCCAGGCGCGGGCTGGATGGGCGGCCGCGGCTGCGGTGCTTTGCGGAACGAGAGGGAGGCCTCGGGCCTGGAGGCTCGGGAACGCACGGCGCGCGGCGAGGCAGAGGTCTGGGAAGGGGATCGGGAGAAGGGGCTCGAGGGGAACGAGGGTTCGGGAGCGATGCGGTTTAGATCGAGGGAGAGAAGAGATCGGCTGCGAGGAGGGAAGAGGCTGGCGGCGCATCGGGAAGGAGAGGGCGACGGGATGAGGCTCAGCTAGCGCTAGGGTTTGGTGGAGGCCAGATGGGCTGCGGCCTGGGGGATGGTGGAGCTGGGCCTTGAGGCCTGGGAAGGAGGAGAGGGAAGGCTGGGCCGGCTGAGAGGGAAAGGAGGAAGCCTCTCTCTCTTTTTATAATTTTTCTGCCACTTCCAAAACAGATAAAAAACCAAGAAGAAAAGAGAAGAAGGAGGGGGGTTAGGGCAAAAGTTAGCACAAGGAATATTTTTCTCGGTCATCGTAAAAAGAGCACGGTCCGAGAAAAATAGAAAAGGCGTGATCGGAAGAAATAATTCAAACTTATTTGAATTTAATCAAATGGGTTTGAACTAAGACTTGATTAAGGAAGTGTCCAAAAATGTTCAAATTTTTAGGAGGAACCTCGATAAATAGGAAAAGAATTATGGGGAAGGTTTGAAGGTGAAACTTGAATTAAAGAAGCATGGGGAATATTGCAAGTGTGTTACGGTGATCCCAACCAATTGGAATATTTTAAATATAGCTCCCTAAATATTGAGAGGCTTTTATATGTTTTAAAGAGAAGACATTCTTCCCTCGATTTAAATGGACCGAAGGTCCACACGATTTATTTAGTTGCAAAAATTAATGAGATGATGGCATGATGACATGATGCAATGCAAAAATATAAATAACACAAGCAAAATAAAACACACGGGAGATCCCGGAACATCTGGAATCTTCTGGAACGTCGGTCTTCGGGCGTCACAGGCTTGTTGCAGGTTGTGCTTGACTGTACATTTTACGGTGATGAAGATAAAGAGTTTAATGTGGAGAGTGCAGCAAGAGATTTTATGAGCTATGTTAAAGATGAGGAAGACTTGCTCACTTCCGCCCTTGTGAGTTCTACTAGCTGATTTTTGGTTTTATTTTTTTGATGTGATGCTGGTTTTTATTTTGAATATTTAATATCTCATTTTTGGTCATTTATTTTTAGATCATGATGCCTCTATTCAAACCTATGATTTTACCAAAGGATAGGATAGTGAACCACTTTTCCTTATATGTCATGAATTGGTACTGAAGTAGCGTCGACATCCTTGACTCTTAGCCTTATCTGAAGAACCATCGTCCTTCAAAGAACACCTATCATAAAGACTGGGAGAAAATTGTGAGTTACATTTATTATCTGTACTGGATTAATTCTTCCGCATCTTTGTTTTTGCTTTTCTGAGACCTGTAAATGTGTTGTTTCTTTTCTTTTTTACAGATCTCTTGATTGGTCCAAGTAATGAAGGCTGTGTATGGTGATGCTCAGTACAATGCGAGCAAGCAGCCCAAATGGGCGGTTTTTGCAAAGCAACCAACGTATGTCAAGGTTCCACTTCAAGGGACGAATGAATGTCGCCATTATACTCTGAAGTACGCGGGATCCTATGATGGTGAAAAGATCATTGAGAACATTCATAATAATGATGTGGGTTCTAGTTGAGCTTTTCACTTTTTCTGTGTTTGGCTGATTGTGTATTCTTGTTTTTATGTGTCATGATTTTTGATAATTTGTTTTATTGTTTTGCAGCCTCGTATTCTTGATTGGAAAGCTGAGGATCTGTATAGAGTTGTGTTCAACCGGAATAACCAACTTCTGGTGACGGAGCTTCCTGAGGAGTTTCAGGCTTTGGCTCCTGGTGCATAGAAGAAATGGTCATCATTTGCGTAGTGAAATGGATAGTTGTGTGATATATCTCTTGAAAGCATTGTAGGCTTTGTTTGTAGTGTTTGGATGTCAGGTCAAGTACTATGTAATAACTGGCATATTTTGTGTTGTGTTTAAGTGTGGCACAATGTTTAACATTTTTTTTCGCATGATGATAGTGTGGTCGAATAGTTGTTTCACTTGTGTATGCTTCATCGGGAATTCGTTTTGGTTACGTTCTATTTTTTGTACTAAAGTCTTATAAACTAGTTGAACTGAAAACACCTTTTTCCAAGTTCATTACGATTTGTTGCTGAAAAAGTGAGATTTGTTTTATTTTCATTTATCCCAACCTAGGTTGGACCTTTATAATTTTTGTACCCTCTTTTCTTTTACTTATGGTATAGTTCTGTTAGTACTGAATTGTAATCTCATTCAACGTAAGGCTTTTAAAATTCGGTTTCACGATAGCACTTCAGTATCTAGCGTGATTGGATTGACGCCTCCTTGTTTTGTAGAACAGATTTCATATAATGTATTAGAACTGAAGTTTTTTTTGGGATTGAACTAATTTACGGGAAGTTGCTACATGATCTCTATCCAAATTTTATTTATGTATAAGAAATTTAGCAAAATTTGAAAGCCAAATTTTTGTTTGAACTTCTTGAATTTTAGTAGTTGAACTTCATAATAAAAGTTAAAGCACTGGTTTAAATTAGCGTTGTGGACTGATGTTTTTGTTGTTTGTTTTTCTGAATTTTTGTCCTTGGTTGAACTGTAATCTATTTGGTTGAGTCTTGGCCTTCTTTCTCAATGCATTAAGTGGTATCATAATAGTACTTACCGAATAAACTAAGTTGTACTAAGATTTCAATTCTGCTAGTACTTTCATCATTTTATATTTTTGTGTCATTTGAAACTAGTACCTCACTGGCCAATGTGGGCTGATGCTTCTGTTGTCTTTCTTGTGATTTTTCTCCTTGGTCGAACTGATATCTTTTTTATTTAGTTTTGGCCTTCTTTGTTATAGGCTGTGGTTCTTCTCAAGGCAATATTTGGTGTCATCATAGTACTTGCCGTATAGACTAAGTTGTACTGAGATTTCAATTGTGCTATTAGTGTTATTATTAGTGTGTTACTGTATTAGGGAATGCGTATTGAAGCTTCCTGTTACTTTCTATTTTTGTAGAATGAAATGTGCTGTGTGTTCAAGTGTACCAGTATTTTCGATCCTAGCATGCTAGTGACTAGGAAATACGTACTGATGGTTCTTTGTTTTTCCTGTTGCGGTACTTAGTAATTTTCTAACTACTATTTAGCATGATGCTGTTAGTACTGAATGTTGTCCTAGGCTGAAACTTAGTCTTTTTACTGTTCTTCTGAAACTAAAAACTGAATTTTTAGTGTGATAGTACTACCATACATGACTAAGCTGCATTGAGCGTCTAACGCTACTATTTGATGTTGTCCTTAGTTAGTCTGCCACTGTTTTTTTGTGAAAATATCCATGTGTGATTTGTTGCTCCATGACTAGTGTTGCACAACAGCCATCAAGTTTCATTCACAGTCTACTTCAACTACAAATGATGGAGAATCAAAATAGGAAGCTAGAAAACATATAGAACGACACAATCAAACGATGTACTTGATAGACACAGGCAAACTTGTTCAAATCCTGACACACATAACATAAGGTATCTGGTTGAACCTAACGAAAGCAAACTACAAATCTGAAACGACAATAATAAGGACAAGCAGAAGCGCGAGCAACACGAAGACAGACTTTCATGCCTCTTCATCCCGCAAAGTTGCAGTAGTAGTATGGGTCTTCCTCCTGCTCATTTGCAATATTCCGACCTGTCACGATGTTGTCGATTATCTTCCATGACTTTTATGTGGCGTACACATCTATTCCTGCGTACTCGATGAGCTTGTCTGGTAGTGGGCCGATCCCCCACAGTTTGTGGTCTTCCTCCTTGTTGATATTATTCTTCATGGCTTTGTAGAATGGGTGGATGACGCTGCCTGCAACATCAGCCAAGACGTCATAGTATTTGTTGTTGGTTGGTACTTTCCACTTGCGCTGCATGTTGATGAAGTTGTTGGGGTTGATCTCCACACTAGACTTGTTCAGCATCCGCTTGTCACCTTCAATGCTGAAACCGGCAAATGTGTACAATGTCTCCTCTTGCAGGAACTGTTTGAGGCACTTGGGCCTGCAAGGGGGGAGACACATATTGAAGATTAGTGTTCTTTTTTGAAGATTTAATTCTCCTGCTTTTTGGTTTACAAGTCATAATCGATGAGGTAGTTGCTTATATAGTACAAGTCATGGATGAATGTAGTTCAGAAACTAGTACACAAAGTCCTGAAATTAAATTCAACTACACCATGTTATTTTTCCTTTTTGTTATCTTCAGTGCTTCACCAAATGCTTCACCAAGTTCAGGAACCTATTTTTACCAGAGTCAATGATATACGTGCTACTTACTTCAAGTTTAGTTTTCTTTTTTGTTTAATAAAAGACCTATACCCGTGCTTGATACATCTTTGTGCATCAATTCTATATCAAGTTCAGAAATTAATTTGAGAAACATGTGCATCAAGATATGGACCTATAACACTTGACCAAACATCTTTTAATACATCAATTCTATAAACTATACTAGTGCATCAAGATCAGAATCTATGCTAGTAAATCAAGTTCAGAAATTAATTTGGTGAAACATTTTTCAGATGCTAATCCAATGCATCAGTTTCAGATGACTAATCTGGTGAAACAATCCACTTCACAATTTCAGAAATGCATGTAAGTTGAGAAACATGTACTCGTCCATCCACTTCACACACTATAGTAGTTCATCTATTTGGGAAACAAGTTTAATGAAATTTTTAGGGAGTAGTACTAGTACAAAAGATGAATGAACATTAGTTTTGGGTTACCGTTTTGTGGCCGCTGCGATGTGGTAAACCAAGCAGAGTTCCTCGACGCACAACTACAGAACTGCTGCCATCTGGGGATGTTTTTTGTCGTCGCTGGTGTACTCCACATCAAGTCCGATGAAGCGCGGATACAAGCTGCCGACGTTCATCCTGAGCTTGCTCATCATCTCGTCGGTCTTGTGTGGTTCGCTGGTGCAGACGATCTCCAGTGTCTCCTTGCCATCGAGCTCAACCCCTGTGAGGGTTCTGGTGTACGCGTGCTTCTGGCCGGGGACGTGAACGTCGTCGAGGTTGCAGCTCTTGTCGGACATCTCGCCATGATGATGCTTGGCGGACGGTTCCTCCGCCATAGCCCTCCTCCGGCAACTGTGGGCTTGGGAGAGAGAAGTTTCTGGGTTGTCTGTGGTGGAGACGGAAGCGGCGATGGTAGTTCTGGGAATGAGGCAAAGATGGAAGACAATGGGTTAATTTGTAGCGCGTGCACGGGGATGTGTGGCAGGCGGTTCGTCGGGGATGTGGGAGTAGTGGTCGTGGGGGTCGCTATTTGCAGTCCCTTGTAGCAACCGCCCCGTGGGTGGCGCGGGTGGTGGCCTGGAAGAACGAACCGTCCAAGCCAAGGGTTTTTACTATTGCACTGCGTAGTCTTGTCAAGCTGTACTTATCAGCTGCTTATCCCACTTGCATGTCGCAGGGGTGGTTATGATGGCATTTTTGCATTGTTTAAGTGACGTATGCTTTGTGATGTTTTTCCGTGTGGAGGTTAAGTCTTGTTTTTCCACTGAAGTCTTATACACTTGTTGATCTCAAAACATTTTTTAGTGCCCTGGGAATTGTTGCTAAAAACTGGGACTTATTATATTTTCATCTGTCCCAACCTAAGTTAGGACTTTTATAGTTTTTGTATTCTCTTTTTTTAGTGCACTTATGGTTTAGTGTTGTGTGAACTGAATTGTAATTTCATATAGCGCATAGTTTTGAAATTTGGTGTCAAAGTGGTGTGAGTGGCCTGAATGTTCCTGCATTTTTAGTACTGATGTCATTTCTATGTTTGAACGGATTTTTTTGTGGGGATTGATATTATTTACGACGAAATCATTCGTTGAGGTGTCGAAAGATTTTATATAAATAAGAAATTTAGCAAAATTGACAAACAAAATCTACTTGAACTTCTTGCATTTTAGTAGTTGAATTAGTCAGATTTTATATAAATCAAAAAATTAGCAGAATTGACAAACATTATCTATTTGAACTTCTTGCATTCTAGTAGTTGAACTTGAAAGTAATATTTAATTCAGTGTTTTAAATTATGCACATTTAATAGATAGGCTATTAAGTTCTCTGCTTGTTAGAGTTTTGTTATTTTTGTATCATATTTTTTCCTTTTTTTATCATCCATGGTGCAGAGCTAAAATAATTTTTATTTTTATTTTTTTGTATTTAAAGTTATTGCCTGCGAACTAGTATTTGAAATTTTATATTTTCAGCTTTCGAACATTTTTTGTAGCTTATATTTCATTGCGCCGCGCTCCGCTTTGTTTAACTGGCCTTATTGGTGGGGTGTTTGTAGACAATGGAGGCTATTGGGCTGTTTTCTGGCCCAAATGGCCCGCGCGGCCGTTTTGGGGACTGATGGGTGTGCGTGTGCTCTGGGTTTAGTCCAACCTCGCTAAGGGAGGAGGCTCTCTACCTGTTTATAAGCGCGGGAGAGTCCTACTGGTCAAACTCCTCTGAATACTTACCTGAGCGCTTATACACGGTGATATCTCTCTCATGACCTGTGGGCTCTGATCGGCTGGCCCTGCGTTGTGCGGATTACTAGCGATTCGCCGACGGTTCCGCAGTGGGCTCGGGTTCAAGTACTAGCAGCGTCAGGGCCTGCCTGTCCTTGGGCGGTCATTTTTTACATTTTTTTGTTTGAATCTAGTACTTGACTCCACTAGTAACTTGGACTGATACTTTTTGTTCTCGTTCTTGTTAGTTTTGTGGAAGTGTTATTTTTTCATTTGAGGTTTTTTGCCTTGTTTTTGTGTTTGTTTTTTGTGATTATTCTCAAGGGTCTTCTGGTGTCATTTTCAGCAGTATGGTACTTGCGTGTATACTAAGTTGTACTGATAGTGCATTCATAGTAGCACTTATGTTCTTAGTCTGACATTTGGGGGGGGGGCTTACTGAGTGATGCTTCTTTGTACTTTGTGTTGTAGTAAGAATGTACTGTCCGATCAAGTGTACTAGTACTGTCATTCTTAGTCTGGAAGTGACAAACATAAGTGTGTGCTGATGCTTCTTAACTTATTCTGTTTGTAGTACTTGTTAATTTTCTAGCAACTACATATGTATGAGAATAGTACATGAAGTACTGCTACTTCTCAAGCTTGCGTTGTATTCCCTCGAAGAGGAAAGGGTGATGCAGCACAGTAGCGTAAGTATTTCCCTCAGTTTTTGAGAACCAAGGTATCAATCCAGTAGGAGACCACGCGCAAGTCCCTCGCACCTACACAAACAAATAAGAACTTTGCAGCCAACGCGATAAGGGGTTGTCAATCCCTTCACGGTCACTTACGAAAGTGAGATTTGATAGAGATGTTAGTTGATATTTTTGGTATATTTTATTATAAGAACATAAAGTAAAAGCGGAAAAGTAAAGTAGATTGTAGATTGATATGTTGAGAATATACCCGGGGGCCATAGTGTTCTCTAGTGGCTTCTCTCATGGTAGCGATATTCTACGGCGGGTAAACAAATTACTGTCGGGCAATTGATAGAAAAGCGAATAATTATGAGACTACCTAGGCATGCTCATTATATATAGGATCAAGTCCGAGACAAGTATACCGAAATGATTCTGCATCTACTACTATTACTCCACAAATCGACCGCTATCCAGCATGCATCTAGTGTATTGAGTTCATAAGAACAGAGTAACGCCTTAAGCAAGATGACATGACGTAGAGGGATAAACTCAAACATAGTGATATAAACCCCATCTTTTTATCCTTGATGGCAACAATACAATACGTGCCTTGCTGCCCCTACTGTCACTGGGAAAGGACACCGCAAGATTGAACCCAAAGCCAAGCACTTCTCCCATTGCAAGAACTACAGATCTAGTAGGCCAAACCAAACCAATAATTCGAAGAGACTTGCAAGGATATTATAATCATACATAAAGAGTTCAGAAAAGAACTAAATATTTCTCAAAGATAATCTTGCTCATAAACCCACAATTCATCGGATCTCTACAAACAAACCGCAAAAAGAGATTACATCGAATAGATCTCGTCGAAGACCGAGGAGAACTTGGTATTGAGATCCAAAGAGAGAGAAGAAGTCATGTAGATACTAGCTATGGACCCAAAGGTCTGTGGTAAACTACTCACAACTCAAGGTGAGGAGATGATGATGATGTAGAAGCACTCTGTGGTAGATTCCCCCTCCGGCGGAGCTCAGGAACAGGCCCCAAGATGGGATCTCACGGCAATAGAAGGTTGCGGCTGTGGAACTAGGGTTTTCTCTCCTCTTCTGATAGTTTTGGGGTACGTAGGTATATATAGGAGGAAGGAGGGCCAGAAGGGATGCCCACGAGGCAGGGGGCGCGGCCCCCACCCTCGTGGATGCCACCTCAGCCCTATTCCATGGTTCTCAAGTCTCTCGTGCGTATTTTGCTCCAAAACTATCTCTCCCGAAGGTTTCATTCCATTTGGACTTCGTTTGATATTCCTTTTCTGTAAAACCCTTAAACAGGCAAAAACAGCAATCTGGACTGGGCCTTTGGGTTAGTAGGTAAGCCCCAAAAATAATATAAAAGTGTATAACAAAGCCCATTAAACATCCAAAACATCATAAATAATAGCATGGAGCAATCAAAAATTATAGATACATTGGAGACGTATCAAGTACTAAGAATTTTTGCTTCTACTTTTGAAGCATTGTTAAGCAACTCAAATTGTGCATATTGTTTTCAACATTATGTTTTCTATACAATACTGAATCTAAACTACACATGGAACAATGTTGTGTGATTAGTTGCTTCATAGCTAGTACTATAGAGCAGCCACAAAGTTCCATTCAGAAGCTACATTGAATTTGAAATGATGGATTAACAAAATACAAAGCTACCAAACTTATATAATGAGATAAGCAACACAATGTACTTGATGACATAAGTAAACTTGTTCAGCCATGACAAGCACGGCATAATCATACTGGTTCAACCCAACAAGAGCAAACTTCTAATTTGAAATAACAAGATAAAAGACAAGCACAAGCGAAAGCAAAACGAAGGCATGCTTTGATGTATCTTCATCCCTAAAAGGGGAAGAAGGGGTGGTCGTAGTAGTGGTCATTCTCCCGCCCTTTTGCAACTTCCCAACCATTTGTGATGTTGTCGATGATGTTCCATGACTTGTAGCGTACGCATCTACTCCTGTGTACTTGATGAGGTTTCTAGGCTGTGGGCCGATCCCCCACAGTTTGTAGTCTTCCTGCGTGTCGATGTTCTTCTTCATGCCTTTGTAGAATGGGTGGATGACGTTGGCTGCAACATCAATCAAGGAGACGTACTCTTTTCTGGTGTATGGAACTCTCCAGTAGTGCTGAATGTCGACGTACTTGTTGTGATTGATCGCCGGAAGGCCAGACATCATCATCTTCTCTTTATCGCTTTCAACGCTTAAACCGGGAAATGTGAACAAGCTCTGATGCTTCAGCATATCATTCAGGCGCTTGGTCTTGCAAGGGGAGAGGCATTTTGAAGATTAGCATTACATTGATGTTTGAATTGTTCATTTTTGTTTTGTTTTTATAAGTGATGAATCCATGAAGTAGATGCCTATATAGCATAATTATTGGATGAATGTACTTCAGAAATTAGTAAACAAAGTTCTGAAATTAAATTCAAGTACATCATGTTAATTTTCTTTTTTGGATTATACACAGTTTGAGCCAATGTTGTATGTGTTGCTTTAGTACTAGTTTAGTTACTTTTGTTGAATAGGAACAACACATACCAGTGCTTCAACAAGTTCTTAGTTTTTTTGCTTATGAAAATAGCATTAGACCAAATTCAGAAACAACTTCACTACATCATGTTCAGAAACATCTTTTTAATACATTGAGTACAGAAACTACACTATGGGATCAAGATCAGATACTACACTAGTACATCAAATTCAGTAATTAATCTTCTACGGGATTTTTCAAATAGTAATCCAGTGCATCAGGTTCAAAAACACATTTATAGTGTATCTACTTGAGAAAATGCAGTAGTGCATCCACTTTCACAAGCCACACTAGTACATCTAGTTGGGAAACAAGTTTGATGAAATTTTTAGGATAAAGTACTAATTAAACAGATGAACCAGACAAGACAAATGAGTCGAATGGGTCACCACTTCGTGGCCACTGTGATGTGGTACACCAGGCAGAGTTCCTCCACGCACAACTACAAGACTGCTGCCATCTGGGGAAGTTATTTTTCCCTAGTGTAGTGCACACCAAGGCCAACGATCTTACGAATCGAGCCGCCAACCTTCCTACAGAGCCTAGAGATGATCTCGTCGGCCTTGTTTGGTTCGCTGGTGCAGACGATCTCCAGTGTCTCCTTGCCGTGGAGCTCAAACCCTGTGAGGGTTTTGGTGTACGCGTGCTTCTCGCCGGGGACGTGAACGTCGTCGAGGTTGGTGCTCTTGTCTAACGTCTCGCCTTGATGACGCTTGGCGGACGGTTCGTCCGCCATCGCCTTCCTCCGGTGACTGTGCGCTTGGGAGAGAGAAGTTTTTGGTTTGTCTATGGTGGAGACAGAAGCGGCGATTGTGGTTCTGGGAATGAGGCCGAGATGGAAGACAATGGGTTATTTTGTAGTGCGTCGATGGGGATGTATGGGAGGCGGTTCGTCGGGGACGTGGGTGTAGTCAGTGTAGTGGTTGTGGTGGTCGTCGTTTGCAGTCCCTTGTGGCAACCGCCCAGTGGGTGGCGCTAGCGGTGTCCTGGAAAACCAACCGTTCTAGCCAATTTTGTTTGCCAGTGTATTAATCTGGTCGCACTAAGTAGTCTTGTCAAGCTGTACTTACCAGCTGCTTATCCCACTTGCTCGTCTCAGGGTCAGTGATGATGGCACTTTACTGTCGCACTGATCGTCTTGTCAAGCTGTACTTATCAGCTGCTTATCCCACTTGCATGTGTCAGGGTTGGTGATTACGGAGTTTTGTACTCCTCTATTGTGGGTACTTGCACTGGTGATTGAAGTGTAATTGAACTTGCCAAATACCAGTTAGACTATGTGTGTCATACTAAATTTTTTAAAAAAAATTTTGTTTTACTTGAAAGGATTGTTTATAATCTTTGAAAGTATTTTTTACAGATATATTAGTTTTTCATCAGTACAGGTGTATTATATTTGCGTTTGCTTGAGGTAATTATTTTTATGTACTGATGGACTTTCTGAACTAGGGCTAGCAGAAGCAGACATAGCTTGTTTTTTAAAACGATGTTTTTTGAGGTGTTCACGGGTGTTTTTGGATACTATGCCTTTGTACTAACGAGTGTGAATTATCAGTATTGATGTACTCTGAGAGTTTAATTTTTCCATAACATATTTTTGCTGATCTACTGGTCGACAGTAGTGTTGGTGTTACATAAATCCAGATAAGTTTTTTGAAATGTATTTGTTAGTGCATTCGAAAGGATTATTAAATGGCTTACATAATAATGTCACTTGTCCAGCTGGCACAAATCACAAATTATCTCTTAACTATAGTACTGATCGAGAAATCGATGGTACAACTATATAAGTTTTGGTAACGACAGTGTTTCTGATATGTTTCCTCATTGTGTAACGAGGCAGCTAAGAGTACAAGCTTATTTTTCAGTTGACGCAGCAACATAACCACTATAGATTGTTAGGTCTTGAGCTCTTCCTAACTGGCCCCGAATGTTGTCCCTTGTCGGCGCCCTTTCGTGCTTGAACTATGGCAGCTTCATCGTCGGTTTCAGTTTCCTCGTCCCCAACATTTTCATCTTCGTCTTTGTCTGATTGGTCGTCATTCTCGTCAAACTCTTCTTCTTCATCCTCTTCTTTTGATTTTTTTGGTACTCTGGGCTTTGCCCTGTTTCTGTTCAGCGCCACTGACCTCCTTGCCTACTTTGCACATGCGGGCATTATGTCCGTCAGTTCCTCCACACTTGCGGCAAGTGTAGCTGTTATGTGTGTCGTCTCCATTGGTAGAAACCTAGGCGGCTCCAATCTGCTTCCGCAACGTTTGCTTGTTGACAGTGGCATCTGTACGGAGTGGGCATGTGCGGTAATTATGGTTGGTCACAACATTGCAGAATCTGCATGCCTTATCCCGAGAGGTTTGCCGTCCGGGCCAAATTCCACGCACCTGATGGGGCGTGGCGGCTTTTTGGTTGCTGGTTTTGTTGCTTTTGCTGCTTGCGTCTTACTCTTCCTCCCCTTTGTGTTTGAGAATATGGGTGGTTTAATCACCCTTTCCTGCTACTGGTGGTAGTATGTCCTATTGTCATGTCGTTCGCCTACATCACCATCAAGCTCATGATCTTGCACGTGAGCATGTTTCTACTCTTGAGTGTGCACATGGGCAAGCTCTAGTTGCTGTTGCTCATCTTCCTTGTTGTCGAATGGGTCAATATCACCCAGATGGTTCATCTCGGATAAGATTGAAGCAATATCCTATTCAATGGCTCCATTGTCCGCGACACCTCCATTTTCAGCAGAATGCATGGCATCAAGTTCTTGTTCAAGTTTGTCCATGACGATCCGTGACCTCGCCATTTGCTCTTGGCTTCTCAAGCTTTTTCTGTGCACCCTCATGCTCTGCTGCAGCAGTGCGCTTTCAATGCAGTATTGGGAGGCCTTGTTCGATGCTACTGCCCTCATGTTATTTCTGTTGAATGTTGGCTGGATGTTCGGGCGTTTGGTGTATCTCCTAAGGATATATTTCTCTAGAACACTGTCAGCCTTAATTGTCTGCATCATGCATAGGACATGCACGTAGAAAATACTTGTATTTTTTTGAAGAGGTGCATGTTTTTTGTCATTTCACTCGAACAAAAACTTTGCAAAAATAAGTAGTACAACATGTAACATCTTTTTTTTGGTGCTCACCCGTGTGATCCCATAGCTTGCACTTGCAATCATATATTCCTCCCACGGGGTCTGCAACCACCTGGAACGCGTGCTGAGACCACGCAAACAGTTTTTGCAGCTTGTTGAAGCGCATGAGGTACTTTGTGGGCTCTTCCGTCTCTGTCGACGTGAAGAGTGTGATCAGTTTTAGCCTTTTTCTGATCTCGTTGTACACAGCTCGTGAGTAAAGCTTTGCCATCTAGGTGTCAAACCAATAGAAGGTTAGCATGTTTTGTTCCTTCTGCCCAAGTAAGAGTGATGACCAAATTATTAGTTTTCTCGCAGCAAAAACTTGTATAACTAATAAAGTTTTACTATAGCAAGCATGTTATTTTGTCTCAAGACAGGTGATAGAGCTATACCCGGTTACCCATTGTCTCCTGGTTCTCTGTCTGCCTCCTGGTTTTGACGCAGGAGTTTACCTGGCTGACAAATCGGTGGATGTTTTGTCTCTCACTTATGAAGTTCCTCTTGAGCACATAGTTCATGCTCTCACTTCGTTGTGTGGATGTCATTTTGGCGCAGAAAACTTCTTTGTAGTAGGCCGATATCCATCTCTCACGCTCGTTCCACATGGCCACCATCGTGGCATCATCATGGAGGTTGTAGTTATCCATGAGTCCTTTCCACGCAGCCTCAAACTCAGTTTGAATGAGGGGCCAGTTGAGGATTGATGTGAATTCATCCTTTAAGTCTTCGTGCAGGTTGTATAGGTATGCGAGGTGTTCCCTATACTTCTTCATAATGTGCCAGAGGCACAGCTTGTGTATTGTGTTCTTGAAAGCATCTGGGATCTCGAAAGCCATTGTCGGGCACTGGTCTGGTAATGAGAAAAGAGACATGGAATGGTCAGCAGATGGTAGTGCATATATACAAAATAGAACTGACACAAAATTTTTACATGTGTTATTTTCCTTTTTTCTGGGAGGGTGGGTGGTTTTGGCGGTTGTACCTGTGAGGATGCATGTAGCACTCTTCCCTCTCATGCACCTTAAAAATGTCTTTAACAACCATCTGAATGAATCTGCATCCTGATCTCTTATCAGGGCAAAACCAAAGAATGTAGTCTCTAAGTGGTTGTTGGTACCCACAAACACCCCAAGTGGCATATGGGATTTGTTGGTCTTATATGCGGTGTCAAACGTAACGCAGTCACCGAAGTCCTGATACGTCCCTCGGCAGCTTGCGTTCGCCCAGAATATGTTCTTTACTCTGTCGGACTCATCAAGTTGCATGTCCCAGAAGAATTCCCTGTTTATAGCTTTCATCTCCCTAAAGAAGTTGACAGTCTTTAGGACCTCATCCACATGATCTGTCCTTGAATTCTTTGCTTTGCTGCATATTAAAATTGAGCAGTCATTCAAAAATGCATGTTGAACTGGCCTCAGGTCAGGTGTTGCATAATATGTTTGTACTGACAGAGGTAAAAAGATGGAGGGGATTTATGAGAGGAGAACAAGTTTGTACTTACAGGTTAATTAGGTCGTTGGCGTTCATTTCGAGGAAGTAGCTACCAGGGTCATTGCCACCCAGTATGCTCATGATTTTCGCGTGTTCAATGCCTTGGAACTGCAGGTACATGACTTACTCCAAGATAGTTTTGTCAAAGTTTTTGTGGGAGTGCAAGAAGACAAGCATTTGGGGGGTGAGTTGTATCCTGTGGTTGTGTTCCCATACTATCTCTTTGATGACAAGTGTTCCATCGTTTCCCCTCTTAAGCCTCATTTTAGCCCCGCAGTTAGTCTTGGCTGTCGTCTTGTTCTGCTATCAATTTGCTTCTGACACCTTCGATTCATAGACTCCATAGCACGTGCAATAAAGGTAGAATCTGGTCTCAACCTTGGAGCCTTCCCTGACAGCAAAACCTGTGTGCTTTGCATAGACGTTGTAGAAGTCCTTTGCTTCTTTGAAAGTTTCAAAGTGCATCTCTAGCCTTGGCAGAACGTAAGCTTCAATGTTAGGTGTTGCACGCAACAGTGAGCAAAAAAAAAGCAGTTATGAAAATGTTAGATGGGGTGGTCACAGTCCTAGGGTATGGACTGTGCTTTGTATGTTTTTTTCTGAATGGATACTTACATGTGTATAGCCATGTGCTGCCTCCGGTATTTGCTGTTCACCCTGGTGTATGGGCGCGAGTGGTGTCACCCTTGGCACATGCAGCAATGCATCTCTTGGAGGGAGCAATGTTGACGAAGCACTCCATCTCTCATTGTACGACCATCTCCCCACAGATTCGTTGTGAGGTTGCTCCTGTCTATATGGCTCATATCTTGGACTTTGGACCCTACTAGAGTGGCCTAAATTTCTGTCTCTTTGGCCTGCTCTTCCCGACGCAACCGCTTTTGTAGCACGTATGATTGATGTTGACGGAGCGACTGGTGGAAGCCTATGTGTCCTTGCCATTCTGCATGCGCTAGGGAAGGAAAACATTTGTTGTTGGGGAAATTGTTGGCCTAGTTGCAACCCAGCAGTGGCAAAGCTTGTATTCCCAGATATCGATGTTTGCTGCATAGAAGAACATGTCTGTGCTTCTGATGATTCCGGTGTATCTTGAAATCTACCTGTATTGTTAAAGTATCCAGGTGATATTTCCGCTGTTACCCAACCAGGCGGTGCCCCATATCTGCTTGGCTCATCAAACTCTCGCTGCGTGTGCTGCCTTGCATGCTTCTGCAATGACATTCAACAGTTTTGGGATTAATCTTTTCTGTATTTTTCTTGAATACATGCTATGGGTAACATGTCATGCACTGAAGGCAATGTACAAGTTGAACTTGCATCGCTGGCCCTTATTAAACTTTGTTCTCTATTTTCGTATGTGGTTTAGTTTTCAGTCGAACTGATGAACATACATGTTCAGCACTGATGTACTGATTTTTAGCACTGCTTGTAAACTGAACATTGAACTTCATCTGTTATGGAAAGTTTTTTATCTTTTTTCCCATAACCGATGCATAAACATTTGGTGCACTGCTTGCAAATTGAACAATGAACTTCAGATATATATATATATATATATATATATATATATATATATATATATATATATATATATATATATATATATATATATATATATATATATATATATATATATATATATATATATATAACGGATGCATGTCTTCTCTTTTGTTCATCTACAACTTATGCAACTACACTAGAAGTACTCCTAGTTTATGTATTAGTGAACTTACTATGTAACAAGTGTATATTTATTTCAACAACGTTCTTTCACTAGTTCGAACTGATGCAACTACACAACATGTACTATTAGAAATAACATCATACAACTTGCAGTGGTAGCTAAACCTTATATAAAGCCTAGTAGCTACTTGGACTGATGCATAAATTTATGTTTTTTGGCTTGAACTGAAGCTAGCATATTAAAGGTACTTACAGTAACCTCAACATCCAAATTGTGCATCAAGTGGTAGGGCTGTAAAGAACTAATGCAAGCATTTGCAATGCACAATCAGGTTCTGCATCATAGGAACATATGCCACTGATGCAGGACACATGCAGTACTGATGAATCTGATAGTGTATGCATTTTTTAAACTGAATCTTCTTCATAGCAGGACTGATGAACTGATTCAATTTTTTAAACTGAATCTTCTTCATAGCAGGACTGATGAACTAATAAGCTGACACAAAATTAGGGTGGGAAGCAGACATAACCTCCAGTGGCAGGTTCTTGGATCTGACTTCTTCTTCTTCCTCTAGTGGGCGGCGTACTGGCATGTTCTTGAGAGGCGACGCCATTGATGCGAGCAAGGAGCTTGGGGAGACGACGGCGCTCCTGCTTGTGGTGGACGTCTGGCGATGAGGTTTAGGGAGGCAGCGGCTGGCGGGGACCATGGGCCTGGCGACGGAGGGAGGCGGGAGGCGAGGACCACGGGCCCGATGAAGGAGCCCCACCGACGGATGGAGGAAGGAGTTGTTCAGGAGGAAGTGCCAGTAGTGAAGGATTATCCGGATGTGTTTCCAGAAGAGTTACCTGGCATGCCACCGGATAGAGATATAGAGTTTTTGATTGAGCTTTTGCCAGGCACCGGGCCAATTTCTAAGAGACCATATAGGATGCCCGCAAAGGATTTGGAGGAAATTAAGAAGCAGATTAAGGAGTTACTGGATAAAGGATTCATACGCCCAAGTTCTTCGCCTTGGGGTTCGCTAGTACTTCTAGTGGAGAAGAAGGATGGATCGTTAAGAATGGTTGTTGATTACCGTGGATTGAATGAGGTAATGATCAAGAATAAGTACCCACTACCAATGATCAATGATCTGTTCGATAGATTGCAAGGAGCTAAGGTATTTTCTAAGGTCGGTCTGCGATCAGGGTACCATCAATTGAAGATTCGAGAGCAAGATATCCCTAAGACGGCATTTACCACTAGGTATGGGTTGTATTAGTATACCGTTATGTCGTTTGGTCTGACAAATGCACCGGCCTACTTTATGAACCTGATGAACAAAGAGTTTATGGAGTATTTGGATAAGTTCGTCGTAGTGTTCATAGATGATATTTTGATCTTCTCGAAGGATGAAGAGGAGCATGAAGAGCATTTGCGTTTGGTAATGGAGAAGCTCGGAGAACATCAGTTATATGCCAAGTTTAGCAAATGCGAGTTTTGGTTGAAGGAAGTCGGATTCCTCGGACATGTTATATCCGGAGAAGGAATAGCAGTAGATCCCGCTAAGGTCGACACTGTGACCAGTTGGGAAGCACCGACAACAGTTGGAGAGATCCGGAGTTTTCTTGGACTCGCAGGATACTACCGGAGATTTATCGAGAATTTCTCGAAGATTGCAAAGCCAATGATGGAGTTGTTGAAGAAGGACACCAAGTTTAGTTGGACCGAAGAATGTGAGACTAGTTTCCAGGAGTTGAAGAAAAGGTTGGTATCATCCCCTGTGTTGATCCTGCCAGATTAACATAAGGACTATGAGGTGTACTGCGACGCTTCACATCGAGGACTTGGAGCTATCCTTATGCAGGAAGGAAGAGTTGTTTTGTATGCTTCACGACAACTGAAACCTCATGAGATGAACTATGCCACCCACGATTTGGAGTTAGTAGCCGTAGTGCATGTATTGAAGACGTGGAGACATTTTCTCATTGGAAACCATTGTGAAGTATATACGGATCATAAGAGTTTGAAGTACATATTCACTCAGAAGGAGCTGAATCTTAGGCAAAGGAGATGGTTGGAACTCATTAAGGATTATGACATGAGATTGCATTATCATCCCGGAAAGGCTAACGTAGTAGCTGATGCGCTAAGCCGTAAGAGTCATGTCAACACCCTAATGATGGAAGAATTTCCAAAGGAGTTAGCCGAGGACCTACGAGAACTACGTTTGGAGATAGTTCCGAGAGGCTATGTAGCAACACTAGAAATCCAGTCTACCTTGATTGAAAAAATTAGAGAAGCTCAGAAAGCTGACAAGGAGATTGCCGATATAAAGGAGAGGATGAGCGAAGGAAAAGCTAGAGGTTTTCGTGAGGATGAACACGATACCTTATGGTTTGAGGATCGAATCTATGTGCCCAATGACCCGGAGATCAGGAAGTTGATTTTACAAGAGGCCCATGATTCACCATACTCGATTCACCCAGGAAATACTAAGATGTATTTGGATTTGAAGGATATCTTCTGGTGGACCAGTATGAAGAAGGATATTGCGGAGTATGTAGCAGTTTGTGATGTATGCCAGAGAGTAAAGGTAGAACATCAGAAGCCAGTAGGATTGTTACAACCTATGCCAATTCCCGAATGGAAGTGGGAGAAGCTTGGTATGGATTTTATCACCGGATTGCCCAGGACCAAAGCTGGGTATGATTCAATCTGGGTAGTAGTAGACCGATTGACGAAGGTAGCCCACTTTATCCCGGTGAAAACCACATATACTAGTGCGAAGTTGGCTAAGATATACATGACCAGAATTGTATGTCTGCATGGAGTTCCGAGGAGTATTGTATCTGATAGAGGAACTCAGTTTACCTGAAAGTTCTGGAATCAGTTACATGAAACTTTGGGTACCAGGCTAGAGTTTAGCACAGCGTTTCATCCGCAGACAGATGGACAGACGGAGAGAGTCAATCATATTCTGGACGATATGTTGAGAGCCTGTGCTTTAGATTATGGATCTAGTTGGGATGACAACTTGCCCTACGCGGAGTTCTCATACAACAATAGTTACCAAGCCAGTTTGAAGATGGCACCGTTCGAGGCATTGTATGGAAGGAGATGTCGAACACCATTGTCGTGGGATCAAGTTGGAGACCGACAATTGTTTGGACCAGACTTAATCAAAGAGTCTGAGGAGAAGGTTAAGTTGATTCGGGATAGACTGAAGGTAGCTCAGTCCAGGCAGAAGAGTTATGCAGACTCGAAGCGCAAGGAGATAACCTATGAGATCGTAGACAGAGCATACTTGAGAGTATCGCCTCTGCGAGGAGTTAAACGTTTCGGAGTTAAAGGAAGCTAGCCCCGAGATTTGTGGGACCTTACCGTGTTTTGGAACGCATGGGAGAGGTTGCCTATAAGTTGGAATTGCCAGAAGGATTGTCAGGAGTGCACGACGTGTTTCACGTTTCGCAGCTTAAGAAGTGCCACGCGGAGAGGGCCGTTATACCGCTTAGAGACACAGTACCCCTGGAAGCAATTCAGTTGGACAGTGACCTGACCTACGAGGAGAAGCCCGTTAAGATTCTCGAGTTTTCGAGTAGAGTTACTCACAGCAAGGTTATCAAGTTTTGCAAAGTTCAGTGGAGTCACCACACCGAGGAAGAAGCCACCTGGGAACGAGAAGATGATCTACGCAAGGACCACCCACACCTGTTCTCTAGCCAAGTCGAATCTCGAGGGCGAGATTCATTCTAAGGGGGGTAGGTTTGTAACATGCCAAATTTTCAATTTGGAATGTTATACATAGATCATATTTGCATTTCATGTTTTTGCATTTTGTTCGTGGAGTTCCTCGAAATTCTAAGCAACTCAAGGACCTACGGAGAGAGTTGGGGATTTTACCGTTTTCGTATTTGAGTTCGCTCAAATACCGGTACGAGGTCAGTGTGATTTTAATTTTTTTTTCTCCTAAAAATATTTCTAAATAAAATAAATGAGCGGAGATAATATGACTTCTCCAAAATAACAGAAATATTGGAGGAAAAATATTAAAATCACTTTTGGAATTTTCTGGATTTATTTGCATAGGAAAAATACGCGTTTTTCAAAATTGCATTTAGGTCCGGGAAAAATGTTCACTTTGTCCTAAATATTATTAGAGGACGGTGAAAATTTATTTCGGTAATTTTGGAGTCCGTTTGATATTTCTTTCGTTAGTTTTTCTGCGTCGGGACTCTATTTAAAAAAAACGGAAACCGACCTAGTCTCGTATCGGACCGGGAAACTGGGCTTTATAAGCCGCAGCCTCCGGCCCGTTTGCCCTCAGCCCGCATCGCGCCGAACCCTAACCCTAGCGCGCGCCGCCTGCCGCCGCCGGCCGC
>LR738712.1:199852391-199890255 GCA_902687465.1 Secale cereale
GCCGACCTCGCCGGAGCTGCCGCCCCGCCGGAGTCGAGGTATACGCCGCCATCGGTTTTTTTAGAAAAGATCCGATCGGTTTTTTAGGAAGAACCCAAGATCTGTTTTTTCGGTTTTCATCGGTTTAGTTAAATAGCGGGCGTTCGTCCGTATGTTCGTTTTAACGAACGGTTTCGTTAGTTAATCGCAGACAGCGAACGTTCGTTCGTTAGCCTGTTCGTCGTTTTTCTTTTTCGGGGTATTTAACTGCGATTTTTCTGATCGCGATTTCTGCCCTGATCTTGTTTCGCGTTTTGCTTTTCGCTCGAGAGTCGGAATCAGGTGATTCAAAATCCCAGATCTTCGTCTCGAAGCCCTCTTTACGTTTAATCTACTTGAACCAAGTTTTGGCTACTGTAAAATTTGACTTTAGGTCAACTAGTAATTCGCAGCTCGTTTCTTTTGCAGTTTGAGTTTCGTTGCTTCTTTCGAGTTGATTCTTTTTGCAAACCGGAGTTCTTTAGTTAAACTTTCTGGTTAGATCTCTTATGTGAGTTTTACCCGTGCATTAGTGAAGTACTTATTGTATGCTTGTTGTTTGATTGCGATAGAGTACCCGGAGTGCGCCGCTTGCTACTTTGAGTCTCTAGGTTTTGCGGATCATCAGCAAGGCAAGTAACACTTTGATCATGCTTTCCAATTACCCAGTTTTCATTGCATTAGTTCAACCCTCACACATTGCATGAGTAGGATTAATTAACTTGTGGGACTGGGAAGTAGTTTGAGGTAGTACCTATTACCTGCATTACATTCAAACCCTTGGGAGTTACTTCTATGTTTGCTGTTAGGACATGCTATGCTCGTAGACGTGGTTTGGGTTAGAGTGAAATCCATGATAGATGTGAGATTGTTTAAATAATGGTTCAACTTAAGGTGGCAACATTAATACACATCTGGGTGGATTGAGGCATCTGGGTATTCCAGGATTGCCTGTTTTTCTTTTGGACCGCCACCCAGGCTCAAAGGCATCATGAGATTATTCATACTAGAAACTTCTGTGTGCAAACACAATGCTATTATGGGCTCTAGCATAGTATGAGTAAGTTGTGCGAACTCTTACAGTGGTGGACTAGTAGATGTAGGGGATGTAGGTCGGTACGGTCCGCTCGATCGTAAGGTGCTAGTACTTCTGAAAGACTATGTCTCGATCATCCGTTTCTCAAACACCATGCAGTGCGAGAAACCAATGGAGGCGATCGAGTCTTGTGGGAAAAGTGCACAAACCTCTACAGAGTGTACAAACTGATCATGATTAGCCGTGTCCCCGGTTATGGACGTCTTGAGTATCTGGTACTTGGATTATCATGTGCATCTCATCATGTTACTCTAAATTAATATTTTTGGGTTTAATGATTACTTTTAATTGGGGTTGAGAGGATGTCTATCTTCTCAACGATGTTTCAACTACCATGATAGTTAATTAAAATGCATTCCTTTGAAGTAGGGAAAAATTGGCTTTACGCAAAAACTTAACCGTAGAGCTTTCCACCAGCCATATTGCATATAGTATAGATTTACTTTCATTGCATCTCTTGTGTTACCTTGCCAGCATATTCCATGTGCTGACCCGTTTTCGGGCTGCAACGTTTCATGTTGCAGACTTTTCAGACGACGAGTAAGATGCCCTTTTAGGTCGTGGTTCTATACTCAGTGATGCCGCTGGAGTTGATGGACTCACTTATCTTCCAAGCCTTCCGCTGTTATCGTGTTAGATGGCCTTCAGCCATGATTTATGTAATAAACTCATCGTTGAACTATCGATGTAATAAGTGTGTGATTGCTACTCTATTATAAATCCTTCAAGTACCGTGCCTGTCAGCATTACTGATCCAGGGATGACACTGATGCATGGAGATCAGACTGTTTGAGGTCTGGTCGCTACAGGGAGGCAGGATGCGGGGATCACTACCCCTGTGAAGGAGCCCCGACGATGAAGACGGGGATGGCAGTGGCAGATCCGTCGCCGGCAAGTCACGGCGCCGCAGGCTCCCTCACTTCGGCTGCTGCCGTCGCTTGCTCGCCTATGAAGGTTGCCTCCGGCGGAAGAAGGCAGGTTGGGTTTGGGCGGGGTCGGGGGGATCCTACGGTGGCCTGCGCGTCGCGCCTATATAGGGCCGAGGGTTAACCGAAAAATATTCTGTTACGGGTAACAGAATAGTCCAGCCCTATATATATATATATATATATATATATATATATATATATATATATATATATATATGTCTAAAACAAAATAAAGTCCTCTTTATAGAACATTACATTGCATACCTCAAATCTCGTTAGTAGGCTATTGAAGGCTTCATTCAGTCCGCCTTTGACGGACTGAATCTTCCCCATGACCGCACTCATCAGAGTGCGGTGTTCCTCCACGATGGAAGCACTTTGAAGTGCTCCCTCCAGAGTGTTCGGCGCCTCTAGATTGACGGTAGGCGCCGCAGGAGCAGTCGCTCCCTCCCCCGTTATAGGGGGCTGGACCCTTGATTCTGAAGTCGTACTGGACTCCGGAACAGTGTTCGGCGGGCCCTGAGATTGTTGGGCCCCCCAACTTCGGTCTCCATGGGGATTGCTCCCCCTGGTCGACCGTGGCTGAGGGATTGACCTCAGCCGCTCTCTCATCTACCCCACTCCCACCTGCTATAACAATGGGAGTTGGCAGGGAGGATACTTCGGTATCCCCTATGGCGGGCGACGAGCCCCACGGAGGCATACCACTCTACATCTCTCCGAGCGCCATGGAGTTCCCCGAGGACAGTGAAGCCACGGGGATGTCACGCGGAGGGCTACATAAAAGTAAAATACATATCAGATGCCAAAGGAAAGTAAATCTTGCAAACATAGGCAGTACTGAGCACTTCCGATTAGGTCAAGGGCTTGATCCGGGGCTGAACCCGATAACTGTGTTCAGACGATGAGTCCGAACTATCAGGAAGAGTTAGCTTCTTCCTGGGCGCGACGGTGTCTGCGTTAGCAGGGGCCGCTCTCTTCCTCCCCTTGGCTAGGACGGGGCGTGGGTCTTCTTCTTCCTCCTCCTCCTCTTCTTCTTCGGGAGAGAGTTGGGAGCCTGTTTCCCCAGACCTTGTGTCCATAGGGCCAGTAGGGCGGGGGTCTCTCTTGACCTCCTTGCCCTTCTTCTTAGCCTTCTTCTCCGGCGCCTTGTATGGCACCGGAATCAACATCTCCGTCACCCAAGGCGACTCTGGGTCTTCTGGTAGGGGAGCCGGACACTTGATCTGCTCCGCCTTTTTCGTCCAGACCAGGATTGAACGCAAGAACTCCAACTCATGTTATAATTAAAACATGAAAAGGATATATGTTTGGCAGAAATCTCAAATACCTGTGATTCTATGAGCTTAGTGCTGAAGCCCTTGTCTTCAGACTCCACCGGCCACCCCTACTGGGCCTTGAAGAGGTGCTTCTAGATGTCTTCGTGTGTAGAGCCTAAGAGGCGCTTCAAGGGCCGGGGCCCCTCCGGATTGAACTCCCATAGATAGGAGCCTTGGTGTTGGCAAGGGAAGACAAGACGGGCAAGCATTACCTGGACCACGTTGGTAAGCTGGGTGCCCTTGGGGATCATTTCGGAGATGCGTTTTTGGATGGCTAGGACCTCCGTATGGGATGCCCAATTCGGACCCTTATTGGTCTAGGAGGTTAGCCTCTCCGGGGGTCCGGACCTGAATGCAGGAGCGACCGCCCACTTGGTGTCACGGGGCTCTGTGATATAAAACCACTCCTGCTGCCAAATCTTTTTTGTCACCACGAACGCCCCCTTTGGCCAGGTAGCATTGGGGAGTTTTCTTATCATAGCACCTCCGCACTTAGAATGCTTCCCGCCAACCACCTTCGGCTTCAGATTGAAGGTTTTGAGCCAGAGGCCGAAGTGTGGGGGGGTTCGGAGGAAGGCTTCACACACCACTATAAAAGCGGATATGTGAAGGATTGAATTCGGGGCTAGATCATGGAAATCTAGCCCGTAGAAGAATAGAAGGCCCCGTACAAAGTTGTGAAGGGGAAATCCCAGCCCCTAAAAGAAGTGCGAGAGGAATACAACCCTCTCACCCGCCTTAGGGACGGGAACCACTTGGTCCTTTTAGACCCGATGCGCCACATCGTCGGCTAGATAGACGGTGCTCCGAAGGCTCTTCACGGTCTTCTCCGTGATTGAAGATGCCTCCCACTTGCCCTTGGAGCCAGAACCAACCATTGCAGGGTACGACGGTGGTGGTGGAGGAGTGGAGGATTGAGGGCGCAAGAGATGTGGATGCTGGAGGCTGAGGAGATTGGAATGCCGGGGCTTGAGGAGAGCATGGGGATAAAGGGTAAAACTTTGGATCCTTTTATAAGCGGTGAATACTAAACGCCCCCAATACCAGCCGTAAACTTCGCCGATTCCCAACGAGGTCGTGCGTAAGGCACGGTTAAGATGCTCACGTCACGTTGATAAGGATCCCGTAATAAGCGGGCATGATCTCTGTTTTGATAAGACGTGCCAATGAGGCTATACCAAGAAAACGATTCGATATGTGTTAGAGACACATATGTGATGTTTCGTTGAAACGTTGTTAGTAAAGCCACAATATCCGTTTTTTGATACCTTACCTTCGAGGCTAAGGGTTGTAATAACCATGCAGAGACGGAAATAGTACCTTCTGTAGGGAATATTTCTTAAAATATGTTCGGGAGGAAGAAACCGCTTTGCAATGCCGAATACAGTGCGTCAGCCGAACTCGTCGTCATCGAAGACTGGTTTAGGTGCTACTGAGGGAGTCCTGGATCAGGGGGTCCATAGGTGGCCGGATCATCCACTATGGGCCGGACTGATGGGCCATGAAGATTATCAACGAAGACTGTCTCCCGTATCCGGATAGGACTCCCCGTGTATAAAATAGGAAGTCTTGAGTCCGGGTGCAATACTTTCCTTCCTCTGCAAGATGATCATGTACAACCCTAGGTCCCTCCAGTGCATATATAAACCATAGGGTTTAGTTCGTAGAGACAACATAATCATAGCAATCTCATAGGCTAGACTTTTAGGGTTTAGCCATTATGATCTCGAGGTAGATCAACTCTTGTAATCATATTCATCAAGATCAATCAAGCAGGAAGTAGGGTATTACCTGAATCGAGAGGGCCCGAACTAGGGTAAACATCGCGCCCCGTGTCTCCTGTTACCATTGATCCTTAGACGCATAGTTTGGGACCCCCTACCCGAGATCTACCTATTTTGACAATGACAAGGACATCATGAGGGAGACAGAACTGCTCACAAGGTATTACAATCTGGTTTTTATCGGCATACTCTCTTCAAGGATGCTCGTAAGTTTGTCTTATCTTGTGATGAATATCAAAGAATTGGTAATATCGGTAAGCGTCAAGAAATGCCTGTGAATTATTCACTTGCTATTGAACCATTTCATGTTTGGGGTTTTGATTGTATGGGACCTTTTCCTTCCTCTAATGGGTATTCTCATATTTTGGTTGATGTTGATTACGTTACTAAGTGAGTAGAAGCTATTCCAACTAGTAATGCTGATCGCAACACTTCCATTAAAATGCTTAAAGAAGTTATTTTCCCTAGGTTTGGAGTTCCTAGATATTTAATGACTGATGGTGGTTCACACTTTATTCATCGACCTTTCCGTAAAATGCTTGCCAAGTATGATGTTAACCATAGAATTGCATCCCCCTATCATCCTCAATTGAGTGCCCAAGTTGAACTTAGCAATAGAGAAATAAAATTAATATTACAAAAGACCGTCAATAGGTCTCGAAAGAATTGGTCCAAGAAATTGGATGATGCACTTTGGGCCAACATAACAGCTTATAAAAATCATATGGGTATGTCTCCCTATAAAATGGTTTATGGAAAAGGTTGCCATCTACCTATTGAGTTAGAACATAAAGCCTATTGGGCAGTTAAAGAACTAAACTATGATTTCAAACTTCCGGTGAAAAGACGTTATTTGATATTAGCTCACTCGATGAATGGAGAACCCAAGCTTATGAATATGCCAAACTTTTTAAATAGAAAGTTAAAAGATGGCATGATTAAATAATCCAAAAGCGGGAATTGAAAGTGGGTGAATATGGTTTATTGTAAACTCTCGTTTTAGATTCTTTGCAGGAAAACTTCTGTCTAAATGGGAAGGACCATATGTTATCGAAGAGGTTTATCGTTCTAGAGCTATCAAAATAAATAATGCCGAATTTACTAACCCGAAGGTGGTCAATGGTCAAAGAATCAAATATTATATTTCAGGTACGCCTATGAAACCGGAGGAACACATAAAAGAAGCACACCAGAACACTCCTGAATCATGAAAAAAGGGAGGTACGTGATACGGTAAGTAAATGGACTCTGAAAAATCAGCGAAACTATTTTTATCAGCTTTGGAATATTACGAAAATTAGGAAAATAAGAAGCAACCAGGAAGGCACCCCTGGTGGG
Source organism: Secale cereale (assembly GCA_902687465.1). NCBI lineage: Eukaryota > Viridiplantae > Streptophyta > Magnoliopsida > Poales > Poaceae > Secale > Secale cereale. The sequence goes on from LR738712.1 coordinate 199,858,876, forward strand.
CACAAGATGGCAGCGTGCGCCCAGGTGGGTTGTGCCCACCACGGGTACCTTCCGGACTCCGTTTACTTGTTTCCCGAGATAAAAAAAAACTTTATATACCCCCAAACCTATTAACCACTGTATCGCGGAGAAATCATGCGTTCTTCTTTCTCGTTGTTTTCTATCAGATCTGTCAAGCCAGGCATAAGTCTTCTTCCTCCTCCAAGAACGTAGAAGATGATGCTTGGCTGATGAAGATAGAATTGAGGAGGGAGGAGCCAAAGGAAGCCAGCAAGGGTGGCAAGAGCAAGGAAGTTGAGGGAGATAAAAACCCCGCAATAGGGCTGGACTTACCCACGGAAGAGGAAGAAGAAGACATCCTTCAACCATACTATGAATATCTTACCCCACTGAAATTGCTTCTTTTAAGATCATCAAAACGGTTCGTGTCTATAACATCCCAATTTTTATTAAACTTGTATGTTAATAGATTCATCAATGCATATCATATTTTATTGCAGTTTGTATTTTTATAATATTCAAATAATTTTTGACTCGAGAAAAACAAATGAGGGGGGATAAGGTGACTTACTCAAATTATAAAAGAGTTGGAAATTTCATTTGAATATTATTTGGAGCTTCTCGAGTTTATTTGGTATTTATTTTATCTTCCAAAAGAGCATTAATTGCATTAGGAAAATATTTTCACATTCTTCTATGCTTGATTAAATGTTCATTGTGTTGTAGATATTCAGAGATGATTTTAGAAATTATCTTGGTATTTTCGGATTTGGTTTGGTTTCATTTTGGTCTCAAAAAAAAAACCACGCGCACACCCACCTGCACCGAAACCACTTCGGCCCAGGGACACAACCTCGGCCCAAGGCCATCCCACGACGGCCAGCGCACGCTCGCCCGCCCTCGCCTTCCCTTCGCTCACTACCCACCGTCGCCACCGACCTATGGGGCCTTCCCCAACATCTCCAACCTCCGCTCATCCCGCTCAGACAGAGCACGCGCACGCCCGAACCCGCCGGCCGAAGCTCTAGGGATAGAGCTTATCCGTCGCTCCCTGAGCCATCTGCTTGCACCTATAAAGACCACAGGACCCCCTCTTTCCATTCTGCCAACCTGCTCGTTCGCCACTCATAGCCGACACCATGTCGCATTGGATCTCGCCGGAGCCGAAGGACCTCGTCATCGTTTTTTCGTCGTAGACCACCCCGGCCTCCACTCTATCATGTCAAACTCATTCTCTCGATCTATCGCATCTCGTTGACATGTTCCTTTGCCGCTAGGTTTGCCAAAGAAGACGCCCCGATGACTTGTGTCCTTGCCGGAGCATGGAGGCGCCGCCCTTCGCTCCGCCTGTCCAGGCCACCCCGACGCATGCCGTCACCACCACCGGACAGCCCACGCCGCGCCCGTCCCATCCGTCGCCTTCCCCGCCATTGAGGACCGCCGTAGCCGCCACCCCATCACATCCCAACACCATCGCCGCCGCCCCTGTTTGGCGTCGTCGCCCACCGTGAGCCGCTCGCCCCCTCCCGCCTTTGGTTTAGATTTTTTTAGTAATAGATCGGTTTAGTATTAGATCGCTTGACCCCGTTTTAGTTAAACTGGACCGTTTTGATTAAAACCAGTTGTCGGTTTTCTTTAGTTTAACCACATCAGTTTTTTTTATTTAGTGGCAGTTCGCCGTATAAGTTTCCGGAGCGAACGCCGCCCGGCCAGCTACGAGTCTCCATGTGGTTGAGGACCTGCACGTGATTGTTTTCTTCACTATTTAATCCCTATTATCACAGATTAGTCCCTGAACTTCGAGTAGTGACAACTTTTTAACCGTAGATCCAAATTAGATGAAACCGGCAGTAAATTATTTATCGTGATTAGATCTATACAGTGGTATCATTTTTGTAAACTTTTGTCAGATTCGAATTTGAAATTTTTAGATTTGAATTGAAACTTCAAATGGCCATATGTCCTAAACCGTAGCCCCGATTAAGTTGTTTCTTTTTGCACTTTGTCACTAGAGCCAAACCCTATCACTTATACCAATCTCACGATATTTTTCAGACACTAGGATCTGTCCATTAATATTTTTACTAGTATGCACTATAGTATACCTCACTTTTTGAAACATGTGGCATATGTTGTTTTGCACTTAGAATATTTTTGTGACAGCTAAGTGTGTTGTATGTTCATTTGTTTTTTCCGAGGCTTTTTGCTTTGTATGTTGTTTTGGTTCTTTGAAGTGAATGCTTATGTATGTTATTTACTCTGCGATAGATTGTCCAGAGTGCGAAGAAGAATACTATCAGTCTGTAGAATTCAACCAGAAGTACCAAGGCAAGTTGCATCTTGATCATGGTTTCATTACATATGTTTTTGTTATGCACTTAGTTCTTTGCGGTAGGACTACATGGTAGGAATTTATTCCGAATGGCTATACCTTACACCCATGAGTTCATTGAGGTAGGTTTGAACCTTAAAACATTGTCGCCATCGTTTTACATTATATTGCTTCGCCAAAGTAGACATGGATTGGGGAGTGACCATTTTGAAGTATGAGTGACAATGTAGTAAACATGACCTAAGATAATTAATGAACAACCTAGGGGGAAACTGGTTTGAATGGTGGCGAAGTACAGTGGGGCACGCATGGGAAATCCATGGTGGTGCATCACTAGTGGTCCGTCCACTCAGGATCAAACGTATTTTCATGTCTCGAAGCTTACGTGTGCAGCCACAAGCAAATATGGGCTCTGTCTTAGTTGAGTAGATAGTGTGACCTCTTCTAGGATGTGCTAGCAGATGTAGAATATGTAGGTGTACCGGCCTATCCGTGGGTTAAGGGGGGATACTTTCGAAAGATTATGTCTCGATCTTCCGATCATGGAGGTGGTCGAGTCTTGTGAGGAAAAGTGTGCAACCTCTGCAGAGTGTCAACATAATCAATTAGTCGTGTCCCCGGTTATGGACAACTTGAGCATCTAGTAGTGGAAATGTCGGGAGATCTCATCACCCTTAATTAAATATGTTGGTCTTAAATGTAAATTTGGGAATGGATTGAGTTGGGTTTTCCAACTCAAACTATGCTATTACTATAGTGGTAGAATAATATCTTTATTCTAGGGAAAAACTAGCTTTTTGAAAAACTAAACTTAGAGCTTTCCACCAGCCAAATTGCACGTACAAATAGGTCATTACACTTATGATATGACTTGCCAGTACACTCAATGTACTGACCTATATGACTGCAACTCATCACGTTGCAGATATATCCGACGAGGATTAAGGTGTGATAGGTCGATGTTTTACAATCAACCTTGCTCGTGGGGTTGGACTCATTTACTACTTTGCTTCCGCAGTATTTGTTTATTTGGCTATATGCCCTATTTTATAATAAATGTATTGCTCCTGGACTATCGATGTAATAAAGAGATGTGTGTTATTTCTGTTATTTCATTGAGTATTGTGTGTGCTAGCAAGTCGATGCAGGGACTAGCATGGTAAGCACGGAGACTTCGACTCTTACAGGGTCAGGTCGCTGAAGTGTCCAAAAAAAATTCTCACTCATGAAAACCTCCTATTGCAAGAACACATCATCACTCACCGAAGTGTCATCCGTAGATTGGAGCGCCTCATGAGCCTGAAGTGTGAACCTGCTGCCTCATTATCACCACCACCAACACCTTCTTCACCACCAAAGGAGAATTGAGTATCGGGTATGGGCACACCCCTTGGCTTGATCCAAGCTTGGGGGACGAGCCCTGGTATTGTATCACACCACCTATTTTTCATTTATTTACCTTAGTTTGATCTTTAGTTATCTATTGAATTAGTTGAATAAAAGTTTAGTTAGATCTTTCTTTGAGAGTTTGCTTAGTGATCTATCTATCTATCTATGTAATCATGTGCAAGTTATATAATAATTTGAATTTTGCTTTCTTTACTTGTTTGTCTCAAGCAAAATAAAGGAAAAAAATCATATGCTAATCTTATGTTAAGTAATGACATCACATAAGGAAAAGTATAAGTAGTAAAATTTATTGGAGAATGAAAAACATAGCATTGGTCAATGATGCAATTCATGAAAGAGTTAATAAGGGAAGAGAAGATACACATGCAAATACACTATCTTGGACATCTTTTATGATTGTGAGCACCCATCAAAATATTATATGCCAAAACGGTTGACGTTGGACAAGAAAGACAACATAATGACTTATGTTTGTTCATATTTACATAGAAGTTTGTCACAGATCCTTTAACATGTGGTTCTTGCTCAATATATTTTCTAGCCAAAAATTCCGCGCTAAGTAGAGATACTACTTGTGCACCAAAAAAACCTTAAACCCAAAATCTTTTTCGAGAGTCCACCATACCTACCTATGGATTGAGTAAGATCCTTCAAGTAAGTTGTCATCGGTGAAATAAATCAATAAAAATGGCTTCTAAATGTGTTAGATCTTTTCGTGTGAGAGAAAATTGAGCATTATACGAACTTGTGATGGCAAAGTAATAAAAGCGACAGACTACATAATGAATGTTTCTATCATAAGGGGCAATATAATGTGATGTTCTTTTGCATTAAGGGATTTGGCATGCAAACAACAAGCACATGACAACCTGTGCTTCCCTCTACGAAGGGCCTATCTTTTACTTTATGTATTATCTTTTACTTTAGGTATTTACTTTTATGTAAGAGTCAACGTATACTTCTCTATTCCTTTTTTATTTTTTTTTCTTTTCGCAAGCATCATGTGGTGAGGAAAGATCTACGCACATATATCTAGTTGAATATTGGTGAGAATGAATTATTATTTTTGACATCACCCTTGAGGTGAACATGTTGGGAGGCAAAACTATAAGCCCTATCTTTCTATGTGTCCGGTTGAAACTATTTGTTCATGTGTATGCGATGAGTGTTAGCAATCATAGAAGACTATATGCTGGTTGATTATGTGGACTTGCCTAAAGGCTCCAATACGAGACCCTTCCGAAAAAGATGATAAATTGTAGTTTCAAAGTTGACTGAGAACATAGTTTTTTGTTTTTCAATATAGTTTATGCTTTATACTTCGATGTTGTGATGAATTGTTACTTGCTCATGAGAAGTTATATGATAAACGTTGTTCGATAAAGTTTCATGTCAAAACTTCTATAATGAAGTTTGTTGTTGTTATAATAATTTACATGATGCTTCTATGTCCGTATTTTGGTTTTATCGACACCTCCCTCTCTAAGCAGGTGGACATGTTTTTCAATTTTGGTTTTCGCTTGAGGACAAGCGAGGTCTAAGCTTGGGGGAGTTGATACGTCCGTTTTTCATCATGTTTTATTGCTGATATTTATAATGTTTTTATGCATAATAATACTTTATGGAGTAATTCTAATGCCTTTTCTCTCATAATATGCAAGGTTTACATCAAAAGGGAGAATACCGGCTGCTGGAATTTTGTACCTGAAAAATCAACGTCAGACCACCTATTTTGCACAACTCCAAATGAGCTAAAACTACCCGGAGATTTTTTATGGATCATTTAAGAATTATTGGAGCAAATAACTACTAGAGGAGGCCCACCAGGTGGGCACAACCCACATGGGCGCGCCAGGGATCCGAAGCGTGTGCCCTGGTGGGTTGTGCCCTCCTCGGCCCACCTTATGTGCCCATCTTCTAGTATATAAGTCATGTTGACCTAGAAAACATGAGGAGAGGTCTTACGGGACGGAGCGCCGCCTTCTCGAGGTAGAACTTGGGTAGGAGAACTTTTGCCCTCCAGCGAAGCGATTCCTTCGAGGGAACTTCCCTCTCAGAGAGGGAAATCGAAGCCATCGTCATCACCAACAACCATCTCATCTTTGGGAGGCCAATATTCATCAACATCTTCAACTACACCATCTCCTCTCAAACCCTAGTTCATCTCTTATGTTCAATTCTTGTACCGGAACCTCAGATTAGTACCTATGGGTGACTAGTAGTGTTGATTACATCTTGTAGTTGATTGTTATATGGTTTATTTGGTGGAAGATTATATGTTTAGATCCATTATGCAATTAATTACACCTCTAATCTTGAGCATGTTTATCACTTGCGAGTAGTTACTTTTGTTCTTGAGGTCATGGGAGAAATCATGTTGCAAGTAATCATGTGAACTTGATATGTGTTTGATATTCCGATAATATGTATGTTGTGATTCCCCTAGTGGTGTTATGTGAATGCTGACTACATGACACTTCACCATATTTAGGCCTAAGGGAATAAATCGTTAAGTAGTTATTAGATGATGGGTTGCTAGAGTGATAGAAGCTTAAACCCTAGTTTATGTGCTAATCGTAAGGGACCGATTTGGACCCAAATGTTTAATGCTATGGTTTGATTTTATCTTAGTACTTTTCTCGTAGTTGCGGACGCTTGTGAGGGGGTTAATCATAAGTAGGAGGTTTGTTCAAGTACGAACAACACCTAAGCACCGGTCCACCCACATATCAAATTATCAAAGTAACAAACACAAATCAAACCAACTTGGTGAAAGTGACTAGATGAAATTCCCGTGTGCCCTCAAGAACTCTTTGCACATTATAAGAAACTGTTTTGGCATGTCCTTTACCAAAATAGGATTGGGCTACCTTGTTGCATACTATTTACCGTTACCGTTACTTGCTCATTTGTAGGACAATAGAGAATTTCCCTCAAGTGGATGACCTAAGGTTTATCAATCCATGGGAGGCGTAGGATGAAGATGGTCTCTCTCAAACAACCCTGCAACCAAATAACAAAGAGTCTCTTGTGTCCCCAACACACCCAATAAAATGGTAAATTGTATAGGTGCACTAGTTCGGTGAAGAGATGGTGATAAAAGTGTAGTATGGATGCTAGAAATATATTTTTATAATTTGAATAAATAAAAACATCAAGGTAGCAAGTGATAAAAATGAGCACAAACATTATTGCAATGCTTGAATACAAGGCATAGGGTTCATACTTTTGCTAGTGCAACCTCTCAACATTGCTATCATAATTGGATCGTCTAACAATTCCCTCAACGTGCGACAAAGAATCACTCCAAATTTTCATCTAGTGGAGAACATAAGACAAAATTGTTTGTACGATACAAAACCACCTCGAAGTTATTCTTTTGGATCAACCCATTGAGCTATTTTTGTAAATGTGACAAATAGCCCTAGAGTTCATACTAAAATAACACCATATGATACACATCAACCAACTCTAATGTCACCTAGATACTCCAATGACACCAAAATTATCCATGAGTTGAACAATACGCATCAAACAACTTCAGATTCATAATATTCAATCCAACACAAAGAACTTCAAAGAGTGCCTCGAGATTTCTACCAGAGAAACAAAGATGAAAACGTGCATCGACCCCTATGCATAGATTGACCCAATGTCACCTCAGGAATCCGCGAGTTGAGTACCAAAAATATACATCAAGTGAATCAATATGATACCCCATTGTCACCACGGGTATTCATACGCAAGACATACATCGAGTGTTCTCAAATCCATGAATGTATTCAATCCGATAAAAGTGAAACATGCAAGGTAAAAACACAATTCATCACAACAAGAGAGAGAGAGAGAGAGAGAGAGAGAGAGAAACACCATATGATCCAACTATATTAGCAAAGGTCACGGTACACCAAGATCGTGTCAAATCAAGAACATGAGCGAGAGAGAGAGATAAAACACATAGCTAGTAGTACAAACCCTCAGCCCCGAGGGTGGACTACTCCAACCTAATCATGGTTGTCAACGGGATGATGAAGGTGGCCTCCGGTGATAATTTTCCCCTCCGACAGGGTGCCGGAGCAGCGTCCCAATTGAGTTTTCTTGGATACAGAGGCTTGCGGCGGTGGCCCTTTTCATCTTGGGTTCTTTTTTATGTTTGGAGAATTTATAGGAATTTTTGGCGTCGGTCTCTCAGCAGGGGGTGCCCGAGGGGCACGCCCCCTAGGCTTGTGGCTCCCTCCGCCACTTCCTGGTCCTGCTCTGGTGCTTCAAAGGTCTTTTTTGTCCTTAAAAATCACTAATTTTTTTAGCCCATTCCGAGAACTTTTATTTCTGCACAAAAAACAACACCACGATAGTTCTACTGAAAACATCGTCAGTCTGGGTTAGTTCTAATCAAATCATACCAAAACCATATAAATTGTTATAAACATGGCATGGATGCTTAACTAATTATAGATATGTTAGAGACGTATCAGTATCCCCACGCTTAATACTTTCTCGTCCTCGAGTAGGTAAATGATAAAAGAAATAATTTATGAAGTGTGAATGCTAGCATAGTGCATAAGTTTGATCAATGATAGTTCCATACACTTTTCTACCATCATTATATATCTTAAACAGTAGCTCATCTCATAGAACTTCTCATGATCAAGTAGCAAGCTATTCACATGTTAAAGTATAGACCATAAACTTTCTTGAAAACTAGGAAACTTATATTCTTAGTGCATAAATTATACTAGCAAAAGAGCCCGTGCGTTGCAACGGGAGAAAAAAAAGTCATAATCTCCAATGACCTTGATAACATTTTGCTGCATCATCGATAAAATTTCGGTAATGATAACGCCCGAACGTTCGGGATTTAAGCATGGCAACCGAATGTTTTAGATGTCAACTTTAGTTTGCGTGAGATTAGGAAAACATGGCAATTTATGACAAAAAACGAAAAAGGACAAAGTTGACATCCCCTATGAACTAAAGTTGCCATGTGAAAACGTTCGGGATGAAATGCTTAAAATCCGAACGTTCGGGAGTTATTGGATTCAAAATTTTGGCGAACATTTAGTTCAATTTTATTAACATTTGTACACATTTTTTAATTTTCCAATAAAATTTTTAATTACAAGCATTTTTTGAATATGATAACATTTTTTAAAAGAATCTACAAACATTTTATGATTTATTGAATATTTTATTTAGAAATTCTCATTTTTTAAAATCGAATTTTTAAGTAAGTTGCATGGCCTTTGTACCGTTGGTGAATTGGCATATGGCGAGCTGAAATAATTTCTGTGGTTGTGAAGTACAGTAGCGGTCAAAAGTATTGGGATAAGATTTCTGGTCAAAATTGATAAATAAGTTCAGTTTAAATGGTTCAAAAAACATATGAGATTCAATAACACAACCACCACATTAAAGCAGACATCATTTACATCTAGAACCGATAGTGTCAGTTTCAGTCTTCCACGAACACGACACATAATTAGGAGTCCAATGATTTGAGGTATTCCCTTCACCAGGCAAAATGTGTGTGTGTGTGTGTGTTTCTTTGATTGATTACATCAGATTTATGCCTATTGTTCAAAGCTCATGCCTATAATCTGATGGAAACTATTAGAAAGCATGTGAACAGAACAGAAACACATATAATGATCTCCATCCATCATTCCTTGTAAATTGGTTCCCTTGCAGTTCAGGTAAGACAAAGACAACCAAATTAAGCACTTGAACCAGAGATGTTGCTCAAATGAAAAATAATCAAAAAAACAAATCAGAGGAAAGAGATAGAGAGAGCAGTAGTGCACAGCCGATCCGGCCTGCCAAGGCCCAGCCGCACCCACTCCTAATCCCCCGATCCCCTCCACGCTCACGATTCCCCACTTCCCCTCGTCTTCTCAACCTCGCGCTGCCAGCGGAGAGCCCCGCTCGATCCCCCGTCTCCTCTCCTCCCGCCCTCCCTCCTCCCATCGCGCCCGCATCTGCCGCGCCGTCGAACCTTGCCGGCTGGAACCCCCTGCCTCTCGTTCCCCGCGCCTCGTGCGCCAACATGAGATGCGCGTCTCATGGCCGCAACCAACATGGCCGGCCTCTGGGTAGCTCTGGGGCCCCTTGCTCCTCCTTTGTTGCTCCATCGTCGCCCATCTCTGCACCTCGCGACCGCCTCTCATGGCGCGCTGCTGCAAACTCCGGCTCGCTTCAGCCATGCCCGCAGGCCAACCGCAGCCACCCAACCTGCAAGGCCGGCGACCTACCTACCCTCCCGAACCCGCTCGATCATGGATGCCGTGGTGCCCCTCGTCCCGAGCCATTGGGGCCGAGCGGTTCTGGCAGGCCAGAGGCAACTTCTGGCGGCGTCGGTCTGCTCGTTGGCCTACAACATGCTAATTGTCAAATCGTTTTTCTCACTTATTTTTGGACTGCGGGTTTATTATCATAATAGTCGAGGATTTTTTTGCAAAAGTGCGTGACGGTGAACCCGACAGACTCGTTTCGTGCTTTATTATTAGGTAAGATTTTCAGGAAGGGTCTATGTAAGAGCTTTGGTTTAGAAAATTCCACATACTCAACTATCGTATTGTCTTCCATGATTGCTAACACTCAAAGCATATTTTCAGAACAAATAGCATCCATCGAACACGGAGAAAGATAGGGACAATAATAACTCATGATCACCTATATTAAACTTGATATATGTGCCTGGATCTTTTCCCACCACATGATGCTTCCAAATAGAAAAAATGAAAATGGAATAGAAAAGAACACTATTGACTCTTGCATAAAATTAATTACATAAAGTAAAAGATAGGCCCTTCACAGAGGGAAGAAGAGGTTGTCATGCCCTTTTTATTTTTGGATGTGCAAGCTCTTAATGCAAAACGTTCCTTTATATTGCTTGTTCTGATAGCAACCTTTATTATGCAGTTCGTTGCTTTTATTTCTTCACCATCACAAGTTCGTACAAAGCTTATTTTCCCTTACAATAAAAGATCAGACATATTTAGGAGAAATTTTTATTGCTTTTTGCATCGATGACAATTTACTTGAAGGGTCTTATTCAATCCATAGGTAGATATACTGGACTCTCATGACAAGAAACTGGGTTTAAGTGGTTTTTGATGCACAAGTAATATCTCTACTTAGTACGAAATTTTGGCTAGCAACATATTATGAGCAAGCACCACATGTTAGAGGATCCATGACAATATAACTTCTATGTGAATATAAACAAACATAACTCATTTTGTTGTCTTCCTTGTCCAACATCAACTACTTGATCAAGTTTGAAAATAATTAATGGGGGCTCACAATCATAGAAGATGTCCAAGATAGTATATTTATATGTGAAATCTCTCTTCCCTCAATATTCTTTCATGAATTGTTCAAGTAACCAATATTGTGTTTGTTAACTTTCAATAAATTTTACCACATATACTTATTATATGTGAAGTCATTAGTCCCCATGGGATAAGAATATGAAACATATAAATTGGGATATATGATATTCAATTCATCAAACAATTCATTCTTAGGAGAATATGAAACATATAAATTGGGATATATGATATACAATTCATCAAACAATTCATTCTTAGGACATAAGTGCAGCACACGAGTAAATGTCAAACTACTCCAAAAATATATAAGTGAAGATCAAATGAGTAGTTAAGTAAATATGTAGCTATGTGAAGACTCTCTCTCATTTAAAAATTTCAGATCTTGGGATTTTATTAAAACAACAAGAAAAATGAAATAATAGAACACATCAAGGATAGCACACATCATGAGAAGAAGCAAAAACTTAGGCTCAACCAAAACTGGCCGATAATTGTTGAAGAAGAAAGGTGGGATGCCAACCGGAGCATCCCCAAGCTTAGATGATTGATACTTATTGAAATGTTAACTAGGGGTGCCTTGGTAATCCCCAGGCTTGAGCTCTTGTGTCACCTTAATTCCTCTCATATCACGGTCTCCTTAAATCTTAAGAACTTCATCCACACAAAACTCAACAAGAACTCGTGAGAAGTTAGTATAAATCAATGTAAAACATTATCATTATCTACAGCAAAAAGTTAATAAAATTATTATTTAACATTGTATACTAAATTCCTCTGCATATTTAATACTCATATCCTTAAATAGAATCATTAAACAAGCAAACATATGAACACAATGCAATCATAACAGCAATCTATCTAAATAGAATAGTCTGTAAAGGATGAAGCAAGATCCATACTTATTTAACTCAAAGAATTCTGAACATTTACCACACTGTAGAAAAATTATCATATCTTGTTGTGTCAAAATTGGAATATCTATCGCATTCTGACTTTTCTAGAGAATTCACACATGAACGGAAAACTTTCTGTTTTGAAACAGCAACTCACATACTTGCAAATTGATCATGGCAATGTCTATACTTGAAACTTCTATTGAAATAAAAGGTACAAAACCCAATTATAAATAAAACCAATAAAATCTAAACAAAAGAAAATGACTCTCCAAGCAAAACACATATCATGTGACGAATAAGAATATAGCTCCAATTGAGGTTATGGATAATGTTGAAGACGGAAGAGGGGATGCCTTCTGGTGCATCCCCAAGCTTAGTTGTGTGGTTATTCCTTGAATATTACCTTGGGGTGCCTTGGGAATCTCCATGACAGGGTGTTTCCACTCCTTATTCTCCTCATATCAATATCTCACCCAAAACATGAAAACTTCAATCACACAATCTTAATGGAACTTCGTGAGATGCGTTAGTATAGTAAAGCAAATCATTCACTTGGGTACTATCAAAGACAAGATTCATAATTTTTTCTCACACAATTCCTATTGTACCTTTTCACTTCCACAATTCATATCACATAATATGAGCTATTGAAACTATAACAAGCAAACTATGCATTAAAAACAAAATGTGTCAAAAATTGAACAATCTGTAATGATCTGGACAATGACCAACCTTCTACAACTCTAAAAATTCCAAAAATTTATAAAATCTTGAAAATTTATAAAATTCTGAAATAGCAACTCATATGCTTGCAAATTAATCATGTGTAAAAATTCAGAAAATTATCACATTCCAGTAATTAAAAAAAATTTCTTCACTAGAAGCAAAACTTTCTATTTTCCACCGAATCAAGTCAACTATCATCCACACTATCCCAAAGGCTTTGCTTGGCACTCTATTTAAACAAAAGCTATAAAATATGATTACTTCAGTAGCTTAATCATGTGGACACACAAAAAAGTAGGCATAAGTATTGTGTTGTCTCCCAACAAGCGATTTTCTTTAATGCCTTTTTAGCTAGGCATGATGATGTCAATGATGCTCACACAAAAGTAAAAAACTAAAACATAAATAGAGCATTATGAATCATATGGCAATCACATTTAAGTATAACCCACTTCCTATGCATATGGATTTTGTGAGCAAACAATTTATGGGAACAAGAATCAACTAGAATAGGAAGGCAAAACAAGCATGACTTCAAAACTTTCAACACTTAGAAAGGAAACTTGATATTATTGCAATACCTACAAGCATATGTTCCTCTCTCATAACATTTTTTAGTAGAATCATGAATGAATTCAACAATATAACAATCACATAAAGCATTAGTTTAATGATCCACAAGAATTGCAATTTTATTAGTCTCCACATAACCAAATTTATTCTCATCAATAGTGGTGGGAGCAAACTCAAAAAAATAACTACCATGTGATACTTGATTGACATAATCAAATTGAACTTCAAAATCATGATGGAATGTTTGTGGTTATCATTATTCTTTATAGCATACATGTTATCACAATAATCATAATAGATAGCAACTTTTGTCGGGGGAAACTGTCCACCACGAACACCTATGGGACCGGAGCCCCTTGTCTGTGCGGTACGAGGGCGGAGGGAGCACGAAGAGCAGATCGAGGCAGACGCACGGGCAGTTTTACCCAGGTTCGGGCCGCACGGATGCGTAAAACCCTACTCCTGCTTGGTTGTGTATTGAGTTGGGCGCTCGGAGCTTGAAGAAGCAGCTACACGAGCGTGAGAATGATCTAGGTTTCGAACCCCCTCCACGTTGTGCATGGGCCTCCTTTTATAGTGCAAGGGGTCACCGACAGGTGTCAACGTAGGAGAAAGGGGTAAAAATGTAAAAGATGTGGTAGTTGGAACAGTGCGGGAACAGTGGAGCTACAGTGCAGAACAGTGGCCTATACCTACTTTAACAGTGGGGGACAAGGGCATTTAATGCCCGTCGCCGTCGACCCCAAAAGCTCCCGCCGTTGCGTCTCCGTCTGCCACGGCGATGGATCCACTGCCGTGGAGTGCCACCGTGTCCCCCAGGCTGCACAGCCATCCGCCACGCGTCCCTGGAGTGGCCCCAGGGCGACGCGTGGGCTGATGAGCTGGAGCGCGGGCACACAGCGCACCTCCCCCGGCAAGCACCTTGCCGGGCACCTCCCCCGGCAAGCACCTTGCCGGGGATCTCGACCTTGCCGGGCCCGGAAGCTTGCCGCTCCCCGAGCCCTTGCTGGGTCTTCTAAGATAGAATCTTCTGTTCGTCCTGACAAGCTCCTCTTGCCAGGGCCTCGTGCTAGTTAAGCAATCTTGAGCCTGGAACGGCCTTCCCGGCAAGCTCCTCTTGCCGGGGTCTTGGTCCTCTGTCTTGTATACTTTGTCTTTGAATGGTTAGATAAGGAGCAGGAAGGTCTCCGGCGAGCCAGCAGTAAACCTTGCCGCGGGAAGCTGCAACTGCCCGTGCACAAGTTGGGGTACTGAGGTACCCCTACCTTAGTACACCGACAGGAGCCCCCGGGCCTGGGCCACACACGGTGCCGAGCGCTGTTGGGCCAGGCCCAAAACAGTGCACGGGCACCCGCGGCCCGCGGCGCGCCGAATCCACTTCCCTATCCGCCGCACCCCACGGTAACGGCACGCGTCGATTGCGGCGCCGTGGGATGGGACGTGCCCACGATTTCTTTAATGGGGAGGGCGAAACGCCCCCCACTCCCCCATAAAAGCAGAGAGAGCGGCGCGGTTCCCCTCCCTGCGCACTCATTACCATCGTCTTCTTCCTCAGATTCCTCTGCTCTTTGCCTCTACTCCTCCGCCATCACCAAGCTCTTCGCCCCCTTCCTTCCACCGCGTCCGCCATGGCCCCAAAGACCGACAAGGCGAAGGCGGAGAAGTCCAAGCGGGAGAAGTCAGATCAGGCGGCGAAGCTCGTCGCGTTCCGGAAGGAGCACATCGTCTTTGCGCCGAAGCTCGGCGTGCGGGAGCTTTGGAGCAAATATTATTGGTTCTGGGCCAAGGAGACCCCAGCGCACCCCCGCACGCGCGTCTACCCGGCCGTCGCCAAGGATCACTACCCCGGCGGGTATTACTTTTTCGCAGCCTTCTTCCACTGCGGTCTGTGCCCTCCCTTCTCAAACTTTTTCTGCGATATCATGAATACTTATGGCCTCCACCTCCTCGACTTCACTCCCAACGCCATCCTCACCATGTCCGTTTTCGCACACATGTGCGAAAACTTCGTAGGAATCCAGCCCAACGTAGCTCTCTTTAGGCACTTTTTCATCCCCAGAGTAGAGGCCGACGCCCCCCTCTCCGGAGGAATCTCTTGGGTGTTCAGGCTGAATAAGAAACCCGCCTACTTGCCGGGGGAGCTCCGCGGCAAGTGGGAAGAGTGGCGTGCGGAGTGGTGCTGGGTCGTCGAGGAGCGACCGCAACACTTCACCGCGCCGCGCACATCGCCCATCGTGCGCGGCAGGGATTGGAGTAACTTCGATTCCGACGACTCCAAGCTGGATATTGCTCTCGTCAGGATCATGCGTCTTCGTTTGGCGCCGCTGTCTGTCGCTGAAGTGGGCAAGGACTTTCTTCGTCGCCGGATCGCCCCCCTCCAAGACCGGAAGAGGCCGGCGTGGCAATATGGCGGCCCGGCAGACATCATGAGGCTGCGCCCCGGCCTCAATTTTAACTTCACAACACTCGAGCTGCGGGGTATGGTCAGGGAACTTTTCAAGTTCGACCCGGCCCACCCCGAGTACTTCCGCGCTCCCCGGGGAGTGGTGCCGCTCTGCGCCAGCAGCGCCCGGGATCGCCTTGTCGCTATGATGCCCGCGTGCGACTCTCATGGAGTGGAGCGCACGTGGATCGCGCCCAAGCCTATCGACGTCCTCGAGTTCTACGACCGCCTTGTGGAGGTGTTGGAGAAGAAGGACGATCTCAAGCTGCACACGCGGGCCACCACCGACCAAGAGATTGCTTACATAGCTTCTCGCGCTGAAGAAGTCGCCGCAGCCGCGGCGGCGGGAAACTTTGGATACACACCCGCGGAGGCGGAAGCCGCGGATGCCGCCAGCCAGGCGGACAATGAGGAGATTCGCAAGCTGCTAGAGCTCCCTCCCGACGCGCTCGCCGTGATCCCCTCGCTGAGGCACTCTGGGATCAGTGGGATCGCGACGGAGGCCGCGGCAATGGAGGGAACCGCCGGAGGAAGCAGAGGCGCCGCGAGGGGCGGAGGCGCCAAGGGGAAGAGGGCCGCATCGTCGGATGCTGGGCCCAGCGAGCCGGCCGAGGCAGAGGAGGAGGAGGAGGAGGAGGCCGAGGGCTCCGGCGGATCGACAGAGTTGTACGCCGACGACCTCTCCTCGTCGGAGAGCTCCCCGCCCCCGGCAAGCCCGAAGCAGTCCCCGTTGAAGCGTCTCCGCAAGGCGGCGACGGGAGAGCAGACGCGAGCGCCCCGGCAACAGCCAGCTCGCCGGGCAGCTCCCCGGCCGAGCCAAGCCGCGCCAAGGGCGGCCGGCGTGCCGGCCACGGCAGAGGCGTCCCGCAGGCCGGCACCGAGCCGGCAAGGATCTTCTCGGAGCGGAGCAGCTGCTCCGCCCCCTTCTCGGGCGCCGGCCACCACAGGGGCTGGGCCTACGCAGCCCCCAGCCCCGGTGGCTCCGAAACGCGCGAGGGAACCTTCATCCTCCGCTCCTCGCGCCGACGCGCCCACCGTGGAGTTTGACTTCTCCGCGCTGAGCGAGGACGACGAGGAGGACCAAGAGTAAGGACCCGAGACCTTACTCCTTCTTGATTTTTATATCTCGATTGTTGCTGACGCTTGACTTTGTTTGTTGCTTGTGATTGCAGGACCTTGGAGCAGCGCGCGAAGAGGGTCAAGGTGCCCACAGTTGAGGTCGTGGAAGACCCATCCGTCGCGGAAGCAGGGGTCGCGGCGGAGCCGATCTTGCCGGACCCGAGTGCCGCTCCGGGGAGCAGCCCCCAGCGCAGCCCCCAGCGTAAGTTAGCGGTTTACTGTTTTTGCTCGTCGGGGCGCGCTTAGGGCTTTGATCTCTGAATGTCTTGGTTCTTCTATCTTCTCTTGTGCAGAGGTGGAGCCGCAGCGGGAAGAGCGCCCGGAGGCCGTCACCGAGGAGCCGCAGGCCCCGCCGTCCCCGGCAAGGCAAAACTCTCCGGCGAGGGAGAGCGCTCCGCCAAGGGCGGGTACTCCGCCAAGGCAGAGTACCCCGCCAAGGGCGAGCAGCCCGGCGAGGACGGCCACTCCGCCAGGGCCGAGCTCCCCGGCAAGGGAGCCCGCCGCAGAGGACGTCCGCCAAGGTACGTTCTGTACTTGGTTTTCTTGACTTTGCTTCTTTTTGGATCTTTGCTTGATTTTGAACTTCTTTTTCTTCTTCTCTTAGATCTTCCTCCTCCTCCTCCCGCACCGATGGAGACCGAGGTCATCAATATCGAGGATGAGGAGGGCGCGCAGGGCGGCGGCGATGACGTTCCCGTCGTCGTGGAGATGGCCGAGGCTGAGGAACAGCAAAGGCTCGCCGGGGTGGAGATGTCCCGGCGAGAGGGAGAGCTCACGCAGCGGAAGGTGGATCTCGACTCCCACGAGGAGGACCTTGCCGCTCGCGAGGCTGCTCTTGGCGGGGAGCTGAAGGAGGCGAAAGCCGCTGCTGCCGCCGCGGAAGACGCCAAGAAGGAGCTCGCCGCCAAGATCATCCAGTTGGAGAAGGCGATGAAGGTGAGCGCCGAGAAGGTTGCCGCGCTCATTACTGAGCGCGAGAAGGACGCCCACACCAACGCGGAGCTCCAAGTAAGCTTATCAAAGAAGGGCGACGAGTTGAAGGCCGCCAAGGATTCCATCGAAGACTTGGAGCTGAAGGTCTCAACTCTGAGGGATTCAATTGACGCCGCCAAGCTCCGAGAAGACAAGCTGAAGGAGGAGCTCCGGAAGGAGCGGACTTTGGTGGATAGCGTCAACAAGGCGTCTGAGCTATTCCGGCAGACCATCGAGGCGTGGACCGAAGAGCTGGCTTCTTCTGCGTCCAACATTGACCAGGAGTTGCTTGCTTTGAAGGCCGAGCATCTTATCTACTCGCCGGATCCAGATCTCCCGCACAGCGCCAAGCTCAGCCTCTTCTTCAGAGGCGTCGCTCCGGCCCTTGCAGGTCTCCGGAACCGCATCCCCTACCTGGCGCGCCAAAGATGTCGGGGGAAACTGTCCGCCACGAACACCTATGGGACCGGAGCCCCTTGTCTGTGCGGTACGAGGGCGGAGGGAGCACGAAGAGCAGATCGAGGCAGACGCACGGGCAGTTTTACCCAGGTTCGGGCCGCACGGATGCGTAAAACCCTACTCCTGCTTGGTTGTGTATTGAGTTAGGCGCTCGGAGCTTGAAGAAGCAGCTACACGAGCGTGAGAATGATCTAGGTTGCGAACCCCCTCCACGTTGTGCATGGGCCTCCTTTTATAGTGCAAGGGGTCACCGACAGGTGTCAACGTAGGAGAAAGGGGTAAAAATGTAAAAGATGTGGTAGTTGGAACAGTGCGGGAACAGTGGAGCTACAGTGCAGAACAGTGGTCTATACCTACTTTGACAGTGGGGGACAAGGGCATTTAATGCCCGTCGCCGTCGACCCCAAAAGCTCCCGCCGTTGCGTCTCCGTCTGCCACGGCGATGGATCCTCAGCCGTGGAGTGCCACCGTGTCCCCCAGGCTGCACAGCCATCCGCCACGCGTCCCTGGATTGGCCCCAGGGCGACGCGTGGGCCGATGAGCTGGAGCGCGGGCACACAGCGCACCTCCCCCGGCAAGCACCTTGCCGGGGATCTCGACCTTGCCGGGCCCGGAAGCTTGCCGCTCCCCGAGCCCTTGCCGGGTCTTCTAAGATGAAATCTTCTGTTCGTCCTGACAAGCTCCTCTTGCCAGGGCCTCGTGCTAGTTAAGCAATCTTGAGCCTGGGACGGCCTTCCCGGCAAGCTCCTCTTGCCGGGGTCTTGGTCTTCTGTCTTGTATACTTTGTTTTTGAATGGTTAGGAAGGTCTCCGGCAAGCGCGTGGTGAACCCTGCCGCGGGGAGCCGCCGCTGCCCGTGCACAAGTTGGGGTACTAGGGTACCCCTACCTTAGTACACCGACAGGAGCCCCCGGGCCTGGGCCACACACGGTGCCGAGCGCTGTTGGGCCAGGCCCAAAACAGTGCACGGGCACCCGCGGCCCGCGGCGCGCCGAATCCACTTCCCTATCCGCCGCACCCCACGGTAACGGCACGCGTCGATTGCGGCGCCGTGGGATGGGACGTGCCCACGATTTCTTTAATGGGAAGGGCGAAACGCCCCCCACTCCCCCATAAAAGCAGGGAGAGCGGCGCGGTTCCCCTCCCTGCGCACTCATTGCCATCGTCTTCTTCCTCAGATTCCTCTGCGCTTTGCCTCTACTCCTCCGCCACCACCAAGCTCTTCGTCCCCTTCCTTCCACCGCGTCCGCCATGGCCCCAAAGACCGACAAGGCGAAGGCGGAGAAGTCCAAGCGGGAGAAGTCAGATCAGGCGGCGAAGCTCGTCGCGTTGCGGAAGGAGCACATTGTCTTCGCGCCGAAGCTCGGCGTGCGGGAGCTCTGGAGCAAATATTATTGGTTCTGGTCCAAGGAGACTCCAGCGCACCCCCGCACGCGCGTCTACCCGGCCGTCGCCAAGGACCACTACCCCGGCGGGTATTACTTTTTCGCAGCCTTCTTCCACTGCGGTCTGTGCCCTCCCTTCTCAAACTTTTTCTGCGATATCATGAATACTTATGGCCTCCACCTCCTCGACTTCACTCCCAACGCCATCCTCACCATGTCCGTTTTCGCACATATGTGCGAAAACTTCGTAGGAATCCAGCCCAACGTAGCTCTCTTTAGGCACTTTTTCATCCCCAGAGTAGAGGCCGACGCCCCCCTCTCCGGAGGAATCTCTTGGGTGTTCAGGCTGAATAAGAAACCCGCCTACTTGCCGGGGGAGCTCCGCGGCAAGTGGGAAGAGTGGCGTGCGGAGTGGTGCTGGGTCGTCGAGGAGCGGCCGCAACACTTCACTGCGCCGCGCACATCGCCCATCGTGCGCGGCAGGGATTGGAGTAACTTCGATTCCGACGACTCCAAGCTGGATATCGCTCTCGTCAGAATCATGCGTCTTCGTTTGGCGCCGCTGTCTGTCGCTGAAGTGGGCAAGGACTTTCTTCGTCGCCGGATCGCCCCCCTCCAAGACCGGAAGAGGCCGGCGTGGCAATATGGCGGCCCGGCAGACATCATGAGGCTGCGCCCCGGCCTCAATTTTAACTTCACAACACTCGAGCTGCGGGGTATGGTCAGGGAACTTTTCAAGTTCGACCCGGCCCACCCCGAGTACTTCCGCGCCCCCCGGGGAGTGGTGCCGCTCTGCGCCAGCAGCGCCCGGGATCGCCTTGTCGCTATGATGCCCGCGTGCGACTCTCATGGAGTGGAGCGCACGTGGATTGCGCCCAAGCCCATCGACGTCCTCGAGTTCTACGACCGCCTTGTGGAGGTGTTGGAGAAGAAGGACGATCTCAAGCTGCACACGCGGGCCACCACCGACCAAGAGATTGCTTACATAGCTTCTCGCGCTGAAGAAGTCGCCGCAGCCTCGGCGGCGGGAAACTTTGGATACACACCCGCGGAGGCGGAAGCCGCGGATGCCGCCAGCCAGGCGGACAATGAGGAGATTCGCAGGCTGCTAGAGCTCCCTCCCGACGCGCTCGCCGTGATCCCCTCGCTGAGGCACTCCGGGATCAGTGGGATCGCGACGGAGGCCGCGGCAATGGAGGGAAACGCCGGAGGAAGCAGAGGCGCCGCGAGGGGCGGAGGCGCCAAGGGGAAGAGGGCCGCATCGTCGGATGCTGGGCCCAGCGAGCCGGCCGAGGCAGAGGAGGAGGAGGAGGAGGAGGAGGAGGCCGAAGGCTCCGGCGGATCGACAGAGTTGTACGCCGACGACCTCTCCTCGTCGGAGAACTCCCCGCCCCCGGCAAGCCCGACGCAGTCCCCGTTGAAGCGTCTCCGCAAGGCGGCGACGGGAGAGCAGACGCGAGCGCCCCGGCAACAGCCAGCTCGCCGGGCAGCTCCCCGGCCGAGCCAAGCCGCGCCAAGGGCGGCCGGCGTGCCGGCCACGGCAGAGGCGTCCCGCAGGCCGGCACCGAGCCGGCAAGGATCTTCTCGGAGCGGAGCAGCTGCTCCGCCCCCTTCTCGGGCGCCGGCCACCACAGGGGCTGGGCCTACGCAGCCCCCAGCCCCGGTGGCTCCGAAACGCGCGAGGGAACCTTCATCCTCCGCTCCTCGCGCCGACGCGCCCACCGTGGAGTTTGACTTCTCCGCGCTGAGCGAGGACGACGAGGAGGACCAAGAGTAAGGACCCGAGACCTTACTCCTTCTTGATTTTTATATCTCGATTGTTGCTGACGCTTGACTTTGTTTGTTGCTTGTGATTGCAGGACCTTGGAGCAGCGCGCGAAGAGGGTCAAGGTGCCCACAGTTGAGGTCGTGGAAGACCCATCCGTCGCGGAAGCAGGGATCGCGGCGGAGCCGATCTTGCCGGACCCGAGTGCCGCTCCGGGGAGCAGCCCCCAGCGCAGCCCCCAGCGTAAGTTAGAGGTTTACTGTTTTTGCTCGTCGGGGCGCGCTTAGGGCTTTGATCTCTGAATGTCTTGGTTCTTCTATCTTCTCTTGTGCCGAGGTGGAGCCGCAGCGGGAAGAGCGCCCGGAGGCCGTTACCGAGGAGCCGCAGGCCCCGCCGTCCCCGGCAAGGCAAAACTCTCCGGCGAGGGAGAGCGCTCCGCCAAGGGCGGGTACTCCGCCAAGGCAGAGTACCCCGCCAAGGGCGAGCAGCCCGGCGAGGACGGCCACTCCGCCAGGGCCGAGCTCCCCGGCAAGGGAGCCCGCCGCAGAGGACGTCCGCCACGGTACGTTCTGTACTTGGTTTTCTTGACTTTGCTTCTTTTTGGATCTTTGCTTGATTTTGAACTTCTTTTTCTTCTTCTCTTAGATCTTCCTCCTCCTCCTCCCGCACCGATGGAGACCGAGGTCATCAATATCGAGGATGAGGAGGGCGCGCAGGGCGGCGGCGATGACGCTCCCGTCGTCGTGGAGATGGCCGAGGCCACCGCGGAGACGGCCGAAACCACCGAGCCGGCCGTGCAGGAGTCCGCTCCGGCTGCCGATGCAGCGGCCGGGGAGGGGGACGGCGACCGCACCGCCAACCCGGAGGTGGCGGGAGCATCAGATGCTGCACCGGCCGCCGGTCCCTCCGCCGGCGAGGAGCCAGCTGGTTACTATCTTCGTGCCCCCAATGGCATCTTTATCCAAGTGCCAGCCTGGGGGACAAGGAATCAACCCGGGAAGGAGCAAGCCCAAGGGAAAGATTACTCTGCCGGTGACCTTTGGCGGGGAGCTCAACTTCAGAACTGAGCGCATCACCTTTGACGTTGCTGATATTCCATTGCCCTACAATGGGATACTCGGCCGTCCCGCCCTCGCCAAGTTCATGGCAGCTTCCCACTATGCCTACAACGTGCTGAAGATGCCGGGGCCGATAAGCGTCATCACTGTCCACAGCGACAAGAAAGATGCGCTTATTTGCGCCGACAAGATTTACCGGGATGCGGCAGCTGCGGCCGAGAAGGATACTCTTGCCGCTGAAGCTCCCGGGGGGAAGAAGACGAAGACCAAGTCCGGCAAGTGCTCTGGGACACACTCCGGCAACCGCACCTCTTCGGAGTGCTGCGCTGCCGTCGAGGACGTTCCATCGAGCTCCACCGGCAAGAGCAAGAAAGGAATGGCTGCTCCTCCGGCAACCAAGAAAGTGTCCGCAAAGGAGGATGGCACTGGTGGTACCTTCACCATCAGTGCCACCCTTGACAGCAAATAGGAAAGCGCGCTCGTCGCCTTCCTGCGGGCGAATGTCGATGTGTTTGCTTGGCAACCATCTGACATCCCCGGCGTTCCCAGGAAGGTGATTGAGCACAAGCTTGCTGTCTGTCCTCATGCGCGGCCCATCAAGCAGAAAGTGAGGAAGCAAGCCGTGGAGCGCCAAGAATTCATCAATGAGGAGATCAAGAAACTAGAGGCAGCAGGCCTAGTTAGAGGTGTGATCCATCCGACGTGGCTGGCAAACCCAGTCGTCGTGCGCAAGGCCAACGGGAAGTGGAGACTGTGTATAGACTTCACAGATGTCAATAAAGCATGTCCCAAGGATCCATTCCCTTTGCCGCGCATTGACCAGATCGTTGACTCCACTGCCGGATGTGAGCTACTCTGTTTTCTTGATGCATACTCAGGCTATCACCAGATTTTCATGGCCAAGGAAGATGAAGAGAAGACTGCATTTATCACTCCATGTGGCACTTATTGCTTTATCCGCATGCCATTTGGACTGAAGAATGCAGGCTCAACCTTTGCAAGGGTAGTGTACACTGCTTTTGAGCCACAGATCCACAGGAATGTAGAGGCTTACATGGATGACATCGTGGTGAAGAGCAAGAGCAAGGAAACCCTAATTCAAGACTTGGAAGAGACGTTTCAGAACCTGCGCAGGATACAGCTCAAGTTGAACCCCGAGAAGTGCGTCTTTGGAGTCCCCTCCGGCAAGCTTCTCGGGTTCTTTGTATCACAGAGGGGGATTGAAGCCAACCCCGACAAGATCAAAGCCATCGAGCAGATAGAAGCCCCGAAGCGCGTCAAGGATGTCAGAAGGCTTGCAGGTTGCGTTGCTGCTCTCAGTAGGTTCATTTCAAAATCCGCAGAACGCGCCCTACCTTTCTTCAAAATCTTGAAGAAGGCAGGTCCCATGAAGTGGACTCCGGAAGCGGAGGCGGCGTTGCAGGATTTGAAACGGTACCTGTCCTCCACTCCTATACTTGTCGCACCTAAACCACAGGAAAAGTTGTTGCTATACTTAGCGGCAACCAACCAGGTGGTTAGTGCTGCGTTAGTAGCGGAGAGGGAGTCCGACGAGGAGTCAGCATCGCCGGCAAGCGAATCTAGCGACAAGCAGGGGGCTGTCCCGACAAGCTCTGGCCCCGACAAGGAAGACTCTGCGCAGGAACAAGGAGAGGTGCGGAAGAAGATGGTGCAGCGCCCAGTGTATTTTGTAAGTTCCCTTCTCCAGGGGGCTAGATCAAGGTACTCTGGTGTGCAAAAATTGCTTTTCGGCCTCCTCATGGCCTCGAGGAAGCTGCGCCACTACTTCCAAGCCCATGAGATAACAGTGGTCACTCGCTTTCCGTTGAAGAGGATATTGCACAATCCAGAGGCAACAGGCAGGATTGTCGAGTGGGCACTAGAACTATCAAGCTTTGGACTCAAGTTTGAAAGTACTTCAACCATACAGAGCCGAGCTTTGGCAGAGCAAGCTAAGTGCGTTGCGACCTGCTGCGGCAAGGTTGCTTGCCGGCGAGGACCTTGGCCAGCAGGCTGCTCAGAGTCCAGCACTCAGCGCTCGCGGCAAGGGCCCCTTGCCGGCAAGCTCCCCGGGAGCGTAGGGTGAAAAACATACAAAGTCAAAGATTGGAACAAGGAAGATAACATTGCACTGATTGATCAAAGTAAAGCAAATATCTTACAAAGATAACTTGTCGCAATGGACTAATGAGTTCATAACATAACATGCAGCAACAAAAAGATAAAGATAGATGGGGCCCTAGTCTACGCGGTCGCCCTCCTTCCTGCCAAGCTTTGCCACCTTGGCGATGATGTGGCTGACCTGCTCCTTCAGGGCCTCCGTGTTCGCATCCTCCGGCAAGCTGCGAAGAACGTTCGTGAGGTTGATCCCCGGGTTGCGGAACACAATCTTCGTCAAGACCCGCTCCAGAGTTCCCGCGCAGAGACGGCGCGACTCCTCGGCCAGCTGCGCGGGGATGCGGTTCCGGAGACCTGCAAGGGCCGGAGCGACGCCTCTGAAGAAGAGGCTGAGCTTGGCGCTGTGCGGGAGATCTGGATCCGGCGAGTAGATAAGATGCTCGGCCTTCAAAGCAAGCAACTCCTGGTCAATGTTGGACGCAGAAGAAGCCAGCTCTTCGGTCCACGCCTCGATGGTCTGCCGGAATAGCTCAGACGCCTTGTTGACGCTATCCACCAAAGTCCGCTCCTTCCGGAGCTCCTCCTTCAGCTTGTCTTCTCGGAGCTTGGCGGCGTCAATTGAATCCCTCAGAGTTGAGACCTTCAGCTCCAAGTCTTCGATGGAATCCTTGGCGGCCTTCAACTCGTCGCCCTTCTTTGATAAGCTTACTTGGAGCTCCGCGTTGGTGTGGGCGTCCTTCTCGCGCTCAGTAATGAGCGCGGCAACCTTCTCGGCGCTCACCTTCATCGCCTTCTCCAACTGGATGACCTTGGCGGCGAGCTCCTTCTTGGCGTCTTCCGCGGCGGCAGCAGCGGCTTTCGCCTCCTTCAGCTCCCCGCCAAGAGCAGCCTCGCGAGCGGCAAGGTCCTCCTCGTGGGAGTCGAGATCCACCTTCCGCTGCGCGAGCTCTCCCTCTCGCCGGGACATCTCCACCCCGGCGAGCCGTTGCTGTTCTTCAGCCTCGGCCTTCTCCAGCACCCATTCTTCGTATTCGCCGGCAAGGCGCTCACGCGCCTCCGCCACCTCGCGGAGGCCCACCTTGTGGGCGGCGCTAAGCTCCGCCGCACGCTTCTCCATTTCAGCGGCGGCCTGGGCAGCAAGGGCTTCCCGGGAGGCAAGCTTCGCCTGCCTGGCCCGGTAAAGGGCCAGGAGTCGATGGAGAAGCTTCTCCTCCTCGGGCCCATCTCCTTCGCCGGGCGCCTCGACGACTGTCAGACCCGCGGAGGCGAGGACTTCCCCGTCAAACGCCTCGCCCTCCGCGGGAGTTCTTGATGAAGACCCCCAAGGCACTTGGATAAAGATGCCATTGGGGGCACGAAGATAGTAACCGGCTGGCTCCTCGCCGGCGGAGGGACCGGCGGCCGGTGCAGCATCTGATGCTCCCGCCACCTCCGGGTTGGCGGTGCGGTCGCCGTCCCCCTCCCCGGCCGCTGCATCTGCAGCCGGAGCGGTCTCCTGCACGGCCGGCTCGGTGGTTTCGGCCGTCTCCGCGGTGGCCTCGGCCATCTCCACGACGACGGGAGCGTCATCGCCGCCGCCCTGCGCGCCCTCCTCATCCTCGATATTGATGACCTCGGTCTCCATCGGTGCGGGAGGAGGAGGAGGAAAATCTAAGAGAAGAAGAAAAAGAAGTTCAAAATCAAGCAAAGATCCAAAAAGAAGCAAAGTCAAGAAAACCAAGTACAGAACGTACCTTGGCGGACGTCCTCTGCGGCGGGCTCCCTTGCCGGGGAGCTCGGCCCTGGCGGAGTGGCCGTCCTCGCCGGGCTGCTCGCCCTTGGCGGGGTACTCTGCCTTGGCGGAGTACCCGCCCTTGGCGGAGCGCTCTCCCTCGCCGGAGAGTTTTGCCTTGCCGGGGACGGCGGGGCCTGCGGCTCCTCGGTAACGGCCTCCGGGCGCTCTTCCCGCTGCGGCTCCACCTCTGCACAAGAGAAGATAGAAGAACCAAGACATTCAGAGATCAAAGCCCTAAGCGCGCCCCGACGAGCAAAAACAGTAAACCTCTAACTTACGCTGGGGGCTGCGCTGGGGGCTGCTCCCCGGAGCGGCACTCGGGTCCGGCAAGATCGGTTCCGCCGCGATCCCTGCTTCCGCGACGGATGGGTCTTCCACGACCTCAACTGTGGGCACCTTGACCCTCTTCGCGCGCTGCTCCAAGGTCCTGCAATCACAAGCAACAAACAAAATCAAGCGTCAGCAACAATCGAGATATAAAAATCAAGAAGGAGTAAGGTCTCGGGTCCTTACTCTTGGTCCTCCTCGTCGTCCTCGCTCAGCGCGGAGAAGTCGAACTCCACGGTGGGCGCGTCGGCGCGAGGAGCGGAGGATGAAGGTTCCCTCGCGCGTTTCGGAGCCACCGGGGCTGGGGGCTGCGTAGGCCCAGCCCCTGTGGTGGCCGGCGCCCGAGAAGGGGGCGGAGCAGCTGCTCCGCTCCGAGAAGATCCTTGCCGGCTCGGTGCCGGCCTGCGGGACGCCTCTGCCGTGGCCGGCACGCCGGCCGCCCTTGGCGCGGCTTGGCTCGGCCGGGGAGCTGCCCGGCGAGCTGGCTGTTGCCGGGGCGCTCGCGTCTGCTCTCCCGTCGCCGCCTTGCGGAGACGCTTCAACGGGGACTGCTTCGGGCTTGCCGGGGGCGGGGAGCTCTCCGACGAGGAGAGGTCGTCGGCGTACAACTCTGTCGATCCGCCGGAGCCTTCGGCCTCCTCCTCCTCCTCCTCCTCTGCCTCGGCCGGCTCGCTGGGCCCAGCATCCGACGATGCGGCCCTCTTCCCCTTGGCGCCTCCGCCCCTCGCGACGCCTCTGCTTCCTCCGGCGGTTCCCTCCATTGCCGCGGCCTCCGTCGCGATCCCACTGATCCCGGAGTGCCTCAGCGAGGGGATCACGGCGAGCGCGTCGGGAGGGAGCTCTAGCAGCTTGCGAATCTCCTCATTGTCCGCCTGGCTGGCGGCATCCGCGGCTTCCGCCTCCGCGGGTGTGTATCCAAAGTTTCCCGCCGCCGCGGCTGCGGCGACTTCTTCAGCGCGAGAAGCTATGTAAGCAATCTCTTGGTCGGTGGTGGCCCGCGTGTGCAGCTTGAGATCGTCCTTCTTCTCCAACACCTCCACAAGGCGGTCGTAGAACTCGAGGACGTCGATAGGCTTGGGCGCAATCCACGTGCGCTCCACTCCATGAGAGTCGCACGCGGGCATCATAGCGACAAGGCGATCCCGGGCGCTGCTGGCGCAGAGCGGCACCACTCCCCGGGGAGCGCGGAAGTACTCGGGGTGGGCCGGGTCGAACTTGAAAAGTTCCCTGGCCATACCCCGCAGCTCGAGTGTTGTGAAGTTAAAATTGAGGCCGGGGCGCAGCCTCATGATGTCTGCCGGGCCGCCATATTGCCACGCCGGCCTCTTCCGGTCTTGGAGGGGGGCGATCCGGCGACGAAGAAAGTCCTTGCCCACTTCAGCGACAGACAGCGGCGCCAGACGAAGACGCATGATCCTGACGAGAGCAATATCCAGCTTGGAGTCGTCGGAATCGAAGTTACTCCAATCCCTGCCGCGCACGATGGGCGATGTGCGCGGCGCGGTGAAGTGTTGCGGCCGCTCCTCGACGACCCAGCACCACTCCGCACGCCACTCTTCCCACTTGCCGCGGAGCTCCCCCGGCAAGTAGGCAGGTTTCTTATTCAGCCTGAACACCCAAGAGATTCCTCCGGAGAGGGGGGCGTCGGCCTCTACTCTGGGGATGAAAAAGTGCCTAAAGAGAGCTACGTTGGGCTGGATTCCTACGAAGTTTTCGCACATGTGTGCGAAAACGGACATGGTGAGGATGGCGTTGGGAGTGAAGTCGAGGAGGTGGAGGCCATAAGTATTCATGATATCGCAGAAAAAGTTTGAGAAGGGAGGGCACAGACCGCAGTGGAAGAAGGCTGCGAAAAAGTAATACCCGCCGGGGTAGTGGTCCTTGGCGACGGCCGGGTAGACGCGCGTGCGGGGGTGCGCTGGGGTCTCCTTGGCCCAGAACAAATAATATTTGTTCCAAAGCTCCCGCACGCCGAGCTTCGGCGCGAAGACAATGTGCTCCTTCCGGTACGCGGCGAGCTTCGCCGCCTGATCTGACTTCTCCCGCTTGGACTTCTCCGACTTCGCCTTGTCGGTCTTTGGGGCCATGGCAGATGCGGTGGAAGGAAGGGGACGAAGAGCGTGGTGGTGGCGGAGGAGTAGAGGCAAAGCGCAGAGGAATCTGAGGAAGAAGACGATGGCAATGAGTGCGCAGGGAGGGGAACCGCGCCGCTCTCTCTGCTTTTATGGGAGAGTGGGGGGGCGTTTCGCCCTTCCCATTAAAGAAATCGTGGGCACGTCCCATCCCACGGCGCCGCAATCGACGCGTGCCGTTGCCGTGGGGTGCGGCGGATATGGAAGTGGATTCGGCGCGCCGCGGGCCGCGGGTGCCCGTGCACTGTTATGGGCCTGGCCCAACAGCGCTCGGCACCGTGTGTGGCCCAGGCCCGGGGGCTCCTGTCGGTGTACTAAGGTAGGGGTACCCTAGTACCCCAACTTGTGCACGGGCAGCGGCAGCTCCCCGCGGCAGGGTTCACCACGCGCGTGCCGGAGACCTTCCTGCCCCTTATCTAGCCATTCAAAAACAAAGTATACAAGACAGAAGACCAAGACCCCGGCAAGAGGAGCTTGCCGGGAAGGCCGTCCCAGGCTCGAGATTGCTTAACTAGCACGAGGCCCTGGCAAGAGGAGCTTGTCAGGACGAATAGAAGATTTTATCTTAGAAGACCCGGCAAGGGCTCGGGGAGCGGCAAGCTTCCGGGCCCGGCAAGGTCGAGATCCCCGGCAAGGTGCTTGCCGGGGGAGGTGCGCTGTGTGCCCGCGCTCCAGCTCATCGGCCCACGCGTCGCCCTGGGGCCGCTCCAGGGACGCGTGGCGGATGGCTGTGCAGCCTGGGGGACACGGTGGCACTCCACGGCAGTGGATCCATCGCCGTGGCAGACGGAGACGCAACGGCGGGAGCTTTTGGGGTCGACGGCGACGGGCATTAAATGCCCTTGTCCCCCACTGTTAAAGTAGGTATAGACCACTGTTCTGTACTGTAGCTCCACTGTTCCCGCACTGTTACAACTACCACCTCTTTTACATTTTTACACCTTTCTCCTACGTTGACACCTGTCGGTGACCCCTTGCACTATAAAAGGAGGCCCATGCACAACGTGGAGGGGGTTCGAAACCTAGATTACTAACGGCAAACAATCGACCTGAAGAACCTGACCGCTGACTGTGCTGTCACCTTTCTCACTGGCTCCACTTCTGGCCACTTTGTGAACTTGTCGATTGCAACATACAAGTACTCAAAGCCCCCGACAGCGCGAGGGAAAGGGCCGAGGATATCGAGCCCCCAGACCGAGAAAGGCCAGGACAAAGGGATTGTTTGGAGAGCTTGAGCTGGCTGATGAACTTGCTTTGCATGGAACTGGCACGCTTCACACTTGGTTACTAGTGCAGTTGCATCTTGGAGGGCTTCTTGCCAAAAGAACCCTTGCCGGAAAGCTTTCCCGGCAAGTGCCCTTGCGCCAATGTGGTGGCCGCATATGCCTCCGTGTATTTCTGCCAACAGCTTCTGTCCATCTTCCCTGGAGATGCACTTCAACCTGACACCATTGAGTCTTCTTCTGTACAGCTCGTTATCCACAAACTGATACATACTTGACTGCCTGGTTATCTTCTCTATCTCTTGAGGGTCGTCGGGAAGTTCTCCAGTTTGCAGAAAACGGACGATCTGCTGCGCCCATGCCGGAGCCCGGGGCTCGACGGCAAGGACTAAAGGCTCGAGGGCCGCTGCGGGAACCCCAGCTTCTACGGCAAAGACCTCTGGTCCTGTCGGAGCTGACGGTCCCCCGGCAAGCTCGCCGGGGCGAGGCTTGTCGGGAACACTTGCTTCAACTGCACAAGCCCGAGGGCTTGCAGGAGCAAACTGTTCCTCAGCGTTGTCGTTGATCCTGGGGACCTTGGCGGCGGTTTCTGGAAGATCCGCCGGCAAGTAGTCGCCGGAGACCAACTTTCTCTTCTTGGACTGCCCAATTGATGGTGTAACTGATGGTTGAGTCAGCTTGAGCAAAAAGGTCCCTGGTTCCACAGGTAGCTTCATCGCAGCACACTTTGAAAGGCCATCTGCAATTTCATTCTGAGCTCTCGGGACATGCTCCATCTGCAGACCTTCAAAGTGCTCTTCAAGCTTCCTCACTTCATCTACATAAGCTTCCATCAAAGGGCTCTACTCCAACGAAAGCAATCTCTTGGTCGGTGGTGGCCCGCGTGTGCAGCTTGAGATCGTCCTTCTTCTCCAACACCTCCACAAGGCGGTCGTAGAACTCGAGGACGTCGATGGGCTTGGGCGCAATCCACGTGCGCTCCACTCCATGAGAGTCGCACGCGGGCATCATAGCGACAAGGCGATCCCGGGCGCTGCTGGCGCAGAGCGGCACCACTCCCCGGGGAGCGCGGAAGTACTCGGGGTGGGCCGGGTCGAACTTGAAAAGTTCCCTGACCATACCCCGCAGCTCGAGTGTTGTGAAGTTAAAATTGAGGCCGGGGCGCAGCCTCATGATGTCTGCCGGGCCGCCATATTGCCACGCCGGCCTCTTCCGGTCTTGGAGGGGGGCGATCCGGCGACGAAGAAAGTCCTTGCCCACTTCAGCGACAGACAGCGGCGCCAAACGAAGACGCATGATCCTGACGAGAGCAATATCCAGCTTGGAGTCGTCGGAATC
>LR738712.1:199890265-200012639 GCA_902687465.1 Secale cereale
GGGATGTCAGATGGTTGCCAAGCAAACACATCGACATTCGCCCGCAGGAAGGCGACGAGCGCGCTTTCCTATTTGCTGTCAAGGGTGGCACTGATGGTGAAGGTACCACCAGTGCCATCCTCCTTTGCGGACACTTTCTTGGTTGCCGGAGGAGCAGCCATTCCTTTCTTGCTCTTGCCGGTGGAGCTCGATGGAACGTCCTCGACGGCAGCGCAGCACTCCGAAGAGGTGCGGTTGCCGGAGTGTGTCCCAGAGCACTTGCCGGACTTGGTCTTCGTCTTCTTCCCCCCGGGAGCTTCAGCGGCAAGAGTATCCTTCTCGGCCGCAGCTGCCGCATCCCGGTAAATCTTGTCGGCGCAAATAAGCGCATCTTTCTTGTCGCTGTGGACAGTGATGACGCTTATCGGCCCCGGCATCTTCAGCACGTTGTAGGCATAGTGGGAAGCTGCCATGAACTTGGCGAGGGCGGGACGGCCGAGTATTCCATTGTAGGGCAATGGAATACCAGCAACGTCAAAGGTGATGCGCTCAGTCCTGAAGTTGAGCTCCCCGCCAAAGGTCACCGGCAGAGTAATCTTTCCCTTGGGCTTGCTCCTTCCCGGGTTGATTCCTTGGAATGAACCGGTCTCTTCGAGCTCGCCGTCTTGAATCTGGAGTTTCTTGATCACAGCAGAGGAGATCAAGTTCAGGCCGGCCCCGCCGTCAACCAACATTTTGGTGACCTTGAGGTTGCGGATGGTGGGGGAAACCAGCATCGGCAAGTGCCCGACCGCCGTGGTGCGGTCAGGGTGATCCTCAAGGTCAAAAATGATGGGCGTGCTGGACCATTTGAGGAGCCTGCGCGACTCCACGGGTGGCTCCGCTGCATTCACCTCACGCACCCACTGTTTCAGCTGGCGGTGGGAGGTGTGCAGGGAGGCGCCACCGTCGACGCACAGGACCTCCGTGGCCTTCTGGAACTCCTGCTCGCTGTTCTCGTCGTCCTCCATGTCTTCATCGTCGTCTTCGTCGTTGTCGCGGCCCCGGGGAGGTCGATCTCCTTGCCGCTGCTTGGCCTTGCCGCGGCGTCCTCCCCGGCCATTGAATGGCCGCTTCTTGCTGGGTTCTTCCCCGCCACCTTGGGCCTTCTCCTTGTCGCGCCTCTCGTACTCAGCTTTTTGCTGCTCGACGAGGTACTCGACGCGCTTGCAGTTGGAGAGGTCGTGACCCTTGGTGCGGTGAATCTTGCAGTATTGCTTGTCGGAGCTACCCGGCTTGTCGGTCGCCGCCGCAGGGGCAGGCTCCTTGCCGGAGCCGCCAGCCTGCGCTTGCTTGGCGGGGGCCTCCTTGCCGGACTTCTCGACGGCAAGCACTTCCTTCTTGCCCTTCTTCCTGTTGTTCCGCCGCCGGCTCTTCTTTGCCGGGGCGGCGTCGTCGCTGTCGCTTCCCCCTGCGCCAGCATCCTCCCCGGGGAGTTTCCTCCCCTCTTCTGCACGGGCGCACTTGTCGGCAAGAGCGTAGAGCTCGCTGACGTCCCTGATCTTGGTCATCGCCATCTCCTCACGCATGCGGCGGTTACGCACGTTCTGATGGAACGCGCTGATAACCGCAGCAGGGTGAACGTCGGGGATGTTGTGCTGTACCCGACTGAAACGTTGGATATACTTGCGCAGGGGTTCGCCTTCCTTCTGGGCCAAAATATGGAGATCGCTCTCCTGGCCATGGGGTTTGTGGCCGCCGGTGAAGGCGCCAACAAACTGATGGCAGAGGTCGGCCCAAGAAGAGATAGAGCCTTCCGGCAAGTGCATGAGCCACGAACGGACGTTCGGCTTCAGCACGAGCGGGAAGTAGTTGGCTAGGATCTTCTCGTCGCGCCCCCCGGCAGCTTGCACTGCTATGGTGTAGACGCTGAGAAACTCCGAGGGGTGCGTCTTGCCGTCGTACTTCTCCGGTACGTCGGGCTTAAAGTTCTTCATGCTGGGCCACTGGACGCGCCGCAGCTCGCGGGTGAACGCAGGGCAGCCTGCCGCGTACGGCAAGTCGCCTGGTTCACCGGGCGCGGGTGCGTCGACAGTGTTCCCAGCCCTCTTGTCGGATTGTCGCCGAGCTTCTCGGCGGCGCTCGATCGTGGTCCGAGCGTCTTCGTCTCGCCGGTCGTCGAGGACCTGGCGCTGGTCCCGACGGGCCCGCGGGTCCGACGAGGCTGTGGAGCCGTCGTCGGGATTGTTCCGGCGGGGCGGCGTCTTCTGCTTCTGCGGCGGGGAGTGCACGCTTGTCGCACCCCCGGCAGTCTTGTCGCCGATAGCCTTCGTCTTCTCGGCCTGCCGCGGCCGTGAGGCCGACGGCTGTTGCGGAGAGTCGTTGTTGGCGAAGTCTATCAGGCTCCGGATAGTGGCCCTCCATTCCTCGGCCTTGTCGGCCGCTGGAGGAAAATCGAGGAGCAGCTGCGCCCTTGCGAGCGCTTCTGCCGGAGTAGTGGGGAACGCGGGCGAGCGGTGCGAGGAGCGGGATACGCTCGGACTTCTAACGACGTTAGAAGGAGCGGGGTCCCGCGCCGGCGCCTTCGCTTTGCTTGTGCCCGGACGGGGGTCCGGGGCGTCCCGCGAACCTCCGGTATGGCCTTGTCCCAGCAAGCGAATACCACCTCCCGTGGTATGGCGCTGCGGGGTCGTCGTATGTTGCGATGGACGTGGCGCGTCCACGGAGACCTTCCTGCGGGGATAACTGCTTCCACGGAAAGCTGATTGTACAGAGAGAGCGGCGCGGTTCCCCTCCCTGCGCACTCATTACCATCGTCTTCTTCCTCAGATTCCTCTGCTCTTTGCCTCTACTCCTCCGCCACCACCAAGCTCTTCGCCCCCTTCCTTCCACCGCGTCCGCCATGGCCCCAAAGACCGACAAGGCGAAGGCGGAGAAGTCCAAGCGGGAGAAGTCAGATCAGGCGGCGAAGCTCGTCGCGTTCCGGAAGGAGCACATCGTCAGCAAATCCGAAGAGATGCGGTTGCCGGAATACCACCCGGAGCAAATAACCCGCCACTGAGAATCTGCCGCATCCCGGGAGGCTTGCTCTTGACGGCTGAGTAATACCCGGGGGAAGAGCGTGGAGGGGAGTCCGCTCCGGCTGAATAAGAAGGCGGAGGAGCGGCTCCACCTCCACAAGGCGGTCGTAGAACTCGAGGACGTCGATAGGCTTGGGCGCAATCCACGTGCGCTCCACTCCATGAGAGTCGCACGCGGGCATCATAGCGACAAGGCGATCCCGGGCGCTGCTGGCGCAGAGCGGCACCACTCCCCGGGGAGCGCGGAACCACTCGGGGTGTGCCGGGTCGAACTTGAAAAGTTCCCTGACCATACCCCGCAGCTCGAGTGTTGTGAAGTTAAAATTGAGGCCGGGGCGCAGCCTCATGATGTCTGCCGGGCCGCCATATTGCCACGCCGGCCTCTTCCGGTCTTGGAGGGGGGCGATCCGGCGACGAAGAAAGTCCGCGCCCACTTCAGCGACAGACAGCGGCGCCAAACGAAGACGCATGATCCTGACGAGAGCAATATCCAGCTTGGAGTCGTCGGAATCGAAGTTACTCCAATCCCTGCCGCGCACGATGGGCGATGTGCGCGGCGCGGTGAAGTGTTGCGGCCGCTCCTCGACGACCCAGCACCACTCCGCACGCCACTCTTCCCACTTGCCGCGGAGCTCCCCCGGCAAGTAGGCGGGTTTCTTATTCAGCCTGAACACCCAAGAGATTCCTCCGGAGAGGGGGGCGTCGGCCTCTACTCTGGGGATGAAAAAGTGCCTAAAGAGAGCTACGTTGGGCTGGATTCCTACGAAGTTTTCGCACATGTGTGCGAAAACGGACATGGTGAGGATGGCGTTGGGAGTGAAGTCGAGGAGGTGGAGGCCATAAGTATTCATGATATCACAGAAAAAGTTTGAGAAGGGAGGGCACAGACCGCAGTGGAAGAAGGCTGCGAAAAAGTAATACCCGCTGGGGTAGTGATCCTTGGCGACGGCCGGGTAGACGCGCGTGCGGGGGTGCGCTGGAGTCTCCTTGGACCAGAACCAATAATATTTGCTCCAGAGTTCCCGCACGCCGAGCCTCGGCGAGAAGACGATGTGCTCCTTCCGGTACGCGGCGAGCTTCGCCGCCTGATCTGACTTCTCCCGCTTGGACTTCTCCGCCTTCGCCTTGTCGGTCTTTGGGGCCATGGCGGACGCGGTGGAAGGAAGGGGGCGAAGAACTTGGTGGTGGCGGAGGAATAGGGGCAAAGAGCAGAGGAATCTGAGGAAGAAGACGATGGTAATGAGTGCGCAGGGAGGGGAACCGCGCCGCTCTCTCTGCTTTTATGGGGGAGTGGGGGGCGTTTCGCCCTCCCCATTAAAGAAATCGTGGGCACGTCCCATCCCACGGCGCCGCAATCGACGCGTGCCGTTACCGTGGGGTGCGGCGGATAGGGAAGTGGATTCGGCGCGCCGCGGGCCGCGGGTGCCCGTGCACTGTTTTGGGCCTGGCCCAACAGCGCTCGGCACCGTGTGTGGCCCAGGCCCGGGGGCTCCTGTCGGTGTACTAAGGTAGGGGTACCTCAGTACCCCAACTTGTGCACGGGCAGTTGCAGCTTCCCGCGGCAAGGTTTACTGCTGGCTCGCCGGAGACCTTCCTGCTCCTTATCTAACCATTCAAAGACAAAGTATACAAGACAGAGGACCAAGACCTGTATGGTTGAAGTACTTTCAAACTTGAGTCCGAAGCTTGACAGTTCCAGTGCCCACTCGACGATCCTGCCTGTTGCCTCTGGATTGTGCAATATCCTCTTCAATGGAAAGCGAGTGACCACTGTTATCTCATGGGCTTGGAAGTAGTGGCGCAGCTTTCTCGAGGCCATGAGAAGGCCGAAAAGCAACTTTTGCACACCAGAGTACCTTGATCTAGCCCCCTGGAGAAGGGAACTTACAAAATACACTGGGCGCTGCACCATCTTCTTCCGCACCTCTTCCTTTTCCTGCGCAGAGTCTTCCTTGTCGGGGCCAGAGCTCGTCGGGACAGCCCCCTGCTTGTCGCTGGATTCGCTTGCCGGTGGTGTGACCTCCTCGTCGGACTCTCTCTCCGCTACTAACGCAGCACTAACCACCTGGTTGGTTGCCGCCAAATACAGCAGCAACTTTTCCTGTGGTCTAGGTGCGACAAGTATTGGAGGAGAGGAAAGGTACCGTTTCAAATCTTGCAGCGCTGCCTCCGCTTCCGGAGTCCACTTCATGGGACCTGCCTTCTTCAAGATTTTGAAGAAAGGCAGGGCGCGTTCTGCAGATTTAGAAACGAACCTACTGAGGGCAGCCACACAACCTGCAAGCCTCCTGACATCCTTGACTCGCCTCGGGGCTCCCATCTGCTCGATGGCTTTGATCTTGTCGGGGTTGGCTTCAATCCCTCTCTGCGAAACAAAAAACCCGAGAAGCTTGCCGGAGGGGACTCCAAAGACGCACTTCTCGGGGTTCAGCTTGAGCTGTATCTTGCGCAGGTTCTGAAATGTTTCTTCCAAGTCCTGAATCAGTGTTTCTTTGCTCTTGCTCTTCACCACGATATCATCCATGTAGGCTTCTACATTCCTGTGGATCTGTGGCTCAAAAGCAGTGTACACTACCCTTGCGAAAGTTGAGCCTGCATTCTTCAGTCCAAATGGCATGCGGATAAAGCAGTAAGTGCCACATGGAGTGATAAATGCAGTCTTCTCTTCATCTTCCTTGGCCATGAAAATCTGGTGATAGCCTGAGTATGCATCAAGAAAACAGAGTAGCTCACATCCGGCAGTGGAGTCAACGATCTGGTCAATGCGCGGCAAAGGGAAGGGATCCTTGGGACATGCTTTATTGACATCAGTGAAGTCTATACACAGTCTCCACTTCCCGTTGGCTTTGCGCACGACGACTGGGTTTGCCAACCACGTCGGATGGATCACACCTCTAACTAGGCCTGCTGCCTCTAGTTTCTTGATCTCCTCGTTGATGAACTCTTGGCGCTCCACGGCTTGCTTCCTTACTTTTTGCTTGATGGGTCGCGCATGAGGGCAGACAGCAAGCTTGTGCTCAATCACCTTCCTGGGAACACCGGGGATGTCAGATGGTTGCCAAGCAAACACATCGACATTCGCCCGCAGGAAGGCGACGAGCGCGCTTTCCTATTTGCTGTCAAGGGTGGCACTGATGGTGAAGGTACCACCAGTGCCATCCTCCTTTGCGGACACTTTCTTGGTTGCCGGAGGAGCAGCCATTCCTTTCTTGCTCTTGCCGGTGGAGCTCGATGGAACGTCCTCGACGGCAGCGCAGCACTCCGAAGAGGTGCGGTTGCCGGAGTGTGTCCCAGAGCACTTGCCGGACTTGGTCTTCGTCTTCTTCCCCCCGGGAGCTTCAGCGGCAAGAGTATCCTTCTCGGCCGCAGCTGCCGCATCCCGGTAAATCTTGTCGGCGCAAATAAGCGCATCTTTCTTGTCGCTGTGGACAGTGATGACGCTTATCGGCCCCGGCATCTTCAGCACGTTGTAGGCATAGTGGGAAGCTGCCATGAACTTGGCGAGGGCGGGACGGCCGAGTATCCCATTGTAGGGCAATGGAATATCAGCAACGTCAAAGGTGATGCGCTCAGTTCTGAAGTTGAGCTCCCCGCCAAAGGTCACCGGCAGAGTAATCTTTCCCTTGGGCTTGCTCCTTCCCGGGTTGATTCCTTGGAATGAACCGGTCTCTTCGAGCTCGCCGTCTAGAATCTGGAGTTTCTTGATCACAGCAGAGGAGATCAAGTTCAGGCCGGCCCCGCCGTCAACCAACATTTTGGTGACCTTGAGGTTGCGGATGGTGGGTGAGACCAGCATCGGCAAGCACCCGACCGCCGTGGTGCGGTCAGGGTGATCCTCAAGGTCAAAAATGATGGGCGTGCTGGACCATTTGAGGAGCCTGCGCGACTCCACGGGCGGCTCCGCTGCATTTACCTCACGCACCCACTGTTTCAGCTGGCGGTGGGAGGTGTGCAGGGAGGCGCCACCGTCGACGCATAGGACTTCCGTGGCCTTCTGGAACTCCTGCTCGCTGTTCTCGTCGTCCTCCATGTCTTCATCGTCGTCTTCGTCGTTGTCGCGGCCCCGGGGAGGTCGATCTCCTTGCCGCTGCTTGGCCTTGCCGCGGCGTCCTCCCCGGCCATTGAATGGCCGCTTCTTGCTGGGCTCTTCCCCGCCACCTTGGGCCTTCTCCTTGTCGCGCCTCTCGTACTCAGCCTTTTGCTGCTCGACGAGATACTCGACGCGCTTGCAGTTGGAGAGGTCGTGACCCTTGGTGCGGTGAATCTTACAGTATTGCTTGTCGGAGCTACCCGGCTTGTCGGCCGCCGCCGCAGGGGCAGGCTCCTTGCCGGAGCCGCCAGCCTGCGCTTGCTTGGCGGGGGCCTCCTTGCCGGACTTCTCGACGGCAAGCACTTCCTTCTTGCCCTTCTTCCTGTTGTTCCGCCGCCGGCTCTTCTTTGCCGGGGCGGCGTCGTCGCTGTCGCTTCCCCCTGCGCCAGCATCCTCCCCGGGGAGTTTCCTCCCCTCTTCTGCACGGGCGCACTTGTCGGCAAGAGCGTAGAGCTCGCTGACGTCCCTGATCTTGGTCATCGCCATCTCCTCACGCATGCGGCGGTTACGTACGTTCTGATGGAACGCGCTGATAACCGCAGCAGGGTGAACGTCGGGGATGTTGTGCTGTACCCGGCTGAAACGTTGGATATACTTGCGCAGGGATTCGCCCTCCTTCTGGGCCAAAATGTGGAGATCGCTCTCCTGGCCATGGGGTTTGTGGCCGCCGGTGAAGGCGCCAACAAACTGATGGCAGAGGTCGGCCCAAGAAGAGATAGAGCCTTCCGGCAAGTGCATGAGCCACGAACGGACGTTCGGCTTCAGCACGAGCGGGAAGTAGTTGGCTAGGATCTTCTCGTCGCGCCCCCCGGCAGCTTGCACTGCTATGGTGTAGACGCTGAGAAACTCCGAGGGGTGCGTCTTGCCGTCGTACTTCTCCGGTACGTCGGGCTTAAAGTTCTTCATGCTGGGCCACTGGACGCGCCGCAGCTCGCGGGTGAACGCAGGGCAGCCTGCCGCGTACGGCAAGTCGCCTGGTTCACCGGGCGCGGGAGCGTCGACAGCGTTCCCAGCTCTCTTGTCGGATTGTCGCCGAGCTTCTCGGCGGCGCTCGATCGTGGTCCGAGCGTCTTCATCTCGCCGGTCGTCGAGGACCTGGCGCTGGTCCCGACGGGCCCGCGGGTCCGACGAGGCTGTGGAGCCGTCGTCGGGATTGTTCCGGCGGGGCGGCGTCTTCTGCTTCTGCGGCGGGGAGTGCACGCTTGTCGCACCCCCGGCAGTCTTGTCGCCGATAGCCTTCGTCTTCTCGGCCTGCCGCGGCCGCGAGGCCGACGGCTGCTGCGGAGAGTCGTTGTTGGCGAAGTCTATCAGGCTCCGGATAGTGGCCCTCCATTCCTCGGCCTTGTCGGCCGCTGGAGGAAAATCGAGG
This sequence comes from Secale cereale, assembly GCA_902687465.1. Lineage (NCBI taxonomy): Eukaryota > Viridiplantae > Streptophyta > Magnoliopsida > Poales > Poaceae > Secale > Secale cereale. The sequence goes on from LR738712.1 coordinate 199,898,763, forward strand.
AGCAGCTGCGCCCTTGCGAGCGCTTCTGCCGGAGTAGTGGGGAACGCGGGCGAGCGGTGCGAGGAGCGGGATACGCTCGGACTTCTAACGACGTTAGAAGGAGCGGGGTCCCGCGCCGGCGCCTTCGCTTTGCTTGTGCCCGGACGGGGGTCCGGGGCGTCCCGCGAACCTCCGGTATGGCCTTGTCCCAGCAAGCGGATACCACCTCCCGTGGTATGGCGCTGCGGGGTCGTCGTATGTTGCGATGGACGTGGTGCGTCCACGGAGACCGAGGTCCGGTCGTCCGTCCTGTTCTTGGATCTGGTGGCGCCGTGAGTGTCCTCGCCGGCAACCACCCTTCCGACGGCGTCTCCCCCGCCCACCGTTGGCTCTGGTGGCGGCGGGTGAGACGCGGACGGGCCTCCGACCTCCGAAGGCTTCTTCTTCGGGGCCATGGAGTTGTTGCTGATGAAGTTGCTGATGAAGCTGGAGAGGTTGATGAAGATTGCGCCCGCGCGAACGCCGGATCAGGTTCGCACAACCTCGACGCCCCCTACCTGGCGCGCCAAAGATGTCGGGGGAAACTGTCCACCACGAACACCTATGGGACCGGAGCCCCTTGTCTGTGCGGTACGAGGGCGGAGGGAGCACGAAGAGCAGATCGAGGCAGACGCACGGGCAGTTTTACCCAGGTTCGGGCCGCACGGATGCGTAAAACCCTACTCCTGCTTGGTTGTGTATTGAGTTGGGCGCTCGGAGCTTGAAGAAGCAGCTACACGAGCGTGAGAATGATCTAGGTTTCGAACCCCCTCCACGTTGTGCATGGGCCTCCTTTTATAGTGCAAGGGGTCACCGACAGGTGTCAACGTAGGAGAAAGGGGTAAAAATGTAAAATAGGTGGTAGTTGGAACAGTGCGGGAACAGTGGAGCTACAGTGCAGAACAGTGGTCTATACCTACTTTGACAGTGGGGGACAAGGGCATTTAATGCCCGTCGCCGTCGACCCCAAAAGCTCCCGCCGTTGCGTCTCCGTCTGCCACGGCGATGGATCCACTGCCGTGGAGTGCCACCGTGTCCCCCAGGCTGCACAGCCATCCGCCACGCGTCCCTGGAGTGGCCCCAGGGCGACGCGTGGGCTGATGAGCTGGAGCGCGGGCACACAGCGCACCTCCCCCGGCAAGCACCTTGCCGGGCACCTCCCCCGGCAAGCACCTTGCCGGGGATCTCGACCTTGCCGGGCCCGGAAGCTTGCCGCTCCCCGAGCCCTTGCTGGGTCTTCTAAGATAGAATCTTCTGTTCGTCCTGACAAGCTCCTCTTGCCAGGGCCTCGTGCTAGTTAAGCAATCTTGAGCCTGGAACGGCCTTCCCGGCAAGCTCCTCTTGCCGGGGTCTTGGTCCTCTGTCTTGTATACTTTGTCTTTGAATGGTTAGATAAGGAGCAGGAAGGTCTCCGGCGAGCCAGCAGTAAACCTTGCCGCGGGAAGCTGCAACTGCCCGTGCACAAGTTGGGGTACTGAGGTACCCCTACCTTAGTACACCGACAACTTTGTTGTCATAATCAATAGAAACATCTTCCGAAATAGTGGATTCATCACTAAATAAAGTCATGACCTCACCAAATCCAGTTTTAACAATATTGTAATAAGATTCAACACCCTCCAAAATAGTGGGATCATTACCTAGAGTTGACACTCTTCCAAACCCACATTCATCATTATAATCATCATAAATTGGAGGCATGCAATCATCATATCAAATTTCCACATCAAAACTTGGGGGATTAAAATATCATCTTCACCAAACATAGTATCTCCAAGCTTATGGCTTTGCATATAATTAGCATCATGGATATTCAAAGAATTCATACTAACAGCATTGTAATCATGCTCATCATTCAAATATTTTATGCCAAACATTTTATTGAATTCCTCTGCTATTAATTGAGCACAATTTTCTGAACCATCAGTTTCAAGAAAGACATTATGAAGGTGAATAATATGAGGCAACCTCAATTTGGTTTTTTTGTAGTTTTCTTTTATTAAAAAACTAGTGATAAAACAAGAAACTAAAATATTCAATTGCAAGATCTAAAGATATACCTTTATGTACTCACCACCCGAGCAATGGCGCCAGAAAAGAGCTTGATGTCTACTGCAAAACATGTTATTGTACACTTGTTTTGGGCCTCCAAGTGCAGAGTTCGTTGCACAGTAGAGAATTTCCCTCAAGTGGATGACCTAAGGTTTATCAATCCATGGGTGGCATAGGATGAACATGGTCTCTCTCAAAAAACCTGCAACCAAATACCAAAGAGCCTCTTGTGTCTCCAACACACCCAATACAATGATAAATTATATAGGTGCACTAGTTCGGCCAAGAGATGGTGATAAAAGTGTAGTATGGATGGTAGAAATATATTTGTATAATCTGAATAAATAAAACAGTAATCTAGCAAGTGATAAAAGTGAGCACAAACAGTATTGCAATGCTTCAAAACTAGGCCTAGGGTTCAGACTTTTGCTAGTGCAATCTCTCAACAATGCTTGCATAATTGGATCATATAACAATTCCCTCAACGTGCAACAAAGAATCACTCCAAAGTTCTTATCTAACTGAGAATATTGTTGAGAGATTGCACTAGCAAAAGTATGAACCCTAGGCCTTGTTTTGAAGCATTGCAATACTATTTCATTGGCTATTTCTATAACAGCCCTAGAGTTTGTACTAAAATAACACCATATGATACACAATAACCAACTCTAATGTCACATATATATTCAAATGTTACCACAAGTATCCATGAGTTGATTATACGATTTGCATCAAACAACTTCAGATTAATAATATTCAATCCAACACAAAGAACTTCAAAGAGTGCCCCAAGATTTCTACCAGAGAAATGAACACAAAAACGTGCATCAACCCCTATGCATAGATTACCTCAATGTCACCTTGGGAATCCGCGAGTTGAGTGCCAAGACATACATCAAGTGAATCAATATGATACCCCATTGTCACCATGGGTATTCGTATGCAAGACGTACATCAAGTGTTCTCGAATCCATAAAAGTATTCAATCCAATAAAAGTGAAACCTCAAAGGTAAAAACTCATTTCATCACAACAAGATATAGAGATAGAAACATCATGTGATCCAACTATGTTAGCAACGCTTGCGGTACATCAAGATCATGCCAAATCAAGAACAAGAGAGAGAGAGAGGGATAAAACACATAGCTATTTGTACAAACCCTCAGCCCCGAGGGTGGACTACTCCCTCTTCGTCATGGTGGCCACCTGGACGATGAAGATGGCATTCGGAGATGATTTCCCCGCTGGGAGGGTGCCGGAACAGGGCCCCGGTAATCTTTTCATGGATACAGAGGCTTACGGTGGCGGAACGTCTCATCTAGGGTTCTTTTAGATATTTGGGGTATTCATAGGAATTTTTGGCGTCGGTCTCACATGAGGGGGTGCCCGAGGGGCCCACAAGCTCGAGGGCACCATAGGGGGCCGCCCCCAGGCTTGTGACTCACTCGACCACTTCCTAGCCTAGCTTCGGTGCTTCGGTGGTATCTTTTGGTCCATAAAAAATGACCATAAATTATCAACCCATTCCAAGAACTTTTATTTTTGCACAAAAAACTACACCACCATAGTTTTGCTGAATACAGCGTCCGTCCCGGTTAGTTCTAATTAAATCATACCAAAACCATATAAAATTGGTGTAAACATGGCATGAATACTTCATAAATTGTACATACGTTGGAGAAATATCAAGGAGCAACTCAGATGTTCCCTCCCTAGCAACCTGGTTGTTGCATGCTCATTCGGGCACTACTAGGAAAAGGCTTATTAGTGGCGCACCTGTTTTGGCCATTAATGGCGCACTACAAGTGCGCCACTACTACCACACCATTAGTAACAATTATTAATGGCGCACCCCTGATGCGCCATTAGTATACCAGACAGTAGTGGCGCACCAGGAAGTGCGCCATTACTATGTGCCCAGATGCGCCATTAGTATGCCTCCTAGGGGGGCATATATACCTTGTGCTCTGGGTTACTAATGGCGCACCTCTCAGGGGTGCGCCACTAGTGTGTTTATTGCAGTGCGCCACTAAAGTGCAAAGTGGTGCGCCACTACTATGAATATTAGGATTCTTTTTTTTGCTTGTCTGATATTTGCACAGGTTACAAAATACATTACATCACATAATATAAATAGCGCAACATATAAATAGCAGATTTATCGAATACAATAGAAGATTAGTCCCCGAATACAATTCATCATATTAGTCACTGAATTCAAAATACCGAACAAAGTTAGAACATTACAAGTCTTGAGACCGCGAGTAGCGAGTTTGTATTCACATTACAAGTCGATATCTAAACTACCATCATCACATAGAAGATATTTGCGGTCACGATGAGCATCATCGCGATGAAACTGGTCTTCATCCGGTTCCTCCTCCGCTCCCTCCTCTCTCCCGCTAGAGAGCATGCGTATCTAGCTTCCGCCTCCGCCCTAGTGGTGTACCCTTTGTAACTGTTACCGCTCAAATGGTGAACCTGTCTCCGACACTCCTCCCAGTCGTCGCAGACTCCTGGAACCTTACCCTTGTACACGACATACGACGGCATCTCAATGCACTAGACAAAACAATACATAAGCCATATATAAGTATGCAACAAAAGGATCGGAAGATAAAATCATCATCACATTAATATATAGCACGATTCATGGTCCTACTAGTAAATAGCATCGATTACATAAAAGTTGAACGACTGACCAAACCAAAGAGACATACAAGTTCATTAAAAAGTTTAATTACAACATGAGCTAATCGATATTTCACAACTACATAGCATCAGTACTACTTTCGACTCGACCCAGGGACCGGAGCGTGGATGAATGTGCCACCGTCTTTCGTGATGGTCATGAATGTGTGGTCGTTGTTAGCCTGCATTTGTAGTGTTGTTTCTATTTCACTGTTGGACGGTTGATATTTGAGGTAGAACTGCCCTGAGGTACGAATGACATCTTGATGGATGATTTCCAAAAACTCCGACTGTTTGCGAAAGAATTCTTGTCTGAGGTTCGCGTCCTGGATTTCCGACAAGCGTGCGGCTCATGCTTTGTGACTATTTGGTAGCAGAAGGTGATGATGGTTCCGTACGATCGCCCGCATGTGATAGAGGGTGTTGTAGGCATCCTTCTGACCACCAGGCGGCTGCTTGACGTAGGGGAACGTTGTTATGTGGGTGAACACATGTCTGCCGCACCTAAAAAATGGCCTCTTGAAGGTGCCTCCAGATTTGGCGTAGCCGGGAAGAACTTCATCAAGAACTTTCTTCACATTTGAGTAGTCTTTCTTCGACTGACGGTCTGAGTCGAAATACATGGCCATTGAATATTGCGGGCTTAAGAGGATGAGTGTGCAATGTGTGTCACTGCACAAAACACGAAATGTTAGAAAAAAAAGAACGATCGAAATCTAAGAAATCATATGTTACGGGGCGGTGAGGGGATGACTTACTCAGAAAAATAAGGCACGAGCAGGTTATCCTTATCTGCGTTCGACAGAATGACGCCTTCGAGGTATGAACTCGCGACTTGCCGGTCCCAAGCGCTGCCCTCTTCACACGCATGTAGAAGGAGTCAACTATTAAGATGTCCGGGGTCTTGTCTCTAATGATCCGCATCTCCATACTCAGGGAAAATAGCCGAATGAAGGTGTAGTGCAGCGGATGAAGGTTAAACATAGCAAAGATGTCATCAAACCACAGGACGATCATAGCCCCGATGGCGCTATCCACAAAGCCCTTGCGCTCTGGCACCTTGGCCACGAAAACCAGGTCTGCCACATCATTCTCGGAGAGACGCCACTTCTGCAAAGAAAGAACACTGTCATGCAGACTCCGCATAGCATCGGTTGCAGCATTGTGGGGACCCCGACTTAGAAGTCGAGATCACCGAATGCACGTGTACAGTGATCCCAGAGATCAATGCTCACTGAACACATAGAAGCTTAAATAACAAGAGTCTTACATCCATACAAATAGTCTTACACGAATTATGGCCATTATGGCCAAGTCTTACATAGATAGAGCCTCACGGGCTGAATAGCAAATAACTCAAATAGCGGAAGTCTTCGATAACGGGTAGAACCCATGCCATCTGCCTTAACCCTACAGGCATTCTGACTGGGATAGCGTCCTAGTTCGCATGTTCGTCTCCAAAGAACTCTTCCTCATATTCCTGTTCTTCCATGCGTGGCCAATTAAATAACCAGTGGCAAGCCAATGAGTACTTTGAATGTACTCGCAAGCAACCCATGATGTGGTTCAAAGTAACAATGCAATTGAACGATAATGAACAATATAGCAAAGGGCTAGAATAAATATTCTACTATCAAGTTTATGCATCAATAACCTCGCGTAACCTCGAAGACAGGTTACCGATATCAACATGAATATGATTCAACTCATCGAGTCAAGTCACCACCTTGACTCATCACACACATACTTGCATTGAAGAAGTAAAATTCTGGACATAGTTTAAGTAGCACCACCCAACTGTCCATGACCGTGGACACGGCTATTCGAATAGTTTTACACTCTGCAGAGGTTGCGCACTTTACCCACAAGATCCGGGGAACTTCCGTGTCATCCACGACCCGCGGTACCTCAAGTACCCGGGGTAAGCACCCGGTCATTACCTTTCCTTAGACGACACTAACATAGAGTCCACTCGTTGGTACACGGCCCTCGGGTATAACAATAGATCACGGGACTTGCCCTAATTTCAATGTCATGCGTACCCGAAGGGACCAACGGTGTGTCCGGTGCCCTGTAAAAACAGTCATGGCCGTCTATCCAAGCACGACCCCGTCCCGGGAAAGACCTCAAGTCTTCCCGTCACTAGTAATGCGGGCACCATGCTGGTATCGACCTAAGTAATCAATAAAGCCCCGTCCCATAAGGGGTAGTGTGGTTGCACATGTTTGGTTGGGACGGTAGTCACACATAAATCTAATCCATCATTTCACCATGCACATGATTCTACCGGCACATCACTTCTTTCTCAAGTGATGACCTAATTCAACATCACCCTCGGGCATTAGGGGCACCCGATGGGTTCATGCAAAGATTTTAACTACGAAGGTTAAAATCACACATGCATTATTTAAGCTTCATGACCAACTATTTGCATGTCATCTAGCACTTAGCATGATCAAGATCAAGCATGCATCATGTGGTGGTTCCAACTAGGTCACCACCGTAACCCTATCATCATGCATCGGAAACAAACGAGTTCCGAAGAACAAGTGTATCATGGTCAAAGGGCTGCTTGCCTGGATTGGCTTGGTCTTCAAAGTCTTCAAATCCTTCCCCTTCTCCTTCCACAGCAACTTCGTCAAATACGGGATCTATACGTCGCATAATAACAACGGAAAAATAAGGCCACAAATAAAACAGAAAAATCAAAGTGCTCAGAAAAATGTCAACTTATTTTTGTTAAATACTAGAGGAATTTCTAAGATGGGGAAAAATCTTAGTTGGAGTTTTGGAGTAACAGAATGGAATCTATTGATTTTAGAACAGGAGTTCTACTGCTCAAATTTGAATTTAAATTTGAACAGAACAGAAAAGTTTCATAGATGTGAGTGAAAGTGGTACCATTAAATAGGTTGGAATATTACAAGATTTTAGGAGTTGGAATTATTTTATTTGGACCATTATTCTTTTCTGTAGAAATGTTTAAAACAATTACAGAAAAGAAAAAGGAAAAGTGCCCTGTGCAACTGGGCCAGAGAAGGCCACAGTGCACGGCCCAGGGCGGACCAGCCCAGCCGCACGGGTGCCTGCGCGTGCACGTCAGGTTTTTGAACCTGACGGGCGGGGCCCGTCGGTCAGTGACTGAGAGGAGGGGGAGAGAGGTGTGGGGATGACAGGTGGGGCCCACCTGTCATCTCCAACCTTGCGGCCATGGCGACGGTGAGCTCACCGGCGAGGTTTCCGGCCAAGGCGACGGCAACGGAGGGCAGGGTTGGGTCCAGCATCGAGAGGCGGATGTAGGGGTGGTGGTACGGCACGCCGGGGAGGTCAGGTTCGCCGGCGGCGATGTGGGACGGCGGAAGCTCGTCGGGAGGTCGTTGCCCTGGTCGTTTCCGACTGCAATAGGAGGGGGAAACAGAGGGGAAATGGTCAGTGGCGCACGGCGGTTCTAGATCAGGCAGAAAGAAGAGCAGGGGAGGCCCGTACTGCGAGATCACCGGCGGCCCGACGCGGCGGAGCTCCGGTCGATCCCGAGCACTCGGACTTCCTGGGGAGGAATGGGTAGTGCTGGGGGGCTCAGTGAGGTGTGGTGGAGCTGCTGATGCTGCTGGAGAGGCCCGGGGGGTCCTATTTATAGGGGGTCGACGGAGGCCCGTGGTCCAGTGCGCCGACGAGCTCCGGCTCGAAGCTACAGCGCACAGGGGGCGAGGGGAATGAGTCCACGGAGTTGCTGGACGAGCTCCACGTCCAGTAGAGGTGAGAGGAGGAGCGGGGGAGCTTCTGGAGCGCGCGCGCGTGCGAGGCAGAAGAGTGGCCGTTGCGGGCGGCCGGTGCGCGTGCGACGATGTTCACTGGAGGGCGCAGGAGGAGGGGGGACAGCGCCGGGGCGGTCGCGGACGTCGAGGGGCATCGACTGGCGCGAGGGAGTGGCCCGAAGCTGTCGAGGGTGGCTGATTGGCTGGAGCTACAGTGCGTATCCGCACTGTTGCGTGCTCCAGAGCGCGCGTATGGCTGGCACCTTCGCGCCCTCGCCGCTCTGGTCAAAACCAACGTGCCCAAGAGTGTCTAGAAGGTCAGGGGAGGAGTAAAGAATTGAGCTGAGGGCTTGGATGCCCTGGAGATGCTGAGAGAGAAAGAGGATGCTAGTGACTTGGTGAAAATTTGCTGTCCAGCAAGGTAAACTTGGGTTCGTACCCCTCAATCATGGAGCTGGGGTGCTGGGGAAGTTCCTGGGGGTAGCCAGTAACTGAATGATCATGTGGCAATAAGTTGAGGCCATGGAGAAGAGTAAAAGTGATCAAGATGGAGGTTTTTAGTAAAAAGCCAAAAGGTGTTTGATCAGTGTTTGGTCAAGCAAATGACCTCCACCTGACATGGCACTTAACAGGATTGTAAGACATGAGAAAATAGGGTGCTTCACCAAATTTGGGCTCATTTGAAGAAACTAGCCAATGTAACTTTGGTGAACCCTAGAAATCAACAGAAACAGCTTCATCTTGTTTGAGTCAAGCTAATCATCTCCCCTTGATGCACCACTTGCTGCAGCATCATCATTTGGGGTATTGATCATGCCCACAAAGTTTGAAGCTCCAGATAAAAAGTTGGTAATGTAAAGTTGTTCAAATTTGCATTTGAACAAAAAGGGTTTTAGGGTGATCTGATCAAGTTGGTCTATTCCAAATCTTGTGCCATCTGGTCTAGATGCCTTATTAGGCCATTCTAGCATGTGCACCAAGTTTGAGAGCATTTGGACAAGTTTGGCAATGTAAAGTTGCTCAAACTTCAAATATGGACAGAATGGTTATGAAGGGGTTTGAGGATGTTTTCTTGCTTCCCAAGGCATGGGACTTGGCAAGATCCTCAAATATGTCATATATGACATGATATAATTTCCTTGGAATTTTTGGAGAAAGTTTCCTTTGTAAATATTTCAAAAGCTTGAAATATCCAGAAAGGGTTTTAGAGGGTTTAGCCCATTATTTTGAACATGACCAAGTGTTGAAACTCTTATATATGGACAATATATGTCCTCCGAGTCTCCCTGAATTTTGGCAAATATTTTTGAAATAGTTAAATAATTTTTCCCTATTAAAGACCATTTCTGGCCTTAAGAAAAAGCTTTTAAATAAAATAGGAAAATAACTTTTAAAATTATACCTTTGTGGTTTCTGGGAGTCCTATGACTACTAGGTCTCAAATGTTCCTTTTGAAATAATTTTCTCACCCTAAATCAAGTACTTGCAGTGCAAATCTCAATTCAGGGGTTTTTGGAAAACTAAATTTATAAAATACTTTTTGGCCAAATTAATTTTGTAGGAAAATACTATACTGTTATATAACACTTGGCATGATCATTGGGCAGAAGTTTTGGGTATGGAGATGAATTCTACAAGAGGTCATAGTTGACTTTAATGAGCACAAGAAAAAGCACATGAAGAAAACTCAATTTCAAATAAAAGCCAAATGATGCTAAAAAAATTGCTGGTCCAAATTTTCATGCTTCAAAGGTACAAATAACATGTTACAAAATGCAGGGTGTGACAGACCTACCCCCTTACAAGAATCTCGTCCCCGAGATTCCTAAACTAGGTCTTAAAAGAGATCGGGAAACTCGGATCTAAGATAGTCTTCTCGTTCCCAGGTTGCTTCTGCTTCGGTGTGGTTTCTCCACTGGACCTTGAAGTACTTGATGGTACGGCTCCGCGTCCGTCGTTCTGCTTCGTCCAGAATGCGAATGGGATTCTTGCGGTAGGTCAAATCAGGCTACAGATCAATGGCTTGGTGATCCACATCCTTGTAGAGATTGGGCTTGTCCGGAACTTGGAGACTTTTCCGGAGTTGTGACACATGGAATACATTGTGCACATCGGATAGCTCAGGCGGTAGTTCCAACTGGTAAGCCACTTCTCCTCGTCATGCAGTGATCTCAAAGGGTCCGATGAACCTTGGTGCGAGCTTCCCCTTGACGTGGAAACGCTTGGTTCGCTTCAGAGGAGTTACCCGCAGGTACACATGATCCCCGACATGGAAACTCATGTCTCGACGGTGAGTGTCAGCATAAATCTTCTGCCTTGACTTGGCTGCCTTTAATCGCTCTCTGACTAGTTGGACTTGCTCTTCTGCTGCGCGGAGATTATCCGGTCCAAAGACTAGTCCTTCTCCAGTCTCTGACCAGTTGAGGGGTGTGCGGCATCTGCGTCCGTACAACACCTCAAATGGTGCCATCTAAAGGCTCGACTGGTCACTGTTGTTATAGGAGAACTCGACAAAAGGGAGACAATCTTCCCACTTGGCTCCATACGCCAGGACACAGGCTCGGAGCATGTCTTCGAGAATCTGATTGACTCGCTCTGTCTGAACTCCGGTCTGTGGGTGAAAAGCCGTGCTGAAAGACAACTTGGTTCCCAAGGCTTCTTGGAACTTCTTCCAGAACCTTGAGGTGAACTGGGTTCCTCGATCTGACACAATCTCCTTGGGAACGCCGTGAAGGCTCACGATTCGGTCGATGTAGAGAGCTGCCAGCCGGTTGCCATCATAAGTGGTCTTGACAGGAATGAAATGGGCCACCTTGGTCAAATGATCGACTATGACCCAGATAGAGTCATGTCCTCTATTCGACCTTGGTAATCCAGTGATGAAGTCCATTCCGACTTTATCCCACTTCCACTCAGGAACTTTGAGTGGTTGAAGCAATCCAGCAGGTCGCTGATATTCAGCCTTGACCCTTTGGCACACATCACACTTTGCAACATAGGTTGCAATCTCTCTTTTCATCCCGTGCCACCAGAATCGTGCCTTCAAGTCTTGATACATCTTGGTTCCTCCGGGGTGGATGGAATACGGAGTGTCGTGGGCTTCTTGCAGAATCAGCATCTTCAACTCTGTGTTGTTTGGTACGCAGATGCGACCTTTGTACCAAACAATCTCGTGCTCGTCTTCGGAGAATCCTGGGGCCTTGCCCAGCTTCATCTTCTTCTCGATGCCTTCGATGCTTGCATGTCCCTCTTGTGCCTTCTTGACGTCGTCCATCAGGGTTGGTCTGACTTCCAAATGATCCATAAATCCAGGGGTGACCAATTCCAAACTGAATTGTTCGAACTCCTTAAACAAGGCTGGCTACCTTTCTTGAATAATGGCATTCAAAGAGCAAGCCTTCCTGCTTAAGGCATCGGCCACCACATTAGCCTTCCCGGGGTGATACTGAACACTGAGGTCATAGTCTTTGATGAGTTCCAACCATCTCCGCTGCCTCATGTTCAATTCCTTTTGGGTGAAAATGTACTTCGGACTTTTGTGGTCTGTGTAGATCTCACACCGCTACCCTAGGAGGTAATGCCGCCATGTCTTCAAGGCATGAACTACTGCCGCTAACTCAAGATCGTGAGTAGCGTAGTTCTCCTCATGGGGTCGTAGCTGCCTGGAGAGGTATACTATGACGCGGCCTTCTTGCATCAGAACGCTTCCCAATCCGGTTCGAGAGGCATCACAATATATCACGAACTCCTTGTGAATATCAGGTGTTGCCAGAACTGGGGCGGTGGTCAATCTCTTCTTGAGCTTTTGGAAGCTTTCTTCGCATTTTGGCGTCCACTCGAACTTCTTGTCCTTCTTGAGGAGCTGAGTCATTTGCCGTGCAATGCTAGAGAATCCTTCCACGAACTTGCGGTAATAGCCCGCTAGTCCGAGGAAGCTTCTGACTTCCTTGACGGTCGTTGGAGATTGCCATTGGGTCACAGCTTCGATCTTTGCAGGATCAACAGATAATCCTTCCTCGGTGAAGACATGACCTAAGAATCCAACTTTATGCAGCCAGAACTCACACTTGCTGAATTTGGCCTACAGTTGGTGCTCACGAAGCTTGTCTAGGACCATCCTCAGATGCTGCTCGTGCTCTTCCTCCAACTTCGAGAACACAAGAATGTCATCAATGAAGACGACAACGAACTTGTCCAAATATTCCATGAAGACTTTATTCATGAGATACATGAAGTAGGCTGGGGCATTGGTTAACCCAAAGGACATGACCGTGCACTCGTACAGGCCATATCTGGTTACGAATGCCATCTTCGGAATATCTTGGGGTCTGATCTTCAGCTAGTAGTACCCAGATCTGAGGTCGATCTTGGAGAATACCTTGGCTCCGCTGAGCTGATCAAACAGGTCTTCGATCTTGGGAAGTGGATACTTGTTCTTGATTGTAACTTCATTGAGGGAACGATAGTCAATGCATAAGCGGATGGTACCGTCCCTCTTTGCCACAAACAGAACAGGAGATCCCCAAGGGGAGGCACTCGGGCGGATAAATCCCTTCCTTAGCTGCTCTTCCAGCTGCTTCTTCACCTCGGCTAATTCTTCCATCCCCATTCTATAAGGCTTCTTATAGATGGGTCCTGCTCCGGGCATGAGCTCGATGATGAACTCAATGTCACGGTCAGGGGGCATTCCCGGTAGTTCATCCGGAAAGACATTAGGATACTCACATATCACCGGTACTCGATCTAGCCCAACTTTAGAGAGACAGTTGTCTTTAGCGGCTTGAGCGGAAGAGGAGTTGGAAGCAAACTTTACTTCGACTCCTTGGTCATTGGTCACAGTGACTGTCTGATTGGCACAGTCTAACAAGCCTTGGTGCTTGCTGAGCCAATTCATGCCTAGGATCACATCCAAGCCTTGCGATCTCAGGACGATAAGGTCTGCTAGGAAGTCTACACCGTTAATGGTAATACCGACTCCTTTACAGCCTATCTTGGCTCTCATCTCGGCTCTGGGGGTTTGTACCACCATAGGGTTATTCAGGGGTGTAGGGGTCATGCCACTTTTTAATGCAAATCTTTGAGTGACAAATGAATGCGTTGCTCCAGAATCAAACAAGACAGTTGCAGGTGCTGAGTTGACAAGGAACGTACCCAACACGACGTCCGGGTCTTCCTGGGCTTCTTCAGCAGTGACGTGATTCACACGCCCCTTCCCATGGTTTGGTGGATTGCGAGGAGCTGGGTTCCTTGGTGGCATTCCACGGCCTTGTCCCTGGTTCTGCGCATTGGGGCGCGGGGCATCAGGCTTCTTGTTGGGGCACACCCTTGAGATGTGTCCGGACTGACCACATCCAAAGCAAGTGACTTGGTTTGGATTGATCTTGTTGCCACCACTGGTATTGGGGTTGAAAGCTGGCCTGGGGTTGGCATACTGCTGAGGCTGAGGGTTGGTGCGAGGTGCAGGAGCTCTTGGCTGCTGATAGGTTGGCTTGGCCGGGGCTGACTGCCACGGACGAGGCTTCTGGTTGCTGGAACTTCCCTTACTGACCAACTTGCGCTTGCGAGTGTCTTCCAAAGCACGCCGCTTGTCTTCAAGCATAAGTGCCTTGTTCACCAGGTCAGGGAAAGACGGGCAGTCTCACACGACAAGCGAGTATTGCAGAGTCTGATTGAGGCCTTCCATGAAGCGCTCCCTTTTGGCAGCATCAGTGCTGACATCTTCAGGGGCATACCTTGACAGAACACTGAACTTCTGCATGTACTCCTTGACAGTGCCACTTCCTTGCTTCAGGGCTCGGAACTCACGCTTTTTGATAGCCATGATTCCGGAAGGAATGTGGGCCTTGCGGAATTCTGACTTGAAGTTAACCCAAGTGATGTCTTGTTCAGCATGCATGACCTTGAATCCATCCCACCAAGCTCTAGCAGTCCCCCCGAGGCAGTGGGCTGCATAAGCCACCTTCTCGCGGTCTTCGGTGCATCCGACTAGTTCCAGTATCTCCTCAATGGAACGGACCCAGTCGTCTGCATCCAGGGCTTCAGCAGTCTCGATGAAGGTTGGCGGTGCATGCTTCTTGAACTCTGCCAACGTGGAACGTCCATTGCCATTCCCCGCCGGCTGGCGGTTGTTGGTGACAGCTTGAGCAATCAGCTAGAGAGCTGCAGTGTTGGCTTGGCGTTCCTCTTGGAAAGCTTGGAGAAGCTGAGCCATGTCCATGCTTGGAGGAGGTGGTGGTGGAGGTTGGTCGTTGGTTTGGTCGTGGCCTGCCTCAGACTGAGCGGATGCTCCGGCTTCGGGCTGCTGGGTAGAGGTACCAGTACGAGTTACAACAGGCATCCTGTTGGAGCGGTAAAAGGTCTCATGACTCGGAAGAGGGAAAGCAAGATAGATTGGTGCCTAGTAAGGGGGTGGGTGTGACACTAAATCAAATCATGAAAGGGCCGAAAGGCCAAAACACACTCATTAAAATCCAAATGGGTGATGTAGTCGTTTACACATTCCCGAAGGAAGAATACGACATACATCCAGACACAACAAAAGCAAACACTAGATGGTTTCATATGAACCATACAAGGACTCGACTGCGCATAGGGGTTACACGACCTATCCTACCGTAGAGGTCACAACCGGCATATCCGAGTAGCAAATAATGCCTAAGCGGCGGAATGCTCGGTCGCGTATTCCGGCTCTTCTGGGTCTTCCTCCTTGTCTTCAACTGTCTGGGCCCCCTTGTCACTTGAGGGTGTGGGGGAGTGGAGGAGTTGGATACGACGGTGCTTCGTCGGTGGTGCAGGGAAAAGCTTGCGATATTCCCTTCCCGTCATCCGGCGTCGCCGAGGTGGTTCCTCATTCTTGGAAGATGCATCCTCGGAGGGTCTTCCGCCTCGATATGCGATAGCGGACTGTCCAGAAGGTGCTCCTTCCTTCTTGATCCTATTTGCCTTCTCTTGAGCTCGACGAATAAGTGGCTTGGTCTTGTGAAGTTCTTCTCGAAGCTTCATCGATTCCGAGGCCAAGTCTTGTGCCAAGCTGTCGGCACATAGACTGAAGTAGGTCTGGAACCGAAGCGAGAGTCCTTCCTTCAGTGGAGGGGCTAGAGCGCTGCTTTCTTCTTCACCTTCCTTCCGGTAAGGCAAGAAGCGAGTTGTCATCTTGGCTGCCATCTCCGGAAGAAGCTCGCGGAGACGGGTTAATGCCTTGAGTGCAGCAGCCTCGACAGCGAGAGGTAGTGTTGCCATCTGGGGTCCCTCGAAGAACCAACTTGTGGGAGGATCGTTTGCCTTCACGATCACTTCCACATGGTACTCCACCTCAGTATCGCTCACCCAATGCTCAAGGTAAGTGAGGATGGGTGCTCGGTGGAACTAACACTCCTGGAGGCTATCCTCGAGAAGTAAGGGAAACCCAGTGGTCAGGTGCTCTTCGGGTACATCGGCCATCTACAAACGTGGAATAGGAGGGGTTAATAAGCTGATGAAATCTCAGGTTTAGAAAAGAAGAGAGGTTCAGAAGGTTTTTGAAAAAGGGGCTCATCTAACTAACGCCCATGCTAACTAAGGCTTCCTACAGTTAGGATGGCTCTAATACCAGCTCTGTGGGGACCCCGACTTAGAATTCGA
This sequence comes from Secale cereale, assembly GCA_902687465.1. Lineage (NCBI taxonomy): Eukaryota > Viridiplantae > Streptophyta > Magnoliopsida > Poales > Poaceae > Secale > Secale cereale. The sequence continues at coordinate 199,914,898 of LR738712.1, forward strand.
GATCACCGAATGCACGTGTACAGTGATCCCAGAGATCAATGCTCACTGAACACACAGAAGCTGAAATAACAAGAGTCTTACATCCATGCAAATAGTCTTACACGAATTATGGCCATTATGGCCACGTCTTACATAGATAGAGCCTCACGGGCTGAATAGCAAATAACTCAAATAGCGGAAGTCTTCGATAACGGGTAGAACCCATGCCATCTACCTTAACCCTACAGGCATTCTGACTGGGATAGCGTCCTAGTTCGCATGTTCGTCTCCAAAGAACTCTTCCTCATATTCCTGTTCTTCCATGCCTGGCCAATTAAATAACCAGTGGCAAGCCAATGAGTACTTTGAATGTACTCGCAAGCAACCCATGATGTGGTTCAAAGTAACAATGCAATTGAACGATAATGAACAATCTAGCAAAGGGCTAGAATAAATATTCTACTATCAAGTTTATGCATCAATAACCTCGCGTAACCTCGAAGACAGGTTACCGATATCAACATGAATATGATTCAACTCATCGAGTCAAGTCACCACCTTGACTCATCACACACATACTTGCATTGAAGAAGTAAAATTCTGGACATAGTTTAAGTAGCACCACCCAACTGTCCATGACCGTGGACACGGCTATTCGAATAGTTTTACACTCTGCAGAGGTTGCGCACTTTACCCACAAGATCCGGGGAACTTCCGTGTCATCCACGACCCGCGGTACCTCAAGTACCCGGGGTAAGCACCCGGTCATTACCTTTCCTTAGACGACACTAACATAGAGTCCACTCGTTGGTACACGGCCCTCGGGTACAACAATAGATCATGGGACTTGCCCTAATTTCAATGTCACGTGTACCCGAAGGGACCAACGGTGTGTCTGGTGCCCTGTAAAAACAGTCATGGCCGTCTATCCAAGCACGACCCCGTCCCGGGAAAGACCTCAAGTCTTCCCGTCACTAGTAATGCGGGCACCATGCTAGTATCGACCTAAGTAATCAATAAAGCCCCGTCCCATAAGGGGTAGTGTGGTTGCACATGTTTGGTTGGGATGGTAGTCACACATAAATCTAATCCATCATTTCACCATGCACAGGATTCTACCGGCACATCACTTCTTTCTCAAGTGATGACCTAATTCAACATCACCGTTGGGCATTCGGGGCACCCGATGGGTTCATGCAAAGATTTTAACTACGAAGGTTAAAATCACACATGCATCATTTAAGCTTCATGACCAACTATTTGCATGTCATCTAGCACTTAGCAAGATCAAGATCAAGCATGCATCATGTGGTGGTTCCAACTAGGTCACCACCGTAACCCTATCATCATGCATCGGAAACAAACGAGTTCCGAAGAACAAGTGTATCATGGTCAAAGGGTTGCTTGCCTGGATTGGCTTGGTCTTCAAAGTCTTCAAATCCTTCCCCTTCTCCTTCCACAGCAACTTCGTCAAATACGGGATCTATACGTCGCATAATAACAACGGAAAAATAAGGCCACAAATAAAACAGAAAAATCAAAGTGCTCAGAAAAATGTCAACTTATTTTTGTTAAATACTAGAGGAATTTCTAAGATGGGGAAAAATCTTAGTTGGAGTTTTGGAGTAACAGAATGGAATCTATTGATTTTAGAACAGGAGTTTTACTGCTCAAATTCGAATTTAAATTTGAACAGAACAGAAAAGTTTCATAGATGTGAGTGAAAGTGGTACCATTAAATAGGTTGGAATATTACAAGATTTTAGGAGTTGGAATTATTTTATTTGGACCATTATTCTATTCTGTAGAAAAGTTTAAAACAATTACAGAAAAGAAAAAGGAAAAGTGCCCTGTGCAACTGGGCCAGAGAAGGCCACAGTGCACGGCCCAGGGCGGACCAGCCCAGCCGCACGGGTGCCTGGGCGCGCACGTCAGGTTTTTGAACCTGACGGGCGGGGCCCGTCGGTCAGTGACTGAGAGGAGGGGGAGAGAGGTGTGGGGATGACAGGTGGGGCCCGCCTGTCATCTCGAACCTTGCGGCCATGGCGACGGCGAGCTCACCGGCGAGGTTACCGGCCACGGCGACGGCAACGGAGGGCAGGGTTCGGTCCAGCGTCGAGTGGAGGATGTAGGGGTGGTGGTACGGCACGCCGGGGAGGTCAGGTTCGCCGGCGGCGAGGTGGGATGGCGGAAGCTCGTCAGGAGGTCGTTGCCTTGGTCGTTTCCGACTGCAACAGGAGGGGGAAACAGAGGGGAAATGGTCAGTGGCGCACGGCGGTTCTATATCGGGCAGAAAGAAGGGCAGGGGAGGCCCGTACTGCGAGATCACCGGCGGCCCGACGCGGCGGAGCTCCGGTCGATCCCGAGCACTTGGACTTCCTGGGGAGGAATGGGTGGTGCTGGGGGGCTCAGTGAGGTGTGGTGGAGCTACTGATGCTGCTGGAGAGGCCCGGGGGGTCCTATTTATAGGGGGTCGACGGAGGCCAGTGGTCCAGTGGGCCGGCGAGCTCCGGCTCGAAGCTACAGCGCACAGGGGGCGAGGGGAATGAGTCCACGGAGTTGCTGGACGAGCTCCACGTCCAGTAGAGGTGAGAGGAGGAGCGGGGGAGCTTCTGGAGCGCGCGCGCGTGCGAGGCAGAAGAGTGGCCGTTGCGGGCGGCCGGTGCGCGTGCGACGATGTCCATTGGAGGGCGCAGGAGGAGGGGGGACAGCGCCGGGGCGGTCGCGGACGTCGAGGGGCATCGACTGGCGCGAGGGAGTGGCCCGAGGCTGTCGGGGGTGGCTGATTGGCTGGAGCTACAGTGCGTGTCCGCACTGTTGCGTGCTCCAGAGCGCGCGTATTGCTGGCACCTTCGCGCCCTCGCCGCTCTGGCCAAAACCAACGTGCCCAAGAGTGTCTAGAAGGTTAGGGGAGGAGTAAAGAATTGAGCTGAGGCATTGGATGCCCTGGAGATGGTGAGAGAGAAAGAGGATGCTGGTGACTTGGTGAAAATTTGCTGTCCAGCAAGGTAAACTTGGGTTCTTACCCCTCAATCATGGAGCTGGGGTGCTGGGGAAGTTACTGGGGGTAGCCAGTAACTGAATGATCATGTGGTAAAAAGTTGAGGCCATGGAGAAGAGTAAAAGTGATCAAGATGGAGGTTTTAGTAAAAAGCCAGAAGGTGTTTGATCAGTGTTTGGTCAAGCAAATGAACTCCACTTGACATGGTACTTAACAGGATTGTAAGACATGAGAAAATAGGGTGCTTCACCAAATTTGGGCTCATTTGAAGAAACTAGCCAATGTAACTTTGGTGAACCATAGAAATCAACAGAAACAACTTCATCTTGTTTGAGTCAAGCTAATCATCTCCCCTTGATGCACCACTTGGTGTAGCATCATCATTTGGGGTATTGATCATGCCCACAAAGTTTGAAGCTCCAGATAAAAAGTTGGTAATGTAAAGTTGTTCTAATTTGCATTTGAACAGAAAGGGTTTTAGGGTGATCTGATCAAGTTGCTCTATTCCAAATCTTGTGCCATCTGGTCTAGATGCCTTATTAGGCCATTCTAGCATGTTTGAGAGCATTTGGACAAGTTTGGCAATGTAAAGTTGCTCAAACTTCAAATATGGACATAATGGTTATGAAGGGGTTTGAGGATGTTTTCTTGCTTCCCAAGGCATGGGACTTGGCAAGATCATCAAATATGTCATATATGACATGATAGAATTTCGCTGGAATTTTTGGAGAAAGTTTCCTTTGTAAATATTTCAAAAGCTTGAAATATCCAGAAAGGGTTTTAGATGGTTTAGCCCATTATTTTGAACATGACCAAGTGTTGAAACTCTTATATATGGACAATATATGTCCTCTGAGTCTCACTGAATTTTGGCAAATATTTTTGAAATAGTTAAATAATTTTTCCCTATTAAATACCATTTCTGGCCTTAAGAAAAAGCTTTTAATAAAATAGGAAAATAACTTTTAAAATTATGCCTTTGTGGTTTCTGGGAGTCCTATGACTACTAGGTCTCAAATGTTCCTTTTGAAATAATTTTCTCACCCTAAATCAAGTACTTGCAGTGCAAATCTCAATTCAGGGGTTTTTGGAAAACTAAATTTATAAAATACTTTTTGGCCAAATTAATTTTGTAGGAAAATACTATAATGTTATATAACACTTGGCATGATCATTGGGCAGAAGTTTTGGGTATGGAGATGAATTCTACAAGAGGTCATAGTTGACTTTAATGAGCACAAGAAAAAGCACATGAAGAAAACTCAATTTCAAATAAAAGCCAAATGATGCTAAAAAAAATTGCTGGTCCAAATTGTCATGCTTCAAAGGTACAAATAACATGTTACAAAATGCAGGGTGTGACAAGCATTGAGCAGATTAGTCGGTAGCATCAGCCTACCCGCCACATGCACCCTCCTCGAGATAACCTTAGGTGAAAGTGGCCCATCCTGAGCACGGATCGTATTCAGTGCCAGCTGGCTCGCACCCTTGTTATTCTTTCTTTTCCGTCCCTTCTACTTCTTCAGCTGTAATGGGATCGAGTTCTGCTCAGAGACCACCTTCTTGAGTGTGTTGGGGCTGATAATATTTCGCACCTCGGCTATCTGTGGCTGGGTGAAGGCGGCAGCTGGAGGCGTCTCCTAAGAACTGAACGCCAGACGACGCCTTTTGCAATTGAGTTTCTCCGCGGTACCAGCTAGATCGCGGTCGTCTTTTGCAGGGTTGGGTGTCATCTGTGTGTGCGGCATCCTCGGCGGTATCAGTGGTGTCATCATCAGTGGTGGTAACCTCGGCGGCGGCATCAGTGGTGTCATCCCCGACGCCACTAGGGGTTGTGTAGTCGGGATCAGTGTCTTCCGCTGTGTCCTCATAGCGGTGAGGTTCTTCCTCCATTTCCTGGGACAGCTGTCAAAATGCCTTGCCCGAACTGCCGGTCTCATCGTTGTGGGCCATGTTCGCTCGAAATATGAAAAAAGTTTGGTCAAAAAGTTGGTTATTATCAAGGAACAAGATCTCTAAGTTGACCAAATAACTAGTGTGTGCCACAACAGAGCACAAATCTCCATCTAGCTAGTAGGAGTAGCTTTCCAAGCCTCTTTCCAAAGCCACAACTCCTCTAAGTTCTCAAGATAACCTAGTTGTCGAGGGATGTGTCCAGAAAGTTGGTTGATATCAAGATACATGCTGATTAATTTTTGTTTCGGTTGAGAATCGGGCACCTTCTAGGTCAAGAAAATTGGGCATGACCTTTGCAAATTTTCTTGACCTAGGAGTGCCCCAATCTCAACCAAAACGGAAATTAATCAACATTTTAGGAGAAAGGGGTAACAAAGTGATGGGACAAATGTGGTAATGGTTGACCGACGTCAGCCCGAATTCACAATGCTTCAAAAGGGCATAAATTAGCTGGATAACCTAGAATTTTTTTCATATCTTTTGTAGGACAATAGGATAGCTGCTTAATTCATAAATCTCCATTTTAAGGAGAGGGTGGACTTTTGGTGTAAACAAAAAGAAGCTAAAGGACATGGTCATTAATTGTAGTGACTGAGGGAGTAGGACATGATCTTATTGTCAAAAGTATACGAAGATGTAGTGGAAACTAGCAAAGGAGTCCATCAGTCCTAAAATAGAAGTATGTTTGCACAACTAGCTTTACAGTTCATGGTTATCACTTATCACTTATATGCTTCTTGCACATGACAACAGCAGAAAAGCAGGCAGTAAATCACTATTTATTTGTCACAGTAACCATAAAAAATAACCATCTACTTTTTTGAACCACGAAAATAATAGAAACACCAACAGTGCAGCATCATAAGTATTGTGAGTTGACAAGGTGTCTTTAGTTTCTCGTGTTTATTTTTTTAAGTCACCGGGGGAGCAAAAAGCCCCCTAAATTAGTTTCTCATGTCCAATGGCTTGACACCAATAAGCTACTCAAGGTAGTCCATTCTCTATTTTTTCATACGAGGAAGCAGTTTTCTGTTATATGAACTATGGAGCTATGGAGCTAAAGTACAACTATTTAGATCAATACACTGTTAAGAAAGATAACGTAGTTCAGTAAGTCATGAACATAAATATTGCAAAATTCAGAGACCACTTACATACTGTAAATTCAGTTAGCAACAAGACAGACAAATTACATTTAGATTTCAAGGAAAACTATGACTACTCCACACTGTAAACCATGAACTTGGACACTGTAACAAGTGTTTACACTGAAGAGTAAATGCTAAGACGTGTTAAAAGGTGCCGTTTGGTCATCCTACCAAGGAAACAACATCATCCAGAAAAGTAACATGGAACATCTATTCCTTTGAGAGGCAAACAAGGAATAACTGTAATTTATGCCATGGAAATGTTAATCCACTAGCATATCACACATTGTACAAGTTTCAGAGAATACGGCAAGAAAGTTTGTCCTTGTGCAGTGTGTGTTACAGCAGCCTACAGCCTATCAGGCATCCATCATAGTAAACGCACAAACAAGCATTTCACTTTCCAATTCTCCCCACTAATCGTCGGTTACATGGTGAAAAACCATATTCAGTTTTGAGACCACGCCAATGGACATCCTACATAGTAAGTGCATCTAGACTAGCATTGCACCACTGCCCACCAGATTGGAAATTCAGTCATAACTAGTGCAGTTTTAGCTTCGACACACCAACAGTTAACATCCTACAAAGTCCCTCCCATTTAGGAATCCTAGCAAGAACACAAGCAGCCGAGCAAGCGTAATTGAATCGTTGCATTGTATGCCACCGCAATCTTGATCCACTGACATTATACCTCCTATCAGATAAAATGGCAGGCTACTTTGCCTTCTATCTATATGCAGTATGTGCTAAACTAGAATTTCTCTACATTCAGTTTTCACAGAGAAACAATCAAGACCCTACAAAGTAGCATTTGTTCATCCTTGCAAGAACTGCAGTAGTCAAACAAGTAGAGTAAAATGAAGAGGCAAGCGCCCGAGCCCTAGGGGCGCGCGACGGGGGCGTAAGTAACCTTGCCTAAGTTGGAGATTTTGTCAGAAGGTAATCGAACTGAAGTGTGTAAGAAAATGTTGTTCTGTGTAGTAAAATGTTGTCGACATACCCACAAACTACATTTCTTCAATACTTGGTTTTGGAGCAAGAATGATGAGTCTGCTAGTTACAATTAACCAACACAAATTGCCTTGGTAATTGATACATGAATCCAATTCAGTGTATCACAGTTGGTGTCTCGGTGCCAAATCTTAAGAGACCAGAGTCCTGGCAGATTAAGTACAAGATGTATATGCATCTACGATATCTAGTACTAAAATGTACGATACTTCAGATTCTCTCTGCTACAGACCAAGCTTGATACGCACAGGGGTACAGGCAGCGAGTGATTTCAGTTTCAGTGGGCGTATTATCATGGTGCATTCTAAAATTTTCAGCGCTCACAAGGAAAACAATTTGATACTCTCAAGTCATAGTACTACTAGTTCTTAAGTAAGAGAAGCAGATCTCCGTACGCCCAAGGAACAAAGCAGGAATGGAGGAGCCAAATCTAGGGTTGAGCGAGGCGCACGCACCAGGAGACGGCGAAGGCGGCGACAGCGCAGCCACGGGAGGAGAGTGCGGGGCAGAAGCAGAGGCAGCGGGTGACGCCGGTGACCAGCAGCTACGCGAGGAGGAGCACGAAGAAGGCGCGGACGCCGTAGATGGTGGAGGCATCCATGTCGTAGAGGCAGTAGGACGGCTCGTCGTACTCGTCCGGCACCACCTTGCCCTGCGGGGGAGAACAACGTCAGCGCGGCGGCGGGGGAGGAGGAGGAGGGAAGGGAAGGGGGTTCGCACGATGATGTGTCGCTGCTCGCCACCGACGGCGAGGAGGAAGGCAAAGACGTTGAGGAAGATGAGGAAGCCATAGAGCGCGGGCGGGCGGCGGCGGTGGAGCGGGCATGGGCGGACGGCGGATGTGGAGCGGGCGCGGGCGGACGGCGTCGGGTTAGGTGTGGGGCGAGGGAGGGAGGGAGAGAGGAGTAGGTGGAGTGGGGCGTGGGAGGGAGAGAGGCCAGAGGGAGAGGAGAGTAGGTGGAGTGGGGGGAGGGTTAGCAATGGCGCACCTCCCCCTGGTGCGCCATATGTACATTGAATGCAATGGAGCACCTCCTCGCGGTGCGCCATTAGTAAAAAAAATTGGATTTCAGTTCGAGCCCTCAGGTTATCTTCAACCAAACCCTATCTGCATTAGAACCAGTTAGCTAGCCCGACTGGTCAGCACGCAGCACACACACTAGGAGGTCTTGGGTTCGATTCCCAGGATCCCCAATTTTTTATCCATTTTTTTCTTTGCTCATATCTTTTTATCCATGCATCCAAATATAACATGTCACATATGCTAGATGCTCAAAATTTCGTGTAGAAAAATAATATGGAGCTTGTTGCCATGTTAACAACATTTAAAATGTTGTTTGATATTTATTTGTGTTTAAATATGTTCAAACTTGTTTAAATCATAACTAAATATCCATAACTCCAAATTTGACAAACTTTATATGCTTTTGGGAGTAACATATAAGCAAGCACAACTAGTGTTTTTTGTATTTTTAGTTGCATTCATTTGTGAATTGGTAAAACATTTATGAATATGAAAAAATATCATCAAATTTGAAAAAATATTCATGAATTCAAAAAGTTCCCATGAAATTTTAAAATATTCGTGAATTCAAAAAGTGCCCATGAAATTTCAAAATATTCATGAGTTCAACAAATATTCATGAGTTCAAATAAACATAAATAAATATTCATGAGGACTAGAATAGAAGAAATGTCATTTCCATATGTCGAAATACAATCGAGAAATGAAGGCTACAATTTAAATACAATCGATCTTATTAGCTAGCTATCATTTCACAATCTTCTTGCCCTTCTTTTTCCCAAATGGAGTTCTTCTCTTCAACGGACGCCCTTTAGGTAGGGTGGTCCTGCTTCTTCTTGTGGTGTATGGCACTTCATCGTCGTCGTCATGTTCCATCTTCGGGTCGCTGTACTTGTCGAAGTCTTGCTCATAGGCGACTCCATCCATTTTGATGATCTTCATTTTGCATCTCCTCACGACAACACGATTGGGCTTTGACGGGTCGGTAATGGAGAAGCATTGGTCCACTTGGGAAGCCAGTACCCATGGCTCATTTTTCGCGGTGACGTTTGCACCCACGGTCTTGGATTTGGCTTTGGGCATAACCATGGTGGTGAAATACCGGTCTTCTTTTAGGACGCTCCTGGCCCATCTGACATGGAACATCAGGACCTTCTCTCCAGCGTAGCTTAGCTCCCAGATCTCTTCGATCCTTCCGTAGTATCTGTCCTTGTCGTTACCGGTGTAGGAATCCATTGTTACCCCGAAGTTCTGATAACCATCGTTCTTCATGTCCTTGTCCTTGGTGTAGAACGTGTAGCCGTTGATATCGTACGCCTCATACGTCATCAGGTTGTACTCAGCGCCCTGTGACAAGGCGAATATGAGATTTCCTTCCGTGAAAGATTCCTCATGTAAAGGGTACGACAGAAGCTTCTCCTTGAACCAACACATGAAACATGAGATGTGCTCTTTGATTATATCTCAACCCGTTCTCTATTGGCCTCGGTCATTGTATGTCTTCTCAATAAAGGTTTTGAGCTCCACCACCCAAGGATCGACCACGTATATGTGTTGTAGCGTGACTAGGTTTGCTCTTTCAAAGTCGGCGAGTCGACCCTCGAAGTCGACATACATTTCATGGCGACCATCGAGGTGACCCCAACCAGCGAACCTGCCAAGGTTCCTGTTGACGGGCACACCAACGGGGTTCTCGATGCCTAGATAATTCGCGCAGTAGGAGATGCACTCTTCGGTCAAAAAGCCTCTGGCTATACTTCCCTCTAGACGTGACATGTTGCGAACGTATCCTTTGATGACACCATTCATCATTTCGAACGGCATCATGTTGTGCAGGAACGTCGGCCCGAGTTGGATGATATCCTCCACGATATGGACCAGCAGATGCACCATAACATCGAAGAATGTGGGCGGGAAGTACATCTCAAGCTCGCATAGTATCACCACGATCTCTTCCTGTAGCCTTCTGAGTTGCCTCACGCCAACCGACTTCCGAGAGATGACGCCGAAAAAGTTGCATAGGCCAATTAGCATTTCCGGGACGTGCACGTCCATGATCCCACGGATTGCAAATGGAAGTATCTTCGTTATCAGCACGTGACAGTCGTGAGACTTCATCCCGCTGAACTTCTGCTTCGCTGAGTCTAGGTATATGCTTATCTACCCCGCGTAACCGTAAGGAAGTTTTACTCCTACAAGGCAGGTGAAAAACTACTCGATCTCCTCCCGACTTAGAGTAAAGCACGCGGGGGGGGGGGGAGGTAGCCATTTCCGATCTTCTTGGCCATTTTGCCTTTGCGACGACTTTCCGTGTCCTACTTCGCCTCATCATCATCATCATCATCATCATTAGTGTGAAGCTCCTCCCTGATGCCCATCAATTTCAAGTCTGCCCTTGCTTTTGGCCCATCTTTGGTCCTCTCTAGCATGTTGAGCAGGGTACCAAGTAGACTCTCGCACACGTTCTTCGTGATATGCATGACATCAAGGTTTTGAGGCACATGGAGGATCTTCCAGTACAGCAAGTCCCAGAAAACAGTCCTCGTTTTCCATACCTTCAGCAGCATCTATGGCGCCTTTCGCTTCTTTCCCGGCGGTGGGCACTCTTTCCAATTTTTCAACAGCTTGTCTATTTCCTCGCCGCTCCTCGTACGCGGGCGTCTTCGGGGTTCAGTTTCACCATCGAACAGATCCTTGCGTTTTCTGAATGAGTCATCATCGTGAAGCCACCTTCGATGTCCCATGAACACGGTTTTCGAAGACCCGGGATCTCTATCTAGCTGGCGATACGTTGTGTCGTCCATGCACCTGATGCATCCAGAAAATCCGTGGACCACCTGCCCCGCGACATATCTGTAACCGAGATAGTCGTGCACCGTCATGAGTAGTGCCGCTCTCATAGGGAAATATTCTTTCTCTGCGGCGTCCCACGTATTGGCTGGCGTTTTCGACAGCATGTCTAGCTCCTCTTTCAGTAGCCCCAGATACTTATTGATGTCGTTCCCTGGTTGTTTTGGCCCTTCAATTAGCATACTCATGTGAATGTACTTCCTCTTCATGCACAACCAAGGGAAAGGTTGTACATCCACACAAACACAGGCCAGGTGCTATGTGTGCTTCTCTGGCTGCCAAACGGATTGACTCCATCGGTGCTCGCGCCCACCATGATGTTCCTTGGATCGTCCCCAAATTCCGCGTCTTCAAAGTTCAACGCTTGCCGCTGGCTCGCATCCTTAGGGTGACTCTGCATCTTATCTTTTTTATTTATATCCGGATCATTTCCATCATCTTCTCGCTTCTTCTCCTCCCTATCCGCGTGCCAACACAGGAGCTTTGCTAGCTTAGGGTCCGTGAAATAATGCTGCAGAAGAGGAGTGATCGGAAAGTACCACACCACTTTTCGAGGAGCTTTCTTCCTCTTCTTGTATCGAGTGACACCGCACACCAGACATATGGTAGACTCCGTGTGCTCGTCCCGATAAATGATGCAATTGTTAATGCACACATGGTATTTCACTTGCGGTAAATCTAGAGGACACACGATTTTCTTCGCCTCCTCGAAACTGGTCGGGCACTTGTTCCCCTGGGGAAGACGTTCGTGCCAGAATGACATGTTCTTGTTGAAGCATGCGTCGGTCATTTTGTGTTTTACCTTCATCTTCAGAGCCATGAGCGTTACTTTCAGGCGGGTATCCTCGGGCCTGCATCCTTCATACAATGGAGTAACCGCGTCTATCTCCAGTTGATCTAGCTTGGCTTTCTCTCGGGCGGCAGCTCTTGCGTTATCCGTCTGTTTGAGAAGCAGCTCTTGAATATGAGGGTCCTGCACCGAGCCCATCGATGGTCCATCGTCGTCTGCTCCGGCATCTTCATCTTCATGATCATTCCCTTCGTCTTGATCTTCCTCATCATCATCTCCGGCATCTTCTACATGATGACTGTGTCCTAGAGATTCTTCGTCTTCTTGCTCACCCTCGCCACGGTTGTCTTGCTGCCCATCCTCATTTCTTGCCTGGCCCCCATGGACGACTTCATAGTCATCTTCATCACCTTGCCACCGATAGCCATCCATGAAACCACGCAAGAGCAGGTGGTCCCGCACCTGTCCGGAATTCGGGTCCGTAATAAGGCTCTTCAGCTTGCATCTTCGACACGGACATCTTATGTCCATCTCATTCTTTTGAAGCATCTCGCCTTCGCGGAGCTCAAAAACCTATAAATGATGCCTTCGGTAATCGTGCGGACCATGGTCGCCTGTGGGGTAGAGCAAAACAATATTTTAGAACCCAAAAAAATTGGCATGACTTTGCCTAAAGATAGGACAAAAAAGAATGCATAGTGCCAAATTCTCGCCGAAACGGAAATGAATCAACATTCCGGCAAAATATTGGCAACTATCGCATTTCAAATACCGGTACCTGCAAACACAAACATATGCAACACCACAAACATACGAAGATCTAGGCCATAAAAAGTGCATGTGCATGTTGCTGGAGGGAGAAAAAAGTAGATCTACAACGTAAAGAAAGCTTTCCCCTTACTTACCTATCAAAATAAGGTAATTTAACAACTTAATTTCGGTGAGTGGTCCAAATGAGGTGAGGAGGAGGAGGCAGCCGAGACAAGCTTGGAGGAGGAGGTGGAGAGAATGAAGTGGGGAAAGTGAGTGTGGTAGGTGGATGTCAAAAAGATCTAGCTGCTCTCAGGTTACCAATGGCGCACCACCTTATAATGCGCCATTAGTAACCGGTTACTAATGGCGCACCTGTTAGGAGGTGCGCCATTACTAGTTTTGAAAAAAAAAGTAAAAAAAATTAAAAAAATTGTTAGTAGTGGCGCATAGAGTGTGTGGTGCGGCATTACTAGTTACAACTTGTAATGGCGCACTGTGCCCTAGTGCGCCATTAGTAGTTTTGGAAAAATAAAAATAAAAAAAATATGTTAGTAATGGCGCACCCTGTGTCTGGTGCGCCATTAGTAATGAGGACACTAATGGCGCACCAGTATCTGGTGCGCCACTTCTATATAGCAGTGGCGCACCACATGCATGGTGCGCCATTAGTGTCAATATTATCTATAGCCCTTTTCCTAGTAGTGGGGTGAACTAGTTTGCATGTTGAGGATGTTGCATCTAATCATTCGGGATGTGAGGGCAGGCACCTTTTCTTATGGTAGCGATGAAGGTCATTATGTCTAGGTTGTTCAACTAGCGACTGTCGAAGGCTTCATTTCTTCATAAAACCACGTCTTCTTAAAAATGTGCGATCTTTGTTAGTGTTGGCCAAACCAGTGGTTGGGGAACCTCAATGGTTCAAATTGTTCTTTATGTTTGTTTCTTAGCTCGTTGATGATGCCTATGCCCCATGAGTTTTTGGGTACCTTACCAACTGCCTAGAACTCCATATTCTCAAAAGAAATTGTGTATCTGTGTAAGTTGTTGGTTGTTGTAGTGCTGACTAGTACCCACGTGTTTTAATTGAAAATTTAATATGATAAAAACTTGAAACTTTTGTTTAAATAACATGGTATTAGTTTACACATTACACACCTAATAATTTACATACAAACATCACTGTCGGGGTACGACAATCTATAGGACCAGCGTGTCCCCTTTGCTGAGGAGATTGACGAGCACAAAGAGCAAATCCAATTAGTACGTGAGGTGTTCCCAGGTTCGGGCCTCCGTCGGGGCATAAAATCCAACTCCTACCTTTGGGTGGATTGACTTGGGACTCAAGTTACAAGCGCGGCTTGCCAAAAAAGTGCATGCAAGGTGCAACTATTGTGTAAGAGTGAGCAAAGTGTCGACCCGTGCCTAGGTAGCCATGGGCCTCCTTTTATAGATGAAAAGGGGTCACCATGGTGGCAACATGGTCATTTCATCCTACGAATAGTGGCCTCGATGCTATCCAACCTAATCCTTCCAGACTAGGATGAGGGCATTTTAATGCGCCATGAGCTGATAATGATCGTTTGGCAAAAGGCGTCTCTCCTTCTGTGTCGTCGTCCTGGCTGAATCCTATCTTCTTTACACGCCCAGTAGATAGATCTCAATAAAGTCATCCTTCATGCTGACACATGCCCTGATGATCTTCCCCAAGTAACTCGTCTCCTCGACACCTAATCTTTCCAAACCATCAGCTTGTCGATGAGGTGGAGCGGTCGAAAAGCGAGGAGGGTGTGCTTCCCGACAAGTAGGGATGACAATTTTATCCATGGATCCGGATACCTGTGGATACCCAACCTGGTTGGGCAAGGGTATGGACCGCATTTCTGCCCATGGGTCCATGGATATGGATATCCACGAATAGCCGGGTTGGGCACAGTTATAATTTGTGCTCCATGGATATCCAATGGATACCCATATGAGCCCATATGCCAGTGATAGTAGACTAACCAAACCCCAAGTCGCCCGTAGAATCAACCACTTGTACGTCACACCATTATAGTACTTGTTGCCTACTTATGCTTGTAGCTTATGTTCCATTTGTGAACGAATGATGATGAGTTAATTTGATCTTTGGGAAGGATGCAAAATGATTTTTCTATGCCCATGGAGCTCCACGGGTTTCTGGGTATCCAGTGGGTTTGGGCATGGGCACAAGTTGTGCCCATGGATACCTTGGTGGATGGGCAGAGGGTGCGTAGATGGGTCATGGGTTGGATTTGGACCAGCTGCACCCACCACAAACCCGACCCATTGCCATCCTTACCGACAAGGAGCTTATCGTGTCTTGGCTTGCCGGTGCGAAGCTTGCTGGGAACTGAAATCTCGTCCTTTAATACTAACTTAGTAATTCTCGATGACCTGCCTCGAGGTCTTCTTCACGGTCTTGTATGTTGGTATCTTGTCTACAGTAGTCCTCCGGCAAGACTTGACGTTGGGAAGGCTACGACTGCTTGTGCACAAATCAGGGTACTAAGGCACCCATGTTTTAGTGCACCGTCAGGAGCCCCCAGGCATCGGCCGCACACGCATGCGAAGCGTCGTTGGGCTAGGCCCAAACAGTGCTCAGGCACGCGTGGCAGAGGATAACTGTTGTAATCTTCTCTTTTACCATGCCCCCACGACGTGCATTAAGTGCGGAACATGGGAGAGGTGGATTGAACAGCTAGATAGGTAGTGCGACTGAAAAAGTGCATCCACGTCAGACGGTAAAGAGCCAGACCTCGCGCCTTCCCGGTAAAAATAAATTTGTAAGAGAAGTTGCTTATTTACCCCCATTCTCTTCCAATCTAGCAAGTCCCCTCCTTCTTCCTCGCGCAAGAACCGAGCATGCCTCCTCCTTCTGGTGCCGCTCCATCGCGATATTCCTCAGCCCTCCACAAAATCCACTTTCCTTGGCAGTCATCATGGCACACAAAAAGTGCCAAGGCAAGGCTAAGAAGGCAGCCAACCCGGGAGCAGCGGAGAGGAGGGAGGAAATGGTGGCCTTTCGAAGGAACAATATCGTCTTTGCGATGGTGCTGAAGCGGGAGGATCTTTTAGAGTGCTACGGGGTCATGCGGGGGAGGGAAATTGCGGCCCATCCTGTACCACAAGTTTTTTCCTGGCTTCGCCAAATCTACTCGAGGCAGGTACCCCTTCTTCACTGCATACTTATATTGCGGGCTTGTCACCCTTTATCTAATTTCTTCTCTGAGCTCATGTACACCTATGGGTTCCATCTCCTCGACTTCATACCAAATGCCATGAATTGCATGTCTGTCTTTGCACATATGTGCAAAAATTTCCTTGGAGTCGTGCCCAACGTTGCTCTCTTCCACCATTACTTTGTCCCCCACATCGAAGCAGACGTCCCTTCCGGTGGTATCACCTGGATTCCTATGGACAGTGCCAACGAGTCCTACCCTGACGGGCAACTGCATCTGAAGTGAAACGACTTGCGGGCAGAATAGTGTTAGATAAAAGATGCTTACTTCCCAGATTTCTGCCGGCCGAGGATGAAGAAGGTGGAGCACGGCAGGGATTGGGGCTCCCTCGACGTCAACGACAAGAAGTTTGCAATCGCCACAACTAGAATTCTTCGCCTCAAGGCCGCTGGCCTCACCATTGAGATGGTGGGTGCAGATTTCCTTCGCCGCTGCATTGCCCCCTTTAGGATAATGGAAGGCTGGCCTGAGATTACAAGAATGTAGCTGATATTATGTGGGTGAGATGGGCTTGGCACCAATCTGATAGTGTTGTAACACATGGTCCTCTGCCACCATCTCTTTTGCGCCTCCGGCAAGTTCAAGCTGCCGACAAGGGTAGTGTTGGTGTGCAAAAACTACGAGAAGAATGCCATCATCGCTATGATGCATGCCTGCAATGCCCAAGGAATTGAAGGATCCTAGCAAGAACCTCTCGAAGAAGTGGTGAGGGGATGGTTTGACACCCTGGTGGAAAGGATAATTAGAGATGAGAAAAGACCTCATCTGGGACACCACTCATGAGAAGTTGGCGCATATTGCCAGCAGGGCGACATAGGCAAAAATGGCCAGAGGCGCTAGTGAATCTGGATCCATGGCAGCCAATGTTGATGAAGAGGTTGATGATGAAATGCTGGACAAGCCACCGAAAGGGCCTATCGGAGAGAAGGAAGAGGTTGCCGGGGAATAGGGTGACAAAGAACTAAGGACCAGGTGCATAAGGGGGGCCCTGAACTTCCTATTCCAGCAAGGAGAACCCATGGCCGCCTCTGGAGAGTTAGTTCATCCTCCGTCTTCAGGCGACGATGTAGCCGACAAGCTTGCTTGCACTGATGACATGCCGGCGGGTGGGTTTGTCGGTAACCAGGCGACGACAACCGAAATTGTCGGAGGGGAAGTTGCTCCTCCTCAACAGACTCGATCTGATAACTAATTTTCATCAAGCAGTCCCTTTCCTTAGTCATTTTTGTTTTCTAGACCCTGACCTGAATTTGATTCCCTCCATTCTCCTTCTTCTCAGATCCACCTCCAACCGACAACACGGACATAGACACTGCCATTGAGGGGATCACGAGGGACACTGCTAACGAAGCTAGCAAGATATCTGCCGACGAAGCGCCAAGATCAATAGCGAGGAGGGCGCAAAGGGTACCACTTAGGATGGAAGCAACAAGAGTGTTGAGGCCACTGGTAACATCTTTGCCCCAAGAGCGCGAAACGCTGACTCGGCCATGAGGGTGGTCACTTTTTGCAAAGTAGCTGTCGAAGACCACCCTTCGACATCTGAGGCCCCTCCATCAAGTAGGTATCTGAAGATTGGTGTTAACCTGTTTGTTAGCATCCCTGGGACGTCAAGCCTCGACGCGCCAACTAAAGGAGAAGTTTTGACGACGAGGTCATCACTGCGGTTGGGCTCGAAGTTGTTGATGAACCGCACACCAGCGATAGTGGATCCAAGGAAGAGCATCTCCACAAGGCTATGAGCGACAACTCCAAGAAACTCCAATCACACTACCGCAGCCGAACGAAGAGCATGGACTCCAGAGCTGCTGTTATCGGTAAGGCAAAAGAGGAGTTCAAGAAGCGTGTGGAGGAGGCACAAATATGGTATTCGTAGTGCCTTCAATATCTGACAGACCGCTGAAAGGAGCTCGCCATCAAGTGGGATAAATTGACTTTGGAGAAGGCTGGAACTGACAAGGCATAGGAAGAGGTTGTGTAGAGGAGTGGCAGCCGATGCTAGGCTGAATGGGCGCCAGATGGACCTTGACTCCCATGAAGAAGAGCTTGCTGCTCATGAAGAGGCACTTGCCGCCAAACTTCGTGGCAAGGACGAAGAAATCCAAGCCCTTCTTGCACAACAACTCTGGGAACTTGAGCAAAAGCACAAATATGCGATTGAGGCCCAAGCCGTGGATCATGATGACAAGATTCAAGAGGTCGTCAATGTCGCCAAAGTTGCAAAGACTACCAAGAATGGGATGGAGCACAAAGTGAAAAAGCTTGAGGAGGAACTCGCCGTCGGCAACAAGGAGGTCTTGGAGCTCAAAGCAAATATAGAAGAGGCGCCTCATGCCTTGGCAGAGCTGCAAACTTCAATATCCGCCAAGAACCAAGAATTCACCACGGCCAAGGAAGTCATTGATGACCACAAGCTAAGGGTGACTAACTTGGAAAAATCCCGTGAAGATGCCAAAGAGCGAGAGAGGACTCTAATGAAGGACCTCCAGAGCGAGAAGGCTTTGCTCAAAAG
Source organism: Secale cereale (assembly GCA_902687465.1). NCBI lineage: Eukaryota > Viridiplantae > Streptophyta > Magnoliopsida > Poales > Poaceae > Secale > Secale cereale. The sequence continues at coordinate 199,933,185 of LR738712.1, forward strand.
CGTTGAAAACACCTTCAACGAGCTCAAAAGCACCTACAAGCTTTGGACCGACCATCTTGTGGCGACTGTGGAGAAGCTCACTACACGGCTATCTTCCATGGGCTTGCCGGAATACTTGATGCTCTAGGATGAAGGCTCCACACCATCCCTTTTCATGTGAATTTAATGATAATGAAACGTTTGCTTCTTATTCTAATGGTATATATGATTACTATTATGTGGAGCGAATAGAAGAATTTTTTGATGTTAAGGGTGCTTATGAAATTGAATCATTGTTTGAAAAGTCTGAAAATTATGATGATGCTACTTACGGGCATTAAAACTATGCTATACTTAAATATTGATATGATAATTATGAATATAATGCTGATATTAATGCAATTATTGAGAAAGTCTCCGCAGTCCAAGAAGAGACTAATATTTTGCATGAATCTATGAAAGAAGAAATTGATGACACTATGAGCTCATTAGATGAATAAGATGAGAAGGAGAGCGAAGAACAAAAGGAGGAAGAGCAGATTAGCTACCCGTGCCCACCTTTTAATGAGAGTAACTCTTCAACTCATACATTGTTTATTTCCCCTTCATGCTTACTGATACGTCTACATCGTATCTACTTTTCCTAATGATTTTCCTCTTGTTTTCGACTCTAATTTGCATGATTTGGATGAAACTAACCCGGATTGACGATGTTTTCAGCAGAACTACCATGGTGTTGTTTTTTTGTGCAGAAATAAAAGTTCTCGGAATGGAACGAAACTTTGCGAGGATTTTTTATACAATAAAAGATAATTTATGGAGCCAAGAACCACCGGAGGGGGCACCTGGGTGGGCACAACCCACCAGGTCACCCCCTACACGCATGTCTAGGTGTGTTGTCCCCACCTGGTGGCCTCGCAGACCCTGAAACCGACGCTATAAAATCCTATTTTTTCAGAAAAAATTAGGGAGAAAGAATTATTGCGTTTCACGAGACAGAGCCGCCGCCATCTCCCGTTCTTCCTCGTGAGGCCAGATCTAGAGTCCGTTTGGGAATCCAGAGAGGGGAATCTTCGATCTTCGTCATCACCAACCCTTCTCCATCACCAATTCCATGATGCTCCCCACCAGGAGTGAGTAATTCCTTCATAGTCTCGCTGGTCGATGAGGATTTGGATAAGATTCATCATGCAATCTAGTTAGTTTTGTTAGGGCCGATCCATTGTATACACTATGTTTTGAGATTGATCTTGCTATGACTTTGCCATGCTTAATGCTTTTCACTTGGGGCCGAGGTGCCATGATTTCAGATCTGAACTATTTATGTTATCACCATTATATCTATTTCTAGATCTAATCTTGCAAGTTATAGTCACCTACTACATGTTATGATCCGGCAACCCCGAAGTGACAACAGTCGGGACCACTCCCAGTGATGACCGTAGTTTGAGGAATTCATGCATTCACCGTGTGTTAATGCTTTGTTCTGGTTCTCTATTAAAAGGCGGCCATAATATCCCTTAGTTTCCAATAGGACCCCGCTACCACAGGAGGGTAGGACAAAAGATGCCATGCAAGTTCTTTCCTGAAGTACGTATGACTATTTACGGAATACATGCCTAAATTATATTTATGAACTGGAGCTAGTGACGTATCGCCCTAGGTTATAACTGTCACATGATGAATATCATCCCACAAATCATTGATCTCATGCCTACAAAGTTCTCTTATACTGATCTTGCAAAGTTACTATTGCTGTTGTTACTGTTTCACTTCCACAAAACTACTGCTATGACTGTTACTGTCACTATTGTTCGCTTTACTGCAGATAATTAATCTCTAGGTGTGGTTGAATTGACAACTCAGCTGCTAATACTTACAAATATTCTTTGGCTCCCCTTGTGTCTAATCTATAAATTTGGGTTGAATACTCTACCCTCGAAAACTGTTGTGATCCCCTATACTTGTGGGTTATCACTTGCCGAAGTATGAATGCTATGATAATTGCTATGATCCATTGGATCTGTTTGAAATATCCCTTTTTGATTATGCTTGCTATGCTTGTGGCCAAGATGCCAATATTAATTATGCTTATGGAGATGAACTTGCTATAGTTCCTTATGTTAAACATCAAATTCTTGCTATTGCACCCACACACGATAGTCCTATTATATTTTTGAATTCTCACAACTAAACTATATTGCAGAAGTTTGTGCTTATTAAGGTTATATCGATGGGTTGCGTTTTACTATTACACATGATGGTTTTGATGAATATAATATGCATGTGCTTGCTGCCCCTACATACAATTATTATGAGAGAGGGGCTACGTCTTCATCTCTCCATGTTTCTAACACGATAAAATTGCAAGAGACTGCTTATGCTATGTATCGATCTTTACTTCGTGTGCATGAATTGTTCTTTTATGGCATGCCGATGCATAGGAAGAGAGTTAGACATTGATATTGCAATATATATGTTGATTTGTGCTCAGTACAAAATTACAAATCATGGTTAATTCAAATTGGCTTTGATATACCTTGGGACCCGGGTGGATCCATTACTTGAGCAATATATGCCTAGCTTAATGTCTTTAAAGAAAGCGCTGCCAGGGAGACAACACATAAGTTTTAGAGAGTAATTTTATTCTCTTGTGTGCTTTTAAAAATTTAAAAAACAAAAAACATACATAGGGGAACCTAATACTTTTCAAAAAGGAAAGTGAAAGTAAGATAGGTGAGCACCATTGAAGTCGGGGAGCTCCTTGAACTTTGTTCATGCCCATGGAAACTTTGCAAATCTTGAATTACAGAAACTTTTCAACAAAAATAATTATCCCCTTGTACAAATCCACTATATTATAAAAATAAAATGCTAAGATTTACCTTTATGATGTTTAGATTGTTTCTTTGGTTTGTGTAGTGAAAAAACATAAATTTTGGCTATAGTGCGTGAATTTACATTTTTTTCTTAGAACGTCAAAAGTTTCTAAAAAAATACACATACTTCTATACAATTTTTTTATTATGTCCTAATTTACAGAATTGTTTTGTGTCACAGAAGTATATGTACTGAAAGTGCGTTATATCGACTAGAGGGGGGTGAATAGGCGATTTTTATGAATTCTTCACTGAGGAATTTGCGGGTGAGGAAATTCCTTAGCGAAGAACTACTTGCAGCAGAATAAGTACTTAGAAGTAAACATAACAGAACACAAGCATGGTCATCATGAAGAAATGAAGACAAGCACAGAGTACAGAAAGCATAAACACAGGATAACACAGGATGAAGACAAACAAACTGAAGAAATTGAACGGAGGAAATTGAGAAAGTCTTCAATGAAAGTCTTCAAACAAATATGAACAAGCACACAACACAGATATGAGGAAATGAAAGAGTTGAGGAAATAGAACCGGTAAGCTTGGTGAAGACAATGATTCGTTAGACCAGTTCCAACTGCTGTCTCAGTTGTACATCTATTTAGGGCGGTTAGGTATTTAAACCTGAGGACACACAGTCCCGGACACCCAGTTCTGGACACACAGTCCAAGACACAAAGTCCTCATTGTATTCCCCTTGAGCTAAGGTCACACGAACCTCGCCTAATCACTCGTGGTAAGTCTTCACAGGTGACTTCGGAACCTTCACAAACTCGTTCACTCGGTGATCCACAATTCCTCTTGGATGCTCTAGACCATGACGCCTAACCATTTGGAAGAAGCACGGACTTCAAAGGTAACAAGCGTCAGATCCACTCAGGATCAATCTCTTCAGTGATGCTCAATCACTTTTGGGTTTGTAGGTGTTTGGGTTTGGTTTAGGGTTTTTCCTCACTAGATGATTTTCGCTCAAAGTCCTCGGAGGATGGGTTGCTCTTATGACAAGTGTCAGTTTCTCTCGGAGCAGCCAACCATCTAGTGGTTGTAGGGGGGCGGCTATTTATAGCCTAGGGAGCAGCCCGGCATGATAAGACATAAATGCCCTTAATGATATGACCGTTAGGTGGGTAGATATTTTGGGACAGCTGGCGCGTAGCACAGCAACGGTCAGAAATTTGAGTATCAAATTCCTCAGGGCTATCATGTTCCTCACTTGTAGGAAATCCGCACTAGCGAATTCCTAACTCCTCAGTCATAAAAAAATCCTTAGAGACCAGAAGAACTTCGTCTTTGTCACTGAATAATATGACTGAACTGTATGAGATTTCCAATGGCTTCACTCGAAGGGATTGATAGGTGTAGGATTTTGAGTTGAGCATCAAATGGAAATTTTTCCTTAGTATTTCCTCGACCCCCTTTAACAATACGGTGTTTCCGATGACTCAAGAAAGAGAAAATGAAACTAGGAAAACAAAAGCCTTCACTCTTCATGTTCCTCCAATGAATACCAAGTCTTCAAGGTCACACCAATTTCTTCACTTTCAAAGTCTTTAGAAAGTCTTCAGAAATCCAAAGTCTTCAGTCGAAGAACTTCATTTTTAGGGGACAACTTTCTCTGTAAATATCAAACTCCTCATAGACATATAGACCTGTGTACACTCATAAACACATTAGTCCCTTAACCTATAAGTCTTCAATACACCAAAATCACTAAGGGGCACTAGATGCAATTACAATCTCCCCCTTGTTGGTGATTGATGACAATATAGGTTAAGTTTTCAACGGGGATAAACATATGAAGTGTAAATACTGATATTGAGGAATTTGATTGCAAGATATAGAAGAACTGCCCCTGAAGATGTGCATAGTGAGGAATTTGCTTTTGAAGCAATGCACACTTGAAGAGTAGAATCATGGATATCGCCCCCTATATCTTGTAATTCATACACGCAGTTGACATATAATATGAAGAATTTGAAATGCATAATGAAATATGGTGACTGATGTAATTCAGCATGCGTGCATAAACATTAATGAGGAATAAGCATGCAGAAAAACCACAGCAAAAGTATCAGGTCACCATAGAATTTAAGTCTACAACTCGATCCAGCAAAGTCATCAGAAGAACGAGAGTTGTAACTTAACAAAAAAAACACCCATATATATAGACCCGCTTGAAGACTAACTCATATTTCTCCCCCTTTGTCATCAAATGACCAAAAGGATCGAAACTGAGGACTAACGCCCCTCAAGAATCTCAAGATGACGAAGGAGCGCCAGCGTTGTTGGGGTTGATGGTTGACGTAGGGCCTGCCGCGGTATCGTCCAAGTCTTCATACTCGTCGGTTTCGCGCGATGAAGAATAGGAGCTGGCCACCATGGGAGGAACCTTGACCTTCTAGTATTTCTTCGGAGGAGGAGCAAACCAGTCAAAGTCATCCTTGAGACCCATTTTCTTCAGATATTATTCCCCATAAAGGTGAGACAGAAAAGCCGAGGTACGGTTGAGGGTTTCATGAAGGTAGTAATGGGTTTTCTTCACTGCATTGTGTGTAGAAGTCATGTTGTGAAGAATTGAACCAAACTGACGCTTGACCCATTTGTGGTTGCGATCAACCTTCCGGCGAAGACTGAGGAGAAGCTCACGATCAGGCATCACCCTGGGAGCTGTGCCTTGAGGAGTTTGCTTGGGAGTGTTGGCGGCAGAGTCATGAGTGGCAGAGTCGTCATTGGTGGAGTAGGATGCAACTTTGCGAAATTGACCATTCAATGGACGAATGCCTTCATCAATAACAACAGAAGCCTTGCCCTTGTCATCAGCTAAGGAATATGTCCATTTGAGGACTTCAATCGGGGCCAAGTAGTTGCAATGATTTAGTGTATCAGCTTTGTAGTTTACTGAAGACCTTGTCCTAATGAATCTCATAATCCACGGAGCATAAGGCTTCAGGTTGAAAGGGGACAATGCAACATTTTCCATAGTCCTCATGAAGAAATCATGGAAGTTGACAGGGACACCATGAATGATGTTGAACAACAGATTCTTCATGATGCCAACGACTTCTTCATCATTCGAGTCATGGCCCTTGATAGGACTCAATGTCTTCGTCAGAATGCGATTGACAGTCCAATGTAGAAATAGCAATTCCTTCATTGGGAATTTGGTCCTTGGGGCTTGACCTGGCTTCAATGGCTTCATCGGCACTTGCATGTAGTGATCTGTAAGTTCAGTTTCTTTGTACATGCAACGAGCAGCTTCAGTGGGAGGACTGAGAGGCAAAGCTTGAAGTAATTCAGAAGCTGGTGCCTTGTAGTGAGTGTTTTCGGTCATCCAGTCCAGCACCCATGAATTCACATCTTTAGACTTTCCGGTGATGTGCAGCGTTGCATAGAATTGAAGAATGAGTTCTTCATTCCAATCACAGATGTCAGTGCACAAACCCAACAGTCCAGCGTCGTGAAGAACACTGAGGATTGGCACGAAGCACGGTAGAGATTCCATATCCACGTGAGAAATGTGTTGATGGTCAAAGACTTTGTCTATGTTGAACAGCACTGAGGAATAGAAATTTTTCTGGTTGGCAGTCCTGAAATGCCTCTTCCTAATGCGAGCAGAGTCATAAGGGTTGTAGTCAGTGAAGAATACATGCTCGTTGAAGAAATCAGCCTTCTTGAAAGTTTGCTTTCGTGACAAAGGATCCGTTGGCTTGGGTTGAGGAGTGTCAGTCAGTTGCATCACAACCTCGGGATTTGCAATCTCAGTTTCTTCAGGTTGAGGAATTTTTGGTTCCTCTTTAGTGGCAGTCTGAGTCTTCATGGATTCAGCAGCAACAGTTTCTTAAGCACTAGTGGCTGGAATGTCTTCATGTACAGACTGTATGGGATGAGTTTCTTCAGAGCCCAATGGAACAGTATGTGCTGGGGACTGAGGAATTTGATGCAACGGCGTGAACAGAGGGGAGTTGTGATGCTAACTATCCCAAAATTCATCATTCATCAATGGAGTAGCACTCCCAATGTCCATGTCAGTGTCTTGTTCATCCAATTCCTCAACGCCGGCCTCTTCAGAAGTGAACTGAGGCATAGGCGAGGAGATGATTGGGGTTGAAGGGATTGCATCCACTTCAATTTCTTCATCCGTCTGCTCTGAGGAAGCAGCAGAGGGAATGTCTTCTTCTGATTCACTTGGAATCACATATTCTTTATCAAACGGAACAAGGTCCTTTGATGGCATGGATGAAATAGGAACAACAACAATTGGGTTGTAACTTGAGCTTGTCAATGGCTTCATCTTCTTCACAGCTGAAGAATCTGATGAAGTTGATGCTTTCCTTTTCTTCACAGCTGCACGCTCTGCAGCCTGGTCTTCTTCACATCTGATGCAGATGGAAGGATCGGAGTTGGAGTAGGCGCAGAAGGAGCAGAGGAAGTTGGTTGAATTTCTTCAGGCACAACTGTTGCAGTTGCCCTGACTTCTTCATGTTCTTCAGGCATAGCCTTTGGAGCTTCAGCTGTCCTGACATTTTCTTCAGACGCAACACTAGAGGATGCCCTGGCATTTTCTTCAGCGACTGGAATGCAGTCATCAGCCCTGGTATTTTCATTTTCTTCAGTAGCGTGATGTTCTTCAGCGGTGTTGGCATGTTCTTCAGTAGACTGAATAGATGCTTCAGCCTGAGGAATTTCAATGTTCATTGGACGAGCAACATTTGAAAAAAATCCTTTTGTCAAATTCACAAATCTGAGTTTGGCGCCCATCCAGTCTGCACGGTATGCGTCAAATTCATCACTGAGGGTTTTGATTTCACCCTGAAGCTTCACAAGTTCGTGAGTTGTCATGTTGACAACATTTTTCTTCAGGTAGCGCTCCTTCTTGTACTGCGCTTTCTTCGTCTGCCTGGCCTTTTCAAATTTCCATTTTTCTTCGCCTATGAAGGCGGTTAGCATGTGACTTTGGCCAGGAGTCAAATTGAAGTCAGACATAGGAGTGTTGGGATCCTGATGCCAGAGATCAATGAAGTCGAGGATCACTTTTGGATCCAAAAGCAGTGGCGCAATGCTTCCTTTGGCTCTAGCGGCCCTTTGTTACCTGTCTCTGATGATTTCAGCCAGTTCTTCATCATCAGCTTTGTCATCTTCAGACGGTACTTGGAAAGTGACTTGCTTCTTGTGAGGACTTGGGCGAGAGCCTCGTCCAGCAGTGGTCTTTTTCTTTAGCAGAGAGGGGCTAGCTGAGGAACTTGGGGTAGCTGAGGAACTTGCAGAGGCTCCTGAGGCAATAGACATGCCCGCTGTTGATACGTCTCCAATGTATCTACAATTTTTTATCGTTCCATGCTATTATTTATGAAGTCTTGGATGTTTAATGGGCTTTGTCATACACTTTTATATCATTTTTGGGACTAACCTACTAACCCAAAGGCGCAGTCCAGATTGTTGTTTTTTGCCTGTTTCAGGGTTTTGCAGAAAAAGAATATCAAACGGAGTCCAAACGGAATGAAACCTTCACGAGAGATATTTTTGGGGAAAATCACGCACGTGAGACTTGAGAACCACGTCAGGGGAGCCACGAGGTGCCCACGAGGGTGAGGGGCACGCCACCCGCCTCGTGGGCCCCTTGTGAGTCCCCCGGTGTCCTCCTGCCTCCTATATAAGCCTACGTACCCCGAAACCATCAGCAACAGAGAGAAAACCCTAATTCCACCACCGTAACCTTCTGTTCCTATGAGATCCCATCTTGGAGCCTGTTCCAGAGCTCCACCGAAGGGGGGATCCATCATGGAGTGCTTCTACATCATCATCATCGCCCTCACCATGAGTTGTGAGTAGTTTACCACAGACCTTCGGGTCCATAGCTAGTATCTAGATGGCTTCTTCTCTCTCTGGATCTCAATACAAAGTTCTCCTCGGTCTTCGAGGAGATCTATTCGATGTAATCTCTTTTTGCGGTGTGTTTGTCGAGATCCGAAGAATTGTGAGTTTATGATCAAGATTATCTATGAGAAATATTTGGTTCTTTTTTGAACTCTTTATGTGTGCTCATAATATCCTTGCAAATCTCTTCGAATTATTGGTTTGGTTTGGCCTACTAGATCTATAGTTCTTGCAATGGGAGAAGTGCTTGGCTTTGGGTTCAATCTTGCGGTGTCCTTTCCCAGTGACAGTAGGCGCAGCAAGGCACGTATTGTATTGTTGTCATCGAGGATAAAAAGATGGGGTTTATATCATATTGCTTTAGTTTATCCCTCTACATCATGTCTTCTTGCTTAAGGCGTTACCCTGTTCTTATGAACTCAATACACTAGATGCATGCTGGATAGCGGTCGATGTGTGGAGTAATAATAATAGATGCAGGTAGGAGTCGGTCTACATGTCTCGGACGTGATGCCTATATAAAATGATCATGCCTAGATAGTCTCATAATTATTCGCTTTTTTATCAATTGCTCGACAGTAATTTGTTTACCCACCGTAGAATATCGCTATCATGACAGAAGCCACTAGAGAACACGATTGCCCCCGGGTCTATTCTCAACATATCAATCTACATCTACTTTACTTTTTCTACTTTTACTTTCTGTTCTTATAAACAAAAATACCAAAAATATAAACTATTATCTCTATCAGATCTCACTTTCGTAAGTGACCGTAAAGGGATTGACAACCCCTTATCGCGTTGGCTGCGAAGGACTTATTTGTTTGTGCAGGTGTGAGGGACTCACGCGTGGTCTCCTACTGGATTGATACCTTGGTTCTCAAAAACTGAGGGAAATACTTACGCTACTGTGCTGCATCTCCCTTTTCACTTCGAGGGAATACAACGCAAGCTCGAGAAGTAGCAACAAGAATTTCAGGTGCCGTTGCTGGGGAGGCTTACGCAAAAGTCATATACCAAGTACCTATCATAAACCCTTATCCTTCACATTACATTCTTTGCCTCTCGTTTTCCTCTCCCCCACTTCACCATTGTCGTTTTATTCGCCCTTCTTCTGTCGTGTGTTTATCGTTCGCTTGCCTCTTGTTTGCTTGTGTGTGTTGGATTGCTTGCTTGTCACTATGGCTCAGAACAATACCAAATTGTGTGACTTCTCCAATACCAACAATAATGATTTTGTTAGCACTCCGATTGCTCCTATCACCGATGCTGAATCTTGTGAGATCAATGCTGCTTGGTTGAATCTTGTCATGAAAGATAAATTCTCCGGCCTTCCTAGTGAAGATGTCGCTACCCATCTAAACAACTTTGTTGATTTGTGTGATATGCAAAAGAAAAGGGATACAGATAATGATATTGTTAAATTGAAGTTATTTCCGTTTTCACTTAGAGATCATGCTAAAACTTGGTTTTCCTCTTTGCCTAGAAATAGTATTGATTCATGGGATAAGTGCAAAGATGCTTTTATCTCTAAGTATTTCCCTCCTGCTAAGATCATCTCTCTTAGATACGATATTATGAATTTTAATCAACTAGAACATGAGCATGTTGCACAAGCTTGGGAGAGAATGAAACTAATGATACGTAATTGCCCTACACATGGTTTGAATCTATGGATGATTATTTAGAACTTTCATGCTCGCTTGAATTTTGATTCTAGAAATCTTTTAGATTCGGCCGCCGGAGGCACTTTCATGGAAACTACCTTAGGAGAAGCTAACAAACTCCTAGATAATATTATGGTCAATTATTCTCAATTGCACACCGAAAGATCTACTAGTAAGAAAGTGCATGCTATCAAATAAATTAGTGTTTTGAGTGGAAAGATGGATGAACTTATGAAATTATTTGCTGCTAAGAGTGCTTCTTCTGGTCCTAATAATATGCCTTTGTCCACTTTGATTGAAAATAACAATGAATCTTTGGATGTGAATTTTTTTTGTAGGAATAATTTTGGTAACAATGCTTATAGAGGGAATTTTAATCCTAGGCCTTTTCCTAGTAATTCCTTTAATAATTATGGTAATTCCTACAACAACTCTTATGGAAAGATGTCTTCTGAATTTGAAACTAGTGTTAAGGAGTTTATGATCTCACAAAAGAATTTCAATGCTATGCTTGAAGAGAAATTGCTTAAGATTGATGAATTGGCTAGAAGTGTAGATAGAATTACTCTCGATGTTGATTTGTTGAAACTTAGATCTATCCCACCTAAGCATGATATCAATGAGTCTCTCAAAGCCATGAGAATTTCCATTGATGAATGCAAAGAAAGAACCGCTAGTATGCGTGCTAAAAGGGAGAATTATATTAAAGCGTGTTCTTCTAGTTATCATGAAAATAAAGATGAAGATCTGAAAGTTATTGATGTGTCTCCTATTAGATCCTTGTTTTCTAGCATAAATCTTGATGAAGATAGGATTGGAGATGATTCTACTTTAAGGTGTCCCAATGATTCAGAGTTTTTAGATCTTGATGCTAAAAATGTTAAAAGTGGGAGTGAAGAGATTAAAACTTTGCATAGTGATGAACCCACTACTTTGGATTTCAAGGGATCCAATTATGAAAATTGCTCTTTGATTGATTGTATTTCCTTGTTGCAATCCATACTAAATTCTCCGCATGCTTATTGTCAAAATAAAGCTTTCACCAAACACATAGTTGATGCTTTGATGCAATCTTATGAAGAAAAACTTGAGTTAGAAGTTTCTATCCCTAGAAAGCTTTATGATGAGTGGGAACCGACTATTAAAATAAAAAATAAAAAATCATGAATGCTATGTTTTGTGTGATTTGGGTGCAAGTGTCTCCACTATCCCAAAAACTTTGTGTGACTTGCTAGGGTTCCATGAGCTTGATGATTGTTCTTTAAATTTGCATCTTGCGGATTCCACTATTAAGAAACCTATGGGAAGAATTAATGATGTTCTTATTGTTGCCAATAGGAATTATGTGCCCGTAGATTTCATTGTTCTTGATATAGATTGCAATCCTTCATGTCCTATTATTCTTGGTAGACCTTTCCTTAGAACGATTGGTGCAATTATTGATATGAAGGAAGGAAATATTAGATTCCAATTTCCGTTAAGGTAAGGCATGGAACACTTTCCTAGAAACAAAGTCAAATTACCATATGAATCTATTATGAGAGGCACTTATGGATTGCCTTCCAAAGATGGCAATACCTAGATCTATCTTGTATCGTGCCTAGCTAGGGGCGTAAAATGATAGCGCTTGTTGGGAGGCAACCCAATTTTATAAAAAAAATGCTGCTGTTAGGGAATGAATATTGCATCTAGCTTCTTTTTAGATGTGGTTTCATGTTTTGTTTAGTGTTTGTGCCAAGTAGAACCTTTGGGAAGACTTGTGTGAAGTTTATGTGATCTTGCCGTGAAAAACAGAATCATTAGCACTCGCTAGAATGGTCATCAGATTTTACTAGAGCATGCTATTTAGTTGATTCTTTTTGCAGATGATTAATAGACAAATTCCTCACGTTTACCAATTTAGTTTAAATTTTTTGGAGTTACAGAAATATGCGAAACTTGCAGATTACTACAGACTGTTCTGTTTTTTACAGATTCTGTTTTTCGTGTGTTGTTTGCTTATTGCAATGCTTCTATGAATAATATTGTGAAGTACAAACCATAGATAAGTTGTAATACACTAGGTTTAGCACAATTATAAAAAAAGAATGAATTCATTGCAGTACCTTTGAGTAGTGGTTTGCTTTCTTATACTAACGAAGCTCACGAGAATTTTTGTCTAAGTTTTGTGTTGTGAAGTTTTCAAGTTTTGAGTATTGCTTTGATGGACTATGGAACAAAGAGTACCAAAGGCCTAAGCTTGGGGATGACCATGGAACCCCAAGTAAAATTCAAGGACAATCAAAAGCCTAAGCTTGCGGATGCCCCGGGAAGGCATCCCCTCTTTCGTCTTCATCCATCGGTAACTATACTTGGAGCTATATTTTATTCACCAAATGATATGTGTTTTTCTTGGAGCGTCTTGTATAATTTGAGTCTTTGCTTGTTAGTTTGTCACAATCATCCTGGCTGGACACACCTATTTGAGAGAGTTAAATATGTCCTAGGAATTGTTAGAACACTCTATGTGCTTCACTTATATCTTTTGAGTTGAATAGTTTTTGCTCTAGTGCTTCACTTATATCTTTTAGAGTACGGTGGTGATTATATTTTGTAGAAATTGTTGAACTCTCATGCTTCACTTATATCTATTTTAGATTCTATTAAAATAGCATGGTAATGTGTTTAGGCTATAAAACTAGTCTTCACATGATAGACATCCAATATCAATGTAGTAAAAACTTTCACACTATGTGCATTGAATATGATGAGAAGTTGGATGCTTGATAATTGTTTTGAGATATGAGGATAGCGATATTAGAGTCATGCTAGTGGAGTTATTATGAAATTGAGAAATACTTGTGTTAAGGTTAGTGATTCCCGTAGCATGCACGTATGGTGAACCGCTATGTGACGAAGTTAGAGCATGAGGTATTTGTAAATTGCCAACCTTTGTGTGGAGGTCGTGGCACACGATGGTTAACTCCTACCAACCTCCCCCATAGGAGCATGTGTTGATTCCTTTGTTTTGATGACTCATAGATTTTTGCAATAAGTATATGAGTTCTTATGACTAGTGTTGAGTCTATGGATTATACGCACTCTCACCCTTCCACCATTGCTAGCCTCTCTTGTACCGCACAACTTTCGCCGGTACCATAAACCCACTATATATCCTTCCTCAAAACAGCCACCATATTATTCCACAAAACAGCCACCGTACCTACCTATCATGGCATTTCCATAGCCATTCTGAGATATATTGCCATGCAACTTTCCACCGTTCCGTTCATATGACACGCATCAAATTGTCATATTGCCATGCATGATCATTTAGTTGACATCGTATTTGTGGCAAAGCCACCATGCATAATTTATCATACATGTCACTCTTGAATCTTTGCACATCCCGGTACACCATCGGAGGCATTCATGTAGAGTCATACTTGTTTTAGTATCGAGTTGTAAATCTATAAAAGTGTGATGATCATCATTATTAGAGCATTGTCCCATGTGAGGAAAGGCCAATAAAAAAAGAGATGGCCGAAAAAAATAGAGAGGGGCTAATAAAAAAAGAGAAAGCCCCTCCAAAAAAATGAGAGAAAAGAGAGAAGGGACAATTGCTACTATCTTTTTCCACACTTGTGCTTCAAAGTAGCACCATGTTCTTCACGATAGAGAGTCTCATGTTTAGTCACTTTCATATACTAGTGGGAATTTTCATTATAGAACTTGGCTTGTATATTCCAACGATGGGCTTCCTCAAATGCCCTAGGTCTTCGTGAGCAAGCAAGTTGGATGCACACCCACTAGTTTCTTTTGTCGAGCTTTCATACATATTTAGCTCTAGTGCATCCGTTGCATGGCAATCCCTACTCACTCACATTAATATCTATTGATGGGCATCTCCATAGCCCATTGATACGCCTAGTTGATGTGATACTATCTCCCTCCTTTTTTCTTCTCCACAACCACCTCTCTATTCCAACCATAGTGCTATGTCCATGGCTCACGCTCATGTATTGCATGAAAGTTGAAAGGTTTGAAAGAATAGAGTATAAAAACAAGTGCTTGGCTGAAATCGGGGTTGTGCATGATATGAATACTTTGTGTGATGAAGAGGGAGCATAGGCAGACTATATGATTTTGTAGGATAACTTTCTTTAGCCATAGTATTTTGAGAAGACATGATTGCTTTGTTAGTATGCTTGAAGTATAATTTCTTATGTCAATATAAACTTTTATCTTGAATCTTTCAGATCTGAACATTCATGCCACAATTAAGAGAATTACATTGAAAAACTATGTTGGTTAGCATTCCACATCAAAAATTCTGTCTTTATCATTTACCTACTCGAGGACGAGCAGGAATTAAGCTTGGGGATGCTTGATACGTCTCCAACGTATCTATAATTTTTTATCGTTCCATGCTATTATTTATGAAGTCTTGGATGTTTAATGGGCTTTGTCATACACTTTTATATCATTTTTGGGACTAACCTACTAACCCAAAGGCTCAGTCCAGATTGCTGTTTTTTGCCTGTTTCAGGGTTTTGCAGAAAAAGAATATCAACGGAGTCCAAACAGAATGAAACCTTCACGATAGATATTTTTCGAGAAAATCACGCATGGGAGACTTGAAAACCACGTTAGGGGATCCACGAGGTGCCCACGGGGGTGGGGGCGCGCCCCCTGCCCAGGGCCCCCCCCCCCTCGCCTCGTGGGCCCCTCATGAGTCCCTCGGTGTCATCCTTCCTCTTATATAAGCTTACGTACCCTGAAACCATCAGCAACAGAGAGAAAACCCTAATTCCACCGCTGTAACCTTCTGTTCCTGTGAGATCCCATCTTGGAGCCTGTTCTGGAGCTCCGCCGGAGGGGGGATCCATCACGGAGTGATTCTACATCATCATCATCACCCTCACCACGAGTTTTGAGTAGTTTACCACAGACCTTCGGGTCCATAGCTAGTATCTAGATGGCTTCTTCTCTCTCTCTCTCTGGATCTCAGTACAATGTTCTCCTTGGTCTTCAAGGAGATCTATTCGATGTAATCTCTTTTTGCGGTGTGTTTGTCGAGATCCGATTAATTGTGAGTTTATGATCAAGATTATCTATGAGAAATATTTGGTTCTTTTCTGAACTCTTTATGTGTGCTCATAATATCCTTGCAAGTCTCTTCGAATTATTGGTTTGGTTTAGCCTACTAGATCTATAGTTCTTGCTATGGGAGAAGTGCTTGGCTTTGGGTTCAATCTTGCGGTGTCCTTTCCCAGTGACAGTAGGGGCAGCAAGGCACATATTGTATTGTTGACATCGAGGATAAAAAGATGGGGTTTATATCATATTACTTGAGTTTATCCCTCTACATCATGTCATCTTGCTTAAGGCGTTACTTTGTTCTTATGAACTCAATACACTAGATGCATGCTGGATAGCGGTCGATGTGTGGAGTAATAGTAGTAGATGCAGGCAGGAGTCGGTCTACTTGTCTCGGGCTTGATGCCTATATACAATGATCAGGCCTAGATAGTCCCCCGGGTCTATTCTCAACATATCAATCTACATCTACTTTACTTTTTCTGCTTTTACTTTATGTTCTTATAAACGAAAATACTAAAAATATAAACTATCATCTCTATCAGATCTTGCTTTCTTAAGTGACCATAAAGGGATTGACAACCCCTTATCGTGTTGGCTGCGAAGTTCTTATTTGTTTGTGCAGGTGCGAGGGACTCACGCGTGGTCTCCTACTGGATTATACCTTGGTCCCCAAAAACTGAGGGAAATACTTACGCTATTGTGTTGCATCTCCCTTTTATCTTTGAGGGAATACAACACAAGCTTGAGAAGTAGCAACTGTCCTCTGACATGTGGCGAGATGCACTGGTGCAGAGGATTTTGTCGGAGCATCTAAAGACTTTGGCGAAGGAGCTGAGGACTTTGGAGGAGCAGGAGCAGTTTGAGGAGTTGGCCATGAGGGCTTTGAAACTTGGCCTTGATGGCATTGAAGATGAAGCACTTGGCTTATGCACAGGCTTCTTTGCCATGGCCTTCTTCGGCTTGCTAGCAGAGGCCTCAGCAGTGGCAGCAGCGGTAGCAGAGTCTTTGTTGAATTTCCTCATTGCTTCTTTTGCTTGTTTTGCCAACTTGTCCTCGTGCTTAGCCCATTCATCAGGATAGTCCTCACCGCGCTTAAGGCTAGTGAGATCAGCAACTTGACCATGTGCCAGTGGAGGTCTCGGGCATGGAGGATTTAGTGCGAATTTCTTCATGTACTTGGGAGTTACATACATGTACTCCCTCCATTCTCTTGCCCATCTCCACTCTATTCTCTGTATGCGCACCTTGTGCTGATTCTTGTCCTCTTTTCCGTACTTTGCCTCATCAGGAGTGCAGTAGTCAGCATATATGTCTTCAGGGATTTCAAAAGTAGTGTTGACCTCAGGCCTCTTTCCTCCTTTTTGTGGCTTCTTTCCATCAGCCATTTTCTTTAGACGAGGAATTTGAACAATTGAACTCTCTGAAGAAGTATGCAACTTTTCTTCGAGGAACGCTGCAAATGAGTTAAGTTGATGAGAACCTAGAGATTCAGCAGCGGACATGAGTACTTGTGAACAGAGTATAGTTGCGAGGAATTTGGAGAGGTGTTATGCGTTCTCAGAAGGTTTTGTAAAAAGAACAAGTTTGAGGAATTTAACCAGATGAGTCTTGAAGAATTTCACTAAGCGTTCTTTGTCTTAGGTTCCATAGTTGTATAGATTGAAAATCCACATAATTGAGGAATCTTGAAGAAAAACATATCTTAGAGAAATTGAATCAAGAACGGATGACATGTGAGGTGTTTCGTGTGTGAAGATTTCAAGAAAAACACCTTTGAGGATTTTGTAGAAAACATTCAAATCCAAGAGGGAAGTAAAAGTAAATTTTAATTACCTTGGACGAAGAACACGACAAACTATGAGATGGAGAAGTGAAGTTCGTCGTTGCAGATCTTCCGCGCCCTAACTTGGCTGAGGAAGACAGCTACGGCGGCGGCGGAGTGAAGAAATCCGCGGCCGGCGCGAGTACGACGGCGATGAGGTCGAGGCAGTGAAGCTCTTCCTCACCAGCGACGATGAAGTAGCGGCGGTGCTAGGGTTGGAGAAGCTCGAGCGGGAGAGTGATCGAGCGGAGTAAAAGAGAAATTAGAAAGGGGAGGGGGAGGGGGTATTTATAGCGGAGATGAATAACCGCTCGCTCGAAGAATTTGGACGAACATGCCCCTGACCCTTCTCATTCGCTCGACATGTGTCACCCACGTACTGAGAAGTGGAGATCGTGTGAGATCGTGGGTGAGTAGATAAGTATTGTCGTGGGATGCGGAGCGATTTGAGCGGCAAAAACGAAAATTTGGATAAGATAAGTTTTAACGTTGCGTTCGCAAATTCTTCAGCTGACAAGGACACACTGAAGATTTTGAGCGAGTTTCAAATAGAACGCACATGAAGAATTTGTGAATAGAATGGGTTGAGTTTAGCATAGAGGGGGAAGGGTCCGATTACATTCACTTAGCAGGAAAGACAGCTTGAAGAATTAGTAATAAGTAAATGCTGCAGAGGACATAAACTCACATAAATATATATAGCCAATGAAGAAAAGTGACGGAAAAGGTGAAGACAATGCAAAGTTGAAGAATATGAACAACTGAGGAATTTCAAAAAAATACTCAAATTGAAGACTTTCAACTTTGGTGGTGGCGTGACCCACTGTATAAGAATGATGATTTCAGACACCGCGTACAATTGTCGTAGGGTTCTGAGAATCAAATTCTTCGTTAATTTCTTCACACTTAGAGTGTTATTCTTCATTGATTGAAGAAAAACTTTTCTTCATGTGTTGCACATCTAAGTCATCAATTTTTGCATAAGTGTTAGGATGAGTGTTGCTACCTCTTGAGCTTGCGTTGTATTCCCTCGAAGAGGAAAGAGAGATGCAGCACAGTAGCGTAAGTGTTTCCCTCAGTTTTTGAGAACCAAGGTATCAATCTAGTAGAAGACCACGCGCCAGTCCCTCGCACCTGCACAAACAAATAAGAACTTCGCAGCCAATGCGATAAGGGGTTGTCAATCCTTTTACAGTCACTTACGATAGTGAGATCTGATAGAGATGATAGTTTATATTTTTGGTATTTTTGGTTTAATAAAATAGCAAATAAACAACGGATATATAAATTGACGGGAAAGTAATATGATAGAGATAGACCCGGGGGGCATAGTTTTCTCTAGTGGCTTCTCTCATGATAGCGATATTCTACGGCAGGTAAACAAATTACTATCGAGCAATTGATATAAAAGCGAATAATTATGAGACTATCTAGGCATGATCATTGTATATAGGCATCACGTCCGAGACAAGTAGACCGACTACTGCCTGCATCTACTACTATTACTCCACACATCAACCACTATCTAGCATACATCTAGTGTATTGAGTTCATACGAACAGAGTAACGCCTTACGCAAGATGACATGATGTAGAGGGATAAACTCAAGCAATATGATGAAAACCCCATCTTCTTATCCTCGATGGCAACAATACAATACGTGCCTTGCTGCCCCTACTATCACTGGGAAAGGACACCGCAAGATTGAACCCAAAGCCAAGCACTTCTCCCATTGCAAGAACTATAGATCTAGTAGGCCAAACCAAACCAATAATTCAAAGAGACTTGCAAGGATATTATGAGCACACATAAAAAGTTCAGAGAAGAACCAAATATCTTTCATAGATAACCTTGATCATAAACTCACAATTCATCGGATCTCGACAAACACACCGCAAAAAGAGATTACATCCAATAGATCTCCTCGAAGGCCGAGGAGAACTTTGTATTGAGATCCGGAGAGAGAGAAGAAGCCATCTAGATACTAGCCATGGGCCCGA
Organism: Secale cereale; assembly: GCA_902687465.1. Classification (NCBI taxonomy): domain Eukaryota; kingdom Viridiplantae; phylum Streptophyta; class Magnoliopsida; order Poales; family Poaceae; genus Secale; species Secale cereale. The sequence goes on from LR738712.1 coordinate 199,952,488, forward strand.
AGGTCTATGGTAAACTACTCACAACTCATGGTGAGGGCGATGATGATGATGATGAAGGCCTCCGTGATGGATCCCCCTCCCGGAACAGGCTCCAAGATGGGATCTCCACGGGAACAGCAGCTACGGCGGTGGAATTAGGGTTTTCTCTCTACGTACGGAGTTTCTGGGGTACGTAGGTATATATAGGAAGAAGAGGGGCACCAGGGGCCACAGGGGCTGCCCTCAAGGCAGGGGAGCGCGCCCTGGGAAGGGGGGCGCGCCCCCCACCCTCGAGGGTGGGCCCCCTGTCCTCTGGCTTGGCCCCGAAGTCTATCTTGCGTGATTTCCTCCAAAAATATCTGTTGCGAAGGTTTCATTCCGTTTAGACTCCGTTTGATATTCCTTTTCTGCAAAACCCTGAAATAGGCAAAAAACAGCAATCTGGACTGGGCCTTTGGGTTAGTAGGTTAGTCCCAAAAATGATATAAAAGTGAACGATAAAGCCCATTAAACATCTAAGACTTCATAAATAATAGCATGGAACAATTAAAAATTATAGATACGTTGGAGACGTATCAAGCATCCCCAAGCTTAATTCCTGCTCGTCCTCGAGTAGGTAAATGATAAAGAAAGAATTTTTGATGTGGAATGCTAACCAATAAAGTTTTTCAATGTAATTCTTTTAATTGTGGCATGAATGTTCAGATCTGAAGGATTCAAGATAATAGTCTATATTGACATAAGAAATAACAATACTTCAAGCAATACTAACAAAGCAACCATGTCTTCTCAAAATACTATTGCTAAAGAATGTTATCCCTACAAAATCATATAGTGTTAGCTATGCTCCCTTGTTATCACACAAAATATTCATATCATGCACAACCCCGATTTCATCCAAGCATTTGTTTTTCATACTCTATCTTTTCAAACCTTTCAACTTTCACGCAATACATGAGCGTGAGCCATGGATATAGCACTATGGGTGGAATAGAGGTGGTTGTTGAGAAGACAAAAAGAGGGAGACAGTCTCACATCGACTAGGCGTATCAACGGGCTATGGAGATGCCCATCAATAGATATCAATGTGAGTGAGTAGGGATTGCCATGCAACGGATGCACTAGATCTAAATATGAATGGAAGCTCAACAAAAGAAACTAGTGGGTGTGCATCCAACTTGCTTGCTCACGAATACCTAGGGCATTTGAGGAAGCCCATCGTTGGAATATACACGCCAAGTTCTATAACGAAAATTCCCACTAGTATATGAAAGTGACTAAACATGAGACTCTATACAATGAAGAACATGGTGCTACTTTGAAGCACAAGTGTGGAAAAAGATAGTAGCAATTGTCCCTTTGTTCTTTTCTTTTATTTTTTTCTCTTTTTTTGGGCCTTTCTTTTTTTCTTTGGCCTTTTTTTTGCGGAGGGGCTTTATAAATCCAGCCTTTCCTCCCATGGGACAATGCTCTATAAATGATAATCATCACACTTTCATTACAACACAAGATTACAACTCGATACTACAACAACAAAGTATGACTCTATTTGAATGCCTCCGGCAGTGTACCGGTATGTGCAATGAAACAAGAGTGACATGTATAAAAATTATGCATGGTGGCCTTGCCACAAATACGATGTCAACTACATGATCATGCAATGGCAATATGACAATATGATGCGTGTCATATAAACGAAATGGTGGAAAGTTGCATGGCAATATATCTCGGAATGGCTATGGAAATGCAATGATAGGTAGGTATGGTGGCTTTTTTGAGGAACAATATGGTGGCTGTTTTGAGGAAGGATATATATTGGGTTTATGGCACCGGCGAAAGTTGCGCGGTATAAGAGAGGCTAGCAATGGTGGAATGGTGAGAGTGCGTATAATCCATGGACTCAACATTAGCCATAAGAACTCAAATACTTATTGCAAAAATCTACGAGTCATCAAAACAAAGCAATCAACGCATGCCCCTAGGGGGGAGGTTGGTAGGAGTTAACCATCGCGCGCCCCCGACCTCCACACAAAGGTTGACACTCTACAAATACCTCATGCTTTAACTTAGTCACGCAACAGTTCACCATACGTGCATGCTACGGGAATCACCAACCTTAACACAAATATTTCACAATTTCATAATTACTCCACTAGCATGACTCTAATATCACTATCCTCATGCCTCAAAACAATTATCAAGCATCCAACATCTCTTTCTACTCAATGCACTTGGTGTGAAATTTTTTACTACATTGACATTGGATGTTTATCATGTGAAGACTAGTTGCTTTAGCCTAAATACTTTACCATGCTGTTTTAATAGACTCTCAAATATATATAAGTGAAGCATGAGAGTTCAACAATTTCTACAAAATATTACCACCACCATGCTATAAAAGATATAAGTGAAGCACTAGAGCAAAACTATTCAACTCAAAAGATATAAGTGAAGCATATAGAGTGTTCTAACAATTTCAAGGGTATATTTAACTCTCTGAAATAGGTGTGTCCAGCAAGGGTGATTGTGGAAAACTAACAAGCAAAGACTCAAATTATACAAGACGCTCCAAGCAAAACTCATAGCATGTTGCGAATAAAAATATAGCTCCAAGTATAGTTACCGATGGATGAAGACGAAAGAGGGGATGCCTTCTCGGGGCATCCCCAAGCTTAGGCTTTTGATTATATTGAATTTACTTGGGGTGCCATGGGCATCCCCAAGCTTAGGCCTTTGCTACTCCTTGTTCCATAGTCCATCAAAGAAATACTCAAAACTTGAAAACTTCACAACACAAAACTTAGACAAAAATTCTCGTGAGCTCCGTTAGTAAGAGAAAGCAAACCACCACTCAAAGGTACAGCAAGGAATTCATTCATTGTTTATATTGGTGTTAAACCTACTGTACTCCAAGTTCTATATGGTTCATATCCTCCAATATTACTCAGAGGTGCATCGGAATAAGCAAACAACACACAAAAAACAGGATCTGTCAAAAACAGAACAGTCTGTAGTAATCTGCAGTGTTCGCCTACTTATGGAAATCCAACAAATTCAAACTAAATTGGTAAATTTGCGCAATTTGTCTACCAATCAGCAGCAAAAATAATCAACTAAAAAGCACTCTCCAGTAAAATCTGAAGTCTACTTTAGCCAGCGCTAGCGATTATGTTTTTCACAGCAAGATCAAATAAACTTCACACAAGTCTTACCAAGGGTTCTACTTGGCACAAAAACTAAGAAAAACATGAAAACACATCTAATCAGAGGCTAGATGCAATATTTATTCCCTAACAGCAACAAAAGCAAAAAAAAACGTAAAATTGGGTTGCCTCCCAACAAGCGCTATCGTTTTACGCCCCTAGCTAGGCATGATACAAGATAGATCTAGGTATTGCCATCTTTGGAAGGCAATTCTTTGATTAAGCACTTATGATTCTTGGGAACTTATTTGTCCCTATGAATAATCAAACTCTTGGGAAATAAATCAAGAAATTCTAAAGTGTCAAAAGGGTCTCTTGCAAAAGTAAGAAAATTAGGGTGAACACTTATGGATTTGAGACCGCAAGTCTAGATGTTTCACCCTTGTCTTTAGGGACATACATGAACTTAGATAATTTAGTGGAGGTATTTTGAGTAGTTTTTATAGCGGAAAGAGCGGAACCCACATTAGTGATAACATCCTCAAGATTATTGATTCTAGTGGAATCCTGATGTAGCTTTTCTTTAACCATGGGTTCTTTTTCCTTAAGATTTTTCAGAACAACTCCTACCTTGGATCCATATTAGGTAATTTCATTGTGAATTTTTCTATCCAAGCTCTCTAACAATTCTACCGTAGCAACTTTGTTCTCAATAATTTCTAACCTTTGCATAACATGCTCCAAATTTAAAACGGTCCCATTAACCGTAAGAGGTGGCTACCCAAGAAATTCTCAATAATTCATTCATAGCTTTATAAGATTCAACGGTGTGGCTACCCAAGAAATTCCCTCCGGTAATGGTATCTAAGATAAATCTATTCCATGGAGTTATGCCAACATAAAAATTGCGAAGAAGAACGGAAGTGGAAAGCTTCCTATTAGACCAATCTTGAGCATTGCAAATTCTATACCAGGCATCTTTTAAGTTTTCTCCCTCCCTTTGTTTGAAGTTGAGGACCTCACTCTCGGGAGTGGTGATAATGATAGGTGTGCTAGACATGATGACAAGAAAGCAATCCAACACACACAAGCAAACAAGAAGCAAGCGAACGAAAAACACATGGCGGAAGAAGGGCGAATAAAACGGCAAAGGTGAAGTGGGGGAGAGGAAAAAGAGAGGAAAATAAATGTAATGCGAAGGATAAGGGTTTGTGACAGGTACTTGGTATATGACTTTTGCGTAAGCCTCCCCGGCAACGGCGCCAGAAATTCTTCTTGCTACCTCTTGAGCTTGCGTTGTATTCCGTCGAAGAGGAAAGGGCGATGCAGCATAGTAGCGTAAGTATTTCCCTCAGTTTTTGAGAACCAAGGTATCAATCCAGTAGGAGACCACCCGCCAGTCCCTCGCACCCGCACAAACAAATAAGAACTTCGCAGCCAATGCGATAAGGGGTTGTCAATCCCTTTACGGTCACTTACGATAGTGAGATCTGATAGAGATGATAGTTTATATTTTTGGTATTTTTGGTTTAATAAAACAACAAATAAACAAGGGAGATATAAATTGACGGGAAAGTAATATGATAGAGATAGACTCGGGGGCCATAGTTTTCTCTAGTGGCTTCTCTCATGATAGCGATATTCTACGGCGGGTAAACAAATTACTGTCGAGCAATTGATAGAAAAGCGAATAATTATGAGACTATCTAGGCATGATCATTGTATATAGGCATCACGTCCGAGACAAGTAGACCGACTCATGCCTGCATCTACTACTATTACTCCACGCATCGACCACTATCCAGCATGCTTGACAAGGGAAGCAAGTTTGACATAGCTGGGTCCAAATTCATCACCAGATTCATCATCACTGGTTTGAATGTCATCGCTTTGAGAGATTCCTTGAAGTCCTCAAACCAAGGATCATGACGAGTTCGATGAGCTTCATAGACCTCAGAGAGACGGTCCCAGATAAGCTTCGCATGATCAAGATGCATGATGTTCCTGAACTGATTTTGAGACAGACAGGAGCAGATGACGTCCTTTGCAGTGAGGTTGAGAAGGGTGAACTTGCGAATCTCATCCGCTTCTGCCATTTTGCACAAATCGGTAAGACCAATCTCAGTGATGGTCCAGAGCTCACTGTTCATCGCCATGATACGCTTCTTCATCATGGCCTTCCACTTGGGATACTCGTGACCATCAAAGATGGGGCATGACACGTTCTTCATTCCTGTGGTTGACATAACTAAAACTCTAGGCGGTTAAACCAAAATCACAGAGAACAAGGGAGTACCTTGCTCTGATACCAATTGAAAGTGCGTTATATCAACTAGATGAGGGGTGAATAGGCAATTTTTATGAATTCTTCACTGAGGAATTCGCGGGTGAGGAAATTCCTTAGCGAAGAACTACTTGCAGCAGAATAAGTACTCAGAAGTAAACATAACAGAACACAAGCATGTTCATCATGAAGAAATGAAGACAAGCATAGAGTACAGAAAGCGTAAACATAGGATAACACAGGATGAAGACAAACAGACTGAAGAAATTGAACTGAGGAAATTGAGAAAGTCTTCAGTCAAAGTCTTCAAACAGATATGAACAAGCACACAACACAGATATGAGGAAATGAAAGAGTTGAGGAAATATAACCAATAAGCTTGGTGAAGACAATGATTTGTTATACCAGTTCCAACTTTGTCTCAGTTGTACATCTGGTTAGGGCGGCTAGGTATTTAAACCTGAGGACACACAGTCCCGGACACCCAGTCCAAGACAGCAAGTCCTCACCGTATTCCCCTTGAGCTAAGGTCACACAGACCTCGCCCAATCACTCGTGGTAAGTCTTCACATGTGACTTCTGAACCTTCACAAACTCGGTCACTCGGCGATCCACAATTCCTCTTGGATGCTTTAGACCATGACGCCTAATCGTCTGGAAGAAGCACAGTCTTCAAAGGTAACAAGCGTCGGATCTACTCAGGATCAATCTCCTAAGTGATGCTTAATCACTTCTGGGTTTGCATGTGTTTGGGTTTGGTTTAGGGTTTTTCCTCACTAGATGATTTTCGCTCAAAGTCCTCGGAGGATGGGTTGCTCTTAAGACAAGTGTCAGTTTCTCTCGGAGCAGCCAACCAGCTACTGGTTGTAGGGGCGGCTATTTATAGCCTAGGTAGCAGCCCGACTGATAATACATAAATGCCCTTAATGATATGACCGTTAGGTAGGTAGATATTTTGGGATAGCTGGCGCGTAGCACAGCAACGGTCGGAAATTTGAGTATCAAATTCCACATGGCTATCATGTTCCTCACTTGTAGGAAATCCGCACTGGTGAATCCCTGACTCCTCGGTTAGAACAAATTCCTCAAAGACCAGAAGAACTTTGTCTCTGTCACTGAAGAATATGACTGAACTGTATGACATTTCCAATGGCTTCACTCGAAGGGATTGGTAGGTGTAGGATTTTGAGTTGAGCATCAAATGGAAATTTTTCCTTAGTATTTCCTCGACCCCCTTTAACAATACGGTGTTTCCTATGACTCAAGAAAGAGAAAATGAAACTATGAAAACAAAAGTCTTCACGCTTCATGTTCCTCCAATGAATACCAAGTCTTCAAGGTCACACAATTTTCTTCACTTTCAAAGTCTTCAGTCGATGAACTTCATTTTTAGGGGTCTACTTTCTCTGTAAATATCAAACTCCTCATAGACTTATAAAGCTGTGTACACTCATAAACACATTAGTCCCTTAACCTACAAGTCTTCAATACACCAAAATCACTAAGGGGCACTAGATGCACTTACATGTACCATCTGCATCTTTACAAATTGTCCTGTTTTCACAAATTGCTGTTATAGTATCGTTATTTGCGTATGTTTGAAATCTTGTTGAGCCCCCTTTGGCTTGGGGCCATATAATTGCGATAGAATATAGTGGGTAGTGTTTGATTATAATTATACAATAATGTTGCTACAGGACATGATGAGATTTAATGTTATATGTACTAGCCCCTTTAATTAAAACTTTGGTTAAGTTTGTGTGGATGAAGTGTTCGAATATCGAGGAGGTATCGATATGGGAAGAATAAGGAGAGGCAAGAGCTCAAGCTTGGGGATGCCCAAGGCACACCAAGTAATTACACTCAAGCGGCAAAGCTTGGGGATGCCCCGGAAGGCATCCCATCTTTCTTCGACGACATAAGTATGTCTTAGTTTTTGTTTTGTTCACATGATATGCGTCAATACTTGGAGCATCTTTTGTATTTATTTTTTCCTTTTATTTTATGCACCATTCTGGTATGAGATAGTCCTCGGCTGATTTATAAAATACTATTTGCACTTTACATATATATCTTTTGAGTATGGCTTTATAGAATGCTTCATGTGCTTCACTTATATCATTTGAAGTTTGGATGCATGTTTCTCTACACATAGAAACCCATTATTTGTAGAATGCTCTCTTTGATTCACTTATATTTATTAGAGTGAGATCTTTTATAGAAAGAATTAAAATCTCTTGCTTCACTTATATCTATTTAGAGAGTTAACATGAATTGGTCATTCGAATGGTTGGTCCTAAAATCCTACATAAAACTTCTAGATCACTAAGTATGATATGTTTCATTCCTTGCAACAGTTTTGTGATATTGAGTTCGTAATATGGGGGTATGCTAGTAAAACAATTAAAGTTGAGTATAAATAATGGTGTTAAGAGAAGTAAGTATTTACGCAAGTAAATCCTCACGCATGTAAAGTGGTGGCCGCTGACATTAGCGGTGAGGTCGGAGCATAATTTATCCTTGATTGAAATCCTTCTGTGTTGTCTGAATTGGGGCTGCGTGATGGTTAACTCCTACCAACATCCCCCGTAGGGGCATGCGAGAAGTACTTTGCTTCGAGGGATAATAAAACTTTCACAATAAGTATATGAGTTCTCTATGACTAATGTTGAGTCCATGGATTATACGCACTCTCACCTTCCCGCCATTGCTAGCCTCTCTAGTACCACACAAATTTCGCCGGTGCAAAACCCCTCAGTATACCTTCTTCAAAACAGCCACCATACCTATCTATCATGGCATTTCCATAGCCATTCCGAGATATATATTGCCATGCAACTTCCATCATCATCATATGCATGACTTGAGCGTTCATTGTTATATTTCTTTGCATGATCGTAAGATAGCTAGCATAATATTGTCATGGCTTGTCCATTTTTTATATCTTTGATATGCTAGATCATTGCACATCCTGGAAAACTGCCAGAGGGATTCATACAGAGTCATCATGTATTAGTTGTATCAAGTAACTAAAAGTGTGATGATTATTAGAGCATTTCCCCAGTGAGGAAAGCATGATGGAGACTGTGATTCCCCCACAAGTCGGGATGAGACTCCGGACGAAAAAAAGAGAGGAAGAAAATAGCCCCGAGAAAAAGAAAAAAAAAGAAAAAAGAGAGAAAAAAGAGAGAAGGGGCGATGTTACTATCCTTCTGCCACACTTGTGCTACAGAGTAGCACCATGTTCTTCATATAGAGAGTCTCTTGAGTTATCACTTTGATGTACTAGTGGAAATTTCTCTTTATGGAGCTTAGCGTGTATATTCCGGTGACGGGCTTCCTCAAATGACCAAGGTCTTCATGAGCAAGCAAGTTGGATGCACACCCACTTAGTTTCATTTGTGAGCGTTCATACACTTATAACTCTAGTGTGTCCCTTGCATGTCAATCCCTACTAGCGTTAATAACAATTAATGGGCATCTCCATAGCCCGTTGATCCGCCTAGTTGATGCGAGAATTTATTCCTTCTCTAATTTATCCCTACCACCGCATTCTATTCCACCCATAGTGCTATATCCATGGTCGCTCATGTATTGAGTGAAGTTGAAAATGTTGAAGCGCGTTAGAAGTACAATCCAATTGCTTGGTTTGACACCAAGGTGCTCAAGATTTACACTTTATGCAGGGAAGACCGAGCATGTCATGCTTACCACAATTAAGTGTATAGAGCTTGTTTCCTTTAGCTCCATTATTATGAAAGGCAAGGATGAATTACATGCATGTCTTCTATTATTCTTTCGATGTCAAATTGATAGACTATTTCCATGAATCACTCGTGTCCTAATATTCATGCCATGATTAGATTACATGATCAAGATTATGCTAGTAGCATTCCGCATAAAAAATATCTTTTTTGTCGTTTACCTACTCAAGGACGGGTAGGAATTAACCTTGGGGTGTTGATATGTCTCCGTTATATCTATAATTTTTTATTGTTTCATGCCTATATTCTACAACTTTTACTTACTTTTGGCAACAATTTATATGATTTCCTTGGACTAACATATTGATCCAGTGCCGAGTGTCAGTTCCTGCTTGTTGCATGTTTTTTGTTTCGCGGAATATCCTTAACAAATGAAGTCCAAATGCGATAAAATTTTATGGAGAATTATTTTGGAATATATGTGATTTTTGGAAACGGAATCAACACGAGACGATGACCGAGGGGCCCACAAGCTCAAAGGGTGCACCACCTACCCAAGGCTCGCCTGGCAAGCTTGTGGCCACCCCGTAGGTCGGTTAGACGTGTCCTTCTGCCGCAAGGAATCTTATATCTAGAAAAAATCGTGTTAAAATTCCAGCCGAATCAGAGTTACAAATATCCGGATATTTAATAAACGGTGAAAGGCATGAAAACAGGGTCGCAAAACAGAAGAGAAACAGAGAGAGAGATCCAATCTAGGAGGGACTCCCGCCCCTACGCCACTATGGAGTCCAAGGAGCAGAGGGGAAACCCTCCTCCCGTCTAGGGAGGAGGCCAACGAAGAAGAAGGAGGAGGGGGATCTGTCTCCAGATGGCGTCGGAGTGCCACCGGGGCAAGGATCGTGACAACTATCTACACCAATAATGTAATGCCCCAGATGTAACACTTTCCAATATTGGCAATATATGTAACTTTGACTTCATCAATTCCATTCTGGCCTCTTCTTTCATTTTGGGTTTCTTCGTTTTGTTGTGTGCGTGTGTGCACTTCATCCATGTCATGTTGTCATGTGCATTGCATTGCATTTGTGTTGACACTTGCACCCGGTCCCACTCGTCTCTTCCCGTTGTCCGTTTCGAGTTCCGACGCTCACACACGTGCCCGTGGCATCCCCGAGTCCTTCTTTCATGTGTGGCCGTGTAACGTTCCCGGAATGACGTGAGACTTGTCGTGCGTTGTAGTTTTGGTACATGTAGGCCGCCTGTCAAGTTTCGTCGCGTTTGGAGTTCGTTTGGTACAACAACGGTTAACCTAGTGGGCTAAAAGAAACTCTTCTTTAAGGCCCAAGACCCCCTCCACAACAGCCCACAAACCCAGCACAACCATTCCCGTCATCTCGGTCGTCGAATCGTGATCGCGTGGCCGAAAATCGCACCCCATTTGGAGTCTCCTAGCTCCCTATGCCTATAAATTAGTCCCCCACGTCCATTTTTGCGTCCAAACCCTAGCAAAACTCCTCTCCGCCGCCGCCGGACATGTCCAGCCCGATCCGGACGTGTCCAGCCTCCTCTCCGCCGCCACGTGTGAACACTGGGTTGGTCACACCCCCGCGCCCACATCCCCGCCGACCAGGGCCCGCGCGGCCCGATCCGGGCCCTCCCGGCCCGAACCGCCGCCGCCGCCAGCGCCTCGGCTCGCCCTCGCCACCTTCGCCTCAGGTACTCCCCGCCGCCGTCGGGCGCCTCGCGCCGCCGCGGAGCATCATCGCCGCCGCCAAGTCCTCCGGCCGCCGCCGCCTGAGTTCGAACCGCCGCCTCATCTGCTCGCCGCCGGCCGCCGGATCCCCGCCACCTTGCGCCTCCCCGGTCGGATCCGGTCGGTGCCGCCCTGGTCCCGGCCGCCGTCGCCGTCCCCAGCGGCCCGCCGGAGCTACCGAACCACCGCCGCCTCGCTCGTCTCCCTCGATCCAGTCGGGATCGAGGAGAGGGACGACCGGGCCTCCCTCTGCCCGGGTGGGCCGGCCTCGGCCTCTCCAGGCCCGTTCCCGCCGGCCTCCTCCTCCACCTCGGGCCGAGCCCGCAAGGTGAGGCCCAGGCCGCCCCGTTTCGGCCCGGTCTTTGTTTTTTTTTTAGTTTTGCATTTTTAGCTTCTGTTCACAAAACTGCATATTTACATATTAGTCCCTGGCATGTGTTAATAATGTTGCATGTTTGACCACCTGTAACTTTTAGTGTGCTTGTCCAAATTGTGCATATGATATATCAAAATGATCGTGGTGACGTGCTCTACATTTTGTTCCATTATGGCATGCTTGTTTGAGATCATCTAGATGTCCTAATCTTCGTGACAAGGGTGCTAATTGTTATAAACTACTGTAACTTGTTATTTTCATGCCATGTTTGAGATGTGATAACTTGGTGCATGTTTATCCAAATGAAGCAAATGATATGTCAAAATGTTCCTTGTGAAATGCTCTACATGATGGTTGCTGTTGCATTCATGTTAGGGTACATATTGTCATGTTAATCTCTGTTGCAAAAGTGCATGTGGCTGTTAAGTTATGAAACATGATAAGAGATGCTGATTTGAAGTGCTCGTTGTTATTGATGTGTTTGTCTCCATGTCACATGTTAATATGTTTTAGAGTCTCCATCTTATGGTCTTTGCTGTGGTGCAAATCATTTTCCATGATATGCCTTGAGGTGACTTAAACATGCCATGCCAACATAACTGTTTTATACTTAGTGAAATTTCTGCTAAGTCTGAATGTGTCATAACCTGAGGCTATGTTTGCTTGATGCCCTAGTCAAATTCATGCATGTTTTGGAGTGGCCAATGATCATTCCTTGTTGTCCATGTTATTGTCTATCTATCCATGCCCTCACTTGCAGTTTTGTCTTGCTGTAGTTTATTTAATTCTTGCTCCCAAGTTGCTATAAATTATAACTATCAGGTTTTTAACAGCATGATCAATTTGGTGTAGCTTGTTGCTATTGATCCATGCCTCCTATGGAGTTGCTCCAATGGAGTTGTTTGCTATAGGATATGTCTACTTCATGTCCATGCTTATTGTCATCATGTTTGGGTGCTGTAGAGTATATATTTGTTGCTCCAAAGTTGTTATGTGGCTATTAATTTCAGCTTTGCATTGTATCTTGTTTCGTGTGTATGTGTTGAACCGTTGCTCCGTTTTGAGCGTGCCATATATGAAACTTGTGTGATTTTGCATGTAGAATCATAATATGATGTTATTAACATGTTTGGAGAGTGTTTGCTTGATGTTTGAGTGCATCTTGCACCCTTGCCATGCTTGTCTTGTTTTGCTCATATCTTGTAGACCGTAGCTCCGAATTAAACAAACTTTATATGAAACTTGACTATAATTTTGTGTAGATCAGCATGGTGCATGTTAATTTGCTGTTTAACAACTTGAAATTAAGGTTTCTTCAGATCTGGACCAATTTCAAAATATGCATATGAGGACTTACCGGATTTGCTATATGTTGATTCCGGCCTCATTTAAACTTGTTGTTTGGTGTTGTTCTTGTGTGCTTCATCCCTTGCCATGAAATGCATCATACTTGCATCATGTTGATTGTGCATTGCACCTTGTTTGATTTCATGCCATGTTGTGTTCTTGTGTTGAGTAGAGCCGGAAGCCGAGACCGAGTGCGAGGTTCCTACCGAAGTTGAGTATGAGGAGCCGTCTTACGATCCCATCGACGACTCGACAGGCAAGATGACCTGACCCAGATATCATTACTATCTTTGCCTATTGCTAGATTTCTCGCTCTTTAGCTTATTGCCTCGATGCACATGTTTGATTGTCAGCCTCCTATTGTAACCATGAATCTGTCTAACCACCCAACCTAGCAAACCTTTGTTTGGCTACGTAAGCTCCGCTCAGCCCCTCTTATAGCATTGCTAGTTGCAGGAGAAGATTTGAGAATTCTTGCTTCATGTTGAAGTTTGTTGGGATATCACACTATATAATATGTTTAACTAAATCATCTATATATTGGTAATGGGTGGAACGCTAAGCCTCTTGCTTGGTGATTTGTTCCACTCATGCCACCCTAGGAACCGTATAAACCGGTGTTATGTTCCTTGATTATGCGTTCCTAACACGGTTGGGGTTATGGGACCCCCTCGATAACCCGCTTAGCGCTAAAGCTTTTCCAACAAGGCCCAACATTGGTACTCCATTTGCCTAACAACTAAAAATTGCCGATGGATTAATTAACCCGAGGATTAATTAATCAACCCCCCTAGGCCAGTGCTCGATTTGAGTGTTGGTCCAAACTAGAGCCACTTGCGGTGCCACCTAGTTCGCTGGGGTCTTCGGTTGCTGTACGTACTGCTCATCCGGTCATGGCCTGAGACTAGATACGCACGGCTACTGTCAGGGTGTCGGCACGCCGGGAGGTCTTGTTGGATTAGTTTTACCTTAGTCGTTATATCTTGAGCACGGGATTCCGAGAATACTCGGGCCTTCCCACCTTGGAGTTGCGACTCTGTAGATCGTGAGCTTGTAATGGGCTAAGTTGGGACACCCCTGCAGGGTTTTGAACTTTCGAAAGCCGTGCCCGCGGTTATGTGGCAGATGGGAATGTGTTAATATCCGGTTGTAGAAAACTTGACACCATGTTCAGAACACACTACCAGCATGAGTAACCGTGACGGTCATTTTCTGAAAGGGGTTCGGGAAGTGAACACGGTGGGGTTATGATTGACGTGCTTAGATAGGATCACTTAGTGATCACTTTGACGCTCGTGGCACTTCTCTTCTCGCTCTAAACACGTAAGCTAGTGCTAGTGCAGTTGCACCCTTTATTTTCTTTAGCCTTGTTCCACACCCAAGGCTTAGATAGTTTTGTTACCCGGGAACGGGATTGCTGAGTCCTCCGTGGCTCATAGATTCTACACAACACCAGATGCAGGTACTATGGTGTACTACACAGGTGACGGCACGGAGCTGTACTGGGAGTTCGATGAAGAACGTAGTAGATACTATGTGCACTAGCCCGATGATCAGTAGTGGCTTCTACTAGGGGCAATTCGGACCTTGTGGCTTTATTTATTTGGTATCTTTCATTTGGATCTTCGTCCGTAGTTGGACTGTGATGTTATTTGGATGATGATTGCTTATTTAATGTATTGTGTGACGTGGCGAGTGTAAGCCAACTACTCTTTTGCAATTTCATCCCTATTTTACATGAGTCGTGCAAAGATACCAAACTTGAGATCATTCTAGTATGAGCTTATACCTTTAAGTCGTGCCTCGACACGTAGGAGGTATAATCTCATACTGGGCATTACAAGTTGGTATACAGAGCCTTCTCCGACCTAGAAGCCCCCACTGATTGATCGAATCGTTGACGGTTGAGTCTAGGCACACACTTGAAAATGTTTTGAGTCCTATATATATATCGGAGAGTAAGATTTATTTTGCTCCTCATCCCTTTTCACTCTGGTAAGGACTCCTGTCAATTACTTATCTCTTCTACTCTCAAAATTTCACAAAAAAAATTTATTTAGGATCACGCGAGTATTGTTTGGATTGTTTCGATGTCTTTGTGACGAGAACATTGTTCTCGATGCCTCCTGTCATTTAGGGGTTGTGGCAGTGTCCCGGGGAGTTGAGCTCCGAGGTGTTGTTGTCACAAATATATCGCATCAGTTCTGGAATACTAAAGATGGCCGACATCGAAAACTCTCCTATGCGGTTAGTGGCAAGATAACACCGACATCACCCAGTACTAGGGAGGTAGTTCGGGAGTATTGCCATAGCTTGTATAGCAGATGCGTTTTGAAGGTCCAAGGTAAACGGTTTCCGGAAATAACTGGTTATGTGTTGAAGGATGGATACAGCTAGATGTAGGATTATAGTTGAGTGCGCGATGCTTCCCCTGTATCCCCAACACCTGATTGCATAACTGGAAACTTTCGGAAATTAATAGGTGGGTTCATCTAGTAGCTCGTAGGCATTCTTCCAACGAATGCACGATACGGAGTTCGGGGTTCTACATTATGTGAAGTAGTTTTATGGGCGTTGTTCCGATCGGGAGTTGCATCTTAAAGGGTCCTTGGCTATGCTGATCTGGGGATTGCAAAACCCTTTTGTAACACGTTCCATAAGCTTCCAGCACGAATATGTCGAACGAAGCTTCTATCTTGTATTTGTTCTATTCGTTCCTTGTTGTTTTTATTTACCTTTTGTTCTCCCAAGTGGCCTCTCAAGAAGATTGTTGTACCATTTAACTGTGGATTACATTCGTTCATTTTGTTCGAATGTTCTTGTGAAGACTTATGTTGCAATTTCTAGCCGTTGATTCAGCTTATATATTCTCTCAATCAATGGCTAATAGTTGTCATATCATTCAGGATGGCTCCTAAAAGGGTTCCCAATGCTAACCCAGAGGGTGAAGAAGTTCATGATCGTCCTCCTTCCCCTCCTCCTCCGTCTGAGGCCTGGAGAGCAATTATGCAAGCGACGAACCAGAACACCTAGATGCTTATGCAAATGATGCAGAACATTCAAGCAAATCAAGGTGGGCATGGGAATCAAGGCCAAGGCAATTTGTTCAACCAACCTCACTTTGCAACACTCAACCAGTTCCTGGCAAACCAACCAAAGGCATTCAGTTACTGTGTGGACCCTCTAGATGCTGAAGACTGGATAACAGACATCAAGAAGCATTTCGAGTGCAGTAACGTGAGACCTGAGGACTATGTGAAGTTTGCCGCCTTCCAACTCAAGGACCAAGCCGCTGATTGGTGGCAGCAGTACAAAGATTCCAGAGAGGGACGTGAAATCTCGTGGGCTGACTTCTGCAAGGATTTTCGCTCTCACCATACTTTCAACTAGTGTCATCGAAGGTATGCATGAGCAATTCCGCAACCTGAAGCAAGGCACCATGTATGTTTATCAATACAATGTCAAGTTCCAGAACCTTGCCCGCTATGCCAAGAAAGACATCCCAGATGCCAAGAGCAATATTTATCAGTTACGTGGTGGTCTGAAGGATGAACTCCAACTAGCTCTCACCTTGTTCGAGCCTGATGAATTTGATCAATTCTATAACATGGCACTTAAGCAAGAGGCAGCCCAGCTCAAGATGGAAGCTTCCAAAAAGAGGATCAGAGATGCAGTTCACTCCTCCTCTTCTTCCCAAGTGGTCGCAAAGCAGCAGAAGTTTTGGCTTCCACCTCCTCTAGTGATCCGATCTTCCAACAACAACAACAACAACAAGCATTCTGGTGGCCGTGGTTTCTCCCACCGACCCAACCCAAGCAATCAGTCAAAGAATCACTTTCAAGCTTTGAAGTCAAGTGCTCCTTATCACCGTCCTCTCTCAGAAGTGATTTGCAACAAGTATGGCCAGAAGGGTCACTATGCTAACAAGTGCCCCAACCCAAGGCGCCTTCCGCCTCCTCCACCTGTCAGTACTGCTATTGTCAAGCACAATCCCAAGGTTGCTAGAGTGAATATGATGAATGCAGCTCAAGCAGAGAATTCTTCAGATGTGATACTTGGCAATCTTCCAGTTAACTCTATTCCTGCTAAAGTATTGTTTGATTCGGGTGCATTGCTTTCTTTCATTTCAAGACCATTTGTTGCCAAGCATGAATTCGTCACTCAAGTGTTGCCAAAGCCTTTGAACATTATTTCTCCTGGATTGCAAATGTCTTCTCGGGTGCATGTTCCGGATGTATCTATTCGCATGGGTGATTACCGCTTCCTGGCTTCTCCGGTTGTTCTCGACAACTCCGACATTGATCTTATTCTTGGGATGGATTGGCTTTCCCAGCATGATGCAAACATTGATTGTGCAAATAAGGAAGTCAAGCTTACTCATCCTGACGAAGACGTGATTATCTTCGCCTCTCGAGATAACACAATCAGGCTATTCTCTCTCAATGACAAGGGCGAGATTAATGCCATCTCTCAAATTCCGGTGGTCAATGAATATGAAGATGTTTTCCCTGAAGAGCTTCCACGCATGCCTCTGCATCGTGAAGTTGAATTCGTCATTGAACTCGAGCCCGGTACCAAGCCAGCATGTCGGCGTCCGCACAAGCTTTCCCCTGAAGAGTTGAAGGAGCTAAAGAAACAACTCGATGAGCAAGAGCGTATGGGTCTAATCAGGCCTAGCACTTCTCCTTGGTTCTGTGGTGTACTATTTGACAAGAAGAAGGATGGCACAGAGCGCCTTTGCGTTGATTACCGGCCATTGAACAAGAAGGCAATAAAGAACAAGTATCCGCTCCCCAACATCAATGAATTGTTTGAGCAGCTCAAAGGAGCAAAAGTATTCTCAAAGCTCGATCTCCGGATGGGTTATCACCAGATCCGTATCCGTGAAGAAGATATTCACAAGACTGCATTCAGAACAAGCTACGGCTCCTATGAATACACAGTCATGTATTTTGGCCTCGCAAATGCTCCACCCACCTTCTCGAGGATGATGCACTACATATTCAACCCCTACAACAATGAATTTGTTCTCGTCTATCTGGATGACATCTTGGTATTCTCCAAGAATGAAGAGGATCATGCCAAGCACCTCCGTTTGGTTCTGGATAGACTTCGTGAACACAAGTTCTATGCGAAGTTCTCCAAATGTGAATTCTGGATAGATAAGGTATTATATCTTGGCCATATAATTTCTGCTGAAGGTATTTCTGTCAACCCCGAGAAAGTTGAAGCCATTGTCAACTAGGAACCCCCGCAGACCGTTAAGCAACTCCGAAGCTTCCTTGGTCTCGCTAGCTATTGCAGAAGATTCGTTGAGAATTTCTCCAAGATTGCCAAGCCTCTCTCCAACTTGCTGCAGAAGAATGTCAAGTACAACTGGTCTTCTGATTGTGATGTGGCATTCAAAACACTCAAAGAAAAGCTCATCTCTGCTCCGGTTCATACTCCTCCGGATGAGTCCAAGCCCTATGAAGTTTTCTGTGATGCTTCTCTTCAAGGACTTGGTGGTGTTCTAATGCAAGACAAGAAGATTGTGTAAGGCATACACTTCTCGTCAATTGAAGCCAAATGAGAAGAACTATCCCACACATGATCTCGAGCTAGCAGTAGTGGTACATGCCTTGATCACGTGGAGACACCTTCTGTTGGGCAGAAAAGTGGACATCTTCACCGATCACAAGAGCTTGAAGTACATCTTCACACAGCCGAACCTGAACCTTCGCCAGACTCGTTGGGTTGAGATGATCCAAGAGTATGATCCAAGCATCGAATACACACCTGGCAAGGCCAATGTCATTGCAGATTCCTTGAGCAGAAAGAAATATTGCAACAGTCTCCTTATCAAGCCGTTTCAGCCTGAGCTTTGTGAAGCTTTCAGGAAGCTCAACCTCCAAGTTGTTCCGCAAGGCTTTCTTGCAAATCTTCAAGTTGCTCCTACCTTAGAAGATCAGATCCGTGAGGCCCAGCTCAGTGATGCTATGGTGCACAAAGTGAAACATGGTATTGCAAAGGGTACTACCAAATACAAGTGCTATCGCGTTGATGGGAAAGACACCTTGTTTTTTGAGGACAGACTTGTGGTTCCCAAGGGTGATCTCAGGAAGCTCATAATGAACGAAGCACATGACTCCCTCCTCTCGATTCATCCCGAAAGTTCCAAAATGTACCAAGACCTCAAGCAATCTTACTGGTGGACACGCATGAAAAGGGAGATTGCCCAATTCATGAATGAATGTGATGTCTGCAGAAGAGTGAAGGCGGAGCATCAACGTCCAGCCGGTCTCCTCCAACGTCTTCCTATTCCCGAGTGGAAATTCGACCACATTGAAATGGATTTCGTCACTGGGTTTCCCAAGTCCAATAAGGGGAATGATGCTATCTTTGTTGTGATTGACAAGCTAACCAAAGTAGCTCACTTCCTTCCAGTCAAAGAATCCATCAATGCAGCTCAGCTGGCAGAGTTGTACACTTCCAGAATTGTGTCGTTACATGGCATTCCTCAAGTTATCTCCTCGGATCATGGAAGTTTGTTCACATCCAAGTTCTGGGACTCCTTTCAGTCAGCCATGGGCACTAAGATCCGTTTATGCATTGCGTTTCACTCTCAGACTAGTGGTCAAGTCGAAAGAGTGAACCAGATCCTCGAAGACATGCTCAGAGCTTGTGTCATCTCTTTTGGCATGAAGTGGGAAGATTGTCTTCCATTTGTCGAGTTGTCTTACAATAACAGTTTCCAAGCAAGTGCCGGCAAAGCTCCGTTTGAAATCCTCTATGGCAGAAAGTTCTGTACTCCTCTCAACTGGTCCGAGACTGGTGAACGTCAACTTCTTGCCAATGACTTGATCTCAGAAGCCGAAGAAATGTGCCAAGTCATACGTGAGAATATCAAGGCCGCTCAGTCGCGTCAAAAGAGTTACTATGACGGCAAGCATCGTGATTTGGCTTTCGACATTGGAGACCATGTCTATCTCCGTGTTTCTCCTATGAAAGGCACCCAAATATTTGGTATCAAAGGAAAGCTCGCTCCTAGATACGTGGGCCCTTTCAAGATTCTTGGCAAAAGAGGCGATCTAGCCTATCAACTCGAGCTTCCATCCAACTTTGCAAATGTTCATGATGTGTTTCACGTGTCTCAACTCTGCAAGTGCTTCAAGACACCTGAACGCACCATTCCGTTCAAGGAGATTGATCTTCAACAAGACTTGTCTTACCGTGAGCACCCCGTTGCTATTCTTGAAGAAACCAAGCGCAAGACCCGCAACAAGTCAATCAAGTTCTTCAAAGTTAAGTGGTCACACCATACCGACCGAGAAGCTACGTGGGAATGAGAAGATCACCTTCGTTCCGAGTATCCTTCCTTCTTCCAGTCCTAGATCTCGGGACGAGATCTTTTCGTAGTAGAGGAGAGTTTGTAATGCCCCAGATGTAACACTTTCCAATATTGGCAATATATGTCACTTTGACTTCATCAATTCCATTCTGGACTCTTCTTTCATTTCGGGTTTCTTCGTTTTGTCGTGTGAGTGTGTGCATTTCATCCATGTCATGTTGTCATCTGCATTGCATTGCATTTGTGTTGACACTTGCACCCGGTCCCACTCGTCTCTTCCCGTTGTCTGTTTCGAGTTCCGACGCTCACACACGTGCCGTGGCATCCCCGAGTCCTTATTTCGTGTGTGGCCGTGTAACGTTCCCGGAATGACGTGAGACTTGTCGTGCGTTGTTGTTTTGGTACGTGTAGGCCGCCTGTCAAGTTTCGTCACGTTTGGAGTTCGTTTGGTACTCCAACGGTTAACCTAGTGGGCTAAAAGAACCTCTTCTTTAAGGCCCAAGACCCCCTCCACAACAGCCCACAAACCCAACACAACCCTTCCCATCATCTCGGTCATCGAATCTGATTGCGTGGCCGAAAACCGCACCCCATTTGGAGTCTCCTAGCTCCCTATGCCTATAAATTAGTCCCCCACGTCCATTTTTGCGTCCAAACCCTAGCAAAACTCCTCTCCGCCGCCGCCCGACACGTCCCGCCCGATCCGGACGTGTCCAGCCTCCTCTCCGCCACCTAGTGTCAAAACCGGGTTGGTCGTGCCCCCGCGCCCACATCCCCTCCGGCCAGGGCCCGCGCGGCCCGATCCGAGCCCTCCAGGCCCAAACCGCCGCCGCCGCCGCCAGCGCCTCAGCTCGCCCTCACCACCTTCGCCTCCGGCACTCCCCGCCGCCGTCGGGCACCTCGCGCCGCCGCGGAGCATCATCGCCGCCGCCAAGTCCTCCGGCCACCGCCGCCTGAGTTCGCGCCGCCGCCTCGTCTGCTCGCCGCCGGCCGCCGGATCCCCGCCGCCTTGCGCCTCCCCGGCCGGATCCGGCCGGTGCCGCCCCGGTCCCCGCCGCCGGCGCCGTCCCCAGCCGCCCGCCAGAGCTACCGAACCACCGCCACCTCGCTCGTCTCCCTCTATCCAGTCGGGATCGAGGAGAGGGACGACCGGGCCTCCCTCTGCCCGGGTGGGCCGGCCTCGGCCTCTCCAGGCCCATTCCCGCCGGCCTCCTCCTCCACCTCGGGCCGAGCCCGCAAGGTGAGGCCCAGGCCGCCCCGTTTCGGCCCAGTCTTTGTTTGTTTTAGTTTTGTGTTTTTAGCTTTTGTTCACAAAACTGCATATTTACAGATTAGTCCCTAGCATGTGTTAATAACGTTGCATGTTTGACCACCTGTAACTTTTAGTGTGCTTGTCCAAATTGTGCATATGATATATCAAAATGATCATGGTGACGTGCTCTACATTTTGTTCCATTGTGGCATGCTTGTTTGAGATCATCTAGATGTCCTAATCTTCGTGACAAGGGTGCTACTTGTTATAAACTGCTGTAACTTGTTATTTTCATGCCATGTTTGAGATGTGATAACTTGGTGCATGTTTATCCAAATGAAGCAAATGATATGTCAAAATGTTCCTTGTGAAATGCTCTACATGATGGTTGATGTAGCATTCATGTTAGGGTTCATATTGCCTTGTTAATCTCTGTTGGAAAAGTGCATGTGGCTGTTAAGTTATGAAACATGATAAGAGATGCTGATTTGAAGTGCTCGTTGCTATTGATGTGTTTGTCTCCATGTCACATGTTAATATGTTTTAGAGTCTCCATCTTATGGTCTTTGCTGTGGTGCAAACCATTTTCCATGATATGCCTTGAGGTGACTTAAACATGCTTTTAAACATGCCATGCCAACATAACTGTTTTATACTTAGTGAAATTTGTGGTGAAGTCTGAATCTGTCATAACCTGATGCTATGTTTGCTTGATGCCCTAGTAAAATTCATGCATGTTTTGGAGTGGCCAATGATCATTCCTTGTTGTCCATATTATTTTCTATCCATCCATGCCCTCACTTGCACTTTTGGCTTGCTGTAGTTTATTTAATTATTGCTCCCAAGTTGCTATAAATTATAACTGTCAGGTTTTTAACAGCATGATCAATTTGGTGTAGCTTGTTGCTATTGATCCATGCCTCCTATGGAGTTGCTCCAATGGAGTTGTTTGCTGTAGGATATTTATACTTCATTTCCATGCTTATTGTCATCATGTTTGGGTGATGTAGAGTATATATTTCTTGCTCCAAAGTTGTTATGTGGCTGTTAATTTCAGCTTTGCATGGTATCTTGTTTCGTGTGTATGTGTTGAGCCGTTGCTCCGTTTTGAGCATGCCCTATATGAGACTTGTGTAATTTTGCATGTAGAATCATAATATCATGTTGTTAACATGTTTGGAGAGTGTTTGCTTGATGTTTGAGTGCATCTTGCACCCTTGCCATGCTTGTCTTGTTTTGCTCATATCTTCTAGACCGTAGCTCCGAATTAAACAAAATTTATATGAAACTTGACTTGAATTTTGTGTAGATCATCATGGTGCATGTTAACTTGCTGTTTAAGAACTTTAACTTAAGGTTTGTTCAGATCTGGAGCAATTTCAAAATATGCATATGAGGACTTACCGGATTTGCTATATGTTGATTCCGGCCTCATTAAAACTTGTTGTTTGGTGTTGTTCTTGTGTGCTTCATCCCTTGCCATGAAATGCATCATACTTGCATCATTTTGATTGTGCATTGCACCTTGTTTGATTTCGTGCCATGTTGTGTTCTTGTGTTGAGTAGAGCCGGAAGCCGAGACCGAGTGCGAGGTTCCTACCGAGGTTGAGTACGAGGAGCCGTCTTACGATCCCATCGACGACTCGACAGGAAAGATGACCTGATCCAGATATCATTACTATCTTTGCCTATTGCTAGATGTCTCGCTCTTTAGCCTATTGCCTCGATGCCCATGTTTGATTGTCAGCCTCCTATTGTAACCATGAATCTGTCTAACCACCCAACCTAGCAAACCTTTGTTTGGCTACGTAAGCTCCGCTCAGCCCCTCTTATAGCATTGCTAGTTGCAGGAGAAGATTTGAAGATTCTTGCTTCATGTTGAAGTTTGTTGGGATATCACACTATATAATCTGTTTAACTAAATCATCTATATATTGGTAATGGGTGGAAGGCTAAGCCTCTTGCTTGGTGATTTGTTCCACTCATGCCACCCTAGGAACCGTATAAATCGGTGTTATGTTCCTTGATTATGCGTTCCTAACACGGTCGGGGTTATGGGACCCCCTTGATAACCCGCTTAGCGCTAAAGCTTTTCCAGCAGGCCCAACATTGGTACTCCATTTTCCATACAACTAAAACTTGCCGAGGGAGTAATTAACCCGAGGATTAATTAATCAACCCCCCTGGGCGGGTTCTCGATTTGAGTGTTGGTCCAAACTAGAGCCACTTGCGGTGCCACCCACATTCGTGCTCTTCTTCTTGAGCGCCATGGATGAAGAAGATGGCGAAACTTGCATGAAAATTCTTGGAGTAGATCCGCACAAGCGATGCCCCCGCCTGGCGCGCCAAAGATGTCGGAGTACGACAATCTATGGGAACAGCGTGCCCCCTTTGCAGTTTGGCTGGGGAGATCGATGGGCATGGAGAGCAAATCTAGAGGTAGACACGTGAGGTTTTCCTGGGTTTGGGATACCATGGGGGCTTGACACCCTACTCCTGCCTTTGGGTGAATTGACTTGGGGCTCAAGTTACAAGCGCATGCCAGAAAAGTGTGTGCAAGGTACAACTAATGTGCAAGAGTGAGAAAAGTGTCGACCCGTGCCTAGCGAGCCATGGGCCTCCTTTTATAGATGAAAAGGTGTCACCACAGTGGCAACATCATCATTATATATTATGAATAGTGGCCTCGATGATATCCAACATAATCATGCCGAACTAGGATAGGGGCATTTATTGTGCTATGAGCTCATAACTATCCTTTCTCAAAACACATCCCTCCTTCTATGCTATCAGCCTTGTTAAATCTTGTCTTCTTAACACCTCCACTAGACGGGTGTCAATAAAGTCATCCCTCATGCAACATACTGACACATGCCTTGATGATCCTCACCAAGCCGTATGTCTGCTCAAACCTAATCTTGCCAAGCCATCAGCTAGTCGATGAGGTGGAGTAGTCGACAAGCAAGGAGGGGGTGCTTCCCAGCAAGGAGCTTGTCGGGTCTTGTCTTGGCTGTGCGAAGCTTGCTGGCAATTGAAATGTTGTCCATTAGTACTAACTTAGTACTTCTCGATGACCTTCCTGGAGGTCTTCTTCACAGTCTTGTATATTGGTATCTTGTCTGTAGTGGTCCTCCAACGAGCCCGCCGGGAAGGCTACAACTGTCTGTGCACAAGTTAGGATACTAAGGCACATGTGTTTTTGTGCACCTACAATCATGATAACTTTGAATAGGAAAGGAAGTTGTTGTAACGTAAACATGTATTTTTTGTATAAATAGTATGCTAATTTTTATATGGAAAATTGATAATTTGCGTACAAAACACAGTGGTAACTTTGATACATGGAAAAAAACCTTGAAACATACCATGGTAACTTCTTTGTAAATAATATGGTAATTTTACGCATCACATACCTGGAAATTTACGTACAACACCGTGGTAACTTTGACCCACAAAAAAGTTGTTGAAACATGCCTAGTGACTTTTGTGTAAGTAACAAAAAACACAATGATAACTTTGATACTAGAAAAAAATGTTGAAACATACCCTAGTAACTTCTGTGTAAATAATATGGTAATTTTATGCATCACAAACCTGGTAATGTACGTACAATACCATGGTAACTTTAACCCATGAAAAAAGATATTGAAACATACCCAGTAACTTTTATTTAAATACCGATTCTAAAAAAAGTGTAAATGACATGGTAATTTTATGCACCACAGATCTAATAACATACATACAACACTATGGTAACTTTGACCGACGAAAAAAGTTGTTTGAATGATACACTGGCAACTTTTATGTAAATACCATGGTAATTTACGTATTGTAGTCGTGATAACTTATGTACTAAATATAGTGATAATTTTGATCCAAAGATAGATTTGACATTAGTGTTCGCATTTTTTGGATTTATTTTAGGCTTTCCAGCGATGTTCATTCAGTGAGAAGAGGCGTTCCGTCGACTACGAAGGCGTCCATGACGACTTTAACAATCTCAAGATAATGTGACAGCTCAATCTCTCGGAGGTTCTCACATAGATAGGGGTGTGTGTGTTCTTTCTTAGAAGTGAGTGTCTGCATTTGTACTGTGTTCAAAAAAGTTGAAGCTGAAGAAAAAAAATGTCAAAACATATCCCAATAAGTTTTGTGTAAACAACATGTGAACTTAGACATCATAGACTTAGGGCCTGTTTGGCTCATGACTAACTTTGCCACAACTAAGCTTAGGTGAAGTGTCGCTAACAAAATGGCCATCACAACTGTGGCAAGAATTGGTAGAAAATTGAGCATATGACATGTGGACCATATTGCTAGGAAAGTGTGGCAACCCACATGTCTTGAAATGAACCAAACACATGTCTAAGATGTTGTGACACGACTAAGCTTAGGCGTGGCAACCTTAGGCTGTAAACCAAACAGGCCCTCAATAATTTATGTACAATACCATGATAATTTTAACCTAAAGAAAAAGTCATTCAAACAACCCTAATTATTACACATCTAAATGACTCAATTAAAGCATAAAAAATACCCACGTAAATTTCCGCGTAAAATCAATGTTATAGGACTTATATGTGCAATACTTATGGCAAATCTAGGTTGGCTTCAGAAAAACCGGTAACTTATATACTAGTGTAGTTGTGAAAAAATGGTCAAAAGGTTAATCTTGGGGCAGCAACTCCTTTTAGGTGAGTTGATTGTTGTATTCTGCTTGATGCGAGAGAGTTGTGGACTTGAATCCCACAATGTTAACTTTGGTTTTCTCATGTACTAACTGCAACATAAGTGATTGTTTTCTCCAGTGAACGCATGTGAGTGCAACCGAGAAAGCTGTATAAAAGAATGAAGGGGCGTCCTACCAAAGGCAAGACTAACAAATGACTCATTATACTCATTTTTCTATTAAAAATGCCAAACAAAGACCGAGCTCCTTGGAGATCTTAATTTGGGAACTTCGAACTTTTTATTTTTAAAAAGTTATGAAAAATACACATATATCTAGCAACAATGTACATATACCTAAATTTTTAGGTCGAAATACATTAAAATTGGACCTACAAAGAAATATGTGACATTATAACATATGTACTGTTCATCCTCAAAATTCGGGATTTTCTTTTGTAGCTCGGAATTCAATATTTCATACAAAAATGTCACACACATACACATTACATACTTCGATACATGTTTATTTTCTTTTTCACAATTCTTTGAAACTATATAGTTTGTATTTTTTTTAAACTATGGCATATAGGGAGTTCGGTCTTCGGAATGCCCTCCTCGTATTTTATTCTATTCTTATGTGGCAAAACTAAAATGAAAACTCTTGTTTTCAACCAGATGAAAACAACAAAACCCAAGTCGTATCCACTTATGGACACGTGCCCCTGTGGACATGTCATCGTTCCCATCCAGCCTCCACTGACCTCTTTCCCCTTCCCACCCCGCTCGTCATGTGGGGAGAGGAGAGATCTCCCATGCGACACCGACCACCCCACACACTGCTGTTATGAACCGGAGATGATGACCACTGCCTGCTACATCTTCGTCGCAACAGCTATTTTTTTGTTGTCGCACTGCTATTATGCAACAAGAAGGGGCAGGCGCGCATCGGGACATCTCCCTCAACTCGAGCGGCTGATACGTCCATTTTGCATCATATTTTTTTGTTGATATTTATTGCATTATGGACTGTTATTTCACATTATTTTATAATACTTATGCCTTTTCTCTCTTACTTTACAAGATTTACATGAAGAGGGAGAATGCTGACATCTGGATTCTGGGCCAGAAAAGAGCAAATCTGATATACCTATTCTACACAATTCCAAATGTCCTAAATTTTTATGGAGAATTATTTTTGAATATATAAAAATTATTGGGCAAAGAAATAACAGAACGGGATCCATCAGATGGCCACAAGCCAGGGGGTGCGCCCTACCCCCTAGGTCGCGCCTCCAGGGCTTGTGGACCCTTGTCCATCATCCGACACCCATCTTCTGGTATATGAGGGGTTTTTACCTAGAAAAAAATTCATAAGGGAGCTTTCGGGATGAAGTGCCGCTGTCTCGAGGCGGAACCTGGGTAGAAGCAATCTAGGGCTCCAGCGGAGCTATTCTCCTGGGGAAACTTCTCTTTTGGAGGGGGAAATGAAAGCCATCGTCATCACCAACGATCCTCTCATCAAGGGAGGTTCAATCTTGATCAACATCTTCACCAGCACCATCTCCTCTCAAACCCTAGTTCATCTCTTGTATTCAATATTTTTCTCAAAACCTCAGATTGGTACATGTGGGTGCTAGTAGTGTTGATTACTCCTTGTACTTGATGCTAGTTGGTGAAGCTGGTGGAAGATCATATGTTCAGATCCTTGATGCTACTCAATACCCCTCTGATTAGGAACATGAATATTCTTTGGGAGTAGTTACATTTGTCCCTGAGGACATGGGAGAAGACTTGTTATAAGTAATCATGTGTGTTGTCTTTCCTCTAGTGGTGTTATGTGAATGTTGACTACACGACACTTCACCATTATTTGGGCCTAGGGTAAGGCGTTGGGAAGCAATAAGTAGATGATGGGTTGTTAGAGTGACAAAAGCTTAAACACTAGTTTATGTGTTGCTTTGTAAGGGGTTGATTTGGATCCCTGTGTCTCATGCTATGGTTAGATTTATGTTAATTCATTTTTCATAGTTGCAGATGCTTGCCAGAGAGGTTAATCATAAGTGGGAGGCTTGTCCAAGTAAGGACAACATCCGAGCACCAGTCCACCCACATATCAATTATCGTAGTAGCGAACGCAAATCATATGAGCATGATGAAAACTAACTTGACAATAAATCTCATGTGTCCTTGGGAGCGCTTTTCTTTATATAAGAGTTCCTCCAGGCTTATCCTTTCCTACAAAAAGGATTGGGCCACCTTCTTGCACCTTTGTTACACTTGTTATTTACCCAACATGAATTATCTAATCACAAAACTATTTGTTACCGACTATTTCAGAGCTTGCAGAAAATACCTTGCCAAAAACCACTTGTCATTTCCTTCTGCTCCACATTGGGTTCAACACTCTTAATTATCGAAAGGACTTCGATAGATCTCCTATACTTCTGCGTCATCAAGACTCTTTTCTGGTGCCATTGCCAGGGAGTGAAGCGCCTTTGGTAAGGAAAAATTTATATTACGTGCTGAAATTTACTGTCACTTGTCACAATGGAAAATCATCCTTTGAGGAGTTTGTTTGGGGTATCTTCACCTCGGCCAGAAGACCAAATATTTGCTCCTCAACCGGCTGAACCTACTAAAAATATTTATTATGAAATTCCTTCGGGTATAATAGACAAACTATTAGCTAATCCTTATGCAGGAGACGGAACACTACATCCTGATATATGCATCTAATCTATGTAGATGAAGTTTGTGGATTATTTAAGCTTGCAGGTTTGCCTGAGGATGAGGTCAATAAGAAAGCCTTCCCTTTATCTTTGAAGGGAAAGGAATTGACACAGTATAGGCTATGTGATGATATTGGGGCTTGGAATTACAACCAATTGAAATTGGAATTTCATCAGAAGTTTTATCATATGCATCTAGTTCATCGTGATTGAAATTATATATAAAAAAAATTGCCTCGTGAAGGATAAAGTATCGCTCAAGCTTGGGGGAGGCTTAAGTCAATGTTATATTCATGCCCCAATCATGAGCTCTCAAGAGAAATTATTATTCAGAATTTTTATGCTCGGCTTTCTCGTAATGATCAGTCGATCCTCGATACTCCTTGTATCGGTTCTTTTATGAAGAATGCTATTGAATTTCGATGGGATCTTTTGGAAAGAATTAAATGCAACTACGAAGATTGGGAAATCGGCGAAGATAAGGAGTCAGGTATAAATCTTGAGTTTGATTGTGTTAAATCTTTTATGGATACCAATGCTTTTTGTGAATTTAACACTAAATATGTACTTGACTTTGAGATAGTAGCTTCTTTTTGTGAATCATTTGCTACTCATGTTGATCTCCCTCAGGAGAAGTGGTTTAAATATCATCCTCCCATTCAAGTACAAGTAGTAGGGACAATTAAAGCTAAAGAAGAAACCATTACTTATAATGATAATCCAGTTATTCCTGCTGCTTATATTTTTTTGACTATATCTTACTGCTTATATTGAGAAACCACCTTTACCTGTTAGGATAAAGGAACATGCTAAAGCTTCAGCCATGGTTCGTAAGAGTTATATAAGAACACCTACACCCCCTGAACTAATTAAAGTAGAACCTAATTTTTCTATGGTTAATAATCTCTTGTTCGATAATATAGCTGGGCATGTTATTTACTTCGTTGGTGAAGCTGGTAGAATTGCCAAACCCTATGAGAAAGATAAACATAGACTTATAGTTGGCATGCATGTTGTCTCAGTTAAAATTTGAGATCATTGTTATCATGGTTTATGTGATTTGGGTGCTAGTGTGAGTGATATCCCGTTTATGAATGAAAGAAACGAAATAGATGAGATATTGTTTAAAAAAATGCTTGTTTCGAAACACAACTTACCTGTTGAAACCCTTGGAGATCCTCTTCCACCATAGAGCGACCTCGTGTTTGATCTTAAACAATTACCCGATACTCTGAAATATGCTTATCTTAATGAAAAGAAGATATATCCTATTATTATTAATGGTAACCTTTCAGAGCATGAAGAAAGATATTATTAAAAACTCTGAGGAAGCACCATGCTGCTATTGGATACACTCTTGATGATCTTATGGGCATTATCTCCACTCTATGCCAGCAGAAAATTAAGGTGGAACCCGATGCTAAACAAGTGGTTGACCATCAGCGATGGTTAAATCCTAAGATGAAGTGGTAAGAAATGAAATATTAAAGCTTCTGGAAGCGGGTATAATCTATCCCATAGCTGATAGTAAATGGGTAAGTCTCGTTCATTGTGTCCCTAAGAAGGGAGGTATTACTATTGTTCCTAATGATAAAAATGAATTGATTCCACAAAGAATTATTACAGGTTATACGGTGGTAATTGATTTTAGGAAATTAAACAAAGCTGCTCGAGAAGATCATTATCCTTTACCATTCTTTGATCAAATGCTAGAAAGGCTATCAAAACATACACACTTCTGGTTTCTAGATGGATATTCTGGTTTTTCCCAAATACATGTGTCACAAGAGGATCAAGAAAAACTACTTTTACATGCCCTTTTGGTACCTTTGCCTCTAAAGGTATGCCTTTTGGTTTATGCAATGCACCTGCTACCTTTCAATGATGTACGACAGCTATATTCTCTGATTTTTGTGAAAAGATTGTTGAGGTTTTCATGGATGACTTTTCCGTTCACATAACGAGTTTTGCAGAGATGTGAAGAAATTAATCTTGTCTTGAATTGGGAGAAGTGCAACTTTATGTCTAATGAAGGTATTATTTTGGGGCATAAAATCTTCGGAAGAGGTATTGAAGTTGATAAAGCCAAAGTAGAAGCTATTGAAAAAATGTCGTGTCCTGAAGATATCAAAGGTATACAAAGTTTCCTTGCTCATGCTGGTTTCTATAGAAGATTTATTAAAGACTTCTCCAAAATTTCTAGGCCTCTTACTAATCTCTTGCAAAAAGATGTCCCATTTGTTTTTGATGATGATTGCGTAGAAGCCTTTGGAATAGTTAAGAAAGCCTTAGTCTCTGCACTTATTGTTCAACCACCTGACTGGAACCTACCCTTTGAAATTATGTGTGATGCTAGTGATTATGTCGTTGGTGCTATTCTAGGACAAATAGTTGATAAGAAATGAAATGTTATCCATTATGCTAATAAAACTCTAGACAATGTTCAAAGAAATTATGCTACTATTGAAAAATAATTCTTAGCGGTTGTGTTTGCTTGTGATAAATTTGGATGTTATATTGTTGATTTCAAAGTAACTATTCACATTGATCATGCTGCTATTAAATACCTTATGGAAAAGAAAGATGCTAAACCTAGACGTATTAGATGGGTTATCTTGTTACAAGAATTTGCTTTACATATCACTTATAGGAAAGGAGCTGAGAACCCATTAGCGGATAACTTCTCTATGTTAGAAAATATTCTTGATGACCCACTATTGTTGGTGCAACAAACCAGGGTGTATGTTGCCGAGATTGTACACAGGCTTGGCGCCAAGGTTGAAGCACCAAGACCAAGACCAAGCAGAAGAACACAGCCCTTTGAGAAATCAAGGGGCAGATCAAGAGGGCCAAGCCAAGGCATAGGAGTAAAGCATCACTAAGGAGAAGACCTCCCTTGCCGAGCAGGCAATCCTGGCAAGGACGAGGTTGCCCCAAAGGCAAAACCCAAGACTCCCCGGTAGGCCTGCCGGGGACGCGAAGGGCAGATTATCCCGCCAGGGCACCACCGCGCCGCCCCACAGCAACGCAAGTCATCGATCGGTGCGGTGTCAAGCCCCCAAGTGACTAAGTGGCAGCTATTTTCCACATGGCGGCTACTTCCAACGAAGATAACCTGTAGATGACACCCGTCCAGCAACTTGTCAAGCTGACAGGCGAGGATGTGGCTATATTGGCCTGGCAAGGCTTGCCGGGCAACTCCTTCACATGACACCGAGTGGCGAATTTAATGCACCTTATCCTGTCTGCAGAGTAAGGTATAATAACACTATTTGCTATCTAATCAGTACGCAATGACTGATTTGCCACTGTGGTAACCCCTTAATCTATAAAAGGAGGGTCATGGCAACCAGAGAAGAGATTCCGACCCTGGACCTTCGTACTCACGTACGCGCGTAGTGGCTCTCGCCCATAGGCAATCCTTGCCAGGCACGAGCATTGAGTTTTTCCACCACAATCCACCCATCAATCCACCAAAGCAGGAGTAGGGTTTTACGCCTCGCGGCGGCCCGAACCTGGGTAAAAATTGTTTGTGTGACCATCACCGCACTGCTCCATGCACTCCGCTCTTTGTGCAATGTGCCCTTCCCCCTTGCCGAACCAAAAAGGGGCCCAAGGCCCCATAGGTGTACGTGTTTTCCCATGACATCTTTGGCGCGCCAGGTAGAGGGAGCGCTTGTGCAAACCCAAGCGTGTGCGCAACGCGTCATCATCATCTTCATCAACGGCTCCGTCATCCATGGCGCCCAAGAACAAACTCGGTGTTGCGGCTCACCCGTCCACCTCGAGAGCCCCTCCACCCGCAGCCGCTAAGGCCGCGGGGGTTATGGAGGTGCACGGGAATGTGGACATCACGGGGGACATGGTCGGCGCAGGCGGCAGCGTCGCCACCCCCCTTGTGGCCGAAGCAGGAATAGGAGGCGCCGGGGGAGGGCAACTCCATCAACATCCCAGTGGCCACACCCCTCAAGGTGCGAATGGGGAGATTATTCCGTCTCTACCTCTCTATCCCACGAAAGGATGTAGCCGCAGTAGCAACGCTCGCTCTGGGGGTGAACCGCTAACCCTTGGCTACTCCCGCACTGGGTACGGCCATAGGCCATGCGCCACCGCCAGGGCTAGCCGCCCACGTCGACGCACAAAACGGGGTCATCAATCACCAAGAACCTCCGCCCCATCATCACGCCACCTTGGTGATTGGCTCACGGCGGCGAGAGCATGGCGTTACCATCGCTGGTACCGTTCAGAGCCAGGTGACGCTGCAGTCTGCATCATCGTCCATGCCAAGCACTGCTTCGGAGGCTATGGCATGGGCCCAGCTCCTATTGAAATTCCCGTCGACGGCCGATCAAATGGATGAGTTGAGAGCCACCATTTAGAGCTTCATTGGTTTCGCCGAGGCGGGAGGATTGTAGCGAGCGGCTCCGTCACGACCTCCGCGGTTAACAACAACAGTCTGAGCCACTGGTCGCACAAAGGGGGCCACACCCACGATGCAATCCCCTCCACGACGGCCAGCGAGGGATCACCACCAGAGCCACGTGACCAAGTGCCCGACAACGTATCAATGGCTTCATCTGATCCTCAAGCGCGTCAAGACCCGCAGCGAGCCCTAGAGGAAGGGCAGAGGGGCGATGCGTGCGTGACCATCGACCCGTGCCGCTAGGCCCGCCGCTAGTTTGATAGGCGCGGTGGACCTGACATCGGCGACCCGCACTCGATGGGGGCGAGTACTTGCCTTTCGAGGTTAGGTGCACCGCCTTCACCGGTGAGTTGCGGAAAGTCCGTTGGCCATACGCTTGCACGTTCAAGCCGGAGATACCAGAGAAGTACGACAGAAGACTGAACCGGCAGAGTTCTTGAGCATCTACACCATCAATGTTCAAGCTTCCGGGGGAGGAGATGCGAAGGTGTTCGTTAATTACTTCCCTTTGTCACTCAAGCCAAATGTGAGGTCTTGGCTGATGCACCTGCAGGAGAACGCCATCTCGACCTGGGCTGACCTGTGTCATGAGTTTATTGGCGCCTGCATCTGTGGCCATCAAGAACCAGGGAGGACGAGCGATTTGAAGCTTCTTCTGCAGAAAGAAGGAGAGACTTTGCGGAAGTACATGCAAAGGTTCAGTTGAGTGCGCAGAAACATTCCGGACATCCACTCGGCAGCTGTGATAGTTGCATTCCACTCCAACATGCACAACCACAGATTGTGTTCCAAGAATCATGGGTGGTTACCCAAGATAGTGAAGGATCTATACACACTGGTGGACAAGTGTGCCCGCATGGTGGAAGGGAGGCGACTCCCTGAAGAAGAAGGTGGTGAGGTCGTTGACTCAGAGGATGACGACGACAACACCAGTCAGAAGAAGAAGAGCAAGAAACACAATCACAAGCACAATTAGAAGCGCAAGGATAAAGTGGTAATGATTGTCGAAGAATTGGGCTCACCTAACGCCGACAAGAAGGCTAAGACCGAGGCCCCAGGCAAGTAAGTGGCCACGTGCACTGACTGCCGCGATGCTGCGGTTGCCGAGAAAGCTGGGAAGGGTGATGGGTCGTACTACAAGATCCATCGGACCAAGGGCCACGATCTTGAGGAGTGTCGCTAGGTTGAGCAGCTTGTCAAGAAGCAGAGGGTTGAGTGTGAGAAGAGTGATAAGTTAAAGGGTCTGGATGGTGCTAGAAGGAAGGGTAATGGCAATGGAGAAAATCGCCCCGGCAAGGCATCTTGGTATCAAGGAAAACCCACCAGGCATCGTGAGAAGAAAGATTGCGATGAAAAAAAGTGAGGAAGGGGATGAAGAGGAAACCAGCGAGCAGGGATCCTAGAAAGCCACTAAGGCCCTTTGCATTGACGGAGGTGCATCTTTGCACTCCTCCCACCGCCAAATTAAATAGTGGGTGTGTGAATTCAATGTAGTGGAGCCAGCAGCAGATTCTCGAAAACAACTCAGATGGTCACGCACGCCCATCATCTTTGACGAAGAGGACCACCCTAACCGCACCACCACGGTAGGGTGCTTGCCATTGTTGGTCTCTCCAACAATTCGCAACCTCAAGTTCACAAAGATGTTGGTTGACGGCGGGGCCGGGTTGAATCTGATCTCCCCAAAGGTCATCAACAAACTACATATATCAGATGAAGAGCATAAGCTCACCGGCACGTTTCAAGGAATCAACCCCGCCAGGAGTCGTCCTAAGGGAAAGATCACACTGCCGGTGACATTCGGCAGGAGTTGAACTACCGGACTGAGAAGATTGTCTTTGATGTGGTCTATCTCCCCTTGTCATACAATGGAATACTTGGTCATCCATATCTGGCCAAAATCATGGCGGCATCTCACTATGCCAACAACACACTGAAGATGTCGCGGCCAATGGGCATCATCTCCATTCCGTCAGATAAGAAAGACGCAGTCATCTGTGTGGATAAGATGTACCAGGATGCAGTTGCGGCAGAGACCGTGAAGGTCATGGTTCCCACCAAGTAAAGCAAGAGGAAGGAGAAGGCTAGTATGGACTCCGGGAGGGAGTCTGGGAAGCGTACCTCTTCGGAGTACACTGCGCCCATTGACGACTTGCCAGAGAGTTCCAACAGCATGAGATCCAAGTATGGCACCTGCTATGAAGAAGGCACCGGCAGGGCTGGCTGGCATTGACGGTATGTTTACCATCAGCACCACCCTCGAAGGAAAATAGGAAAAGCGCGCTCGTTGCCTTCCTGTTGGTGAATGTGGATGTGTTTTCATGGCAACCATCTGACATCATCGGTGTTCCCAGGGAGGTAATTGAGCACACCTTGTTGTCTGCTCACATGCCAAGCTCATCAAGCAGAAGGTCCGGAAGCAAGCATTGGAGCGGCAGTAGTTCATTACCAAGGAGATCAAGAAACTTGAGGTAGCTGGTCTGGTCAGAGGAGCGTTGCACCCAACGTGATTGGCTAAACCAGTGGTAGTGCGCAAGGCTAATGAGAAATGGAGGCTCTGCATCAATTTTACAGATCTGAACAAGGCATACCCAAAGTACCCATTCCCCATGCCGCGCATCGATCAGATTGTGGATTCAACATCCGGATGTGACATGCTTTCCTTCCTGGATGCTTACTCTGGATACCACCAGATTTTCATGTCAAGGGAAGATGAGGAGAAAACCGCGTTCATTACCCCGTGTGGCACATACTGCTTCGTGCGGATGCCTTTTGAGTTGAAGAATGTTGGACCCACTTTCGCAAGAGCAGTGCATATAGGGTTTGAGTCACAGTTACACGGGAATATTGAAGCTTACATGGATAATATAGTGGTCAAAACCAAGGACAGATCGACTCTCTTTGAGGATTTGGAATAAACCTTTGCAAATCTGCGCAAGCTCAACTTGAAGTTGAAACCAGAGGAGTGTGTGTTTGGCATCCCTTCTGGCAAGCTACTTGGTTTCTTTGTGTCCCACCAGGGGATAGAGGCCAACCCCGACAAGATCACGACTATCGAGCAGATTCAGGCACCCAAGACAGATAAGGATATGAGACATCTTACTGGATGTATTGCCGCGTTGAGCAGGTTCATTTCTAAGTCCGATGAGTGTGCCTTGCCGTTCTATAAAATCCTGAAGAAGGCAGGGACCATGAAGTGGACCCCAGAGGTAGAAAATACACTACAAGAATTGAAGGGCTACCTCTCTTCTGTTACCATCTTGGTCGCTCCCAAACAACAAGAGCCGTTGTTGCTGTACCTAAACGACAACCAATCAAGAGTGGTTAGTGCGGCATTGGTGGCGCAGCGGGAGGTAGATGACACGGCAGAAGCCGCTACATCCCCCTCTGGGAAGGAAAGTGAACCCATCTAGGCAAGGTTAGAGGCAGTTCAGGATAAGGAAGAGTAGGGTAGCGGAGACAGCTCCATGGTTGGGGCAAGGAAGAAAGTGGCGCATATCAAGGTTACAGCACCCAGTGTACTTCGTCAGCTCCTTGATACAGGGGGCTAGATCAAGGTACTCTGGAATGCAAAAGTTGATCTTTGGTATCATCATGGACTCAAGAAAATTGCGCCACTACTTCCAAGCCCAGGATATCATAGTTCTCACCTGCTTCCCCTTGCAACGTATACTCCGGAACCGTGAGGCCACTGGCAGAATTGTGGAATGGGCCTTGGAGTTGTCCAGTTTTGGTTTGAAGTTTGAGAGCACAACAACTATCCAGAGTAGAGCACTAGCAGACTTCATCGTAGAGTGGACACCAACTCCCAATGCAGAGGTATTGAAGATAGTTATCCATGGCAAGGAAGCGCCCAAGACTGGATCATGTACTTCGATGGTGCCTTCTCCCTACAAGGCATAGGGGTTGGCGTGCTTTCCTACTGGGGAGCACCTGAAGTCTGTCATCCAAATGCATTTTCCCAAGGAGGCGGCCACCAATAACACTGTGGAGTATGAGGGACTTCTTGCCGGGCTTAGCATTTCCACCGAACAAGGAATCAAGAAGTTCATCATTCGAGGAGATTCGCAATTGGTGTTGAGATAAGTGAACAAGGATTACCAAAGCCCATTGATGGAGGCATACATCAAGGAAGTTAGGAAAATGGAGGAGCGCTTTGACGGGTGCAAATAGAGCACGTACCCCATGCGGGAAATAGCATAGCTGTTCACCTG
Organism: Secale cereale; assembly: GCA_902687465.1. NCBI lineage: Eukaryota > Viridiplantae > Streptophyta > Magnoliopsida > Poales > Poaceae > Secale > Secale cereale. The sequence continues at coordinate 199,989,696 of LR738712.1, forward strand.
TCGAAGTGTGCTGAGCAGAAACTCCCTGTGGAACCAGGGACTTTTGTTCTCCATCTAAATTCAACCCTCTGTATCCCCAACAGCAATGGCCCAGAAGAGGAGGAAACGGGACTACAGCAAGTCCCTCTCGGAAGAGTTTTACGAAACCCCTGGCAGGGTGCTTGCCGGGGACAACTCCTCTTTGATCGGCAAGCTACACCCTCCTGCCAAGGAACCAGTTTCTGCGGTCGACGATTGCGCTTCCGTGAATGAGGAAGTGCCACTGATCCTCGTTGCCGAGCCACAGGCTCCAACTTGGGCACGGCACATTGTCCATTTCCTCCAAACTAGGGAACTTCCCAAAGAGCAAGTAGAAGCGGAAAGAGTAGCCCGGAGGGCCAGTATGTACCAGTTCGTCGATGACACACTATACATAAGGATGCCCAATGGTGTGAAATTGAAGTGCATTTACCGGGAAGGAGTAAAGGAACTGCTGGCAGAGATACCCAAGGGTATGTGCGGCTCCCATATTAGATCGAGGGCTTTGGTTGGAAAGGCTTTCCGGCAAGGATTTTATTGGCCCACCACCCTCCAAGATGCAATTGAGCTCTTCACCAAGTGCCATGCCTGCTAGTTCCATTCCAATAAGATCCATCAGCCTACCCAAGCTCTTAAAACAATCCCTCTATCATGGCCCTTTTCTGTCTGTGGGCTCAAAATACTGGGCCCCTTCCCCCGTGCTGCTGGGGGCTTTGAATTCTTGTTCGTTGCAATCGACAAGTTCACAAAGTGGCTGGGAGTGGAGCCCGTGAGAAAGGTGACTGTCAGTCAGCTGTCAAGTTCTTGAAAGGATTGGTTTTCTGCTTCGGGGTGCCTGCCTGAATCACCACCGACAATGGCACCCAATTGACGAGACGCGCCTTCATGCAATACATTCATGCCCTCGGAAGCAAGATTTCATTTGCGTCAGTGGCTCACCCCAGGAGCAATGGACAAACTGAGAGGGAAAATGCTGAAGTGCTATGAGGTCTCAAGACAAGAACATTTGACACACTGCAGAAGTGTGGCAGGCGATGGATCGATGAGCTGCCGGTGGTTCTCTGGTCCCTCCGTACGACACCAAATCGAGCCACCGGACAGACCCCCTTCCCCCTAGTCTATGGGGCAGAAGCGGTTATCCCCACATAACCCATTTACGGGTCTCCTCGAGTGCTTGCCTACGATGAAGTAGAGCAGGAACAACACCGGCATGATGATGTCTACACACGCTTCTACTCTTGTAGACTATGTTGGGCCTCCAAGCGCAGAGGTTTGTAGGACAGCAGCAATTTCCCTCAAGTGGATGACCTAAGGTTTATCGAACTCAGGGAAGCAGAGGTTGAAGATGGTCTCTCTCAAGCAACCCTGCAACTAAGATACAAGAAGTCTCTTGTGTCCCCAACACACCTAATACAACTAGGAGTTGTATAGGTGCACTAGTTCGGCGAAGAGATGGTAAAATATGGATGATAGGAGTGGCAAAGCAAAGTAATATAAATCTGTAATAAAAAGTGCAGCAAGCAAACAAGTGGTAAACGTGAGCACAAATGGTATTTCAATGGTGGAAACAAGGCCTAAGGTTCATACTTTCACTAGTGGCAACTCCCAACAACATTAACATAATCGAATCACATGATATTTCCCATAAAACATGCAAAGGGGACACACTCGGAGATCATTCCTTCGTGGTCAAGAGAGGACGAGAATTATGTAGGGCTACAAAAGCACACCTCAAAGTTCGTAGTGCTCGATCTAAGGATTTCCCAATGTCACCGCGGCCATCCAAAGAGAGTCCCACAATCACCATAACATATCTAAAGGATAGTCAAAGACAAGCACCAAGAGACTCTCAATCTTCAATCAACACACAAGAAAGGAAATCACTCATGAAAATATTGTTCTAATCCATGTCCAATAGACCGCTGTCACCTTGGTCTCGGGGATTATACTAGATAAAGACAAGTGAGTACATCAATCCAATACATAGAGGAAGGGGAAACACCCTAGATTAACATAGCCTATGATCACAACGAAGATCACATCATGGGAGAGAGAGTTGACCACATAGCTACTGGTAAGAACCTCAGCCCCGAGGAGGAACTACTCCCGCATCATGGAGGGAGGAAGCAACGTCGATGGAGATGAATCCGGGGGCACTTCCCCGTCCCGGCAGGGTGCCGGCGCAGGAATTCTGGTCCCCCGAAGCTTGATGGAGATGGCGGCGGAGATCGGAATCGCGTCTGGAGAAAAGGGTTCCCGTCTCGAGGGTTTCGGGACGCGTGTTAAATATATGCCAAAGGGGGGCATCAGCGGAGGCCTGGGGGGGCCCAGGCCCCCCCCGGCTCGGCCAGGAGGGGGGCCGCGCCACCAGGGCGCCTGGAGCCCTGGTGGCCCCCCTCCGGCTCTACTTTGGCTGCCGGGAAGCTTCTGGAATGCTGATTTTTTATATAATTTTTCCGGGATTTTTCTGGCAGTTTTCGTAATGTGAAAACCTGAAATACAAAAACAGCAGAAAATAGAAACTGGCACTAGGGTGCACTGAGTTAATAGGTTAGTACAAATATGATCAAAAATGTATGGAAGTGTATAAATATCATAGCAATATCACCCAAAAGAGGCATGGAGCAAGCAGAAATTATAGATACGTTTTGGACGTATCAACATCCCCAAGCTTAATTCCTGCTCGTCCTCGAGTAGGTAAATGATAACAAGAATAATTTCTGTGGTGACATGCTATTAACCATATAGGACTTTTTCATAGTCACATGACAAAAGCTTACTGAGACAATGAATCTGTAGTAATTAAGTTGCCTCATAAGAAAATCACAAAGAACTGAAAGTTTTACAATATGATACTGAAACATCAAATAGATTTGTAATGAGCATGGTGTGCAAATATGATAAAGTGATATCTCGCTTGCCCCCTTTATTGAAGCAAAACATAAATGCACGGGCACCTCCAAGGTTTAAGTGATGACTAGATACAATGATTTCAGAATAAACGATATCATAATCATGCAAAAGACAATGCTACTTTGGGACAATGCACATTACACTCAGAATGACAATCATGCTCTCAGTAGTTGGTGCTTTAAAATAAGGTGGAGACTCTCGAACCGTGGCTTTTGTTGGCATGGTTGAAAACCCGTAGTCGGAAACAAAGACAAAGCATGTACCAGAGCTCTTGGTTTTAAAAACAGAAGTAATAATTATTATTTTTAGATTATGCATGTTTCGTCAACGAATGCTAGCAGACAACTCAATCACTTCTTGAGATGGACAAGTTTCGAGGAACGGCTCCAGAATGAGGACGATCACATCCTCTTAATCTCCTTTGTTTATCACTGCCAAACTTTTCTGATTTCTCATGAACAAAGTGTGAAGGAGGGTTTGTTTGTTATATTATTTTTGAGCCGGGCGCACTCTTTGCCAGTTCCTTCTCGTATTATGGGTTTGCACATTAGACATGCAATCCCGGGGTGAAGCTTGTCCAACTTAAAAAGATCATGAATTAACTACTACTTCCTCATGAACTAAAACAGAGGCACAAAACAGAAATGCATTTTTTTTGAATAATTTCGAGATGGTACATAAAAGTCTTCGTTAGGAATGGCAGGTAAATACCATGTATAGGACGGTATGGTGGACTCATATGGCATAACTGGTTTAAAAGATTTTGGATGCACAAGCAGTCAGTCCGCTTAGTATAGGTGGAGGTTAGCAAAAGACTGGGAGCGACCAACTAAGAGAGCAATGACGGTCATAATCATGCAGAGCGACAAAGCAACATTGAATCAGGCATGGAAGTTATATCGCTACTCAGAAATAAAAGATCATCAAGGCTTGACAGACTTTCTTTACAGTCTTAAATATGCGTGAGCATACGCCAAGTCAATCAAAATAAATTCTTAAACGAAGATATTACTAAACCATACCACATCATAGGCAAACAAATCATGCTGGTACTCCAATAACACATTGGGAACCCCCCAGCTATTTGAGACTAACCATAAAAAAAACATGAATTACAAAGCACCATTATGCACGTAGCATTTTTATCATAGACATATCGACCAATGCAACAGAAGCAAACTCTCTTAATAAGATAAGCATGATAACTAAAGAGAGTTCAAGCAACCAACTAAACAAAAGCTCGTTAAAAAGATAAGCATGAATACTAAGAGCTGAACATGATAGTAGCTATTGAAAGACAAAGAACACACACAGCAAAGATAGACATGAAAATTCTATGTTGTGTTCTAGGTAGAAGTGGAGCGTGTTTCTCTCCCACACAAAGAAAGCTGAGTTCTGACTTGTTATGAAAAGCTAAAGAAAACTAAAAAGGAAACTAAAAGCAAGATGCTCCAAGCATAGCACATAACACATGAAGTGATAAAAATATAGTGGAACGAAAGGCGAACTGATAATGTTGATGGACAAGGGGATGCACGGGGGCATCCCCAAGCTTAGACGCTTGAGTCTCCTTGAATATTTCTTGGGGGTGCACGGGGGCATCCCCAAGCTTGAGCGTTTGACACTCCTGAATCTTTTTATCATCTTCCCTCGCACACTTGAAAACTCCCTTCATACATAACTCATCATAATCTGATTAGCGAGGTTAGTACCCTTAATAAAATAATTGTTTCCTTGCTGGAAATAAGGATATTCTTGAAGGTCTACTGTTTCTCAAGATTGCCAAAAGGTTTTTGCAAAGAAAAAGCAAGCTCAAGGTTTGCAAAATGAAGGAAAGGCAAAACAGGACAGAATCTGTGAAAAACAGAACATCAGGTAATAAATGATTTTTTCGGGGCACTTCTGCAACTCTAATTAAAAAACTCAGAATAGACGCCCGAAGGACAATTGTATAGAGCACGTTGTCGAAACAATTCAGACCAAAAAGAGGATCTGGTGATTTTATACGAATTTTTCTGTCCAAGGACAGAATCTGTTTCCTGGACAACACGTCACAACTTTTGAACTTTCTTGCAATCAGAGGCTACACTTGGCACAAAGCTGAAAAATAAAGATACAATGATGTTGCTACAGTAGTATTAAACATCAAGACCACTAAAACTGATAGAACAAACTGAAAGCAAAGATAACAAAGGTTGTCTCCCTAGAGCTCTTTCTTTATAGCCATAAAGATAGGCTTAAGACTTTAATGATGCTCTCGTAGGAATAAGAGTTGAAGAACAAAAGAGAGCATCAAGAAGCAAATACCAAACACATTTAAGCCTAACATGCTTCTTATGCATAGGAATATTGCAATAGAATAATTCATTGAAGCACAAAGCAACTAGCATAGGAAGGCAAAACAAGCATAACTTCAAAATATTCACCATAAAAAGAGGAAACTTCTTATTATTAAGATATTTAGAACCATGTCTCCCTCTCTCATTATAAATTTCAGTGGAATCATGGATGAACTCAACAATATAACTATCACATAAGGCATTATTTCCATGATCCAAAAGCATAAAAGTGTCATTACTCTTCATATAAGCAAAATCTTTCTTATTAGGAATAGTGAGAGTAAGACTATCATAACCATCATGGTAATCATCGTATTTAGGAGGCATATCATAATCATAATAAATTTTATCCTCAATAGTAGGTGGACTGAAAATATCATATTCATCATTGTAATCATCATATATAGGAGGCATAGTATCATCAAAGTAAATTTTCTCCTCAAAAGTTGGGGGCCTAAAAATATCATGTTCATCAAACGTGTCATCCCCAAGCTTAGAGCTTTCCATGTCATTAGCAATATTGATACTAAATAAAAACATACTAATAACATCACCACCATCATGATTGTTATTCAAATAATAAAGTTCCAAAGGTTTTTTAATTTTCTCTTCGAACACATCATGTCCAAGTTCAAGGTAGAGCTTATAAAGCTCTCTCATATTTTTGTTGTTTTCCATTAAGCAAAACTAGTGAAAATAAAAACAAGAAACAAAAAGATTTAATTGCAAGATCTAAAGATATACCTTCAAGCACTCACTTCCTCGGCAACAGCGCCAGAAATAGCTTGATGTCTACACACGCTTCTACTCTTGTAGACTATGTTGGGCCTCCAAGCGCAGAGGTTTGTAGGACAGCAGCAATTTCCCTCAAGTGGATGACCTAAGGTTTATCGAACTCAGGGAAGCAGAGGTTGAAGATGGTCTATCTCAAGCAACCCTGCAACTAAGATATAAGAAGTCTCTTGTGTCCCCAACACACCTAATACAACTAGGAGTTGTATAGGTGCACTAGTTCGGCGAAGAGATGGTAAAATATGGATGATAGAAGTGGCAAAGCAAAGTAATATAAATCTGTAATAAAAAGTGCAGCAAGCAAACAAGTGGTAAACATGAGCACAAATGGTATTGCAATGGTGGAAACAAGGCCTAAGGTTCATACTTTCACTAGTGGCAACTCCCAACAACATTAACATAATCGAATCACATGATATTTCCCATAAAACATGCAAATGGGACACACTCGGAGATCATTCCTTCGTGGTCAAGAGAGGACGAGAATTATGTAGGGCTACAAAAGCACACCTCAAAGTTCGTAGTGCTCGATCTAAGGATTTCCCAATGTCACCGTGGCCATCCAAAGAGATTCCCACAATCACCATAACATATCTAAAGGATAGTCAAAGACAAGCACCAAGAGACTCTCAATCTTCAATCAACACACAAGAAAGGAAATCACTCATGAAAATATTGTTCTAATCCATGTCCAATAGACCGCTGTCACCTTGGTCTCGGGGATTATACTAGATAAAGACAAGTGAGTACATCAATCCAATACATAGAGGAAGGGGAACACCCTAGATTAACATAGCCTATGATCACAACGAAGATCACATCATGGGAGAGAGAGTTGACCACATAGCTACTGGTAAGAACCTCAGCCCCGAGGAGGAACTACTCCCGCATCATGGAGGGAGGAAGCAACGTCGATGGAGATGAATCCGGGGGCACTTCCCCGTCCCGGCAGGGTGCCGGCGCAGGAATTCTGGTCCCCCGAAGCTTGATGGAGATGGCGGCGGAGATCGGAATCGCGTCTGGAGAAAAGGGTTCCCGTCTCGAGGGTTTCGGGACACGTGTTAAATATATGCCAAAGGGGGGCATCAGCTGAGGCCTGGGGGGGCCCAGCCCCCTCCCCCCGGCTCGGCCAGGAGGGGGGCCGCGCCACCAGGGCGTCTGGAGCCCTGGTGGCCCCCCTCCGGCTCTACTTTGGCTGCCGGGAAGCTTCTGGAACGCTGATTTTTTATATAATTTTTCCGGGATTTTTCTGGCAGTTTTCGTAATGAGAAAACCTGAAATACAAAAACAGCAGAAAACAGAAACTGGCACTGGGGTGCACTGAGTTAATAGGTTAGTACAAATATGATCAAAAATGTATGGAAGTGTATAAATATCATACCAATATCACCCAAAAGAGGCATGGTGCAAGCAGAAATTATAGATATGTTTTGGACGTATCACATGACGATGCTGTGCTACTTGAGGAGATCCGTCTCCGGGCTGCTACGCGTGCTGCACGCTACCAGCAGGCGCTGCATCGCTATCACAGCCGCAGGGTTAACACCCGGAGTCTTGAGGAAGGCAAGCTTGTCCTTAGGCACGTTTAGTCCGCCAAGCATACCAACAAGCTGACACCGAAGTGGGAAGGCCCTTAACGGGTAGTACGAGTCACCATACCTGGCGTAGTCCGTCTGGATACCAGAGATGGCATTCAATTGCAAAACTCATGGAACATTGAGCATCTCCGTAAGTTCTACCCATAAGGTGCGGATGTCGGGCCCTGCCCCGGCAGCCACCCTTTTGTACAAGCTTTGCCTCAGCCACATGAAACCCTTTGTACAAAGCTAGGCGCAGACCCTGAGCACCAGAGAAATAAATGAAGCGCTGGGGGGGCTGAAGAAAATTGCATACATGCATAAGCATATCATGAGCATAGCATGTTCATATAGATAAGATCATGCATGGCATTGTCCTCATCTGAATCAAGTTGCAGGGTTCTTGCTGCGGACTGGGTCCTAGAGAGAAGAAATGAAGGCACGCCTACGCTATGTTCCCCAGCAAGCCAAACAGATAAGTTCTCTTTTTACCCATACGTGTTCTGTAGATCTAGGCTTACGCTTATGAGAACCCCGCCACCTTCGAAGCATAGGTGATCCCGTCCTATGGCTCAAACGTTGCTTCAGCCAGGATGGTCATGGTGGACTTTGGCAAAAAATGATCGGCAGGGGCTGGCCCCTCTTTGTAGTTCGATGCCAGGAAGGCCCAGCCCCGCGGGATGAACCGAGTGTCCCCGGCTGGATAGCTTGCTGGGAGAACATGTTTACCTGAGAGTATAGATGCATCCCACCTCTGCATGGATTTTATACATGCACAAGTACCCGGAAAAGCATGTCTTCTCATTAATATGTTGATAAGCAAGTACAGGTCTTACAAAACGCAAACATGGATAAGGAAGTTGCATAATTTAGACTAAAGTTTGGCAAGTGCCTACATATTTTAGACTAAAAAATTATAAGTGCCCTCTGATCCCTTTATTGTCCCTCTCCTCCTAGGAACTTCCGTGGAAATTGGAGAAGATGGAAGGAGCACATAAGCAAGAAGTCCCATTGTCAGAGCGACCAGCCTCGTCGATTCACAATGGGGGTCGGCGTCTCTTGTCTGACAACCAATTTGGGCGAGGGAGGCAAGCGTTCTGCCACCGAGGGAACGCCCGCCGCCTCCCGCGCCATAGGCGGCTCGACCATCGCGTCACCTCGGCCCCCGGACCAGACTCACTCCCTGGGCGTCTACACAAGCATTTAACATAATCAACTCCCTGCTGAATCCCGGCGGCTGACCCCAGTCATCTCCCCTTGGCATGGTCAGGGTAACTGGAGATGGGGGGAGAGGTGCATGGATGAGCCTTCCGCTCCTCCTCTCCCCCTCTTTTATAATCGAAACCAGAGTTGGGGGCTGGTCCTTCGAAGGGCAGCCGCCATCCCACTTAGCCATCCTAATAGACCAGGCCTAGATCATGGCTCTCTCTGTGCCACACGCCTCCGTCGCCAACCCTGCGCGGTGCATGCGGCGTACGTGGCGGAGCGAATAGGCGTGGTGGGGTAAGTGAATTGTCAATTACTCCCCCGTGTGTTAAAGTCATTCAGGGCCATTACAGATATGGCCCCACGACTGTTGGTGTTATACGAAGCCCCGGGGAAACGGAAACTGCCCTCATTCAAGCACAGGTTAATGAAGAAGCAAGAAAAATGTTAGAGACGATCCATCTCAAGACTGTTGCTTGCGTACTTGTTAGAGCCCACCCCGACGACGTCTGGCGATGTGTTCAGGCCAGACTCGAGGGCTTGTGTATATGCAACAAAATCTGGGTGTATGTTGCCCAGACTGTACATAGGCACGGGGCCAAGACTGTTGAAGCACCCAAGACCAAGACCAAGCAGAAGAAGATAGCCCTTTGAGAAATCAAGGGGTGGATCAAGGGGACCAAGCCAAGGCAGAGGAGTATAGCATCACTAAGAAGAAGACCTCCCTTGCCGGGCAGGCGAGCCTGGCAAGGACGAGGTTGCCCCGAAGGCAAAACCCAAGACTCCCCCGGCAGGCCAGCCGGGGATGCGAAGGGCGAATTATCCCGCTAGGGCACCACCGTGCCACCCCACAGCAACGCAATTCATCGATCGGTGGGGTGTCAAGCCCCCAAGTGACTAAGTGGCAGCTATTTGGCACATGGTGACCACTTCCAGCAAAGATAACCTACAGATGACACCCATCCAGCAACGTGTCAAGCTGACAGGCGAGGAGGTGGCAATATTGGCCCGGCAAGGCTTGTCGGGCAACTCCTTGACATGACACTAAGCAGCGCATTTAATGCACCTTGTCATGTCTGCAAAGTTAGGTATGATAGCATTGTTTGCTATCTAATCAGTACACAATGACTGATTTGCCACTATGGTAACCCCTTAATCTATAAGAGGAGGACCATGGCAACCAGAGAATGGATTCAGACCTCGGACCTTCGTACTCATGTATGCACATAGTGGCTCTCGCTCCTAGGCAACCCTTGCCAAACAAGAGCGCTGTGTTGTTCCACCACAATCCACCCATCAATCCACCAAAGCAGGAGTAGGGTTTTACGCCTCTCGGCGGCCCTAACCTCGGTAAAAATTGTCTGTCTGATCGAAGCCATGCTACTCCACACCCTTCGCTCTTTGTGCAACGTGCCCTTCCACTTTGCTGAACAACAAAGGGGCCGAAGGGCCCATAGGTGTCCGTGTTTCCCCGTGACAACTACCTATTGATGACAACTTTCCCGACGAACAATTAGTGGTCATAAACGCTTCTCGTAGTACTCCATGGTATGCAGACTATGCTAATTATGGTGTTGCTAAATTTATACCACCTAGTTTCACATACCAACAAAAGACAAAGTTTTTTCTTTGATTTAAGACATTACTTCTGGGATGACCCACACCTTTATAAAGGAGTAGATGGTGTTGTTAGACGTTGTATACCTAAGCATGAACATGAAAAAATCCAACGAAAGTGTCTCTCCAAGGCTTACGGAGGAGACCATGCGGGAGACAGAACTGCACACAAGGTATTACAATCAGGTTTTCATAGGCCGACTCTTTTTAAAGATGCCCGTAAGTTTGTCTTGTCTTGTGATGAATATCAAAGAATTGGTAATATTAGTAGACGTTAGGAAATGCCTATGAATTATTCACTTCTTATTGAACCATTTGATTGTAACATCCCAATTTTCAATTTGGATGTTATTAAATTAGATCATTTATATGCATTCATAATTTTTTGTTTTCTGGTTTTATTCGGTTATCAATCCAAGGAAACCTTAAGCAACTCAAGGACCAAGAGAGAGTGTTGGGGGTTTCGTATAAATTTCATTTTTGAATTTTTTCAAATTTAAAAAAATGGATCAAATTTGATTTCAACAAATTATTTCCAATTATTTCAAAAAGGAGAAATATTGGAAAAAGAAATTTGGTAATCAAATTACTTTATTTGCATTTTTATTCAGTTGCATTTTATTAAATAGGAAAATTTTGCTTTTTTTTAAAATTCCCTTTAGCCCAGAAAAATATTCACGTGATCCCAAATAATAGGAGGGGATGATGAAAATTGTTTCTGGAATTTTTAGGAATTTATTTTATTTTATTTCCGGTTTTTCTCGCTGCCCTAATAATTAAAAAAATTGGCCGACCGAACTAGGCCGTAGGCCAGCCCAGCCGGCCACCTTCTTCCTCCCGTGCGTCGTCCGGACTCTCGCCGGAGTCCGACCGCACCACGGCTGCCGCCATTGCCCCTCGCCCAAGCCGAGGCCCCCCAGCACCTTTATATAGTGCCCCCCTCTTTCCTCCTCACCCCGCCACCGCAGTCGCCCACTGCCGCCACGCCTGCGCCGCCGCCCACCGCCGCCACGCCTGCGTCGCCGCCCGTCGCCTCTACCACGCAGCGCCACCCCGCCGCCTCGTCGTCGACCGCCGCCGCCAGCCGGAGCCCCGACTCCCCGATCCGACCCGATCCACCACCGGTTTCGTCGAACCGCTACGAACCGCCGAACTGCTTGGTTTTTTCGGTTTTTAGTTTCGTTTTTTAGAAACCTTGGATCAGTTTCTCTATGAACCCATTTTTTTAGGTTTAATTATTTAGCGAACGTTCACTGTATAGATCTATATAACAAACGTTCATTAGATAGGTTTTCCTTTTTCTGTTATTTTTCTGCCAGGGACCTATCCGCGATTTAATTTCTTACATTTTAGTCCCTAGATTTCAATCTAGTGTTACTTTGTTACTGGTTTGTCGGAATTAGACAAAACCAACGCCAATCTCTTCATTGCAATCTCATTTATCCAACAACCCAACTCAAACATATTTTTGAAAAAATAATTAAAATTTCTTTCTAGCCAATTTGAATTTGAACTTCGTTTGATCGTAACTTGAGTTTCATACTCTGTTTGAATTGGTTCTTTTTACTAATCGAAGCTCTTGATCTAAACTTACTGATAAGACCAAATCCATCTAATTTTGGTATTGTTAGAAATTGTTTTCTATTGCAAGAGTCATTTGCTTGTTTTCAAAGTTTTCCGAGTTCTTTTCTTCGACTCTTTTGCATGCATGCATATGTATGCTATTGTTTGATTGCGATAGAATTTCCGGAGTGTGAAGGTTGCTACTACGAGTATCTAGGTTTCAATGATCATCGGCAAGGAAAGTTACACTTTGATCATACTTCTCAATACCAAATTTTACTTGCATTAGTTACACCCTCAAAGATTTGCATGAGTAGGACTTGGTTACATGTGGAATTGCTTTGTAGTTCATGAGGTAGGAACCTATGGCTTGAGGTCAACCTCAGGAATATACACTTTGTTACTTATTGCAGCCATGCTCGTAGACGTGGATTGGTATGTGACACTCATGAAAGTTGCGACAGTAATAATAACCAAGGGAAAGTTTAAGGTGGCAACTTTAATACACATCTGGGTGGATTAGTTGCAGGGCACCTGGAGAATCCAGTATTGTCCTAGGATATCTCGAAGGAACCGTGTGATCATCCTATGGAATGCCACCCAGGCTCAAAGGGATCATATATCATTCATGCCTAGAAACTTCCGTGTGCTACCACAAGCCATTATGGGCTCTGGCATAGTTGAGTATGTTGTGTGAGCTCTTTCAATGGTAGACTAGCAGATGTAGGGGAAAGTAGGTGTACCGGTCTACCAAGAGTAAAGATTTAATGCTTCTGAAAGGCTATGTCTCGATCTTTCGATCATGGATGCGGTCAAGTCTTGTGGGGAAAAGTGCGCAACCTCTGCAGAGTGTACAAACTATTCATGAATAGTCGTGTCCCGGTTATGGACATCTTGAGTATCCTGGTATTTGAATTATTGATTGATCTCAACATTCTATTAAATTAAACTATTGAGTTTCATCATTATTTGACCAGGAAGAAAGCTTGGCTTACACCCCACAGCCTCCACCACCCCTTTTATTCATCATTATTGCTACAGTGTGACTTTGCCAGCATATTCAATGTGCTGACCTACATGGCTGCAACATCTCATGTTGCAGAGTTCTCCGACGGAGATTAAGGTGTGATAGGTCATTGTCATGCACTCTGTGTTTGCCGTTGAGTTGGATGGACTCAACTTACCTTCGATGCTTCCGAAGTTTATTACTCCCACCGTCCCAAAATTCTTGTCTTACATTTCTTTAGATAGGGAAGTATCTAATACTAAAATGTGACTTGATACATTTATATTTAGACAAATTGAAGAAAAGAATTTTGGGACGGAGGGAGTATTTAGTTGGCCTTCAGCCATTTTTGTAATACTACTCTTTTTGTGGATCTCGATGTAATAAGTGTGTGATTGAAACTCTATTATAAATCCTCAAGTACTGGGTGTGTCAGCATACCGATCCAAGGATGACACTTAAGCACAGAGACTTTGATCCATTGGGATCGTGGTCTCTACAAGATGATATCAGAGAACACACTGTTTGTAAGACGTGACCACTAGGATAAGCCACATGATGCTCTTCTCTACTCGTTTCAAATCCTTCTCTATTTCTACTCTACAGATGTCAGACCCCGGGAACAAGTTTACTCCGCCTGATGACGACACCCCTTTCGGAAGACAATTGAAGGAAGTCACGAGGTACCTGCACATCGGAATACCAAGTTTCACTGGAACCTTCACTGCAACATTACCGAAGGAGGAGTGCTAGAGAATCAATGTTAGTGTTCTTGGGAGGAATACTGCACCAGTCACGGAACCTCTCAAGCTTGCTTTTGATGCACCAACTTGGAGCTTAGGAAAGAGTATGGAAGCACACATCACCTTTGGACGTATTTGTGAAGTCTACAACAAGGATCTTGAAGACACCGTCTACCAGATTTGTGGACGCCGAGATGAGCAATGGGAGATGATTCGCACCAGGAATGATAAGTCCATTGCAGCATTCATACAGGAGATGGTCCAGCACATTCGTCGCTATGAGAATCAAATGTGCACGCTCATGCTGAAGACCAAGATGGTAATGACACGGAACATCGAGCTCGAGGAAGAACTCAAGGCAACACGCTATGGATATCAAGGGGAAAATGTTGTGTTACTGGAGCAGAAAGAAGAACTGAAGAAGAAGATTGGAGCACCCGTGGTGACGCCAGGACTAGAGATGGGCATTAATTCGGACAACTACATCCTAATAGACGACACCGACAGTGATGAAAGTGATTATGAAGATGAAGCTGGAGCAGACATTATGGAGTGTTCAACCGATCAAAGCTATTAGACGACCACCCCGTAACTTTTAGTGTTCTTCCAAGTAGCTAGAATCGTTTGCCAGTTTGTAACAGTAGCTTAGGATCTTTTGTGTGACCTTGTTTGAATTGAGTGATACGATATGAATATGTTTGTATCATGTGGATATGGGTAGTGGAATCTCATTGGTCCTCATTCTATTCTACTTCTCATCCCTCTAACCTAGAAGATGCCTTCGAGATGTGAGCCCGGATTCCAGTTCCCACCTGAGCTCACTCAGTTGATCCAACAACAGAACACTTTGATGGAACTACTTGTTCAGAACCAAGGCAAGAAAAACAAAAATAACAACAAAAACAACAACAACCCTCCTCCAGTTGACAACCCGGCTCATTTCCTAAGGCTGAATCCGCCGGTGTTCTTTAGTTGCACCGAGCCAATTGTTGTAGATGACTGGCTCCGCAAGATGGGAAGATAGCTAGCAACTGCAGGATGCACAGATGCAGAGAGAGTGCGCTTTGCCGCACATCAGCTTGAGGGACCAACTGCCGCTTGGTGGGAGAACTACACCGCCACTTATCCACTTGCTACAGTTACTTGGGATCAGTTTCAGCAAGCCTTCCATACTGCACATGTTTCAATTGGAGCCATGAGCCTAAAGAAGCGTGAGTTTCGCAACTTGCACCAAGGAAACCGTACCTTGGGGCAGTACGTGGAAGATTTCAGGAAGTTAGCTCGCTATGCGGCAGATGATGTGGCTACAGATGCCGCTAAGCAGGAGACGTTTCTCGAGGGACTAAATGATGAGTTGAGTGTGCAGCTGATGGTAGCAACCTTCAACAACTACCAGGTGCTAGTAGACAGGGCCATCGAAGGAAAGCAACAGCAGATAGAGAGCCGCAAGAGCTAGTATGGATCGGGAAAGTATAGCTCTGGAGCTGAGTAGAAGCCCTGTTATTCCCAATACTCAGGAGGACATAATCATCCCACCCATGGAGAACATAATCATGGAGGCCATTCTAATAATGGAGGAAATTCACACAACCATAGTGGCCCCAGGAATAGCAATGGGAATGGAGGAAACAACTGTTAGAACCGTTCCACCCCATCAACACCCGTCATGAAGGATCTGAGTCACATTACTTGTTTCAAGTGCGGGAAAACCGGACACTACGCCACCGAGTGTCCTGAAGAAAATAATGGAAATGGCAATGGAAGCTCAGGAAATAAGCCCAACCCCTTCACCAGAGGACAGGTGCATCACATCAATGTGGAAGAAATTGATGAGCAGCCCGACGCAGTGGTTGGTAAGTTTTTTCTTAATGCATTTACATCCTTGTTGTTTTTGACACTGGTGCACTGCATTCATAAATATCAAGGGGTTTTGTGGAATAGTATAATTTGCCAACCATAGCCCTTAAGTCAACTATGTTAGTGAGTTCCCCTGGAGTGGATTACATGGCTAGTCGAGGATGTTATCAGTTGCCATTGAATATTGGGAGATATGTTTTCCCATCGACCTCATCATTTTGGAATCTCAGGGTATGGACATAATCATAGGTATGGATTGGCTATCCAAGTTTGAGGGAAACATTATTTGCGCTAGTAGATCTATTCTTCTCACCACCCCGGAAGGAAAGAGGATCAAGTATGTGTCAAGGCACACACCCCAGAGAACACAAGTAAATGCACTTTTGGGAGTTGTTCAGGAGGAAGTACCAGTTGTGAATGACTACCCCGATGTTTTCCCGGAGGAGTTACCAGGCATGCCACTGGAGTGAGACATCGAGTTCTTGATTGAGTTGTTACCTGGCACCGGACCAATATCCAAGAGACCATACCGGATGCCCGCAAATGATTTGGAAGAGATTAAGAAGGAAATCAAGGAGTTAATGGAGAAAGGTTATATTCGACCAAGTTCTTCACCTTGTTGAGCCCATGTGCTCTTAATTGAGAAGAAGGATGGTTCACTAAGGATGGTGGCAGACTATCGTGCACTGAATGAGGTGACGACCAAGAACAAGTACCTTCTGCCGATGATCAATAATTTGTTTAACCAGTTGCAAGGAGCCAAAGTTTTCTCTAAGATCGATTTACGATCTGGATATAAGACAACTTTTACCACGAGGTACGGGCTTTATGAATATACGGTTATGTCATTTGGTTTGTCTAACGCTCCTGCCTACTTTATGAGTATGATGAACAAGGTGTTCATGGAGTTCTTGGATAAGTTTGTGGTGGTATTCATTGATGACATATTGGTTTACTCCAAGAATGAAGAGGATCACAATGAACATTTGTGTTTAGTTCTCGAGAAGCCCAGGGAACATCAGTTATATGCCAAGTTCAGCAAATGTGAGTTTTTGCTGAAGGAAGTCAGATTCCTCGGACATGTTATATCAGGAGATGGTATAGCACTAGACCCCTCCAAAGTACAGGCCGTCATCGAGTGGAAAGCACCGACCTCAGTTCGGGAGATTCACATTTTTCTTGGACGTGCAGGTTATTATCGAAGGTTCATGGAGAATTTCTCCAAGATTGGGAAGCCCATGACAGAATTGTTGAAGAAGGAAAGTAAGTATAATTGGACAGAAGAATGTGAGGCCAGTTTTCAGGAATTGAAGAAACGTTTGGTTACAGCCCTAGTGCTGAATCTCCCGAATATACGCAAGATTTTCAAGTGTATTGCAATGCTTCTCGTCAAGGACTTGGAAGTGTTCTCATGCAAGAAGGAAGACTTGTTTCATATGCCTCACGTCAGCTTCGACCACATGAGTTGAATTATGCCACGCATGATTTGGAGTTAGCAGCCGTAGTGCACGCACTCAAGACCTGGAGACACTTTCTTATTGCAAACCGTTGTGATGTTTACATGGATCATAAGAGTTTGAAGTACATATTCACATAGAAGGAGTTAAATCTCAGGCAAAGGAGATGGCTGGAGCTCATAAAAGATTACGACATGAGATTGCATTATCACCCAGGGAAAGCTAATGTCATGGCAGATGCTTTGAGTCGCAAGAGTTATGTTAGCACTATCATAACCGGAGGTTTACCCCAAGAGTTGGCAGATGATCTCAAAGACTTACAGATGGAGATAGTCCCCAGAGGCTATGTTGCTACATTGGAGATTCAATCCACTTTGTCTGGCAAGATTCGAGAAGCCCAGAACACGGACGAAGGTATTGCAGAAATAAAGGGCGGAATGAGCCAAGGAAAGGCAGAAGGTTCTGTGAGGACGAATACGGAACACTATGGTTAGGGGAACATATTTACGTGCCCAATGACCCAGAGATCACGAAGTTGATTCTTCAGGAGGCCCATGATTCGCCTTACTCAATACACCCAGGCAACACCAAGATGTATTTGGATTTGAAGCAGAATTTGTGGTGGACCAGAATGAAGAAGGACATTGCCGTGTACATAGCGGTATGTGACGTTTGTCAGAGAGTTAAGGAAGAACATAAGAAACCAGTAGGGTTACTACAACCGTTACCGATACCATATTGTAAGTGGGATAAGCTCGGAATGGATTTTATCATAGGATTACCCAGGATACGATCAGGGTACGATTCTATCTGGGTCATAGTTGATCGCTTGACTAAGGTAGCTCACTTTGTCCCCGTGAAGACGACTTACACGAGTAATAAGTTGGCCAAGATATACATGACCATGATCATATGTCCACACGGAGTTCCGAGGACCATCGTATCAGATAGAGGAACACAGTTTACCTCAAAGTTTTGAAAGCAGCTGCATGAGACTTTGGGTACCAGGCTAGAGTTTCGTACAGCCTTTCATCCATAGACAGACGGACAGACAAAGAGAGTCAACCATATTCTGGAGGACATGTTTTGATCTTGTGCGCCAGATTATGGATCTACTTGGGATCATAACTTGCCTTATGCAGAGTTCTCTTACAACAACAGTTATCATACCAGTCTGTAGATGGCCCTTATGAGGCTTTGTATGGAAGGAGGTGCAGGACACCATTGATGTGGGATGAAATCAGAGACCGCAAGTTATTTGGGCCCGATTTGATCGGAGATTCAGAGGAGAAGGTCAAGTTGATTCGTGACATACTAAAGATAGCCCAGTCCAAGCAGAAAAGTTATGCCGATAAAAAGCGCAAGGAGGCAACTTACGCAGTTGGAGATAGAGCATATCTTTGCGTGTCCCCGCTTCAAGGAGTTAAGCGTTTTGGAGTTAATGGTAAATTGGCACCATGATTTGTGGGACCGCATAGAGTTTTGGAACGCAGAGGAGAAGTAGTTTATCAGCTAGAGTTACCCAAAGCTTTATCCGGCGTTCACAACGTGTTACACGTTTCCCAGTTGAAGAAGTGTCATGCAGAGATTGCCGATATTCCTCTACGAGATACAGTGCCCCTAGAAGCAATTCAGTTAGAGAGTGACCTGACTTATGAGGAGAAGCCTGTCAAGATTCTCGAGTTTGCCGACAGAGTTACTAGCAGCAAGGTCATCTAGTTTTGCAAAGTTCTATGGAGTCACCATACAAAGGACGAAGCCACCCGAGAATGAGAGGAATACCTTCGACAGTACCACCCACACCTTTTTGCTAGCCAACCCGAATCTCGAGGGCAAGATTCATCTTAAGGGGGGTAGGTTTGTAACATCCCAATTTTCAATTTGGATGTTATTAAATTAGATCATTCATATGCATTCATAATTTTGTATTTTCTAGTTTTAGTCGATCGAAGGAAACCTTAAACAACTCAAGGACCAAGAGAGAGAGTTGAGGGTTTCCTATATATTTCATTTTTGATTTTTTTCAAATTTTTTAAAAATGGATCAAATTTGATTTCAACAAATTCTTTCCAATTATTTCAAAAAGGAGAAATATTGGGAAAAGAAATTTGGTAGTCAAATTACTTTATTTGCATTTTATTAAATAGGAAAAAATTGAATTTTTGAAAAATTGCATTTAGCCTAAAAAAAGTTCACGTGATCCCAAATATTAGAGGGGGGTCGTGAAAGTTATTTCTGGAAATTATAGGATTTTATTTAATTTATTTCTGGTTTTTCTCGCTGCGCTAATAATAAAAAAATAAAAAAATGTTGGGCCGACCGACCTCGACCGAAGCCTAGCCATGCCGGCCACCACCTTACTCCTGTGTGTCGTTCAGATTCTCGTTGGAGTCCGACCGCACCACGGCCGCCGCCGTTGCCCCACGCCTAAGCCGAGGCCCCCGGCCCCTTTATATGGCGCCAGCCCCCCTCTTTCCTCCTCACCCCGCCACCGCATCCACCCACCGCCGCCGCGCCTGCACGACCGCGCTGCAGTGTGCCGCTCGTCGCCGCCGCCGCAAGCCACTGCGCCGCCGCCCGCCGCCTCTACCCCGCAATGCCGCCCCGCCGCCTCGTCGCCGACCGCCGCCGCAGACGCCACCGCCCGCTGGATCCCCGACCCGCCGATCCGACCCGATCCGCCGCCGGTTTTCTCGAACCGGTACGAACCGCCGAACTGCCTCAGTTTTTTGGTTTTTAGTTTCGTTTTTTTAGAAACCTTGGATCGTATTTTTATAAACCCGGTTTTGTTTTTTTAGGTTTAGTTATTTAGCGAACGTTCACCGTATAGATCTATATAACGAACGTTCATCAGATAATTTTTTATTTTTCTATTATTTTTCTATCAGGGACCCATCTGCGATATATTTTCTTACAATTTAGTCCCTAGATTTCAATCTAGCGTTACTTTTTAGTCGTTTGTCGGAATTATACGAAACCAACGCCAATCTGTTCGTTGCAATCTCATCTATACAGTAATCCAACTCAAACATATTTTTGAAAAAAAATGTTTCAAGACGATTTGAATTTGAACTTCGTTTGATCATAACTCGAGTTTCGTAACTCCGTTTGAGTTGATTATTTTTCTAAATCGAAGCTCTTGACCTAAACTTTCTAATAAGACCAAATCCATCTAATTTTGGTACTGTCAGAAATTGATTTTTGTTGCAAGAGGCATTTGTTAGTTTTAGAAGTTTTCCTTGTTCTTTTCTTCGATTCTTTGGCATGATTGCTTATGTATGCTATTGTTTGATTGCGATAGAATTTTCGGAGTGCGAACCTTGCTACTACGAGACTGTAGGTTTCAACGATCGTCAGCAAGGCAAGTTACACTTTGATCATACTTTTCAGTACCCAGTTTTACGTGCATTAGTTACACCCTCAAAGATTTGCATGAGTAGGACTTGGTTACATATGGGATTGCTTTATATTTCATGAGGTAGGAACCTATGACTTGAGATTGGAAATATACGCTTTGTTATTTATTGCTTAGCAATGCTCGTAGACGTGGATTGGTATGTGAGACTCATGAAAGTTGCGAGAGTAATAACAACTAATGGAAAGTTTAAGGTGCCAACTTTAATACACATCTGGGTGGATTGGTTGCAGGGCACCTGGAGAATCCAGTGTTGTCCTAGGATATCCCGGAGGAACCGTGTGATCATCCTATGGAATGCCACCAGGGCTCAAAGGGATCATATATCATTCATGCCTAGAAACTTCCGTGTGCAGCCACAAGCCATTATGGGCTCTGGCATAGTAGAGTATGTTGTGTGAGCTCTTTTAGTGGTAGACTAGCAGATGTAGGGGAAAGTAGGTGTACCGGTCTACCCAGAGTAAAGAGTTAATGCATCTGAAAGTCTATGTCTGAATCTTCCAATCAGGGATGCGGTCGATTCTTGTGGGGAAAAGTGTGCAACCTCTACAGAGTGTACAAACTATTCATGAATAGCCGTGTCCCCGGTTATGGACATCTTGAGTATCCTGGTATTTGAATTATTGATTAATCTCAACACTCTATTAAGTTAAATTGTTGGGTTGCTAATGACAATGGTTATTTTGGGATTAAGAGGGAGGAACCTTCTCAATATTGATTAATTCAACTTAGTAGTAAATAAATTTATTCCTTTGTTGTAGGGAAAAATTAGCTTTATGCAAAAATAAACCTTACAGCCTCCACCAACCAAATATGAATGTAGTAGTAGATATTTGTTCATCATTATTGCTACAGTGTGAACTTGCCGGCACATTCCATGTGCTGACCTACACGGCTGCAATGTCTCATGTTGCAGAGTTTTCCGACAGAGATTAATGTGCGATAGGTCGTTGTCATTCACTCAGTGTTTATTGTGGAGTTGGATGGACTCAACTTATCTTCGATGCTTCCACAGTTTATTATTTAGTTGGCCTTCAGCCATATTTTTGTAATAATACTCTTTATGAGGATCTCGATGTAATAAGTCTGTGATTGAAACTCTGTTATAAATCCTCAAGTACTATGTGTGTCAGCATACCGATCCAGGGATGACACTTAAGCACAGAGACTTTGATCCATCGGGATCGTGGTCGCTACAAGATGCTATCAGAGCACACGCTGACTATAGGACGCGACCACTAGGATAAGCCACATGATGCACTCCTCTACTCATTTCTAATCCTTCTCCATTTATACTCTATAGATGTCAAACCCCGGGAACAAGTTTACTCAGCCTGATGATGACACCCCTTTCGGAAGACACTTGAAGGAAGTCACGAGGTACCTGCACATCGAAATACCAAGTTTCACTGGAACCTTCACTGCAACATTATCGGAAGAGGAGTGGTAGAGGATCAAAGTTTGTGTTCCTGGGGGAGCTATTGCACTAGTCACGGAACCTCTCATGCTTACTTTTGATGCACTAACTTGGAGCTTAGGAAAGAGTATGGCTGCGCACATCACCTTTGGACGTATTTGTGAAGTCTACAGCAAGGATCTTGAAGACACCATATACCATATTTGTGGACGCCGAGATGAGCAATGGCAGATGGTTCACACCGGGAATGATATGTCCATTGCCGCATTCATACAAGAGATGGACCAGCACATTCGTCGCTATGAGAATCAACTATGCACGCTCATGCTGAAGACCAAGATGGTGATGCCACGGAACATCGAGCTGGAGGAAGAACCCAAGGCAACACTCGATGGATATGAAGAGGAAATTGTTGTGTTACTGGAGCAGAATGAAGAACTGAAGAAGAAGACTGGAGTACCCGTGGTGAAGCCAGAACCAGAGATGGGCATTCATTCGGACAACTACATCCTAATAGACGACATAGACAGTGATGAAAGTGATTATGAAGACGAAGCTGGAGCAGATATTATAGAGTGTTCTACCGATCAAAGCTATTAGACGACCACCCTGTAACTTTTAGTGTTCTTCCAAGTAGTTAGAATCGTTCACGAGTTTGTAATAGTAGCTTAGGATTTTTTTGTGACCTTGTTTGAATTGAGTGATATGATATGAATATGTTTGTCTCATGTGCATATGGGTAGTGGAATCTCATTAGACCTCATTCTATTCTACTTCTCATCCCTCTAACCTATCAGACAACAACAACAACAACAACAACAACAACAACAACAACAACAACAACAACAACAACAACAACAACAACAACAACAACAACAACAACAACAACAACAACAACAACAACAACAACAACAACAACAACAACAACAACAACAACAACAACAACAACAACAACAACAACAACAACAACAACAACAACAACAACAACAACAACAACAACAACAACGACGACAACGACGACGAC
>LR738712.1:200012850-200036519 GCA_902687465.1 Secale cereale
GACGACGACGACGACGACGACAACAACGACAACGACAACGACAACGACAACAACAACAACAACAACAACAACAACAACAACAACAACAACAACAGCAACAACAACAACAACAACAACAACAACAACAACAACGACGACGACGACGACGACGACAACAACAGCTGCATCAGCACCAACGATAACAACATCAACAAGAACCCTCCTCTAGTTGACAACCTGACCCGTTTCCTAAGGTTGAATCTGCCGGTGTTCTCTAGTAGCACCGAGCTGATTATTGCAGATGACTGGCTCCGCAAGATGGGAAGAGAGCTAGCAATCGCAGGATGCATAGATGCAGAGAGAGTGCAGTTTGCCGCACGTCAGATTGAGGGACTTGCATCCGCTTGGTGGGAGAACTACACCGCCACTTATCCACTTGCTACAGTTACTTGGGATAAGTTTCAGCAAGCCTTCCGCAATGCACATGTTTCAGTTTGATCCATGAGCCTGAAGAAGCATGAGTTTCACAACTTGCGCCAGGGAAACCGAACCGTGGGACAGTACGTGGATGATTTCAGGCAGTTAGCTCACTATGCGCCAGATGACATGGCTACAGATGCCGCTAAGCAGGAGAAGTTTCTCGAGGGACTCAATGATGAGTTGAGTGTGCAGGTGATGGTAGCAACCTTCAACAACTACTAGGAGCGGTAGACAGGGCCATCATGATTGAAGGAAAGCAGTAGCAGATAGAGAGCCGCAATGGATCGGGAAAGTATAACTCTGGAGCTCAGTAGAAGCCCTGTTATTCCCCATACTTAGGAGGACATAGTCATCCCACCCATGGAGGACATAATCATGGAGGCCATTCTAATAATGGAGGAAATTCACACAACCATAGTGGCCCCAGGAATAGCAAAGGGAATGGAGGAAACAACAGTCAGAACCGTTCCACCTCATCAACACCCAGCAAGAAGGATCTGAGTAACATTACTTGTTTCAACTGCGGGAAGACCAGACACTACGCCTTCGAGTGCCCTGAAACAAATAATGCAAATGGCAATGGAAGCTCAGGAAAGAAGCCCAACCCGTTCACGAGAGGACAGCTGAGTCACGTCGATGTGGATGAAATTGACGAGCAGCTAGACGCAGTGGTTGGTAAGTTTTTGGTTAATGCATATACAGCCCTTGTTCTTTTTTACACTGGTGCATCGCATTCATACATATCAAGGGGTTTTGTGGAAAATTATAATTTCCGAGCCGTAGCCCTTAAGTCACCTCTGCTAGTTAGTTACTCTGGAGCGGAGTACATGGCTAGTCGAGGATGTTATTAATTGCCACTGACTATTGGGAGACATGTTTTCCCACCGACCTCGGCATTTTGGAATCCCAGGGTTTGGACATAATCATAGGTATGGATTGGCTATCCATGTTTGAGGGAAACATTGATTGCGCCAGTAGATCTATTCTTCTCACCTCCCTGGAAGGAAAGAGGATCAAGTATGTGTCAAGGCACACACCCCGGAGAACACAGGTAAATGCACTTTCGGGAGTTATTCAGGAGGAAGTACCAGTTGTGAAGGACTAACCCGATGTTTTCCCGGAGGAGTTACCAGGCATGCCACCAGACCGATACATCGAGTTCTTGATTGAGTTGTTATTAGACACCAGACCAATATCCAAGAGACCATACCGGATGCCCGCAAATGATTTGGAAGAGATTAAGAAGAAAATCAAGGAGTTAATGGAGAAAGGTTATATTCGACCAAGTTCTTCACCTTGGGGAGCCCTAGTGATCTTAGTTGAGAAGAAGGATGGTTCAGTAAGGATGGTGGTAGACTATTGTGGGGACCCCGACTTAAGAGTTGAGATCACCGAATGCACGTGTACAGTGATCCCAGAGATCAATGCTCATTGAACACACAGAAGTTGAATAACAAGAGTCTTACATCCATACATATCGTATTACACAAATTATGACCATTATGGCCAAGTCTTACATAGATAAAGCCTCACGGGCTGAATAGCAAATAAACTCAAATAGCGGAAGTCTTCGTAGAAAAGTAGAACCCATGCCATCTGCCTTAACCTTACAGGCATTCTGACTGGGAAAGCGTCCTAGTTCGCATGTTCGTCTCCATAGAATTCTTCTTCAAATTCCTGCTCCTCCATGCCTGGCCAATTAGATAACCAGTGGCAAGCCATGAGTACTTTGAATGTACTCGCAAGCAACCCATGATTTGGTTCAAGGTAACAATGCAAGTTGTACAACAAATAAGCAACCTAGCTACAAGCTAGATATTCTATCATTTGTGAGACATGCATCAATGTACTTGGGTAACCTCGAGGACAGGTTACAGATATCAACATAATTAGGGTTCAAATCATTTCTGGTTCTTTCAACAAGTCAAGTCACCACCTTGGCTTAATACACACACACACATAATCACCAAGATTATAAAATTCTGGACATAGTTTAAGTAGCACCTCCCAACTGTCCATGACCGTGGACACGGCTATTCGAATAGTTTTACACTCTGCGCACTTTACCCACAAGATCTGGAAAGCTTTCGTGTCATCCACGATCACGCAGTACTTCAAGTACTCGGGGGAAGCGCCTGGTCATTACCTTTCCCTAGATGACACTAACATAGGGTCCACTCGTTGGTGCACAGCCCTCGTGTACAAACGAAAGATCGTGGGACTTGCCCTATTTACATTGTCACGCATACACGAAGGGACCAACGGTGTGTCCGGTGCCCTGTAAAAATAGTCTTGGTCGCCTATCCAAGCACGACCCCGTCCCGGGAGTGACCTCAAGTCTCCCCCGTCACTAGTAATGTGGGCACCATGCTAGTATCAGCCTAAGTAGTCAATAATGCCACGTCCCATAAGTGGTAAACTGGTTGCACATGTTTGGTTGGGACGGTAATCACACATAAATCTAATCCAATATTTTACCCACACACGAGAACTCTCTTTGGTACACCACTTCTTCCTCAAGTGGTGGCCTTAATTCAACATCACCCTCGGGCATGGGGTTTTCGAAAGAATGCAACCACGAAGGGTTCATGGTACATATGCAACATCATGCATCAACAACTAATCTTTTGACATTGCATCTATGCACAAGGTAAAGTTATGAGTAGGGGTATGCACCATGTGGTGGTTCCCAACAAGTTTACCACCGTCATATTTCATCATCATGCAATCGGAAAAGGGTACCAATGAACAAGAGGGGTGTCATGGTCAAAGGGTTGCTTGCCTGGATTGGCTTGGTCTTCAAAGTCTTCAAATCCTTCTCCTTCTTCTTCTTCAGCTACTTCGTCAAACACGGTATCTAATCGTCGCAATAAAATAACAGGAAAATAAGACAATAATAAGAACAGAAAAATCAAAGTGCTCAAAAAAATGTCAACTTATTTATATAAAATACTAGAAGGAAAACTAAGATGGAAAAAATTCTTAGTTTTGGATTTGGAGTGACAGAATGGGGTAGATGGATTTTTGAACAGAGGTTTTAATGTTCAAATTTAAATTTAAAGTTGAATAGTACATAAAAGGTTCATGAACATGTGTGAAAGTCATATCATTAAATAGGTTGGAATATTACAAGATTTTAGGAGTTGGAATAAATTAATTTGGATGATTATTTTATCATGTAGATTTATTTGAAAAACCTACAGAAAAGAAAAGGAAAAGGGCTACTGTTTAACTGGGCCAGAAAGGCCACAGCTCATAGGCCCAGAGGGTTTTCGGCCTAGGCGAGCCGAGCGGCGCGCGCGTGTCAGGTTTAAACCTGACGGGCGGGGCCCAGCGACCAGTGGAAGAGAGAGGAGGCGAGAGGGATGGGAGGCTGACAGGCAGGGCCCGCCTGTCATCCCTAACCCCCGACTAGAGGGCAGGCGAGCTCACCGTCGGCGATTCAGGGCACGGCAGGGCGAGCTGAGGGCAGGGACAGAGTCAGCGTCAAGTTGCCGTTCGGGTGGTGGTGGAGGCAGTCGCCAGAGTGGTCGGGTTCGCCGGCGACAAGGTTGCATGGCGGAGAGGCGTCGGGTGGTGGTTGTTCCGGCCGTTTCTGACTGCACCAGAGAGGGGAAAGAGAGGGGAAATGGTCAGTGAGGCTTGGCGGTTTCAGATCGAAGCTCAGGGATAGCGGGGACGGCCCGTACCGAGTAGACGACGGCGAGCCGCCGCGGCGGAGCTCGAGCTCGAGAGCTTCTAGGAGGGAACTGGGAGTGTAGGGGGCGCTTGAGTGAGTTCAGAGGCGAGTGATGGAGAGGAGAGGGATCGGGGAGGCCTTGATATAGGCGGGCGGCGGTCCACCGAGGTGGTGTGCGCCGGCGAGCTTGTTGTGGTCGCTACAGGTCACGGGGGCTTGTCGGGGCGTGTCTGGGGTGCTTGTGGGCGTGATTCACGTCCAGAGAGGGGAAGAGAAGGAGCAGGGGAAGGCTCCAGAGGCTCGCGCGTGTGAGGCCGGAGATTGGAGCTCGCGGGCGGCCGGTGCGCGTGCGAGGGAGGCCATAGGTGGGAGAAAGAGGAGGGGGACAGGGCCGTGGCGTGTCGCGGACGTCGAGGCACCTCGACTGGCGCGAGGGGGAGGCTCGAGGTGGTCGGAGATGCCGGGTGAGGAGCGGCTACAGTGCCAGAGCGCAATGTAGCGTGCTCCAGAGCGCGCAAATGGCCGGCATGGCTTTGTTTATGCTCTTTGGTCGTGGCCACCAGTGTATAGAGGATAAGGGAGACCATAAATAGCATGGACTTGGCATTGGATGCTCTGGAGAGCTTCTAGAAGGAGGGAGGGTTGAAAGAGAAGGGTGAAAATGGCTGTCCAGATATGTAAATGGGGTTTTACACCCCCTCAATCATTGAGATGCGGTGCGGCCGTTGTTGCTGGAGGTAGAAGGGATCCTGGGGGTGCTGTGGGAAGAACTTGAGCCAGGGGGAAATAGTGTAAGTGGTCAAAGCAAGGGTTTTGGTAAAACAGCAGAAGGTGTTTGATGGTGTTTTGGGCAAGCAAATGTATTTCATTTGACATGAGACTCCACAGGATGAAATGGCACATATATTTAGGCCCTTCACCAAATTAGTGCTCATTTGGGCAAAGTTGCCAATGCAACTTTTGTAAACCCAAGAAATCAACATAAATGTATTTTCCAAGATTTAGTTAAGCAAATCATCCCTTCTTGATGCACCACTTGGTGGAGTGTCATGATTTGGGGTTGTGGGCTTGTCCATCAAATTTGAGGTCACAAGTAAAAAGTTGGTAATGTAAAGTTGTTCAAATTTGAATCTGAACAGAAATGATTTTGGGGGTACTCTAATCAAGTTACCCTTCTCCAAAACTTGTCCCATTTGGTCTAGATGCATAAATTGACCATTTTAGCATGTGTACCAAGTTTGAGAGCATTTGGACAAGTTTGGCAATGTAAAGTTGCTCAAACTTGAAAAATGGACAGAATGGTTTTGAGGGGTTTTGATGATGTTTTCTTGCTCCCCAAGGCATGAGGCTTGGCAAGATCATCAAATATGTCATATCTTACATGATAGAATTTCCCTGGAATTTTTAGAGAATATTTCCTTTGTTAATATTTCAAAAAGCTTGAAATATCCAGAAAGGTTTTCTGAGGGATTTGCCCAATATTTTGAACATGACCAAGTGTTGAAACTCTTATATATGGAGAATATATATCCTAAGAGTCTCTTTGAATTTTGGCAAATATTTTTGAAATAGATAAATAATTTTTACCTATTAAGGACCATTTCTGGCCTAAAGAAAAAGCCTTTAAATAAAATAGGAAAATAACTTTCAAAATTATACTTTTGTGGTTTTTGGGAGTCATGTACCTAATAGGATTCAAATATACCTTTCCAAGGATTTTTATCACCCTAAATTAAGTACTTGTAGTGCAAATCTCAATTCAGGGGTTTTTGGAAAACTAATTTTTGAAAATACTATTTTGCCAAAATATTTTTATAAGAATATACTATATTGTCCTGTACACATGGTATGATCATTGGGTAGAAGTTTGGGTAAGGAGATGAAGTATAGAAGGTGAGGCTAAGAGCACTTGAAATCAGAGAGAGAGAAACTCAATTTCAAATAAAAGCCAAATGATGCCAAAAAAAATTGTTGGTCCAAATTTTCATGCTTTATTAATGCAATGACCATGTTACAAAATGCAGGGTGTGACAGACCTAGCCCCCTTACAAGAATCTCGTCCCTGAGATTCCTAAACTAGGCTTAAAAGAGATCGGGATACTCGGATCTAAGATAGTCTTCATGTTCCCAGGTTCCTTCTGCTTCTGTGTGGTTGCTCCACTAGACCATGAGGTATTTGATGGTGTGGCTTCGCGTCCGTCGCTCTGCTTCATCCAGAATCCGAATGGGCCTCTCGCGATAGGTCAAATCAGGATGAAGGTCAATGGCTTGGTGATCGACATCCTTGTAGAGATTAGGCTTGTCCGGAACTTGGAGACACTTCCGGAGTTGTGACACATGGAATACGTTGTGCACATCAGATAGCTCAGGTGGTAGCTCCAACTGGTAAGCCACTTCTCCTCGTCACGTAGTGATCTCAAAGGGGCCAATGAACCTTGGTGCGAGCTTCCCCTTAACGTGGAAACGCTTGGTTCCCTTCAGAGGAGTTACTCGCAGGTACACATGGTCTCCAACACGGAAACTCATATCTCGGCGATGTGAATCGGCGTAGCTCTTCTGTCTCGACTTGGCGGCCTTCAAACGTTCTCTGACTAATTGGACTTGCTCTTCTGCTTCACGGAGAATATCTGGTCCAAAGACAAGCCCTTCTCTAGTTTCTCACCAGTTGAGGGGTGTGCGACACTTGCGTCCGTACAACACCTCAAATGGTGCCATCTGAAGGCTCGGCTGATAATTGTTGTTATAAGAGAACTCGGCAAAAGGGAGGAAATCTTCCCACTTGGCTCCATATGCTAATACACAGGCTCGGAGCATGTCTTCGTGTATTTGATTTACTCGCTCCGTCTGTCCTCCGGTTTGCGGGTGGAAAGTCGTGCTGAAAGACAACTTGGTTCCCAAGGCTTATTCGAATTTCTTCCAGAACCTAGAGGTAAATTGGGTTCCTCGATCTGACACAATCTCCATCGGAATACCATGAAGGCTCACGATTCGATCGATGTAGAGAATTGCCAGCTGGTTGCAATCATAGGTAGTCTTGACAGGAATGAAATGGGCTACCTTGGTCAAATGGTCGACTATGACCCATATGGAGTCATGTCCTTTATTCGACCTTGGTAATCCAGTGATGAAGTCCATTCAGACTTTATCCCACTTCCACTCAGGAACCTTGAGTGGATGGAGCAATCCAGCGGGTCGCTGATATTCTTGATAAAGCTTGGTTCCTCCGGGGTGGATGGAATACGGAGTGTCGTGGGCTTCTTGCAAGATCAGATTCTTCAGCTCCATCTTGTTTGGTACGCAGATGCAGCCTTTGTCCCAAACAATCGCATGCTCGTCCTCGGAGAATCCTCTGGGCCTTGCCTAGCTTCATCTTCTTCTTGATGCCTTCACTACTTGCGTGCCCACCTTGTGCTTCCTTGACTTCGTCCATCAGGGTTGGTTTGACTTCCAGATGGTCTAGAAATCCATGGGTGACCAATTGCATGCTGAGTTGTTCCAGCTCTTCAAACAGGGTTGGCTGCCTTCTTTGAATTATGGCATTCAGGGAGCAAGCCTTTCTGCTTAAGGCATCGGCTACCATGTTAGCCTTCCCAGGGTGATATTGAACACTGAGGTCATAATCCTTGATTAGTTCCAACAATCTTCGTTGCCTCATGTTCAATTCCTTCTGGGTGAAAATATACTTCAGACTTTTGTGGTCTATGTATATCTCACACCGCTTCCCTAGGAGGTAATGTCGCCATGTCTTCAAGGCATGAACCACTTCTGCTAACTCAAGATCGTGAGTAGCGTAGTTCTCTTCATGAGGTCATAGCTACCTTGAGAGGTAAGCTATGACTCTCCTTCTTGCATCAGAATGCTTCCCAATCCAGTTCGAGAGGCATCACAA
This sequence comes from Secale cereale, assembly GCA_902687465.1. Lineage (NCBI taxonomy): Eukaryota > Viridiplantae > Streptophyta > Magnoliopsida > Poales > Poaceae > Secale > Secale cereale. Next base: position 200,020,878 of record LR738712.1, read on the forward strand.
TATATCGCGTACTCTTTGTGAATGTCAGGTGTTGCCCGAACTGGGGCGGTGGTCAATCTCTTCTTGAGCTCTTGGAAGCTTTCTTCGCATTTTGGCGTCTATTCAAACTTCTTGTGCTTTTTCAGGAGCTGAGTCATTGGTCGGGCAATGCTAGAGATACAAATTTGTGGTAATAGCCCGCAAGTCCGAGGAAGCTTCTGACTTCCTTGACGGTCGTTGGGGATTGCCATTGGGTCACAGCATCGATCTTCGCAGGATCAACTGACAATCCTTCCTCGATCAAGACATGACCTAAGAATCCAACTTTATGCAGCAAAAACTCACATTTGCTGAATTTGGCGTATAGTTGGCGCTCTCGAAGCTTGTCTAGGACCATCCTCAAATGTTTCTCGTGCTCTACCTCCGTCTTCGAGAAGACAAGAATGTCATCAATGAAGACAACAACAAACTTGTCCAAATATTCCATGAAGACTTTATTCATGAGATACATGAAGTAAGCTGGGGCATTGGTTAATCCAAAGGACATGGCCGTGCACTCATACAGTCCATATATTGTTACAAATGCCGTCTTCGGAATATCTTGGGGTCTGATCTTCAGCCGGTAGTACCCAGATCTGAGGTCGATCTTGGAGAACACCTTGGCTCCGCTGAGTTGATCAAACAGATCTTCAACCTAGGGAAGTGGATACTTGTTATTGATTGTAACTTCATTAAGGGAACGGTAGTCAATGCATAAGAAGATGGTATTGTCCCTTTTTGCCACAAACAGAACAGGTGATCCCCAAGGGGAGGCACTAGCGCGGATAAATCCCTTCTTCAACTGCTCTTCTAGTTGCTTCTTCAACTCGGCTAATTCTTCCGTCCCCATTCTATAAGGCTTCTTATAGACGGGTCCTGCCCCGGGCATGAGCTCGATGACGAACTCAATGTCATGGTCAGGGGGCATTCCCGGTAGCTCATCCGGAAAGACATTGGGGTACTCGCATACTACTGGCACTTGCTCCAGTCCAACTTCAGACAGACAGTTGACTTGAGTGGTTTGAGCAGAAAAGGAGTTGGAGGCAAACTTAACTTCGACTCCTTGGTCATTGGTCACAGTGACAGTCCGACTGGCACAGTCTAGTAAGCCTTGGTGCTTGTTGAGCCAATTCATGGCTAAGATCACATCCAAGCCTTGTGATCTCAGGATGATAAGGTCTGCCAGGAAATCTACCCCGTAAATGATGATACTGACTCCCTTACAGCCTATCTTGGCTCTCAACTTTGGTCTGGGGGTTTGTACCACCATGGGGTTATTCAGGGGTGTAGGGGTCATGCCACTTTTTAATGCAAATCTTTGAGTGACAAATGAATGCGTGGCTCCAGAATCAAACAAGACAGTTGCAGGTGCTGAGTTGACAAGGAACGTACCCATCACGATGTCCGGGTCTTCCAGGGCTTCTTCAGCAGTTACGTGATTCACACGCCCCTTTCCATTATTGGGCGGGTTGCGAGGAGCTTGGTTCCTTGGCGGCATCCCGCGGCCTTGTCCTGGGTTCTGTGCATTGGGGCGCGGGGCATCGGGCTTCTTGTTGGGGCACACCCTTGAGATGTGTCCTGACTGACCACATCCAAAGCAAGTGACTTGGTTTGGGTTATTGATCTTGTTGCCACCACTGTTATTGGGGTTCAATGCTGGCGTTGGGTTGGCATACTGCTGAGGCTGATAGTTGGTGCAGGTGCATGAGCTCTTGGCTGCTGGTAGGTTGGCTTGACCAGGGCTGGCTGCCACGGGCGAGGCTTCTGGTTACTGGAACTTCCCTTGTTGACCATCTTGCGCTTGCGAGTGTCTTCCAGAGCACGCCGCTTGTCTTCAAGCATTAGTGCTTTGTTCACCAGGTCAGGAAAGGTTGGGCAGTCACACACGACAAGCGAGTATTGCAGAGTCTGATTGAGGCCTTCCATGAAGCGCTCCCTTTTTGCAGCACCCGTGCTGACATTTTCAGGGGCATACCTTGATAGAACACTGAACTTCTGCATGTACTCCTTGACAGTGCCACTTCCTTGCTTAAGGGCTCGAAACTCAGGCTTCTTGATAGCCATGATTACGGAATCAATATGGGCCTTGCGGAATTCTGCCTAGAAGTTATTCCAAGTGATGTCTTGCCCAACATGCATGACCTTGAATCCATCCCACCAAGCTCTAGCAGTCCCCCCGAGGCAGTGGGCAGCATAAGCCACCTTCTCGCGGTCTTCGATGCAGCCGACTAGTTCCAACAAGTCCTCAATGGTGCGGACCCAGTCGTCTGCATCCAGGGGTTCAGCAGTCTCGATGAAGGTTGGCGATGCATGCTTCTTGAACTTTGCCAACGTGGAACTCCATTGCCATTCCCCGCTGGCTGGCGGTTGTTGGTGACGGCTTGAGCAATCATCTGAAGGGTTGCGGTGTTGGCTTGGCGTTCCTCTCAGAAGGCTTGGAGAAGCTGAGACATATCCATGATCGGGGAAGGTGGTGACGGAGCTTGGTCGTGGGTTTGGTCCTGGCTGTCCTCTGCTTGGGCGGATGCTCCGCCTTCGGGCTGCTGGGTAGAGGTACCAGTACGAGTTACAACAGGCATCCTATTGGGGCGGTAAAGGTCTCATGATTTGGAATGAAGAGGGAAAGCAACAAAGATGGGTGCCTAGTAAGGGGGTGGGTATGACACTATTTATTTTCATGCAAGGGCCAAACACATTCATTAAAACTCCAAATGGGTGATGTAGTCGTTTACACATTCCCGAAGGGAAGATACGACGTACATTCAAACACAACAAAAGCAAACACTAGATGGCTTCATATGAACCATACAAGGACTCGACTTCGCATAGGGGTTATACAACCTATCCTACCGTAGAGGTCACGACCTGGCATATCCGAGTTGCGAATAATACCTAAGCGGCGGAATGCTCGGTCACGTATTCTGGCTCTTCTGGGTCTTCCTCCTTGTCTTCATCTGTCTGGGATCCCCTATCACTTGAGGGTGTGGGGGAGTGGAGGAGTTGGACACGGCGGTGTTTTGTCGGTGGTGCAGGGAAAAGCTTGCAAAATTCTCTTGCCGTCATACGGCGTCGCTGGGGTGGTTCTTCATCCTTGGAAGATACATCTCCCGAGGGCCTTCCTCCTCGATACGCGATAGAGGGTTGCCCAGGAGGCGCACCTTCCTTATTGATCCTATCTGTCTTCTCTTGTGCTCGTCGAAGTAGTGCCTTGGTCTTGTGGAGTTCTTCTCGGAGCTTCATCGATTCCGAGGCCAACTCTTGTGCCAAGCTGTCGACACAAAGGCTAAAGTAGGTCTGGAATCGAAGTGGAAGTCCTTCCTTCAGTGGAGGGGCTCGTGCGCTGCTCTCATCTTCACCTTCCTTCTGGTAAGGCAATAAGCGGGTTGTCATCTTGGCTACCATCTCCGGAAGAAGTTCTCGGAGGCGGGTTAGTGCCTTGAGTGTAGCTGCCTCGATAGCGAGGAGTAGTGTTGCCATCTGGGGTCCCTCAAAAAACCAACTTGTGGGAGGATCGTTTGCCTTCACGATTACTTCCACATGGTACTCCACCTCGGTGTCGCTAACCCAATGCTCATGGTAGGTGAGGATGGGTGCTCGGTAGAACTGGCACTCCTGGAGGCCATCCTCGAGAAGCAAGGGGAACCCAGTGGTCAGGAGCTCTTCAGGTACGGCGGCCATCTACAAAGGTTGAATGGGATAGGTTAATAAGCTGATGATATCTCTGGTTTTGGCAAGGTTTAGAAAAGAAGAGAGGTTCAGAAGGTTTATGAAAAAGGGTCTCATCCTAACTAACGCCCATGCTAATTAAGGCTTCCTACAGTCAGGATGGCTCTGACACCAGCTCTGTGGGGACCCTGACTTAAGATTTGAGATCACCGAATGCATGTGTACAGTGATCCCAGATATCAATGCTCACTGAACTCACAGAAGCTGAATAACAAGAGTCTTACATCCATACATACCGTCTTACACAAATTATGACCGTTATGGCCAAGTCTTACATAGATAAAGCCTCACGGGCTGAATAGCAAATAAACTCAAATAGCGGAAGTCTTCGTAGATAAGTAGAACACATGCCATCTGCCTTAACCCTACAGGCATTCTGACTAGGAAAGCGTCCTAGTTCGCATGTTCGTCTCCATAGAATTATTCTTCAAATTCCTGCTCCTCCATGCCTGGCCAATTAAATAACCAGTGGAAAGCCAATGAGTACTTTGAATGTACTTGCAAGCAACCCATGATTTGGTTCAAGGTAACAATGCAAGTTGTACAACAAATAAGCAACCTAGCTACAAGCTAGATATTCTACCATTTGTGAGACAAGCATCAATGTACTTGGGTAACCTCGAGGACATGTTACATATATCAACATAAATAGGGTTCAAATCATTTCTGGTTCTTTCAACGAGTGAAGTCACCACCTTGGCTCAATACGCACACACACACACACACATAATCACCAAGATTGTAAAATTCTGGACATAGTTTAAGTAGGACCTCCCAACTGTCCATGATTGTGGATACGGCTATTCGAATAGTTTTACACTCTGCAGAGGTTGCACACTTTACCCACAAGATCCGGGAAGCTTTCGTGTCATCCACGACCCCGCAGTACTTCAAGTACTCGGGGGAAGTACCGGTCATTACCTTTGCCTAGACGACACTAACATAGGGTCCACTCGTTGGTGCACATCCCTTGGGTACAAACGAAATATCGTGGGACTTGCCCTGTTTACATTATCACACATACACGAAGGACCAACGGTGTGTCCGGTGCCCTATAAAAATAGTCATGGCCGCCTATCCAAGAGCGACCCCGTCCCGGGAGTGACCTCAAGTCTCCCCCGTCACTAGTAATGTGGGCACCATGCTAGTATCAGCCTAAGTAGTCAATAATGCCCCGTCCCATAGGGGGTAGAGTGGTTGCACATGTTTGGTTGGGACGGTAATCACACATAAATATAATCCATTATTTTACCCACACACGAGAACTCTCTTTGGTACACCACTTCTTACTCAAGTGGTGGCAATAATTCAACATCACCCTCGGGCATTAGGGGCACCCAATGGTTTTTTTGAAAGAATGCAACCACGAAGGGTTCATGGTACATATGCAACATCATGCATCAACAACTAATCTTTTGAAATTGCATCTATGCACAAGGTAAAGTTATGAGTAGGGGTATGCACCATGTGGTGGTTCCCAACAAGCTTACCACAGTCGTATTTCATCATCATACAATCGTAAAAGGGTACCGATGAACAAGAGGGGTGTCATGGTCAAAGGGTTGCTTGCCTGGATTGGCTTGGTCTTCAAAGTTTTCAAATCCTTCTCCTTCTTCTTCTTCAGCAACTTCGTCAAACACGGTATCTAATCGTCGCAATAAAATAACAGGAAAATAAGACAATAATAAGAACGGAAAAATCAAAGTGCTCAAAAAAATGTCAACTTATTTTTATAAAATACTAGAAGGAAAACTAAGAGGCCAAAAATTCTTAGTTTTGTATTTGGAGTGACAGAATGGGGTAGATGGATTTTTGAACAAAGGTTTTAATGTTCAAATTTAAATTTAAATTTGAATAGTACATAAAAGGTTCATGAACATGTGTAAAAGTCATACCATTAAATAGGTTGGAATATTACAAGATTTTAGGAGTTGGAATAAATTAATTTGGATGATTATTTTATCATGTAGATTTATTTGAAAAACCTACATAAAAGAAAAGGAAAAGGGCTACTGTGCAACTGGGCCAGAACGGCCTCAGCTCATAGGCCCAGAGGGTTTTCGGCCTAGGCGAGCCGAGCGGCGCGCGCGTGTCAGGTTTAAACCTGACGGGCAGGGCCCAGCGGCCAGTGGAAGAGAGAGGAGGCGAGAGGGATGGGAGGCTGACAGGCGGGGCCCGCCTGTCATCCCTAACCCCCTACTAGAGGGCAGGCGAGCTCACCGTCGACGATTCAGGGCACGGCAGGGCGAGCTGAGGGCAGGGACGGAGTCAGCGTGAAGTCGCCGTTCGGGTGGTGGTGGAGGCAGTCGCCGGAGTGGTCGGGTTCACCGGCGATGAGGTTGCACGGCGGAGAGGCATCGAGTGGTGGTTGTTCCGGCCGTTTCCGACTGCACCAGAGAGGGGAAATAGAGGGGAAATGGTCAGTGAGGCTTGGCGGTTTCAGATCGAAGCTCAGGGATAGCGGTGACGGCCCGTACCGAGCGGACGACGGCGAGACGCCGCGGCAGAGCTCGAGCTCGAGAGCTTCTGGGAGGGAACTGGGAGTGTAGGGGGTGCTTGAGTGAGTTCAGAGGCGAGTGATGGAGAGGAGAGGGCTTGGGGATGCCTTTATATAGGCGGGTGGCGGTCCACCGAGGAGGTGTGCGCCGGCGAGCTTGTTGTGGTCGCTACAGGCCACGGGGGCTCGTTGGGGTGTGTCTGTGGTGCTTGTGGGCGTGGTTCACATCCAAAGAGGGGAAGAGAAGGAGCGGGGGAAGGCTCCAGAGGCTCGCGCGTGTGAGGCCGGAGATTGGAGCTCTCGGGCGGCCGGCGCGCGTGCGAGGGAGGCCATAGGAGGGAGAAGGAGGAGGGGGACAGGGCCGTGGCATGTCGCGGACGTCGAGGCGCCTTGGCTGGCGCCAGGGGGAGGCTCGAGGTGGTCGGAGACGCCGGGTCAGGAGCGGCTACAGTGCCAGAGCGCACTGTAGCGTGCTCCAGAGCGCGCAAATGGCCGGCATGGCTTTGTTTATGCTCTGTGGCAGTGGCCACCGGTGTCTAGAGGATAAGGGAGACCATAAACAACGTGGAATTGGCATTGGATGCTTTGGAGAGCTTCTAGAAGGAGGGAGGGTTGAAAGAGAAGGGTGAAAATGGCTGTCCAGAGATGTAAATGGGGTTTTACACCCCCTCAATCATTGAGATGCGGTGCGGCCGTTGTTGCTGGAGGTAGAAGGGATCCTGGGGGTGCTGTGGGAAGAACTTGAGCCAGGGGGAAATAGTGTAAGTGGTCAAAGCAAGGGTTTTGGTAAAACAGCAGAAGGTGTTTGATGGTGTTTTGGGCAATCAAATGTATTTCATTTGACATGAGACTCCACAGGATGAAATGTCACATATATTTAGGCCTTTTCACCAAATTAGAGCTCATTTGGGCAAAGTTGCCAATGCAACTTTTGTAAACCCTAGAAATCAACAGAAATGGATTTTCCAAGATTAAGTTAAGAAAATCATCCCTTCTTGATGCACCACTTGGTGTAGTGTCATCATTTGGGGTTGTGAGCTTGTCCACCAAATTTGGGGTCACAAGTAAAGAGTTGGTAATGTAAAGTTGTTCAAATTTGAATCTGAACAGAAATGATTTTGGGGGTACTCTGATCAAGTTACTCTTCTCCAAAACTTGTCCCATTTGGTCTAGATGCATAAATAGACTATTTTAGCATGTGTACCAAATTTGAGAGCATTTGGACAAGTTTGGCAATGTAAAGTTGCTCAAACTTCCAAAATGGACAGAATGGTTTTGAGGGGTTTTGATGATGTTTTCTTGCTCCCCAAGGCATGAGGCTTCGCAAGATCATCTAATATGTCATATCTGACATGATAGAATTTCCCTGGAATTTTTAGAGAATATTTCCTTTGTAAATATTTCAAAAGCTTGAAATATCCAGAAAGGGTTTTTGAGGGATTTGCCCAATATTTTTAACATGACCAAGTGTTGAAACTCTTATATATGTACAATATATGTCCTAAGAGTCTCTCTGAATTTTGGCAAATATTTTGGAAATAGATAAATAATTTTTACCTATTAAAGACCATTTCTGGCCTAAATAAAAAGCCTTTAAATAAAATAGGAAAATAACTTTTAAAATTATACTTTTGTGGTTTTTGGGAGTCCTATACCTAATAGGATTCAAATATACCTTTCCAAGGATTTTTATCACTCTAAATTAAGTACTTGCAGTGCAAATCTCAATTCAGGGTTTTTTAGAAAACTAATTTTTGAAAATACTATTTGGCCAAAATATTTTTATAAGAATATACTATACTATCCTATACACATGGTATGATCATTGGGCAGAAGTTTGGGTAAGGAGATGAAGTATAGAAGGTGAGGCTATGTTGACTTTCAAAGAGCACTTGAAATGAGAGAGAGAAAAACTCAATTCCAAATAAGAGCCAAATGATGCCAAAAAAATTGTTGGTCCAAATTTTCATGCTTTATTAATGCAATGACCATGTTACAAAATGCAGGGTGTGACAACTATCGTCCACTGAACGAGGTGACGATCAAGAACAAGTATCATCTGCCAATGATCAATAATTTGTGTGACCAGTTGCAAGGAGCCAAAGTTTTCTCTAAGATTGATTTACAATCTGGATATCATCAGTTGAAGATCCTAGAACATGACATACCTAAGACAATTTTTACCACAAGGTACGGGATTTATGAATATACAGTTATGTCATTTGGTTTGACTAACGCTCCTGCCTACTTTATGAGTATGATGAACAAGGTCTTCATGGAGTTCTTGGATAAATTTGTGGTCATATTCATTGATGACATATTGGTTAACTCCAAGAATGAAGAGGAGCACAAGGAACATTTGCATTTAGTTCGCGAGAAGCTCAGGGAACATCAGTTATAGGCCAAGTTTAGCAAATGTGAGTTTTGGTTGAAGGAAGTTAGATTCCTCGGACATGTTATATCAAGAGATGGTATAGCAGTAGTGCCCTCCAAAGTAGAGGCCGTCATCGAGTGGAAAGCACCCACCTCAGTTGGGGAGATTCATAGTTTTCTTGGACTCGCAGTTTATTATCGGAGGTTCATTGAGAATTTCTCCAAGATTGCGGAACCCATGACAGAATTGTTGAAGAAGGAAAGTAAGTATAATTGGACCAAAGAATGTGAGGCCAATTTTCAAGAATTTAAGAAACGTTTGGTTACAGCCCAGTGCTGATTCTCCCGAATATATGCAACGCTTTTCAAGTTTATTGCGATGCTTCTCGTCAAGGACTTGGAGGTGTTCTCATGCAAGAAGGAAGAGTTGTTTCATATGCCTCACGTCAGCTTCGACCACATGAGTTGAATTATGCCACGCATGATTTGGAGTTAGCAGCCATAGTGCATGCACTCAAGACTTGGAGACACTTTCTTATTGGAAACCATTGTGATGTTTACACGGATCATAAGAGTTTGAAGTACATATTCACACAGAAGGAGTTAAATCTCAGGCAAAGGAGATGGCTGGAGCTCATAAAAAATTACGACATGACATTGCATTATCACCCAGGGAAAGCTAATGTCATGGTAGACGCTTTGAGTCACAAGAGTTATGTTAACACTATCATAACCGGAGGTTTACCCCAGGAGTTGGCAGATGAACTCAGAGACTTACAGCTGGAGATAGTCCCCAGAGGCTATGTTGCTACATTGGAGATTCAATCCACTTTGTCGGGAAAGATTCGAGAAGCCCAGAAGATGGATGAAGGTATTGCAGAAATAAAGGGCAGATTGAGCCAAGGAAAGGTAGAAGGATTCCGTGAGGACGAATAAGGAACACTATGGCTCGAGGAATGTATGTACGTGCCCAATGACCCAGAGATCAGGAAGTTTATTCTTCAGGAGGACCATGATTCGCCTTAGTCGATACACCCAGACAACACCAAGATGTATTTGGATTTGAAGCAGATTTTCTAGTGGACTGGAATGAAGAAGGACATTACCGGGTATGTAGCGGTATGTGATGTCTATCAGAGAGTCAAGGTAGAACATCAAAAAGCAGCAGGGTTACTACAACCGTTACGACTACCAGATTAGAAGTGGGATAAGCTCGGAATGGATTTTATCACAGGATTACCCAGGACACGATCAGGGTGCGATTCTATCTGGGTCATAGTTGATTGCTTGACTAAGGTAGCGCACTTTATCCCCGTGAAGACCACTTACACGAGTGCTAAATTGGCCAAGATATACATGTCCAGGATCGTATGTTTGCATGGAGTTTCGAGGACCATCATATACGATAGAGGAACACGGTTTACCTCAAAGTTTTGAAAGCAGGTGCATGAGACTTTTGGTACCGGGCTTGAGTTCAGTACAGCCTTTCGTCCCCAGACGGACAGACAAATAGAGAGAGTCAATCAGATTCTGGAGGACATGTTTAGAGCTTGTGCGCTAGATCATGGATCTAGTTGGGATGATAACTTGCCTTACGCAGAGTTCTCTTACAACAACAGTTATCAGACCATTCTGCATATGGCCCCTTTTGAGGCTTTGTACGGAAGGAGGTGCAGGTGTCACAGCCCAAGAATACCTGAGAGAAATAGTTGCATCTGCACTCATGCTTCATGTCTAAAATATCTGAAAGTTGAATTGAGGTTTGTTGAAATCCTCAGAAATCAGTTAAAAATAATCAACATTTAATTCTCATCAAATGAGTCCAAGGAAATTTTCATGTTACTCTGTGAAAATATTGGTAAGAGGTAAAATTCAAACCAATATTTTTGGACTCACACAAATATTTATTTTGGGCCTTTGAATTAAATCAATGACATATTTGAGTTGGATTTATTTCTGTTATATAAGAAATAAATTTCAAATATTTTTGTAAGTTCCATGTGACCTTGGACTAGTTCCTGAGCTCACATAACAATTTACATAAAGTTTAAAAAATGATTTGATGTTTTAAATCAAATCAAAACAAAATACACAGAAATAGAAAAGAGAAATAAAAGGGAGAGAGAGTACCCAGTGCTTACCTGTGCAGCCCGGTACTATAGCTGGCCGGCCAAGCCCACCACCGAGACGCCAGTCGTCCCCTACTTCTTGCTAGAGGGACGGGAGCATGTGGCCACCGCGCGCGAGCACGCACCCCGCCACCTCCTGCTTCCCGCTGCTGCCTCGACGCTCTGGACGTTGCGACGCAACCCCCCTCGCCCCGCTCACTCTCGTCCGTCCTCATCCCCTCCTCTGTATCGCTCTCTTCCCCACCCCTGAGCGTGCTCGTCGCCGCCGCTCTCCGTAACCGTGGCCATCGACCACCCCACGCCCTTCCGCCAAGCTCAAAAGCACCGCCGCATCTTCCCTGTCCTCTCCGTCGAGCTACGCGACGCCTGAGGCCCTGCTTCATCGCCACCATCGCCTTCTTCACCGCCGGCCGTCAATGACCTCCATCGTCAATTCGCCACCGTCGTCGCTTCCCGATGCTCTCTGACAATCTCCACGTGACCGTTGTGAGCTCCTCTTCTTTTCCCTCTTCTCACCGCGCTCATTTGCTCACTCTAGCTATAATCCCACTACAGCCAAAGCTCACCGCCGCCAACCCATGGCGCCGTCGTGGCCACAGGTGCCACAACACGCGCCTGAGCATGTCAACATGTTCGGTACCTCCCCAGGAGCACGAATCTCCCACCAGCTCCTCCTCCTGACCACCATAGCGTCGATCCCAACCTAACCCGAACTCCGGCTGTTGCTTCTATCGTCGCTGCCATCTCTGTAGGCCACCCCGGCTCCTAGCACTTGCCCCAGAAGATGCGCCACACCGCTAGCTCACTGTAATCGCAAACCACGCGTGAAACGGTGCTCCATAGCAGCATCCCGAGCAACTCCGGCGCGCCACCGCCGTGTTTCTGGTCGCCGGGGTTCAACTCCCGCGTGCTGACATGGCGACATCATTAGTCGCTAATCGCCCGGCTAATTAATCCCTAGTGATATCGACAGCTGGGCCCCGCTACCTAATTAACTACGGTTTTAGTTTCTGATTAGTTTAAGTTGACCACAGTGGCCCCACGCGTCAACTTTGACCGTTTCATGTGGCTGTTGACTAGGCCCACCTGTCTATGACTCAAGCAAGCACTCTCACACTGACCAGTGGGACCCACAAGTCAGGTTTGACCTGGACCAACCCATGTTGACCTGCTGACATCATAGTGGCACAGTGTTGACGCAGTAATTTTTTTTTGTGATTTTAAATAAATAAGAAATGATTTATTTATTTCGGAAAATAGCTAAAACTTCTAAAAACATAGAAAATCAACCGTAACTCCAAATGAAATAAGTTATATATGAAAAATTATCAGAAAATAAGAAGAATATGTTTATGGCATTTTCATGCATGTTTGAACAACTTATGCCTACTAATCAGGTCAAATCAATTAAAAGGCATTTGAATAATCACATGTGGACTTTGAATTTAAACCTTTGGTTCAAACCAACTTCACTTAAATCATTGCTAATTGCATTAGCTCAAATCACAGCATATTGACATGTCACATTCATGCATCATATTATTGCATTGCATCGATTGTATTATTTCTCTGTTGCCGATGTTTGTCCCCTCCCAGTAGATGTTGTTTCGATGATGTGATCGATGACACTGATGAAGACACAATGCTATCTTTAGAAGTGCCAGGCAAGCAAAACCCCCTTGAGCATTCCTCTACAATCCCACTCTCTCGCTCTTGCACTCTTTTAATGCATTAGGACAACAACGCTTCAACTGTTACCTGCTGTGGTAGTTGAACCCCTTTCCTCTGCATGACCTGTCATTGCCACAGTAAATAGTTGAAACCCACTAGCATGAGTAGGAGTTGTTTGAGCCATGATGTGCCTACTCTTTCATGCTTGCTTGTTCTGCCTGCTATTGCTTAGAGTATTGTCAGGTATGATTCATCGGAGATAAATTTGCATGGTGATGAACATGTCCTACTGTGTGTGAGCTAAGTGTGTGAACATGATTTGGTAAAGGTAGGGGTGAGAGGCCATGTAGGAGTACATGGTGGATTGTCGCATTGAAACCGTTCTCAGGAACTGAGTTCTGTGTTTGTGATCCATGAACAGTTACTACCACGCATCGGAATGCTTAAGTGCCCCTCTCAACTTATTAATCAACCTGATCTCTGTCCAGGAGTTGCAACTCGTTTCTGGTGTTTGTAGGATATGTGTTGGAGGCCGTGCGTAGCGCTCACCCTAGGGGTGGGCTATGATGCGGTAGGTACACCATGGCACGGTGTACCGAGTCGCCTGTTTGGTGTCTCGGGAACCCTGTACACATCGTTTGGGGTCGTGAGCGACACCCCGGCCGGATCTCCTTGCGGATGGAACCCGAATAGGCGATAAACCTGGACTAGAGACTTGTGTGGTTAGTCAGGTCGTGGCCGACACCCTCACTTTACTACCGCTTGAAGGTTGCTGAGTACATGTCGTGTAAATGGCGATAAGTGGTGAGAGCGTGTGTGAAGAAGTACACCCCTGCAGGGTAATGAATGATCTATTCGAATAGTCGTGTCCGCGGTAAAGGACTTCTGGGTTGCCTGTGCAGTTCATAGACAAGTGAAAGTGGATACTCAAAAATGCGCAAGATAAGCGTTAGTGCTATGGATGCCCTTCTCGTAGGGAGACGGGAGCGGATCCATGGTGGTGTATTGATATGGTGAATATGTGGACTCGTGTGCGCCACCTCAAAAGAGTTACATGCAGTCATAGTATAGGTTAGCCACTGGGTCAAAGCTGGCTTGCTGCAGTTAAACCCCACAACCCCCCTTTGTTGATAATGATGCATATGTAGCTAGTTCTGATGTAAGTCTTGCTGAGTACCTTTGTACTCATGTTTGCTTAATTTATGTTTTTGCAGAGTAGACTTCAGTCTCACTAGTAGTTCCGCGTGGACTTCGACGTTTAGCTTGTTACCTCAGCTACGATGTTGTACCCTCGGGAGGGTCTTGTAGATAGTCAGGCTTCACAGCCTTTTTCATTTATGGTTGTCTGTACCCAGACATGTCATGCTTCCGTTGCTTGTATGCTCTGTAATAAATGCTATGACGGTTCTTCTGGGCCTTTATCTATATGAGTTGTTGAGTTATGTTGTGATGACATGTTGTACAGCACATACTTGCATGGTATGCGTACATGTAATGTGTATTGCTATGTGTGGAATCCGACACCTAGTTGTTTACCCTTGGTAGCCTATCTTATGGGGAAATGCCTCCTAGTGCTTCCACTGAGCCTTGGTAGGTTGCTACTGCTCCGGAACACTTAGGCTGGCCAGCATGTGTCCTTTGTTCCCATGTCTGTCCCTTCAGGGAAATGCCACGCGTTGTTCCTTTAAGTCCTTGTAGATAGCTATGACATGGGTTCATACGTTCATGATCGACACGTTCGTTGCTAGGTCATGTATGCATGTTCCTATAATTTAGCGCCACTTTTGGTTTACAACTAGTCATGTCGGCCTGGGTTCTCTATCATATGGATGCTAGCGACACTATCATATATGTGAGCCAAAATGCGCAAACGGTCCCGGGCCAAGTAAGGTGGCACCCGTGGGGATACCATGCGTGAGGCCGCAAAGTGATATGATGTGTTACATGCTAGATCGGTGTGACTTAGGATCGGGGTCCTGACAGTAGGACACCATTGATGTGGGAAGAAGTTGGAGACCGCAAATTATTTGGACCCGATTTGATCATAGATTCAGAGGAGAAGGTCAAGTTGATCCGTGATAGACTGAAGATAGCCCAATATAGGCAGAAAAGTTATGCCGATATAAAGCGCAAGGAGGTAACTTACGAAGTTGGAGATAGAGCATATCTTCACGTGTCCCCACTTCGACGAGTTAAGTGATTTGGACTTAAGGGTAAATTGACACCATGATTTGTGGGACCGTACAGAGTTTTGGAACATAGAGGAGAAGTAGCTTATCATCTAGAGTTACCCGAAGCTTTGTCCAGTGTTCACAACGTGTTTCACGTTTCCCAGTTGAAGAAGTGCCATGCAGAGATGGCCGATATTCCTCTACGAGATACAGTGCCCCTGGAGGCAATTTAGTTAGAGAGTGACCTGACTTATGAGGAGAAGCATGTCAAGATTCTCGAGTTTGCCGACGGAGTTACCCGCAGCAAGGTCATTAAGTTTTTCAAAGTTCAGTGGAGTCACCATACAGAGGACAAAGCCACATGGGAACGAGAGGAAGACCTTCGACATGACCACCCACACATTTTTGCTATCCAACCCGAATCTCGAGGGCGAGATTCATCTTAAGGGGGGGTAGATTTGTAACATCCCAATTTCAATTAGGATGTTATTATATTATATCATTCATATTCATTCATAATTTTGTGTTTTCTGTTTTTATTTGGTTGTTGATCCAAGGAAACCTTAAGCAACTCAAGGACCAAGAGAGAGAGTTGGGGGTTTCGTATCAATTTCATTATTGATTTTTTTCAAATTTGAAAAATGGATCAAATTTGATTTCAACAAAGTCTTTCCAATTATTTCAAAACGGAGAAATATTGAAAAAAGAAATTTGGTAGTCAAATTACTTTACTTGCATTTTTATTCGGTTGCACTTTATTAAATAGGAAACAATGCATTTTCGAAAAATTGCATTTGGCAAAGAAAAATGTTCACGCGATCCCAAATATTAGGAGGGGATGGTAAAAATTGTTTATGGAATTTTTAGGATTTTATTTAATTTATTTCTGGATTTTCTCGTTGCGCTAATAATAAAAAAATAGAAAAATGTGGGGCCGACCGAACTGGGCCGAAGCCCATCCCCGCCGGCCACCGCCTTCCTCCCGTGTGCCGTCCGAATTCTCGCGGGAGTCCCACCGCACCATGGCCGCCGTCTTTGCCCCTCGCCCAAGCCGAGC
>LR738712.1:200036599-200082969 GCA_902687465.1 Secale cereale
ATATAGTGCCCCCTCTTTCCTCCTCACCCCGCCACTGCAACCGCCCACCGTGTCAGGACCCCGATCCTAAGTCACACCGATCTAGCTGTAACACGTCATATCACTTTGCGGCCTCACGCACGGTAACCCCACGGGTGCCACCTTACCTGGCCCGGGACCGTTTGCGCATTTTGGCACACGTATATGACAGTGTCGCTAGCATCCATATGACAGAGAACCCGGGCCGACATGGCTAGTTATAAACCAAAAGTGGCACTAAATTACAGAGACAGGCATCCATGACCCAGCAACGAACGTGTCGGTCATCAACGTATGAACCCAAGTCATAGCAAGCTACATGGACTTAAAGGAACAACGCGTGACATTTCCCCTAAGGGACAGACACAGGAACGAAGAAGGACACATGCCGGCCAGCCTACGTGTTCCGAGCAGTAGCAAGCTACCAAGGCTCATTGGAATCACTAGGAGGCATTTCCCTGTAAGATAGGCTACCAAAGGAAAACAACTAGGTGTCGGATCCCACACATACCAAGCATTTCAATCATACATGCAATATGCTCAATATGTGCAAATGCAACATTGCATCACAACAGAACTCTAAGACTCAAAGTACTTTATTTAAAAGGCTCCAAGAGCCATACACAACATAGTCATACAGATAGGGGTCACATGACCCAACACTCAAGTCATACAGTCATACAAGCACAAGCGGAAGTTACATGTCTGAGTACAGACAACTTAGAAAATAAAACAGGCTTGGTGTAGCCTGACTATCTACAAGGCCCTCCACAAGCTCCAGATCACCGTCTGGGTGTCAAGCTACTCGTCGACGTCAACGTCTATGTAGAACCCATCAGCAGGGGCAGGGTTCTCCTCTGCAACAGTTATTAAGCAAACATGAGTACAAAGGTACTCAGCAAGTCTTACCACAGAACCTATCATACATGCAACATTATCAAAGGGGGATAGTGGAGTTTATAGCAGAATGCCAGCTTTGACCTTGGCTAACCTATACTACAACTCTCAACAGATTGCAAGATGTTATTACGAACACGAGTCCTCTACTCACCACATCAATACACTACCGAGGATCCTCTTCCGTCATCCTATGGAAGGCCATCCACGGCACTCACGCTTATCTTGAGGCTTTTAGTAGTATCCATCAACTTGTCTATGAACTGTAAGAGTAACCAAGTAGTTCGTACCGCGAACAACGGCTATTCGAATAGATTGATAAGCCTGCAGGGGTGTACTTCTTCACACATGTTTTCACCACTTAGCGTCTGCACACGACATGTGCTCGGCAGACTTCAAGCGAAAGCCGACGTGGGTGTAGACCACGACCTAACCAACCACTCAAGTCTCTCGTCCAGGTTTATCGCCTATTTGGGTTCCATCTGTGGGGAGATCCGGCCGGGGTGTCGCTCACGGCCCCAAACGATGTGTACAGGGTTCCCGAGTCACAAACGGGCAACCGGTACACCGTGCCACGTACCTGTCGCATCACAGCCCACCCCGAGGGTCAGCGCTGTGCACGACCTCCAGTAAACTATAAACACCAGAAACTAGTTGCAACTCCTGGACAGAGTACAAGGGCAGTCAATAAGTCGAGCGGGGTCATATTTCAGGGCCCAATGTGTGGTAGTAACTGTAACTTGAATCACACACACAGATCTCGGGTCCTATGGACGATTCCAATGAAACAACCCACCATGTACTCCTACATGGCCTTTCATCGATACCTTTACCAAGCGTATTCCACACTTCCCTCTCTTTATCGGTAAGATCATTTCACTCTGATCCATCACCCAGATGAACCAGACCAGACATAACTCTAAGCATAGCAGGCAACATAAATAAATAGCATGGTGGATCACACATCACATGGCTCAATCAACTCCTACACATGCTAGTGGGTTTCAACTATTTACTGTGGCAATGACAGGTCATGCAAGGGAATAGGGTTCAACTACCGCAGCAAGTAGCAGTTCACGCGTTGTTGCCTTAATGCAGTAAAAGAGAGCAGGAGTGAGAAGATTGGGTTTGTATCGGAATGATCAATGATTGCTTGCCTGACAAGGTAGTTGTCGGGTACTGCTCTTCAACTGGATACGCAGCAGTATCCTCGGGAGCAGGACCTAACACAGGGAATACCGATGATACAATCATTAACAAACAAATGCAACAATATGATGCATGTTTATGACATGGCAAGATGCATGTGTGTTGGCTAATGCAACTAAAACCAGAAGGGTTTGAACCTATTTGAATCAAGGATTCAATTGAAGTTCAAACTATTATTTAAATAAGTGCATTATCATGTTTTTGATATATACAGCAAGTTAACTTGTTCAAACATGCATGAAACCAGTGCCATTAGAAAGATTGGATTTTTCTGATCATTTTTCATATATAAATCTTTTCCATCTGAGCTATGGTTGATTTTATATGATTTTTAGAAGTTTTGGGTATTTTCTGGAATTTCCTGAATTATTTTAAATCTAAAAATCCCAGAAAAACCTTTACTGCGTCAGCATGACATCATGCTGACGTTAGCCAGTCAACAGGGCCAGTCCAGGTCAAACCTGACCAGTGGGTCCCTCATGTCAGTGTCACAGCTAATTAACTGAGTTAATTAGAGTTAAACTAAAACTAATTAGCTGTCAGTGGGGCCAGGGCCCACGTGTTAGTGACTAAACTAATTAACTAATTAATTTAAATTAACACCTAAACTAGGTTTGACCTGCGGGCAGGGCCCACATGTCATTGACCCAGGGGGTCAAACCCGTGGTCAAAACAGGACCAACTCGCCGGCGTTTAGCCGCCGGCGAGGCCAAACGCGGCGGCGTGCTTCGGAAAACGCCTACGGTGCACGGTTCGAGCTGCGGTTGGGTGCGTTGGATAGCCCTTGCTGTTGCGCATCGGATGGAGGTGGTCGCCGGACCTGGGGTGGCCGGAGACGATGGCAACGAGCTCGACGGCGGCGACCGGCGTCGGGCGTGTGTGGAGAAACGGCTGCAGGGGCCTAGGCGATGCGTGCGTAGCACCGTTCGCATCTACGTGCTGCGGTGAGTATGTTGGACGGGTGCCAGTGACCAAATGGTCACCGGAGCATCACCGGCGGCGAGCACGGCGGCGGTGCGTGCGGGCGAGCTTCGTGCAGTGCGTTGCAGGGCAAAAGGGAGCCAACGGAGAGGGGGAGGAGGTAGCTAGGCTCACAGGGGTTGCGGCAAGCACCGGAGCGAGCTCGGGGGTGGTCGGAGCTGAGCAGAACGGCGAGGGGGATCTCCGCGGCCGGAGTTGGGGAAGAAGAGGTCGGGGGTGTCTCCAGGGCGGGCGAGCGCTCGGGGCTCGGCCTGTTCGAAGCAGTCGAGGACGGCGGAGACGAAGGACACCAAGGCGGAGCTCAGGGACGACGGTGGACGCGGCTTCTATGATGGTGCGATCACGGCGGCGTCGGCCATGGCGCGGGGAGAGCGAAGGAGAGGAGCTGGGGGGAGGTGGAGGTGTCTGGGGGTCGAGGAGGACGTGGAGGTTCAAACGATCCCTCCAGGACGGCGAGGGGTGAAGCAAGGCGGCGGGCAGCTGCGTGGCGCGCGGCGCGGTCGCCGTCGAGCACCTGCCTGCCTGCCTGGCCGAGCCAAGCAGCTCGCTGGAGCGGCAGCTGGGCTGGGCCGGCAGGTGCGCCGGGTGGCGCCAGGTAAGTTCTCTCTCTCCCTTTTTTTTTCTATTTTCTTTTCTGTTTCATTTCTTTTGCAACTTTGTTCATTTAATAAAAACGCCTAAACATTTTTATAACTCATAACACTTGTCATGCCTGCTGTATATAATATGAATAGTAGGAAACATTATAGTTTATGATTATTTGATCATTTAAAATATTTTGTAGCATTTAAATGCCCAAATTCAAATACCATATGATTTAATCCAAAGCCCTAGATTGTCCTAGAAAAATGTGCACCATTTTTGGCAGAGGTTTAAGACCAAGGCAGAAATGATGAACATTTTGGAGGGCATTTTGGGTACATTGGAAAATATTTTAGCAAACCCTAGTTGTTAGGGGAGGGGTGTTGGGGTTTCTGTTAATCCCATTTCAAGTTTCTTTGAAAGTAAACATGATGCACACTCTAGTCAGGTCCTAATGCAAGTGCTAGCTAGGGATGTGACACACCGCCACCACGCATGCATGCCGCGCCCGCACCGCCGCCTGCCGCACGCCATAGCCGCAAGCCACCGCGCCGCCGCCGCAAGCCGCCGCCGCCCGCCGCCTCTACCCCGCAGCTCCACCCCGCTGCCTCGTCGCCGACCGCCGCCACAAGATGCCGCCGCCTGCTGGAGCCTCGACCCACCGATCCGACCGGATCCGCCGCCGGTTTTCTCGAGCCCGTACGAACTACCGAGCTGCCTCGATTTATCTCGGTTTTTTCTTTCATTTTTTTAGAAACCCTAGATCATTTTTAAAAAAACCCGGTTTTGTTTTTTAGGTTTAGTTATTTAGTGAACGTTCATCGTATATATCTATATAACGAACGTTCATTATATAGTTTTTTTCTTTTTCTGTTATTTTTCCGCCAGGAACATAGTTGCGATTTATTTTCTTACTGTTTGGTCCCTAGATTTCAATCTTGCGTTACTTTTTACTCGTTTGTCGGACTTAGACGAAACCAACGCCAATCTCTTTGTTGCGATATCATCTATCTAGTAATCCAACTCAAACATATTTTTGAAAGAAAAAAATAAAATTTGTTTCAAATCGATTTGAATTTGAACTTCGTTTGATCGTAACTTGAGTTTCGTAACTCCGTTTGAGTTGATTCTTTTTGCAAATCGAAGCACTTGACCTAAACTTTCTAATAAGACCAAATCCATCTAAATTTCATACTATTAGAAATTGTTTTCTGTTGCAAGAGTCATTTTTTTGTTTTCAAATTTTTCCGAGTTCTTTTCTTCAATTCTTTTGCATGATTGCTTATGTAAGGTATTGTTTGATTGCGATAGAATTTCCGAAGTGCGAAGCTTGCTACTAAGAGTCTATAGGTTTCAATGATCATCGGCAAGGCAAGTTACACTTTGATCATACTTTTCAATACCTAATTTTACTTGCATTAGTTACACCCTCAATGATTTGCATGAGTAGGACTTGGTTACATGTGGAATTGCTTTGTAGTTCATGAGGTAGGAACCTATGACTTGAGATCAACCTCGGGAATATACGCTTTGTTACTTATTGCTTAGCCATGCTCGTATACGTGGATTTGTATGTGAGACTCATGAAAATTGAGAGAGTAATAACAACTAAGGAAAAGTTTAAGGTGGCAACTTTAATACACATCTGGGTGGATTGGTTGCAGGGCACCTGGAGAATCCAGTGTTGTGTTAGGATATCCCGGAGGAACCTTGTGATCATCCTATGGAATGCCACCCATGCTCAAAGGGATCATATATCATTCATGCCTATAAACTTCCGTGTGCAACCACAAGCCATTATGGGCTCTGCCATAGTTGAGTATGTTGTGTGAGATCTTTCAGTGGTAGACTAGCATGTGTAGGGGAAAGTAGGTGTACCAGTCTAACCAGAGTAAAGAGTTAATGCTTGTGAAAGGCTATGTCTCGATATTCCGATCATGGAAGCGGTCGAGTCTTGTGGGGAAAAGTGCGCAACCTCTGCAAAGTGTACAAACTATTCATGAATAGCCGTGTCCCCGGTTATGGACATCTTGAGTATCCTGGTATTTGGATTATTGATTGATCTCAACACTCCATTAAATTAAACTGTTGGGTTGCTAATGACATTGGTTATTTTGGGATTCATATGGAGGAACCTTATCAATATTGATTAATTCAACTTAGTAGTAAATAAATTTATTCCTTTGTTGTAGGGGAAAATTAGCTTTATGCAAAAATAAACCTTACAGCCTCCACCAGCCAAATATGCATGTAGTAGTAGATATTTGTTCATCATTATTGCTACAGTGTGACTTTTCCAGCATATTCAATGTGCTGACCTACACGGCTGCAACATGTCAAGTTGTAGAGTTTTCCGACGGAGATTAAGGTGTGATAGGTCGTTGTCATGCACTTAGTGTTTGTCGTGGAGTTGGATGGACTCAACTTATCTTTGATGCTTCCGCGGCTTATTATTTAGTTGGCCTTCAGCCATATTTTTGTAATTATACTCTTTATGAGGATCTCAATGTAAGAAGGGTGTGATTGAAACTCTATTATAAATCCTCAAGTACTGTGTGTGTCAGCACACCGATCCAGGATGACACTTAAGCATAGAGACTTCGATCCATTGGGATCGTGGTCGCTACATTGATGTATGGGATTTTGATTATATGGGACATTTTCCATCCTCTAATGGATATACTCATATTTTAGTTGTTGTTGATTATGTTACTAAGTGGGTAGAAGCTATTCCAACTGGTAGTGCTGATTATAACACCTCTATTAAAATGCTTAAAGAAGTTATTTTCCGGAGGTTTGGAGTCCCTAGATATTAAATGACTGATTGTGGTTCCCACTTTATTCATGGTGCTTTCCGTAAATTGTTTGCTAATTATGATGTTAGCCATAGAATTGCATCTCCATATCACCCTCGGTCCAGTGGTGAATTAGAATTAAGTAATAGAGAAACAAAATTGATCCTGAAACTGCAAAAGACTGTCAATAGATCTAGGACGAATTGGTCTCAGAAACTTGATGATGCATTACGGGCTTATAGAACAGCTTATAAAAATTCTATGGGCATGCCACCATATAAATGGTTATGGAAAAACATGTCACTTACCTCCTGAACTAGAACACAAAGCTTATTGGCCAATTAAAGAGCTCAAATGATTTTAAACTTTCCCGTGAAAAGAGGCTATTTGACATTATCTCACTTGATGAAGGGAGAACCCAAGCCTATGAAAATACCAAGTTATTTAAAGAAAAAATTAAAAGGTGGCATGATAAAAGAATACAAAAGCGGGAATTTAATATAGGTGACCAAGTCTTTCAATACAACTCTCGTTTAACTTTTTTTGCAGGAAAACTTCTCTCTAAATGGGAAGGGCCTTACTTTATCGAGGAAGTTTATCATTCCAGTGCCATCAAAATCAACAACGCTGAAAGCAATAACCCAAGGGTAGTAAACGGGCAAAGAATCAAACATTATATCTCCATAACACCGGAGGTGTACATAAGAGAAACTTTCTAGCACACTCCAGAACTCTTAAAAAGGAATAGGTATGTGATACGGTAAGTAAACTGACTCCAAAAGTTTTCCAAAGGCAATTTTACTCCGTTTTGGAATATTTGAAAAATTAGGAAAATAAGATAGTGCACGAAGAGGCGACAAGCCATGGGGGCGCGCCTCCCGGGCTTTTGGCCACCTCGTGTACCCTCCGGACTCCGTTTTCTCCCAGATTACTTGTTTTGCACAATACAAATTAATTATATAACTCCCAAAGGTTTTGACCACAATATCATGACAATGTCCTTTGTTCTTGTTTTGTGGTGTTTCTGCAGTGGATTCTGAGCAAGATATCTTCACCCGAGTTGATCGGGGAGAGTCCTGTCTCTCACCCGTCGCCGGATCCAAGGGAATATAGTGAAGCTAATCCCTTTGGGTGGCCAATAGAGGAAGATATGGAAGTCGTCCTCAAAAGAGTGGATGTCAAAAAAGAGGAGCAAGAAGTCATTTCTCCACTCAACCTAATGGAGGGCATGAGGAACTCACAAGCTCAGTCATTCCGAATTCGGTCAAACCTCCCGGTGCTCAATTTATCTATTACGGTAACTTGAAAAAGTGTGTTCCTTTTTCTCCCGCAGCCAGGATGCATCCATGGGTGGAAGGTGCTTTAATTGTCACAAGAAAGCTCTGTAAGGAAGTTATGGAACTCTGCTACTTCTTGAGCTTGTGTTGATTTTTCCCTTAAAGAGGAAAGGGTGATGCAGGAAAGTAGAGATAATTATATCCCTCAGTTGAGAACCAAGGTATCAATCCAGTAGGAGGCACAAGCAAGTCTCCAATCTATGCACAAGCGCAAACTAACAAACACTTGCACACAATGCGAAAAAGGGTTGTGAATTCCTTCACGGTCACTTGCAAGAGTGAGATGTGATAGAGAAAGATTTAAAATAAAAGTAAAAGGCAAAATAAAGTAAACACAAAATAATTGCAGCAAGGTACTTTTGGGTTTTTGGTTTTATACGTATAAAAATATATGATGGAAAATAGACCCGGGGGCATAGGTTTCACTAGAGGCTTCTCTCTCGAAGAAAGCATACGATGGGTAAACAAATTATTGTTGAGCAATCGATAGAAAAGCGCAAAGTTATGACGACATCCAAGGCAATGATCATGAATATATGCATCAGGTCCGTGACAAGTAGACTAACTCCTACCTGCATCTACTACTATTACTCCACTCATCGACTGCTATCCAGCATGCATCTAGAGTATTAAGTTAAAAAAAGAGTAACGCCTTAATCAAGATAACGTGATGTAGAGGGATAAACTCATGCAATATGATATAAACCCCATCATTTTATAATTAATGGCAACAACACAATACGTGCCTCGCTACCCCTTCTGTCATTGGGTTAGTACACTTCAAGATTGAACCCATCTTAAAGCATCTCTCCCATTGAAAGAAAATCCAATCTAGTTGGCCTAACCAAATTGATAGATCAAAGAGTAATACAAAGCTATCTTAATGCATAAAAGATTTCAGAGAAGACTCAAATAATATTCATAGTTGATCTGATCATAAATCCACAATTCATCGGATCTCAACAAACACACCATTAAAGAAGATTACATCGAATAGATCTCCAAGAACATCGAGGAGAACATTATATTAAAGATAAAAGAGAGAGAGGAAGCCATCTAGCTACTAGCTATGGACCCGTAGGTCTATGGTAAAATACTCACACATCATCAGAGGGGTAGCTCGAACACCCCTCCGACGGAGTACCGGAAAAGGCCCCAAGATGGGATCTCACGGGAACAGAGACATGCGGTGGTGGAAAACTATTTTTGGTGACTCCTCTAGGGTTTCTGTAATATTTGGGAATTTTTAGGCCAAAGAGTCGATGCAGGGGACTCCTGAGGGGGCCACAAGCCCAGGGCGCGCCCCTACGGCTTGTCGCTTCCCCGCGGCTCCCTTGGCCCCCTCTCCAAGTCTCGTAGGTGTCTTTTGGTTCAAGAAAAATCATCGTAAAGTTTTATTCCATTTGGACTCCGTTTGATATTCCTTTTCTGTGAAAGCCAAAAACAATGAAAAACGCAAACTGACATTGGGCACTGGGTTAATAAGTTAGCCCTAAAAATAATATAAAATATCATATTAATGCATATAAAACATCCAAAGTTGATAATATAATAGCATGGAACAATAAAAAATATAGATACGTTGGAGACATATCAAGCATCCCCAAGCTTAATTCCTACTTGTCCTCGAGTAGGTAAGTGATAAAAACAGAATTTTTGATGTGGAATGTTACCTAACATATTTAGCAATGTATTTATTCTTATCTTGGCATGAATGTTCAGATCCATATGATTGAAAACAAAAGTTCATTGACATAAAGACAATAATACTTCAAGCATACTAGAAAGCAAAATCATGAAGCTTCAAATATAACATGGAGAAAGAAAGGTATCCCTACAAAATCATATAGTCTTGTCATGCTCCCTCTTCTTACCACAAAGTATAAATCATGTACCACCCCGGTGTCATCCAAACAATTGTTTTATACTTTTTAACGCGCTTCAGCTCAGCAAGATGACATGATGTAGAGGGATAAACTCAAGCAATATGATATAAACCCCATCTTTTTATCCTCGATGGCAACAAGACAATACGTGCCTTGCTGCCCCTGCTGTCACTGGGAAAGGACACCGCAAGATTGAACCCAAAGCCAAGCACTTCTCCCGTTGCAAGAACAATAGATATAGTAGGCCAAACCAACCCAATAATTCGAAGAGACTTGCAAGGATATTATAATCGTACATAAAAGATTTCAGAAAAGAATCAAATATTGTTCAAAGATAATCTTGATCATAAACCCGCAATTCATCGACTCTCAACAAACACACCGCAAAAAGATTACATCGAATAGATCTCCTCAAAGATTGAGGAGAACTTTGTATTGAGATCCAAAAAGAGAGAAGAAGCCATCTAGCTAATAACTATGGACCCGAAGGTCTGTGGTAAACTACTCACAACTCATTGGTGAGGCTATGGTGTTGATGTAGAAGCATTCTGTGCTAGATCCCCCCTCCGGCAGAGCTGCGGAACAGGTCCAAAGATGGGATCTCACGGGAACACAAGGTTGCGGTGGTGGAATTATAGTTTTCTCTGTTGCCTCGATATTTTTGGGGTACATGGATATCTATATATGAGGAAGGAGGGCATCGGGGGAGCTAGAGGGGGCCCACGAGGGTAGGGGCGCGCCCAGGGGAGGGGCGTGCCCTGGACCCACATGGCCACCTCCTTCGTTCCCTCGCATGTACTCCAAGTCTTGTGGGTAGATACGGTTCCAAAAATAACTCTCTCGAAGGTTTCATTCTGTTTGGACTCTGTTTGATATCCCTTTTCTGTGAAACTCTATAATAGGCAAAAAAACAACAATTTGCACTGGGCCTTGGGTTAGTAGGTTAGTCCCAAAAATTGTATAAAAGTGTATAATTAAGCCCATTAAGCATCCAGAACAGAATATATAATTGCATGGAACAATCAAAATTTATAGATATGTTGGAGACGTATCAGGTACCTGCACACAAAGAACAAATACTTGCAACCCGACGTGTTAAAGGGTTGTCAATCCCTTTTCGGTATTCCTACTTCTCGAGCTTGCATTGTTTTCCCTTGAAGAGGAAAGGGTGATGCAGCACAATAGCGTAAGTATTTCCCTCAGTTTTTGAGAACCAAGGTATCAATCCAGTAGGAGACTATGTGTGAGTCCCTCGTACCTACAAAAACAAATAAAAACCTTGCAACCAATGCGATAAAGGGGTTGTCAATCCCTTCTCGGCCACTAGCAAAAGTGAGATCTGATAGAGATAATAAGATAAATATTTTTGGTTTGTTTTATAGATTGAAAGTAAAGATTGCAAAATAAAAGTAAAGTAAAGATAAATAGTTGATGGAAGATTGATATGATAAAATATAGACCTGGGGGCTGATAACCCACAAGTGTAGGGGATCGCAATAGTTTTCGAGGGTAGAGTACTCAACCCAAATTTATTGATTCAACACAAGGGGAGCCAAAGAATACTCTCAAGTATTAGCAGTTGAGTTTTCAATTCAACCACACCTGGAAGACTTAATATCAGCAGCAAAGTATTTAGTAGCAAAGTAATATGGAAGTAACAGTAACAATGGCAAAAGTAACGATAGCAGTTTTGTAGTGATTGTAACAGTAGTAGCGGTAAAGTTACTAAGCAACAAGCAATATGTGAAAAGATCGTTGGCATTGGATTAGTGATGGATAATTATGTCGGATGTGATTCCTCATGTAATAGTTATAACATAGGGTGACACAGAACTAGCTCTAGTTCATCAATGTAATGTAGGCATGTATTCCGAATATAGTCATACGTGCTTATGGAAAAGAACTTGCATGACATCTTTTGTCCTACCCTCCGGTGGCAGCGGGGTCCTATTGGAAACTAAGGGATATTAAGACCTCCTTTTCATAGAGTACCGGACCAAAGCGTTAACACTTAGTGAATACATGAACTCATCAAACTACCATCATCACCGGGACTGGTCGTGATTATTGTCACTTTGGAGTTGCCGGATCATAACACATAGTAGGTGACTATTGACTTGCAAGAAAGGATCAAGAACTCAAATATATTCATGAAAACATAATAGGTTCAGATCTGAAATCATGGCACTCGGGCCCTTGTGATAAGCATTAAGCATAGCAAAGTCATAGCAACATCAATCTTAGAACATAACTGATACTAGGGATCAAACCCAAACAAAACTAACTCGATTACATGGTAAATCTCATCCAACCCATCACCGTCCTGCAAGCCTGCGATGGAATTACTCACGCACGGCGGTGAGCATCATGGAATTGGTGATGGAGGAAGGTTTATGATGATGACGATGATCTCCACTCTCCGGAGCCCCGAACGGACACCAGATCAGCCCTCCCGAGAGAGATTATGGCTTGGCGGCGGCTCCGTATCGTAAAACGCGATGAATCCTTCTCTCTGATTTTTTCTCCCCGAATGTGAATATATGGAGTCGGGGTTGATGTCGGTGGAGCGTTAGGGGGCCCACGAGACAGGGGGCGCACCCCCCACCCTCATGGACAGGGTGTGGGCCCCGTGGTCTGGATTCTTCCGCCGATATTTTTATATATTCCAAAATAATTCTCCGTTGATTTTCAGGTCATTCTGAGAACTTTTATTTTTGTGCTGGCTGCGCCCCCACCCTCGTGGACAGGGTGTGGCCCCCCTGGTCTGGATTCTTCCGCTGGTATTTTTTATATATTCCAAAATAATTCTCCGTTGATTTTCAGGTCATTCTGAGAACTTTTATTTCTGCACAAAAATAACACCATGACAGTTCTGCTGAAAATAGCGTCAGTCCGGGTTAGTTCCATTCAAATCATGCAAGTTAGAGTCCAAAACAAGGGCAAAAGTGTTTGGAAAAGTAGATATGTTGGAGACGTATCTACTCCCCCAAGCTTAAACCTTTGCTTGTCCTCAGAAAATTCAGTTGACAAACTGAAAGTGATAAAGAAAAACTTTGACAAACTCGGTTTTCTTTTGTTGTTGCAAATATGTAAAGCCAGCATTCAAGTTCTCAGCAAAGATTATGAACTAACCACATTCACAATAACTTTCAGGTCTCATGTTTACTCATATCAATGGCACAATCAACTAGCGAGCAATAATAATAAACCTCGGATGACAACACTTTCTCAAAACAATCATAATAGGATATAACAAGATGGTATCTCGCTAGCCATTTCTGAGACTGCAAAACATAAATGCAGAGCAACTCTGAAGATCAAGGACTGACTAGACATTGTAATTCATGGTAAAAGAGATCCAGTCACAATCATACTCAATGTAAATTAATAGCAATACATGCAAATGACAGCGGTGCTCTCCAACTGGTGCTTTTTAATAAGAGGATGATGACTCAGCATAAAAGTAAATAGATAGGCCTTCGTAGAGGGAAGCAAGGATTTGCAGAGGTGCCAGAGCTCGAGTTTTGAAATGGAGCTGAATAATAATTTGAGCGGTATACTTTCATTGTCAACATAACAACCAAGAGTTCTCGGATATCTTCCATGCTACACACATTATAGGCGGTTCCCAAATAGAATGGTAAAGTTTATACTCCCCCAACCACCAACGAGCACACTCCACGGCTGGCCCAAAACAACGGGTACCGTCCATACCAACAACAGCCCTGGGGGAGTTTTGTTTAATTATTTTGATTTGAGCATGGGACTGGGCATCCCGGTTACCAGCCATTTTTCGTGAATGATGAGCGGATTCCACTCATCGTGAGAATAACCCACCTAGCGCAGAAGATATAAACAGCCCTAGTTGATTCATGAGCTGTTCGAGCATACAAAATAAAATTTCAGTTGAAGGTTTGGAGTTTGGCACATACAAATTTACATGGAACAGCAGGTAGATACCGCATATAGGAAGGTATGGTGGACTCATATGGAATAACTTTGGGTTCATGGAAGTGGATGCACAAGCAGTATTCCCGTTAGTACAAGTGAAGGCTAGAAAGAGACGGGGAAGCATTACAAAAAAAGACACATCTATGACATTTTGGGCCGAACAAAAAAAATTATGTCATACTTATGACACTTCTATGATGATAATTGTGACAAAACCCGGTATCATCATAGATGTGGTGGGGTCCTACTTCTATGACAAAAAATCATGACAGAACATGGGCTTTTCGCCCTGGGCGGGCCGGAGACGCAGCTGCATGACATTCTTTGGGCCGTCCATGACGGAAAAAACCATGGTAGAAGCGAGGGCGAGGAAAATATCGGGGTGTTCCCGGTTACGATGGGTGGTTGGGGCCGAGCGATGCTCGTTTCTCTCATACACGCACGAGCGTGGGTGCGAGGCGTTGGGCTCTAACTGAACCCGAGCGATTGCACTGCAGGCTACGCGTTACTGAACCCGAGCGATCGGTCGATGGCTGTTAACTAAACCCGATCGAGCGATTCCTTTGCTACTGCTGCTAACTGAAGCCGATCGATGCTGCCTCTGGATGAACAATGAGCATTGCTGGGGGGTTTGGATGAACAGTTACCGGTGGGGGTGGATGAACAGAACCCCGTGGTGTTGCCTCTGGATGAACAGGACCCCGATCAATCGAGCCGGTTGGGGCTGGATGAACAGGACCCCGTGGAGGGCTGGATGAACAGGACCACCCCGTGGAGGGCTGGATGAACAGTAGACGGTGGAGGGCTTGATTAACAGTAGCCCGTGGAGGGGTGGTTGAATAGGATCCCGTGGAGAGGGCTGGCTGAACAGTAGCCGATGGAGTAGCGCGCGGTGGAGGCTGGATGAACAGGAGCACGTGGATGAATAGTCGTAGGTGGAGGCTGGAGGAGGTCGACGGTGGATGAACAGTAGCTCGTGAAGGCTAGAGGGGGTCCACGGTGGAGATGAACAGTATCCCATGGAGTCCCGTTTTGCGGTACGCCACACCCCTAACGATGAATAGGACCCCGTTTCGACCGTAGCGCTCCAACACAAGTCCGTTTCATCTGTTTTGCGGTACGCCACACCCCTCCCGATCAATAGGACCCCCGTTTCGACCGTATGAGGTCCGTTTCCTCCATTTTGCGGTATGCCAGACCCCTCTCGATGAACATGATCCCGTTTGGAACGTGGCCGGTTGAACACAAGGCCATTTCCTCCATTCTGCGGTGCGCCAGGCCTCGGTTCCATCGGCTGTTCCGACCAAGCCGGTTGGCTCCCACGCGTTCTGTTGCCTCCCGATGAACACGACGCATTCCGTTGCCTCCCCATGAACACGACGACGATGCAGTATCCCCATTCCGACCCAGCCAAGTACACGAGCCCTGGCCGTTCGTATGCGCGAGTGGGCATTCGAGACCCTGCCCGTATGTACCTACGTGGTCGTATATTCTTTCTTGCACACTGGCCGATGTACGTACGTGTACATGCTACGTGTGCGCCTCTACTACGACACGTGCGTGCCTCTACATCGACCAGTATGTATGTACATGTTCGCGACCAGAATGACAACGCTACGTACGCTTCGACCAGGTGGGTCCCGACTATGAGGCACTTCCTTGCGTGCGAAGATGTAGCTGGTGGGTCCCAGCAGTTAGGGGGGCGAATCGTTTTTTTTCGGACGCACTTCCTTGCATGTGAAGATGTAGCTGGTGGGTCCCAGCAGTCAGGGGGAAACGTTTTTTTGCGAAATACGGTGGCCCGTCCGGTGGGTCCCTGCTGTCAGGTGGAGGAATTATTATTTTCCACGTAATAAGGAGGCACTTCCTTGCTGCCGTCGTGGACCCAGCTATCAGCCTCTCCACGTACAGTCCACGTCCAATGGAAGTCGTTCCTTGACCATGCTGACCATGCCACGCCGAGAGAACCAGGGCGGTGGACGACGACAAGGCCTAGGAAGGGGACAACGCGGCAGTGGATGCCCATGTGTAGAGGAGTACGAGGGTTCACTGGTTCGCTCCGGTGTGAGGCTGCCGTCGCCGTAGAATAACAGTGGGTGTGGGTGAGTAGAGGGATGGCCTGGCCAGCGGTGGGAATAGTAGGTGCGGTGAGGCCTCCGCGACAGCACAGCCGGCCACGGGAGGCAGGAGCATGCGACACGACCGGCGCTGCTTTGGGCGGCTGGAACAACAAGACCAGAGGTTGAAGAAGCACTACGGCCGTTGGATGGACATCATACGGTCACTGGAACTAGAATCTTTCATACTGACTAAGTTGACAAAGAACTCCGCCCCCGTCAACTTAGTAGGCCCACAAGTCAGCCTCCCACCAAGGTGGGTCCCAACCAGCAGGGGGAGTATTCATTTTTTTGTGTAATAAGGAGGAACTTCCGGTGGGTCCGAGCTGATAGCACTGGGGACGTTTTTTCGCGCAATACGATGGCCCGTCTGGTGGGTCCCAGCAGTCAGGGGGGAAACGTTTTTTCACGAAATACGATGGCCCATCCGGTGGGTCCCTGCTGTCAGGTGGAGGAATCATTATTTTCCGCATCATAAGGAGGCACTTCCTTGCTACCATCGTGGACCCAGCTGTCAGCCTCTCCACGTATAGTCCACGTCCGATGGAAGTTGTTCCTTGACCACGTTGACCACGCCGCGCCGAGAGCACCAGGGCGGTGGACGACTGCGAGGCCTAGGAAGGGGACGACGCGGAGCCGGGAAGACGCGACAGTGGATGCCCATGTGTAGAGGAGTACGAGGGTTCACTGGTTCGCTGCGGTGTGAGGCTGCCATCGCCACAGAATAACAGGGGGTGTGTGTAAGTACAGGGATGGCCTGGCCAGCGGTGGAAATAGTAGGGGCGATGAGGCCTCCGTGGCAGCACAGCCGGCCACGAGAGGCAGGAGCATGCGGCACGAGCGGCGCTACTTTGGGCGGCTGGAACAACAAGACCAGAGGTTGAAGAAGCACTACGGTCGTTGGATGGACATCGAACGGTCACTATTGCTAGAATCGTTAATATTAACTAAGTTGACAAAGGACTCCATAGCCGTCAACTTAGTAGGCCCACAAGTCAGCCTCCCACCAATGTGGGTCCCAACCAGCAGGGGGCGTATTCATTTTTTTGTGCGTAATAAGGAGGCACTTCTGGTGGGTCCGAGCTGACAGCGGGGGAAACGTTTTTTTGTGCAATACGGTGGCCCGTCCGGTGGGTCCCAACAGTCAGGGGGGGAACTTTTTTTCGTAAATATGGTGGCCCGTCCGGTGGGTCCTTGCTGTCAGGTGGATGAATCATTATTTTCCATGTAATAAGGAGGCACTTCCTTGCTGCCGTCGTGGACCCAGCTGTCGGCCTCTCCATGTATAGTCCACGTCTGATGGAAGCCGTTCCTTGACCACGTGGACCACGCCGCACCGAGAGCACCAGGGCTGTGGACGACTGTGAGGCCTAGGAAGGGGACAACGCGGAGCCGGGAAGACACGGCAGTGGATGCCCATGCGTAGAGGAGTGTGAGGGTTCACTGGTTCGCTGCGGTGTGAGGCTGCCGTTGCCGCAGAATAACAGGGGGTGTGGGTGAGTAGAGGGATGGCCTGGCCAGCGGTGGGAATAGTAGGGGCCGGTAAGGCCGCCGCGGCAGCACAGCCGGCCACGGGAGGCAGGAGCATGCGGCACGACCGGCGCTGCTTTGGGCGGCTGGAGCAACAAGACTAGAGGTTGAAGAAGCACTACGGTCGTTGGATGGATATCGTACGGTCACTAGAGCTAGAATCGTTCATATTGTTGAAGTTTACAAAGCACTCCGTCCCCGTCAACTTAGTAGGCCCACAAGTCAGCCTCCCTCCAAGGTGGGTCCCAACCAGCTGGGGGAGTATTCATTTTTTTGTGTAATAAGGAGGCAGTTCCGGTGGGTCTGAGCTCACAGCGGGGGCAACGCTTTTTTGCGCAATACGGTGGCCCAACTAGTGGGTCCCAACTGTCAAGGGGGAAACGTTTTTTTCGCGAAATACGGTGGCCCGTTCGGTGGGTCCCTGCAGTGAGGTGGAGGAATCATTATTTTCTGCATAATAAGGAGGCACTTCCTTGCTGCCGTCGTGGACCCAACTATCAGCCTCTCCACGTACAGTCCACGTCTGATGGAAGCCGTTCCTTGACCACGCTGCGCCGAGAGCACCGGGGCGGTGGATGACGACGAGGCCTAGGAAGGGGACGACGCGGAGCCGGGGAAGACGCATTCACTGGTTTGGCTGCGGTGTGAGGCTGCCGTCGCCGCGGAATAACAGGGGGTGTGGGTGAGTAGAGGGATGGCCTGGCCAGCGGTGGGAATAGTAGGGGGCGGTGAGGCCTGCGCGGCAGCACAGTCGGCCACGGGAGGCAGGAGCAGGTGGCACGACCGGCACTACTTTGGGCGGCTGGAGCAAGAAGACCAGAGGTTGAAGAAGCATGACGTCCATTGGATGGACATCATACGGTCACTGCAGCTAGAATCGTTTATATTGACTTAGTTGACAAAGCCGTTGGTACGCGTCAACTTAGTGGGCCCACAGGTCAGCTTCCGAAACGGAGCACCCCAGATGTCAGGTGGAGGAATCATTTTTTGGGCGGGTGAAGCTGGAATATCCGATATTGAAGAAGAAGCACGACATCTGTTGGATGGACACCTAACGGCCACTGCTGCTAGAACCGTGTGTTGACTATATGTTGACAAAGCCTTGCATACGCGTCAACTCTCTTTTTATAGTGGACGCGTCAACTTAGTAAAGCCACAAGTGTGTGGCAGAGAACTTATAGCCCATTTGAGATTTGTAAGAATGTGCAGCCAATTTTTGAATACTAATGGAATTTACTACAGCCCATTTATAGTTTGTTAAAAGTACAGGCCATTTCAACCAACCGTTCAAAAAACAATTCAATAAAATTTCACACATTTTGAAGGGATCCGAAATATTTTTATCTCGAAATTTCTAGTCAGATTAAATACAATTTCAATATAAATTTATATTACATAAAACTCCAACGAAACATTGCGCTGGCAACAATTAATGAAATTAAAATTTTCAATATCCAAAAATAATATTTTATAAAGTAATTACGTGTTTGGTGCATTTTTTATAGTTACTGTCCAGTTTTTATAATTACATCCCATTTATTATTTCTTAAAGCCCATTTTCTTGTTAAGCCTAATGCATCCCTCCTAGGAAAGATTTGCAGCCCAGCGGGGCGGAGAATAACAACTTGACCTTGCCTGTGTATTCCTAAAAAAAGTATAGCTGGGCTAACCATTTTCAGCTTGAAAAAAATTAATATATGGGCTGGAAATCTGGCCTGGGCTAGACGGGCCACAGCCCGCCCAGTTAATAGTTGCAGCGATGTTTTCGTTGTTGTTCAAAGGAGAAAAATTAATATCTGGGCTAAACATCGCTCAAGAAAAACTCTCCAGTGCTCACACCTCAAAAACACAAATACTGCTAGAGCTGCTTGGTCCCAGCTGTCGGCCGCTTCTTCTGCAATTCTCTCATTTATTGACTACATAGGTTGACAATGGTGTGGGACCGTGATGTCGGGAAACCAGGAGGAAGCAAAAAAATATAGTTTTATATACTAATAAGGAGGCACTTGCGTACGTGCGGCTATGCCCCTGGTGTCTCCCCACTGTCATCCTCTCCAAGTAGTGCCATCTCCTCATCCTCATGTCCGTTGACCATGTTGACAACACGAGATGGCGACGCCACGGCGAGCGCAACAACTCGAAGGAGGACGGAGAGGGCCTCACAGGCCCTACGGATGGTCTGATACAGTGCTCGCTGCTCATTCGGGAAGCCAGGATCATAGGGACACATGTCCGCGATGGCATTGTCGTTCGCTTGTTCACTGGTGCTCGTGGAGGTGACAAAGGTTGCAGCACACGTCCTCCTACGCTGGTAGCTCTTCCGCCATTAGGGCATCGAAGTGCGGCCGCACCTGCTCTATGGTGAACATGGCATGAACCGGCTTGGACAGTGGCGCCGGCTCCTGGTCGGAAGCTATGGCCATCGTATGATTGTCATCTCTCAGCTCGGCGAGGTAGCTAGCGAGCCAGCATGTCCGGCTGCTGGACCGACCCGCTGCCAAGCACGAGTCTGACTGCCCTGGCCAACCCAGACCGCCTCCCTCGCTCGCGCGTGCTTTCCGCCTGAAATGGTCAGCGCCGCCCACCCCGCATCCCGGTGCATGCGATTGCTCCGCCTTCAAACGACACAAGTTCCGTCCGTCCGTCCTTTTGCCACCCACATTAATGATATGCGGTTGCCAAGGCGGCTACTCTAGTGTCACACGTCCGTCCCTCCGCCGCCCACCATTGCTATATAAACTGATGCGCCGGCCATAGCCGCAGTCATCCTCATATGTTCCTATTCTCCTGTCCACACCACTACTGCCCACCATGGCTTCCTCACGCTCCAGCACTCTTCAGGACATGCGGACGACGGACCACAAGGAGATGCTAGCCATTGCTGCTGACTGGCTGGCCGGTAGGCAGCCGGAGGACGACGACGTCCCAATGGAGAACCTGGTAGTTGACGATCCGGCGCCAACCCCCTCCACCACGCCATCCTCGCCGGTGCATTGCACCATGACCATCGGCAAGGCCTGTGCCTAATATATGGACACGGTGAGGCAGAAGCGTCAGGAGCAGTTCCGGGAGGCGCAGGCTGATGCCGCCTACAACCACCATCTCCTCTAGGAGCACTTGCAGGCGGAGGAGTAGATCGTCGTGGAGCCGGCAGAGCAAGAGGCGCTGCTCGACTCGTAACTCTCCGCCCGTGAGGTCCGCCTTGAACGTTGGCGGTACCGCAAGCAGGTGGCGGAGGCTATGGCCGCAAACAAAGAGGGCGAAGAAGCGAGCAAGGCGCTGTTTGGCGAGATCGAGGATGAGGCAGAGGACAATGCCGACTCCGACGAGTCCCCACTCTGCTGGCGTCGACGAGCCCCCGCGGCGCCAACAACGAGGCAGAGGACACCGCCGGCTCCGCCGAGGCCCCACCCTGTCGGCAACGAGAGGCAAGATTTCCCCCACTTCGCCAAGGCGCCGCCCGCCGGCAACAAGACAGAGGACATCGCCGCCTCCGCGGAGGCCCTGCCCCATTGTCAACGAGGCCGCGCCACACAGAAAACGAGGAAGAGTAGAACACGGTAGGTCGCCGCCGCTCGGGTCCAAGTAAGGCCACCGCTGCTACCCTCCGGCCGGTTAGCTTCTTGGCGGCGATGTGGAGTCGGAGAGTAATACTTCTCCGTCGTATCTATAATTTTTTATTGTTCCGTGCCAATATTCTACAACTTACATATACTTTTGGCAACTTTTTATACTATTTTTTGTTACTAACATATTGATCCAGTGCCCAGTGCCAGTTCCTATTTGTTGCATGTTTCTTGTTTCGCAGAATATCCATATCAAACGGAGTCCAAACAGAATAAAAACGGACGAAGAATTTTTTTGGAATATATGTGAATTTTGGGAAGCAAAACTAGCACGAGACGATGCTCAAGTGGGCCTCGAGGGTGGGGGGCGCGCCCCCCTGCCCATGGCGTGCCCTGGGCCCTCGATCCCACTCCGTAAGGTAGTTGACGCCCTTCTTTCGCCGCAAGAAAGCTAATTTCTGGATAAAATCGTGTCAAAAGATGAGCCCAATTAGAGTTACGGATCTCCGGGAATATAAGAAATGGTGAAGGGGCAGAATCTGGGAACGCAGAAACAGAGAGAGACGGAGAGACAAATCCAATCTCGGAGGGGCTCTTGCCCCTCTCACGCCATGGAGACAATGGACCAGAGGGGAAACCCTTCTCCCACCTAGGGAGAAGGTCAAGGAAAAAGAAGAAGGAGGGGGGCTCTCTCCCCCTCGCTTCCGGTGACACCAGAGTGCCACCGGGGCCATCATCGTGTGACGACGATCTACACCAACACCTCCGTCATCTTCACCAACATCTCCATCACCTCCCCCCATCTATCTACAGCGGTCCACTCTCTCGCAAC
This sequence comes from Secale cereale, assembly GCA_902687465.1. Lineage (NCBI taxonomy): Eukaryota > Viridiplantae > Streptophyta > Magnoliopsida > Poales > Poaceae > Secale > Secale cereale. Next base: position 200,058,301 of record LR738712.1, read on the forward strand.
CCGCTGTACCCTCTACTTGAACATGGTGCTTTATGCTTCATATTATTATCCAATGATGTGTTGCCATCTTATGATGTCTGGGTAGATTATCATTGTCCTATCGGTGATTGGTGAATTGCTATGATTGATTTAAATTGCTTGTGGTTATGTTGTTGTCCTTTGGTGCCCATCATATGAGCGCGCGCGTGGATCACACCATAGGGTTAGTCGTATGTTCATAGGACTACGTATTGGAGGGTAAGAGTGACAGAAACTTCAACCTAGATAAATTAATGCATACAGGATTGAAGGGGGACCAATATATCTTAATGCTATGGTTGGGTTTTACCTTAATGAACGTTAGTAGTTGCGGATGCTTGCTAATAGTTCCAATCATAAGAGCGAAGAATTCCAAGTAAGGGATGACATGCTAGCAGTGGCCTCTCCCGCATAAAACTTGCTATCGGTCTAGTAACGTAGTCAATTGCTTAGGGGGAATTTCGCAACTCCTACCACCACTCTTCCACACTTGTTATCATTAACTTTATTGTGCCTTTACCTTAACAGCCCCTAGTTTATATTTGTGTGCTCTTTATATTCTTGCAAACATATCCCACAGAAACGACAAAGTACTTCTAGTTTCATACTTGTTCTAGGTAAAGTAAACGTCAAGCGTGCGTAGAGTTGTATCGGTGGTCGATAGAACTTGAGGGAACATTTGTTCTGCCTTTAGCTCCTCATTGGGTTCGACACTCTTACTTATCGAAAGAGGCTACAACTGATCCCCTACACTTGTGGTTTATCAAGACCTTTTTCTGGCGCCGTTGCCGGGGAGCAATAGCATGGGGTCAATATTCTCGTGTGTGCTTGTTTGCTTTATCACTAAGTATATTTTATTTGATGTTCTAAGTTGTTCTTTATCTTTAGTTATGGATATGGAACACGAAATACCAAAAATCTTAGGTGTACTTGCTACTCATGGAGATGGGGAACCTTCTAAAACCCTCGATGCTCATTATGTGAAAGATATTATCTACTACTTTGATAATCCTGAGAAAACCCCATTCAACTATGTAATGGGAGTAACGTTGGATCAACATGAATACTTTAGGGATTATTGCTTGACACAAAAAGGGAAACTATTATGGTATCAAATTCATTTGTTGCATTGGTATGCTCTGCAACTATGCTTGAGATATGATTATACTTGTTCTCTAGGATGAAGGCTCCACACCTTCCCTTTTCATGCAAATTTAATGATAATAAAACCTTAGCTTCTTATGCGAATGGTATATATGATTATTATGATGTGGAACAAATAGAAGAATTTGTTGCTTTTAAGGGTGCTTATGAAATTGAATCTCTGTTTAGAAAGAATGATGCTTTTGATGATGATGTTTCTAGGCCTGAAAATCTTGCTATATTGAAATATTGCTATTTGAATTATGAATATAACTCCCATATTGATGCGTTTATTGAGAAGGTCTCCCCTGTCCAAGAAGAGACTAATATTTTGCAGGCGTCTATGGAAGAAGAAATCAATGACATTGTGAGCTCATTAGATGAAAAAGATGAGGAGGAGAGCGAAGAACAAAAGGAGGAAGAGTGGATTAGCTACCCATGCCCACCTTCTAATGAGAGTAACTCTTCAACTCATACATTTTTTAAGTTCCCTTCGTGCTTACCGAAGGATGAATGCTATGATGATTGCTATGATCCAGTTGATTATTTTGAAATATCCCTTTTTGATGATGCTTGCTATGCTTGTGGCCAAGATGCCAATATGAATTATGCTTATGGAGATGAACTTGCTATAGTTCCTTATGTTAAATATGATATAGTTGCTATTGCACCCTCACATGATAGTCCTATTATCTTTTTGAGTTCTCCAAACTACACTATATCGGAGAAGTTTGCACTTATTAAGGATTATATTGATGGGTTGCCTTTGTCCATTACACATGATGATTTTGATGAATATAATATGCATGGGCTTGCTGCTCCTAATTGCAATTATTATGAGAGAGGAACTACATCTCCGCCTCTCTATGTTTCCAACACGATAAAATTGCAAGAAACTGCTTATACTATGCATTGGCCTTTACTTGATGTGCATGAATTGTTCTTGTATGACATGCCGATGCATAGCAAGAGAGTTAGACTTCGTTGTTGCATGATATATATATCACTTTGTGCTCACTACTAAAGGCCAAATCATTGTTAATTAAAATTGGCTTTGATATACCTTGGGATCCGGGTGGATCGATCACTTGAGCACTATATGCCTAGGGCTTTAAAAAAGCACTGCCAGGGAGACAACCCGGAAGTTTTATAGAGTCATTTATTTCTGTTGTGTGCTTTCATATAGTTTAAAAACAAAAAAATAAAGAGGGCAACCCAAAACTTTTCAAAAAGAAAAGTGAAAGTGATATAGACGAGCGTTGTGAAAGTGGGGGACGTCCTTGAACTTTGTTCATGCCCATGGAAACTTTGTGAATCTTAATTACAGAAACTTTTCAACAAAAATAATTATCCCCTTGTACAATTCCATTGTATTATAAAAATAATGTGCCAAGGTTTGCTTGTTGGTTTGTGCGGTGTAGGACAGAAACTTTGGCTGTAGTGCGCGATTTTTCATTTTTTTGCTGGAACGTCAAATGGTTCTGAAACATTTTGCACTGTCTTTCTATACAAATTGTTGATTTTTCCTAATTTTGGCAGAGTTTTTCAAGTATCAACAGTATGGTGAATGTTCAGATTATTACAGACTGTTCTGTTTTAGACAGATTCTATTTTTGATGCGTAGTTTGCTTGCTTTGATGAAACTATCAATTTCTATCAGTGGATTAAGCCATGGAAAAGTTATATTACAGTAGCTACAATGCAAAAACAAAATATGAATTGGTTTGCAACAGTACTTAGAGTAGTGATTTGCTTTATTATACTAATAGATCTTACCGAGTTTTCTGTTGAAGTTTTGTGTGGATGAAGTGTTCGAAGATCGAGGAGGTCTCGATGTGAGGAGAAGAAGGAGAGGCAAGAGCTCAAGCTTGGGGATGCCCAAGGCACCCCAAGTAAATATTCAAGGAGACTCAAGCATCTAAGCTTGGGGATGCCCCGAAAGGCATCCCCTCTTTCTTCAACAAGTATCAGTATGTTTTCGGATTCGTTTCATTCATGTGATATGTAAAGATCTTGGAGCGTCTTTTGCATTTAGTTTTCACTTTTTCTTTTATGCACCATGCTGGTATGAGATAGTCCTTGGTTAATTTATAGAATGCTCTTTGCACCTCACTTATATCTTTTGAGTATGGCTTTATAGAATACTTCATGTGCTTCACTTACATCATTTCAAGTTTGGATTGCCTGTTTCTCTTCACATAGAAAACCGCCATTTGTAGAAGGCTCTTTTGCTTCACTTATAATTATTAGAGCATGGGCATAACTTTTGTAGAAAGAATTAAAACTCTCTTGCTTCACTTATATCGATTTAGAGAGTTGACAGGAATTGGTCATTCACATGGTTAGTCATAAAATCCTACATAAACTTTTAGATCGCTGAATATGATATGTTTGATTCCTTGCAATAGTTTTGCGATATAAAGATGGTAATATTAGAGTCATGCTAGTGGGTAGTTGTGGATTGTAGAAATACTTGTGTTGAGGTTTGTGATTCCCGTAGCATGCACGTATGGTGAACCGTTATGTGACGAAGTTGGAGCATGATTTATTTATTGAGTGTCATCCTTTGTGTGGAGGTCGGGGGCGCGCGATGGTTAACTCCTACCAACCTCCCCCCTAGGAGCATGCGTGTAGTACTTGGTTTCGATGGCTAATATTTTTTTGCAATAAGTATGTGAGTTCTTTATGACAAATGTTGAGTCCATGGATTATACGCACTCTCACCCTTCCACCATTGGTAGCCTCTCTTGTACCGCGCAACTTTCGCCGGTATCATACACCCACCATATACCTTCCTCAAAACAGCCACCATACCTACCTATTATGGCATTTCCATAGCCATTCCGAGATATATTGCCATGTAACTCCACCATTCCGTTTATATTGACATGCACCATCATTGTCATATTGCCTTGCATGATCGTAAGATAGCTAGCATAATGTTTCCATGGCTTGTCCGTTTTTTGATGTCATTGCTACGTTAGATCATTGCACATCCCGGTACACCGCCGGAGGCATTCACATAGAGTCATATTTTGTTCAAGCTTTGAGTTGTAATTTGAGTTGTAATTTGAGTTGTAAGTAAATAAAAGTGTGATGATCTTTATTATTAGAGCATTGTCCCATGTGAGGAAAGGCCAAAAAAAGAGATGGCCTAAAAAATAAATAAAGAGGGGCTAAAAAAGAAAGAAAGAAAGAGAAAGCCCCTCCAAAAAAACAGAAAAAATGAGAGAAAAGAGAGAAGGGACAATGCTACTATCCTTTTCCACACTTGTACTTCAAAGTAGCACCATGGTCTTCATAATAGAGAGTCTCTTGTTTTGTCACTTCCATATACTAGTGGGAATTTTCATTATAGAACTTGGCTTGTATATTCCAACGACAGGCTTCCTCAAATGCCCTAGGTCCTCATGAGCAAGCAAGTTGATGCACACCCACTAGTTTTCTTTTGAGCTTTCATACACTTATAGCTCTAGTACATCTGTTACATGGCAATCCCTACTCACTCACATTGATATCGATTGATGGACATCTCCATAGTCCATTGATTTTCCTAGTTGATGTGAGACTTTCTCCCACCTTTTGTATATCACCACCTTATATTCCACCCATAGTGCTATGTCCATGGCTCACGCTCATGTATTGTGTGAAAGTTGAAATGGTTTGAGAATACTAAAGTATGAAACAATTGCTTGGCTAAAACCGGGGTTGTGCATGATTTAAATACTTTGTGTGGTGAAGGTGGAGCATAGCCAGACCATATGATTTTGTAGGGATAACTTTCTTTGACCATGTTATTTTGAAGAGACATGATTGCTTTATTGGTATGCTTGAAGTATGATCGTCCTAATGTCAAATGATAGACTATTGCTTTGAGTCACTCATGTCTTAATATTCATGCCATGATTAGATTACATGATCAAGATTATGCTAGGTAGCATTCCACATCAAAAATTATCTTTTTTATCATTTTACTACTCGAGGACGAGCAGGAATTAAGCTTGGGGATGCTGATACGTCTTCGTCGTATCTATAATTTTTATTGTTTCATGCCAATATTCTACAACTTTCATATACTTTTGGCAACTTTTTATACTATTTTTTGGGACTAACATATTGATCCAGTGCCAGTTCCTGTTTGTTGCATGTTTTTGTTTCGTAGAATATCCATATCAAACGAAGTCCAAATGGAATAAAAACGGCCGGGGTTTTTTTGGTATATATGTGAATTTTGGGAAGCAAAACTAGCACGAGACGATGCTTGAGTGGGCCTCGAGGGTGGGGGGCGCGCCCCCTACCCAGGGCGCACCCTGGGCCCTCGAGCCCACTCCGTAAGGCGGTTGATGCCCTTCTTTCGCCGCAAGAAAGGAAATTTCTGGATAAAAATTGTGTCAAAAGATGATCCCAATCAGAGTTACTGATATTCGGGAATATAAGAAACGGTGAAGGGGCGGAATCTGGGAACGCGGAAACAGAGAGGGGGGAAAACGGAAACAGAGAGAGATGGAGAGACAGATCCAATCTCGGAGGGGCTCTCGCCCCTCCCACGCCATGGAGACCATGGACCAGAGGGGAAACCCTTCTCCCACCTAGGGAGAAGGTCAAGGAAGAAGAAGAAGGAGGGGGCTCTCTCCCCCTCGCTTCCGGTGGCACCGGAGGGCCACCGAGGCCATCATCGTGTGACGGTGATCTACACCAACACCTCCGTCATCTTCACCAACATCTCCATCACCTTCCCCCATCTATCTATAGCAGTCCACTCTCCCGCAACCCTCTGTACCCTCTACTTGAACATGGTGCTTTATGCTTCATATTATTATACAATGATGTGTTGCCATCCTATGATGTCTGAGTAGATTGTCGTTGTCCTATCGGTGATTGGTGAATTGCTATGATTGATTTAAATTGCTTGTGGTTATGTTGCTGTCCTTTGGTGCCCATCATATGAGCGCACGTGTGGATCAGACCATAGGGTTAGTTGTATGTTGATAGGACTACGTATTGGAGGGCAAGAGTGACACAAACTTCAACCTAGCGTAGAAATTGATGCATACGGGATTGAAGGGGGACCAATATATCTTAATGTTGTGGTTGGGTTTTACCTTAATGAACGTTAGTAGTTGCGGATGCTTGCTAATAGTTCCAATCATAAGTGCATAGAATTCCAAGTAAGGGATGGCATGCTAGGAGTGGCCTCTCCCACATAAAACTTGTTATCGGTCTAGTAACGTAGTCAATTGCTTAGGGGCAATTTCGCAACTCCTACCACCACTTTTCCACACTCGCTATCATTAACTTTATTGTGCCTTCACCTTAACAGCCCCTACTTTATATTTGTGTGCTCTTTATATTCTTCCAAACCTATCCCACAAAAACCACAAAGTACTTCTAGTTTCATACTTGTTCTAGGTAAAGTAAACGTCAAGCATGCGTGGAGTTGTATCGGTGGTCGATAGAACTTGAGGGAATATTTGTTCTGCCTTTAGCTCCTCGTTGGGTTCGACACTCTTACTTATCGAAAGAGGCTACAATTGATCCCCTACGCTTGTGGGTTATCAGAGAGCTATGTTGCAGAAGGACGCTGCTTCTACTTAACTGCTGGTGCATTTGGGTGACTGACACATGGGCCCAACAGGCATCTGGGCCACATGTCAGTTATGCAACTGCATCTGCAGTTAAGTCACTGAAGCTTCTGTTCGTCTCAGCCGGACACAGGTGCGTAGCTTCGATTAATTAATTATACCTCCAGCGCACCCCTTTTTAGTTGAAGAATGTATGAAATGTAATGAAATCCGGCATGTTTATATGAAATCTGACCGTGTATGAATGAATTTATTTCGATTAGTTCGAATTCTTGTATCACTGGCATTGGATGAACATGCAAAACAATACGTATAGCATTATTCCCAGGGTGATCACCTCATTTGCAGCAGTTTCACAGGTACTCCCTCCGGACCTTTCTAGTCTGCATACAAGTTTTGTCTGCAGTCAAAGTATCTCTACTTTGACCAATCTTATAGAAAAAAGTATGCACTTTCGTAATGTGCGAAGTAAAAAGGAACAGAAGGAGTACAGAGAGTCTGAGCAGCTTTTTAGCGTTCCTGTACATTGCAATCAAACACACATGCCTGGCAATTCATAGAGAACATTCACATGTCAGAGCCAATATTTACTTCACAACTAAAGAATAAAGAAAAAATGGATCGACGCTACTGACACCAAAGGGCATCCCATTCGAAAATATCAAACGCATGTCTTCTTGCTAAAATCAATGAGGAAAATTTGACAAGGTTTTCCCATTCCAAAATATCAAATGCCTACGATTGTGGAATGGGCAGGGTTTGCCATCAGTTCGGACATTGACATGGCACCTCGTGCTTAATAAACCAGCTATTCTTTTTGTGCAGTTCCACCAAAATCAACCAAATTCGCGCGTAGCTTGTATGATTTCGCCCTTATATGTTGCAACGCCTTGAACTTATCGGCACCTTCTTTCTTGTGGTGGAACTGAATGATTTGATGTATTCATGAACATTTTGTGCAGTTCCCATTGAAATCCAGTTGAGCACCCCCATTTGTACAAATACAAAAAAGTGATTAGCATAAAGCAAACTTTACTATGAATTGACAGTTTAAACAGGCACCTACATGGTCCATGTAGAGCACACTTTTAGAAAAATGAAACTCACTGGAAAGAATCCTAGAACAACATTGTACTCGCGCATCACAGCAAGAAAATGGAGATTTGTCAGTCCTTCTGAGCTGAAGTTAGTTTGGTCCTGTGGGGGGTAATGTAACCATCCTTCAACTTCTCCTTCTGATGAGAAGATAGACAGGGCTTCTTCATCCTGGCATAATCAGAACTAGTCACTTCACGTACTCCATATTCTTCTTTAGGCCTTGTTTGTTTAATCCTCCTCCCAAGGGGATTGGAGTGGATTGGAGAGGATTTTGTCTTGTAGGGGATCTAATCCCCCTCAAACCCTGCCATTCCCCTTCAAAAACCACCTCAACCGAACAAGGCCTCAGAGGAGGATGATCTTGTTGCGCAAAGACAAGAGGACAATTAAATGCTAGCATCCCTGTTTGCTCGAAAAAAGGAAAGGAAATTTTTAAAACAACACAGATGAAGCACTTCTCAAGGACAATACCAATTTTTTATGACAGTATCTAAACAGTAGCACAACACCAATAGACATGACAAAGCTCAATCATATGGATGAAATCAGTGGGCGAGTACCAACCTTTGTCAGGAGGCTTATTGTGTAGAGCATATAGATGAAGCACTTCTCCGGAAACATCTGTTGCTATCTACTACGGTGGCCATGCTTACTATATACTCCTTGATTAGATTAATGTTTCCAACATCTTCTTGTGCAGTTCCACTAAAATATATGGTATCTTCAAAGCAATTAAGCAACATTGTCGGTGTAACATTTTGGTTGAACTACACAAAACACTCTTAAAACAAAAGTGTTTTGTGTAGTGCAACAAAAGGTCACAATGGCAACGAGGTGAAGTAGATAACCATGTTTACACAGAGGTGCAAAGAAAACAACTAGTGGTCAATAACGGTGGATGACACAGAAGCCAACAAAAAGAAGCATCTACCTTATCTAAATGGGAAAGAAAGCAAGACAGTAACATTTCTCAAACGGTGGCATTGATAATATTAACAGAGAGATTATATTAATAATAAAATTCATTAAACATGTAATTTGCTTTTAACTGTGGCATTGCATCAATTTTCTAGCGGCATTATTAGAAGGTGCTTGTTTACAGGGACATTTTGGTGGAGGGACTAAAAAAACTCCGTGTCAGTCCCATCTAAACCAAACAAGAGGGACTTTTAGGGACTAAAAGTGGGCATTTGGGACTAAAGAAAGAAGACCCCGAGGGAGAGTCTTTTTGGTACTTTTTCCAACAGTTTCCCCTGCCCCGCATCACACCTTGTCTCTATTAGTTCATTACTAGGGGTAACATGGTCTTTTAGCATGTCATTTAATAACCTCTAGTCCATGTTTAGTCCCTGGAACCAAGCAGGTAGGGACTAGGGAGTTTTTAACCAAATAGGGCCTTAGATTAACAACAGCTAAAGAGTTGCATGGGACAATGGACGCACCAGCACCATGTGCATCTACCGATGTACTGGGTTGATGCACAGTGTGTTGCAACAAAGAACAAACAACCAAGGAGCATATTTGTGTTGGTCCCAGTTTTGTTATCTTTAGACACCTTTCCCTATGTGAGCGCAACAAATCTAGTCCTGCTCAAACTCTACAGCCTTGTCCCCCAAAACAAGAGATCAGTTCGTTACAGATGTGCGTACTGCGTTTGTCATTGTTTTCCCTTTTCGACCAACGTAGGTGCTGGATAGCCAGTCTGTACTAGTACTTTCCCCACTTCCTTTCCTCTGTGAACCACGTCCTATATTTATGCTATTTAACTTTCCCCACTACTTTCCCCCATTCATGTCCTCTTTGAACCACGTCTTAGATTCATGCGATACAACTTTCCCCACTACTTTCCCTCTTCCTTTCCTTTTTGAACCACGTCCTAGATTCATGTTATACAACTTTTCTCACTACTTTCCCCCATTCCTTTCCTCTTTGAACCACGTCCTAGATTCAGGTATACAACTTTCCCCACTACTTTCCAGTTTGATCCAACACCTAGATTTGAGTGCAGAAGCCGAAAAAGCCCACATGCAGCTAGAGCAATGCATGTGGAATAAGTAAATTATACCTTAAGGTTCTTGGGGTGTGGTTCGGTGGGTGACCGGCGGCCGTTCGACCCACACTATGTACGCGGCGAAGAAGAAGGGGTCGGAGGCCCTCCCGCGCCACCGCTGGGTGAAAGTGAATAGATGCGTCGGTAGTGGATTCCCTCCCTCATCGACGGCGACAGCGTTAAGCCTCCTTCCCTTCCCGGCGGACGGATCCTGCCGGATCTTTGACCAGCAGTGAGTGGAGAGAGAGAGGCCAAGGAAGTCTTATTTAGATCTGGAGAGGGTGAGAGAGTGTGAAGCGAGCAACTACAAGAAGACCAGCAGTGGGGGGAGAGGGAGAGGCCAACGAAGTCTTGTTTAGATCTGGAGAGGGTGAGAGAGTGTGAAGAGAGCAACTACAAACGCTCAGGCTCCAGCATGTATATATATACTTAAGAGAGTGTGAAGAGTGCAAACCCTAGAAAACAAGCGCCAAGGCTGCAGCTTATACGTGATGAGGTGATTATACGGTCACTACGAGATCGTATAGCTCCGTATCCATCCATTTTGACCAGTCAAAGAATGCTCCTGGCACGAATTATGCTCAAGTGTAGTTATCGAACCCGAGACCTCAAGTTTGATGAGCGAACAGGCTAACCAGCTACACAACCCTCTGTTATGTTCAACGAGAGGCAAATAACCTTTTATACATTCCTGCATTCGTGTGACAAGCATGCCGTATTATTATTTCTCTGTGTGTGGGAGTCATTGGGATTTAAATCATAATCGTGTCATGTGGCTTTGGTGGTAAGACTATCCACAGTGGTGCAGAAATAATGCAGCCTTAGTCACCTTACCTCTCTCCACGTAGTACGTTGGGTCCCACCAGTCAGAGGGTGAAACAAACAAATTAATAAGAAAAATTAAAAGCGCCAGTGGTGTATCTTGCCACACACATCTCGCTACTGCTCGGGAACACTGTCCAATTGATCCCTCTGTTCGCTCACGTACTATTTTAAGTGAATCCTCATTATAACATGCACACAATTTTGGGCACTTTTATTCGACCGAAGTCAGTGTGCCACCGTATCTCGTACGACTCCCTCCGTCTAGGTGTAATAAGTCATGTTAGAAGGTGCAGCAGGACCAAGGTGCAAGCAGATTGGAGGAGAAGGAGAAACTTGACCGGTCATTCCTCCAATCAAAGCCCTGATTTCTGTCTCTAAACGCAACAATTAATCCAAAAAACTAAGAGATGCCATTTTAGCTACCATGCAGGGCCACGTATTAACTCACATGCAAGCCGACTTTGATTTCTTGATTGATCAACGCGTAGTTGCGCTCCATGCGTTGGGTTTCTGAGGGAGATAACAAGGCAGAGTAAGGAGCATTTGGTTACATTGCTTAGGCTGGTCATAGTTTGTACCTACTCCATTTGTATCTCACTTCTTGTGGCTTTGCACTCGCATGATTTTCCTATTCTATGAACCTGTGTGTGTGAATGCGTGTGCATGTGTGTGTTTAACAGCATGTGTGTGTTAGAGAGAGCGACTGATCGACCTACTCCTACAGAGAGATGGTGTGTAGTGTATGATTTTAGCCGCGAGAGTCGGTGCATCCTCTCATTTCCGGGCGTCCGGTAGGGACAGGCGGACAGCTACCACGCCCACTCTTCACCAGCCTAGCCCACCCAAAGCCCCTCCATCGCCCGCTCGCGCTTCTCGCCCGAAACGGTCAGCGCTGCTCTAAAGAGTGATGGTTGCTTCGTCCGTCCAACTTACTGCTGGGTCTATGTGATTTGACGGCACATAGCTCATTATTACTGTGGTGGTAGGACTGCTGGATGTCCCACGCTTTCGTCGAAATGAGGTACTACTAGATTACAAATTTTCCATTCTTACGGCGAAGGAGTGCAAGAGCAGTGAAAACACGCAGGCTCAGTGATTACATGGCCCACCTCACACTATCACCATATTTTCTGGACACCGTGCGACACCTAACTCTTTACATAGTACTCCTTACGTTCTTAAATATAAGTCTTTGTAGAGATTCCACTAGGTGGACTACATAAGGAACAAAATGAATGAATCTGCACTTAAAATGCATCTATATACATCCGTATGTGGTTCATGGTGAAATCTCTACAAAGACTTATATTTAGGAACGGAGGAAGTACTTGTATAGTACGTACTATAATTTATCACCGAGATAGTACAATGCTATGAAGCTTCCAGCTTCTGTTACATGTATCTTGCGTCCAAGGTTGCCCGTTGCAACATTTCATCAAATACAAAGGAGACTAACATGCATGCTATTGCATCTCAATGATTGACAGATCATAGCAAATATGTACTCCCTCCGTTCCAAAATAAGTGTCTCAACTTTATGCTACATACGGAGCAAAATTAGTGAATCTACACTCTAAAATACGTCTATATACATCAGTGTTTGGAGTATGTACTAGTAGTTCATATTGAGATCTACTAAAGGACATATATATTCCAAACAATATGAAAATCTATCTAACCAAGGTAGTAGGGACTAGGAGTAAACGGAGGGAGTAGTAAAATTTTCCTGCGAGCCACCGCGCGCGTGGGCGAGGGAGCGGGAGTAAGGCGTAGTAAGCAAGCTTCACCTCATCCTGCGAGCCACCGCGCCCGTGGGCTGAGGAAACGGCATACTAAGCAAGCTTCTCCTCGTTCTGCGAGTTGACGGGACACACCAAAAGTACTCTAGTGTATAGAGCCTTGCCTCTAAAGTAGGCCCCACATGGTTTGCCTCTTTTCTAACATAACGCGTCAAGTCGCAATTTGTTTGTTCACCCATGGTAGACGATCCTCCCTCCATCTAGTGGACAACCAGTACACATGTCAAGTTACCACATGGGCTGCCTTTTCGTACAGAAATGAGCTCCACCGTGTACCCGCGCGGGTGTGGTTGGGAAAGAGACGGGAGTACATGCGCCGTGCGTGCACCTCTTCTCTTCGTGCAAGTCCCCCACCTACGTGAGTGTGTGTGAGAGATACAAACCTAGACAAATAGCTTGTGCATTCGTGAGTGTTTTTTGTTTTGGGGGGATGGTTGATTTCATGAATGTATTTGTGGGAATATGTGTCGATGACATCTCAAACAAAATTTTGCATGCAATGTGTGTGAAATGGAGGCCTATCCATATCATATATAGAGGGTCGAGCGATCCACGAGAAGAGAGGGAGGGGTCATAGATATCGATAGAGTTGAAGAGAGGATCAAGTGGGTGGGTGCGAGATCGATGAAGAGAGCCATCGAAATTGTGTGTGTGTGCAAGTCAAAGATATAGGGCGACTGACCTAGCTACCGGAACGTCAGAGGGCACAGGTCAAGTTTGTGTGTGGCAGGGAGACATGACTAGAGCGCTCGATGTAGCGGTGTGTGTGGGGGAGGGGGTGGGGGAGGGGTAGGTAGAGGCCTAACTATAGAGGTAGAACGACTCGTATATGTGTTGAGAAGGAGAGACCCAGCTATGTCTTGAGGGAGATCGGTCGACATCCATACATAACTGAAGGACGGGAAATAGGATGGGACAGAGAGAGAGAGGAGAGAGAGAGAGCGAGGGAGAGAGGTAGAGTGTTGGATGGGTGATGGAGTTGCTTCTCGAAGATGGTGGGAGAGGCCTACTAGACAAACTAAGGGTGGAACTGCAATATTATCAATAAGAGTGGGGATGTGTTTCTGTGTGTGCGTGTACGTGATAGATCTGCCGGGACACGTCCATGGATGATGAAGGGGAACCATGTGTTTGGTAAGCAAACCTAACTAGATCGGTAGATCAATTGTTGTTTGTCGGAGAAAGGGAGAGACATAACTAATGAGGTAGATCGATCGACGCGTGGGGAAAACGAGTTATATGGACCTAGCTAGCTATATGTATAGCGGCAGATCGGTCGGTGTATGTCCATTTGTTAGAGGAAGATAAGGCCCGGCGAGATGGATAGACAGAGAGAATGGAGCTAGGAGGTGGCGTGAGAGGCCCGACTACTAGCTAGATAGGGGGAGGAGTGTGCGGTTGTGAGATCGATGAAAAGAGGGGCGAGAGTTTACACGTGTGTGGGACTGTATGAGAGACACGAGGCAAGGACACATAAAGGAGGAGATTGAAGGTGCGTGTGTATGTTATAGGTAGACATCGCTGGAGAGGTTTATCGATCGGTGTGTGTCGGATAGGAGTTGTGGAGACTGTGGGAGAATGACCTAAAGAAAAAAAATGAATGTGCGCAATGGATAGAATGTTGAGGGAGGGGAGGGCGAGGAGGGCGTGTGCATGCATGAGAGAAAGTTAGTGGTAGCTACAAAGGTTAGATGATTGTGTGGGTGTAAGAGACTAACAAAGATCATAATTTGATATGAAAGTTGATTCATATATTTGAATAGGATATCATAGTGTTTTAAACTGTCAGATTTAGGGCTCCGCAAAACCCAAGAAGTTCGAACACAGGGGTGTGAATGAAGATCTATCCCACTCGCGTCTACCTAGCGCCTCGCTCTCGTCGGTGAAGAGATTCAAGCACACAACAGATAGAACACACAAGAGTTTATCCAGGTTCGGGCCACCGCATGGTGTAAGACCCTACTTCCTGCTTTGGTGGATTAGCCTCGGGAGGACAGGAATATGAGCTAGTACAATGGTTCCTGAGCTCAGGAGGTGAGCTCAGGGGGGTCAGGAGGCAGGTGTTCTTGCTCCTTGCGGGGTGGTAGAGTGTATGGATCTGCTCTACTTGGCTAGGCTTGGTTCGACCTCTCCTCCATAGTGGGGTCCTAGCTACTTATATAGGCGGCCACGGTCCTCTTCCCCCGAAATGTTTAGGAGGGAAGGGATCCCACAAAGGCCATTTTTGAGCGGGAACACAAGGACGTTCCTACCCTGACAAAAGCAGTCTTCACCTGCAAAAGGACCAGGCGGTGACGTGGTGGTGGGCTCGATGGTGACATCCTCCTTATCGTCCTTGTGGTCTTTGGTCTTGTTGCGCCAATGGGGAAACCTTTTCCCCACTCCTCGGGAACCTGTGGCTGCGTTGTCCCCCTTGCACCGAAATGGCAACTGTGCCGCTGGCGAGCGCTGGCACCCGCTGGCGTATTGTGTCAGCTGACATCACTGCCTCCTCCTAAGGCAGGCTTGGCCTTGGATTCTTCGCCCCTCCGGAGCACCCTGCTGGGGCCGCTCCGGAGGAGGTCTTGACATCGTTCTCCTCGCGAGGGTCTTGGGCAGCTGGTTGATCAACTGGGCCGTACCAGGCCGCTGTAGGAGCGCGTCACGGCCCGCAGACACGCAAGTCTGGGTACCCTGGTTCCCAGGACGCCGACAGTAGCCCCCGGGACCAAGGTGCACGTGGAGTTGGCTTCGGGGCGAAGCCTGAGTCGATGACGAAGCGCCGCGGGGCCTAAACGGTTGCGGGCCAGGCCGGCATGCGATAGTTGGGTGGGACGCGGCTCCACTCCCCGCGCAGTCTTGGTGATCATGCGACTTGACAACTCCTTGGCGCAGACGAGGGGGGCGTTATGGTTGCGACGTCAGTGGCTGGCGGTTGGGCTCCCCGCCCTATAAATGGGACTAAAGGGGGGAGCCCCCAAGCCGTTTCCAAGCCAGCGTCGTGTTCCCCTTGCTTGTTCCTCGCTCTCTCTCCTGTCATGAGACCTCCATGGCGTCGACGAGGAAGTCGTCTGCCGCAGAGAAGGGGAAGGCGGCAAAGGATCCGGCCCCGCTGCCGTCGAAGATGGGCCGCGGTCGTCCCCGCAAGCATGCCGCTGCGCCTGCAGCAACTTCTCGGGGAGGCAGGCGCGGCCTTCTGAGTTCTGTCGTGGCCGCTGGTGAAAGGCGCGGGACGTCTTCCCGTGGTGAAGGTGGTCGTGGCCGTGGAGGAAGAGGAGGCGCACAACGGTGCTTGTCGGTCGCGCGCCCTCCACACCCGCAGCTTCATTCCTCCGACGTGTCGTCGGAGTTCATGGTGTGGGCGGAGAAGCCTGGTGGCCCGTGGCTCCGGCTTCCCCGCTCGTTCGGCGACGTGTTACCAGCCGGAGGCCTTGGCGGCATCTCGCTGCAAGCTGACGGCTGCTGTAGTGGTGCATCCTGGGTGGAGGTTGATGTGGCTCCTTCGGGCGATGTGTTCCTGGAGCGCGGTTGGCAATCGTTTGCTCGAGCACGCCGGCTGCAGGGGAGGTGTGCGCATCACTTCAGGTACGATGGCGTATCCACACTATTCGTCAGGGTCTTCTCGGAGGAAGGGAGGCGCCTTGGATGCTGTCCAGAGGTCGATGACGAAGAGGACGACGGGGGCAACGTCCGGAGGAGCAGATCCTCCTCCGAAGATGATCTCAGTCTTGGGGGCGTCGTGGGTCTCCCCTCTGTGGCAGCAACAGCTCCTCGAGCAGTGGCGGCCGCGACGAACCACCACTCCGCCGAGCTCGGCACAGCGAGGGGAGGGGGTTGCCGCGCCGATGTGCCTCGGCGAAGCCGGAGGAACTGGAAGACTCCGAGTGAGAGGGAGCAGCCTCTGGTTCTTCTCCTTTCCTCTCCTTCATGTCCTTTCTGCATCAAAATTTCAAGTTGCCTCGAGGAGGCGTGTAATGGACTGTGATATATGTAGGAAGCGAGAACTCGCTGTCTTTTTTTTTGTTGCCTGGGTGAAATAACTTAGCTTTTACGTGTCGCGACGTCCTGAGGCGGAGTCCTCCTGACTCCGGCGTCATGAGCCCCATCGGGTCGTGACGGGGTGGCCGAGTCTGAAGGGCTCGTGCAGCCCCCAAGCGGGGGTGAGCCGCTGAGATCTGCTGAGATCGTCGAGCGCGGGTTAGAGCACCGAAGCCTGAGCTGGCTCGGTGGGATAGGTTGCACGGACTGAGAAGCCCGGCGCAAGAGGCTGAGTAGGCTTGGCCATGCAAGGTCACGGGGCCGCGGCAGATGAGGGCCGGTGACCGACCATGCCCCAGCCCCCACGCGCGAGGCGCGCGAAGCAGAGCGAGTAGCGCAGCTGAACTTAAAACTGGAAAAAAGATCCCAAACAAGACTTTCAACCAAATGCAAGAAGCGCAAGAAACACGAGAACTTCATAGCATGGGGTAGAGGAAGGGCTGATAGCCAAGGAAGTAGAAAAGGCTGAAAGCCAAAACCAAGCCAAAAAAGGTCGCGTCCGACCCCTACACTACGTCTTCTTCCCAGCGCGGAGCTAAGGACTGCCAATGGGGCGTGGGTGGGAACCCCGTCTGAGGGCCCGTAGGCAACGCACAGGAGACTCCGAGGCATATACAACCCCAACTCATTATTACGTGAGAGTGTCACGGGCGGAGACCTTCATGGGCACGGAGCCTTGATAACGGATAGAACCTCCTGAGGTGTTTGATGTTCCATGAATTCTGGATAGGTATCCCATCCGACATCTACAGGCGCACAGCACCAGGCCTAGAGGCACGAGCGATTTTGAATGGGCCCTCCCACATGGGCGAGAACTTGTGCAGCCCCTCACGGGAGAGGACCCGCCTCAGGACCAAGTCACCAACTTCAAGTGTTCTTGCGCGGATGCTGCGGCAGTGGTACCGCCACAGCGCCAGCTGATAACGTGTCGCCCTGAGGGCAGCTCGGCGGCAGCTCTCCTCGCCGAGCACGAGGTCCATCTGCTAGGTGACATCCTGGCATTCCTCATTGAAGGCCAAGACCCGTGGGGAGCGATGCTTGACCTCGTGAGGGAGGACCTCCTCCGCCCCATAGACGATAAAGAAAGGAGTTTCCCCCATAGGTTTAGTGGCAGTGGTTCGGATTGACCATAGCATGGACTGGAGTTTGTCGATCCAGCCCCTGCCGCAGGCCTCAAGCTTCTTCTTAAAGCTGCACATCTGGAGGCCACGCAAGACTGCTGCGTTGGCGCGCTCGGCCTGACCGTTGCTCCTGGGGTGAGGTACCGAAGCGTAGCAGATCTGTGTTCAAGGTTAGCACAATATGACCTGAAGAGATTGCTTGTGAACTGCGAACCATTATCCGTGATGATGCGGCTGGGGACCCCGAATCGCCTCACGAGGCCCTGGATGAACTTGACAGCCGACCCGGCTGGGATCGCACGAATAGGCTCCAGCTCCGCCCACTTGGTGAATTTGTCGATGGCGACGTACAGGAAGCGGTAACCCCCGGCTGCCCGAGGAAATGGACCCAGGATGTCCAACCCCCAGACCACGAAGGGCCAGGAGAGCGGAATCGTCTGGAGGCCCTACGCCGGCTGGTCGATCTGCTTG
Source organism: Secale cereale (assembly GCA_902687465.1). NCBI lineage: Eukaryota > Viridiplantae > Streptophyta > Magnoliopsida > Poales > Poaceae > Secale > Secale cereale. The sequence goes on from LR738712.1 coordinate 200,076,425, forward strand.
GCATGAAACTGGCACGCCTCGCAAGCCCGCACGAGCTCCATGGCGTCGTTGAGCGCCGTGGGCCCGTAGAAGCCACTGCGGAAGGCCTTGTCCACGAGGGTGCGGGATGACGAGTGATTACTCCAGTCTCCACCGTGGATATCAACCAACAGCTCGCGCCCTTGCTTCCTCGAGATGCATTTCAGCGGGACATCATTTGGGCGTCTCCTGTAGAGTTCTCCATCTTGGATGCAGTAAGCTAAGGCCTGTCGGACCACGCGCTCTGCGTCTTCTTCCTTGTCTGGGAGGGTATCGTGTTGTAGGTACATCTTGAGTTCTTGGGTCCAGCAACCCTCCTCGGGCTCCGCGGCGAGCAGCAGGCGGGATCCGGAGGGTGGTCCGGCGGGCGGGCGCCATCCAGAGGCGCTGCCGGTAACCCCTATTGAGGGGAGGCCGGCTCAGGGGCTGGCGGTGCCGCCGACGGCTTGAGAAGCCGCTCCTCAAAGACGCCCGGCCTCTGAGGCTCTCATCTGGAGGCTCGTTTGGCGATATCGTCTACTTCTTTGTTGGTGCCTCTTGGTACGTGCTGCACCTCCAGCCCTTGGAATCGCTTCTCCATCTTGCGCACCTCCTCCAGATATGCCTCCATGTGCTCGTCCTTGGGCTTGTATTTCTTGTTGGAGAAGTCGACGAGGAGTTGCGAATCGCCCCTAATGGTGAGACGCTTGACCCCAGCGCTGCGGCGGCCTTGAGCCTAGAGATTAGGCCCTCATACTCTATGATGTTGTTGGAGACCTTCTCACCTTGCTGGAAGCAGAGCTGCACCGTGTAGTACAACTTATCCTGAGTAGGAGATACTAACACGGTGCCAGCCACCGCACCGAGGCGCGAGAAGGCGCCGTCGAAGTACACCACCCATCCGTCTGGGGCTTCATCGATGGGGGCCAGTGAGCGTTCTTCGCTGGCCCCCCGCTCCGGCGCGTCAATCCACTCCGCCACAAAAGTCTACCATAGCTGCTCCCTTGATCACCCGCATGGTGCTGAACTCCAACTTGAACGCTTGAAGCTCGATGTTCCACTCGATGTTCCTTTCGGGGCCCGCAGTAACTTCTCGAGAGGATATGACGAAACAACCTTGATGGGATGGCCTTGGAAGTAGTGGCGTAGCTTCCTGGAGGTGACGAGCAGCGCCAGGAGCAGCTTCAGGGGCATCGGGTAGCGCGAGCACGCATAGCGCAGCACCGTGCTGACGAAGTACACCGGGTGCTCCATGAGGGTCGGCACAGCAGGGTCCGTGGGTGCCTCAGGAACCTTAGGCGCCTCTTGCTGAGTGGCGGGGCCGTCAGTGCCCATGGTGGAATCTGCCCCTGAGGCCTCGTCAGGGGGCGGCGCGGGCCCTGAAGGCACCGAGTCACCCGGCGACCTTGAGCTTCGGAGCCTTTACTCGTGCTCCATGACTAATGATGCGCTGGCGGAATGAGGCGTTGCGGCGAGGTAAAGAGTCATGGGCTCCAGGGGTTGTGGCGCTACCATGACCGGCGAGCTGGCGAGGTACTCCTTGAGGTCCTGGAAGGTGGCATCGGCCTCCCGGAAGGCGGCATGAGCTTGAAGAACGGAAGGGCGCGTTCCCCAAGCTTGGAGATGAAGCGCCCCAAGGACGTTACACACCCAATGAGCTTCTGCATCTCCTTCAGGTTCGTGGGCGGCCTCATTCTCTCGATGGACTTTATCTTCTCCGGATTAGCTTCAATGTGCCGGTGCGAAACCAGGAACCCTAGAAACTTGCTAGAGGGTACGCCGAACACACACTTCTCCGGGTTGAGGCACAGCTTCACCTTGCGCCGGTTGGCGAACGTTTGTTCTAGGTCCTGGATGAGGGTCTTGGCCTCCCTGGTTTTAACCATGATGTCGTCAACGTAGGCCTCCGCGTTCCTCCCGAGCTGAGGGCCGAGGGTGATGTGCATCAGGCGCTGGAAGGTGGCGCCTGCGTTCCTCAGCCCAAAGGGCATGCAAGTTTAGCACTTGACCCCAAATGGGGTCAGGAACGCCGTTTTCTCCACGTCTTCTACCGCCATCTTGATTTGGTGGTAGCCCGAGAAAGCGTCGAGGAATCAGAGTAGGTCGTACTCGGCTGTTGAATCCACAATTTGGTCGATGCGCGGAAGAGGGAAGGGGTCCTGAGGGCAGAACTTGTTGAGCCTCGTGAAGTCGGCGCACATGCGTTCCTTGCCTCCTTTCTTCGGGACTATGACAGGGTTAGCCAGCCACTCCGGGTGTCGTACTTCCCGTACGACGCATGCTTCCTCCAGCTTCCTAACCTCCTGAACGATGAAGGCCTGCTTCTCTGGGGCTTGTCTGCGTGCCTTCTGCTTGATAGGGCGCACATTGGGGCACAACGTGAGGTGATGCTCAATGACATGCCTAGGCACCCCGACCAAATCTGCGGCCTTCCAGGCGAACACGTCCTTGTTGGCCTTGAGAAAGCTGACCAGCGCTGCCTCCTGCTCTAGATCCATGCCCGTACCGACGGTGAAGGTGGCTCATGAGCCTTCTTCATCGGCTGGCACCTACTTCGTCTCGGCGGTGTCCCGGGAGAAGAGCTGCTTCTTCTTGGCAGGCGTGGCCTCCGGAGCCTTCGGGGCCCCCTTTGCTCCTGGGTGAGCTGCAGCAGCAACCCTATAAGCGTGCCCGAGGACCTGGAGGGCGGCCTTGGGGTCCCCTTTGACGGTGATGATGCCGCTGCTCCCGAGCATCTTGACGGTGTTGTAGCTCGGGTGAGTCGCCGCCATGAACTTGCCAAGGCTGGGAAACCGAGGACGGTGTTGTAGGGCAGGTGGATGGGCGCAACATCAAAGTCGATGAGCTCAGTCTGGTAGTTAGCCGGTGTGCCGAAGGTGATCAGGAGGAAGATCTGGCCGAGCGGAACGGCCGAGCCCACGACCCCTGAGAAGGGCTTGGTGGGGAGGAGCTACCTGCAGGACACAGGCAGATGACCGAAGGCCTTGGGGGAGAGGGTGTTGAGGCCGGCACCGCCGTCGATGATGGTCCTCGTCGCGGCCACCCCGCAGATGGTGGGCGTGCACACCGTGGGGAGAACGCTAGTGCCGGCCACTCCTGAGGAGAGGTCGCCGGGGCCGAAGGTGATGGTGGGCCCCTGCACGCTCTGCGCCCGCAAGGCTTCCTGCGGCTGGGCGGCAGCCCCAACCTGCCGGAAGTGTGACTTGACATGTCGGGCAGACGTTGGTGCTTGGGACCCACCGAGGATGCAGGCGACCCCGCGACAAGGCAGCTCCCTACTGGCGACGCCCCGCAGCTCGCTGCTGCAGGCCGTGATTTCCGGCGGACGGCCGGCACTGGGGCAGCCGTCGTGCCATCAAGAGTGCGACCGGCGAGGCCACAGGAGGGGGGAGTAGCGGTGCAGGCCGCCCTCCGGTGGCCCGGCCGGCAAGTGCGTCGGTGAGGAAGGAGGAGGATCGCCCCTGGGTGACGCCGTCCGTCGGTGCCGCTCGGCCGGCGGGGAGGGTGTCAGCCCCCGCGCGGTTGTGGCAGGCCGCAGTCATCGTAGGGGCGCGGAACAGGAGAGGGGAGGCGAGGTGATCGGAGAGGCGAGATTTCGACACGCCCCCTACCTGGCGCGCCAAATGTCGGATTTAGGGGTCCGCAAAACCCAAGAAGTTTGAACACAGGGGCGTGAACGAAGATCTCTCCCACTCATGTCTACCTAGTGCCTCGCTCTCGTCGGTGAAGAAATTCAAGCAAACAACAGATAGAACACACAAGAGTTTATCCAGGTTCGGGCCACCGTGTGGTGTAAGACCCTACTTCCTGCTTTGGTGGATTAGCCTCGGGAGGGCAGGAATATCAGCTAGTACAGTGGTTCCTGAGCTCAGGAGGTGAGCTCATGAGGGTCAGGAGGCAGGTGTTCTTGCTCCTTGCGGGGTGGCAGAGTGTATGGATCTGCTCTACTTGGCTAGGCTTGGTTCGACCTCTCCTCCATAGTGGGGGTCCTAGCTACTTATATAGGCGACCACGATCCTCTTCCCCCGAAATGTTTAGGCGGGAAGGGATCCCACAACGGCCATTTTTTAGCGGGAACACAAGGACGTTCCTACCCAGACAAAGGCAGTCTTCGCCTGCAAAAGGACCAGGCGGTGACGTGGTGGTGGGCTCGACGGTGACATCCTCCTTATCGTCATTGTGGTCTTCGGTCTTGTTGCGCCAATGGGGAAACCTTTGCCCCGCTCCTCGGGAACCTGCGGCTGCGCTCTCCCCCTTGCACCGAAATGGCATCTGCGACGCTGGCGAGCGCTGGCACCCGCTGGCGTGGTGTGTCACTACTGACATCACTGCCTCCTCCTGAGGAAGGCTTGGCCTTGGATTCTCCGCCCCTCCAGAGCGCCCTGCTGGGGCCGCTCTGGAGGAGGTCTTGACGTCATTCTCCTCGCAAGGCTTAGCTCCCTCGCGAGGGTCTTGGGCAGCTGGTTGATCAACTGGGCCGTACCAGGCTGCTGTAGGAGCGCGTCATGGCCCGCAGACAGGCAAGTCTGGGTACCCTGGTTCCCAGGATGCCAACATAAACATATGCATGCATGAATATAGAAGTGATACGCGTGTTGTGGTTTTGCACATGCTATACCATAATGTGATAATGCATGGCGTTTGCAACTCACAGCTAAATGTCGAAAAATCTAAACCATACTATACATCGAACAATCTCACATTTTATTTGAATTTATGATAATGTGTGGCGTTTGCAGCTTATAACTAAATATCGAACAATCTAAACAATACTATATATTGAACATTCTCACATTTTATTTGAATTTGTGGTAATGTGTGGTGTTTGCAACTCACATCTAAATACTTGTAGCCGTAGGGGGCGGGGCACCATACATAATGTGATAAACACATTATACATTTGAGACATGGTTTAGTTTGTGAAGATCTAGCTAGAGCTTGAAATGTAATATGATTTGAAATCAACATAAAGTGGATTCAAAAAATCGAGTTCGAGTTCATATAGTACACATAGTTCATATGTAACTCGAGACTAATCATGTGGTGTGCTGTGAAGACAATACACAAACAATGGTTTAACTTGACAATAATGATGATTGTAGATCTTATTAAAACAGAGAAACCAATTCAAATGCTTCGACTTCACAACAATCATTATTGTATATCTTATTCAAATAGAGAAACAAATTCAAATTTAGTTCATATTGAAGCGGTAGTATATACATTTGGAATGCACTAAAACGTTCATTTGAGTACTAGCTTGCATGCATTATACACATAGGGAAATATTATAATTGAACATAACATGAATTCAAAGTTTCGAATGACATTTGTAGTGCGAATTGATTTGGTACAGTACACGTTAGGCTTGCCCGAAAATTTCAACCCGCGCCTTGTTAGCCTGAAATATTTAAGAAATATCTTTGTCTCGTTGTTCTCCAACAACTCCCTCCATCTCAACACGCGCCTTGCTATTCCAAAATTACAACGCGCACGAAAACTCCCACCTCCTGTGAAATCCCGAGACGTGAAATGCCAGTGATACCCCTGAATCGAAAGAACCACCTCAAATCGGTGGGGGTACTTTCGTAACTTACCCCACATTTCGGACAAGCGTGTCCCTAAGCCATGGTTCCCCACTCCCATCCCATCCGCCCACCCACCGAAGCCGGCAAAACCCGTGAAGCCCCACACCCTCCTCCGTTCGCCACCCAACCGGAGCCTCTTCCCTGACGACGTCGTCCACAGCAACACCTCGATGTCCCTCATCCACCGTACCGGATGAGGATCCGTCTTCGATCTGGTCGTCCCGCCGGTTCAGCCACCCCATCCTCCACCTCCAAGGAGTTGCCCCGATGTTACCCTCGTCTTTCGCGCCACCTCCATTCCCACACCACTGTCTTCACCTGCACCACTGGAAGAGCATCATCATCACCGTTTCCTCGGATGAAGCTGCGGCCTAATCGGCACCACCAAAGAGGTTGTACATTAATCGCCGCATTTTCTTCTCGATTCGATCTCATGGTGCTGCCGGCGCTCGGTCCCGAGCCGACAAGGCGCGGCTCCATCCACGGCGGCGTCGCCGGCCACTTCCTCCATGGCGTCGCTTCCTCGGCGGCGACATGCACATCAGTAGGAGCTATTGCTGCTTTACCTCTCGCGCGCGCAGCTGCGCTGCTCTTGCTCTTGGTCCCATGCCTGGTCTGCTCTTGCTCGCGTTGCTGCTCTCGCTCTTGCTCTTGCTTGCGATGCTGCTCCGATTTAGCTACATTTCAGTCGACTGAATCGACTTTTGGGTCAGTCGATTTTCAGGGGGTGGGGGGGCTCGCCGAAGTTAAGGAAGAACCAACCACAACGGCGAGCGGGGCTCGCCGGAGAGGTACCCCACTATCTATCTTAGGGTTCAGGGTGGGGGCGGTGGTGGGGCGGTGGCATGGGGATCGCCGGAGAAAAAGCTCGGCACAGGAGGGCTACAGGGATGGCCGGGGCGGCGGCGAACTAGAGGTGGCGTGGGGATCGCCAAAGAAAAAGCTCAGCATGGGGGGGGC
>LR738712.1:200082980-200103255 GCA_902687465.1 Secale cereale
GGGCGGCGGCAGACCGGTGGTGGGGAGTGTTTTCGAGGCAGGCGGGGCGGCGCACCGCTGGCCGCGGGCCGCGTGTGGCGGCTGTTTGGCCGGTGGTGGCTCGCGGCTGAGGGGGGTGGAGGTTGAAGATGAACTGCAGGCCCTTGATTTCGTATCCAATGGCTGGAAAATCGACTGACCAGAGATGAAAAATTCAGTCGGTTGACTTGTAGCCTCACCTCTAGTGCGTTCAGTTTCGACAGTAAAATTCAGTTTTGACAGCTAAATTTAGTTTGGACAGTTAAGTTCAGTTTCGATAGTTAAATTCAGTTTCGACAGTTAAGTTCGGAGATGGGCGGCTGATGTATACATCTAGCACTTTGTGGTTATGTATTTTACGTCATCTATTGGAGATGCTATTAGAATTTCACTCAGGTTAATGTTGTCTCTCTTGTCCTGCTTCAGCCTCAGCGTCGTACAACTCCCCGGAGTTGCTCCAACGACGAAACCCTCCATCACAGCGGAGCAGTACCTCAGGCTCCATCTCGAGACGCGTAAGATCTTCTTCCCCTCCTCCAATAGCCAAGTCAGTCGGAGCATCCTCACCGGCCATCCCAATCACGCTGAGATCGACATGGCTTTGCCAAAGAGGTTGCACACTTGTTGTGGTTTGACTTCATCTCAGCATGCTTCTTTGCATCATGTGATCTTCCAATTCTTGTGAACCAAACACCTAGATTGGCAGAAATCCTGTGTTTTAAAATTCTCTGTTTTGCACGTGCATTCCTATCCTATTCATGTCTATTTCCTATCCCTGCATTGTTAGAATCCTCAAATTCAAACAATCCCTTACACAATTACTTCTGTTAGAGATATGTGTCAAAGAAAACCTTGTGTTGTTTGTCCTGCTCTTGCGGTGTTGTGTTCCACCCCAGCTCAGCTGCTCCAATGATGGAAGGGTTCACCATAGCAGGGATCCGCACTCCAGACTGTCTTTCATAGCCTCAGATCTTCTTCCCCACCGCCGGTAGCCACGACAACTGCATTACCATCATCAACTTAGCAGATGACCTTGAGGACTACACGGGTCCGCAAGAGAGGTCCCACTCTTTCGTGTCTGCTTACGTTATGCATCGCTTAATATGCTGACATGCTACTTTATCGTCGTGTTCACCTATTAGACTCCGACTCAGGTCCAAACTTGTTATGAAACTTGAGTTTTTAAATGGTTATGGGGTTCATATTGGGGCAGCAATCAGTACTATCTGTCTACTATCTGGTTAATCTCGGGTGTCTACTATGAGTTTCATGTTGGGTGCAAACAAACATTAAAGGAGCCATTATCTGTATTTTTAACTAAATCTATTATCTGCCTGCTATCATTGGTTTTGGGTCTATCCACAGTTTGCTACCTTCACTCTGGATTTGTGCATGCACTCCTTACATAATCTCACTATGTTTTATTCCTATGCATGTCAGTTATTGTACACAATGGAACTGAACATGTAGAGCAAATGAGACGAGCCTTGTGTGGCAATAAAATTTCATGCATACGTCGCTCCATGGTGGGCGCAAAGGCAGCCCCCCCCCCTCCACCCATTTCGGATCGTAATCAAGAGGAAGATAACTGTTCTGAGGGGGATTCAGAAGAAGAAGACCATTCTTATTTACCCCATGAGGTCTTTCTAGTTACAGATAGCTCCTCAGAGGAGGATTCCGAGACAAATGACCAGTCCTATCCCCCCCGAGGTGCATGCTCTAACTTTGCAGGGTTATGTTGCTCATATCGTGTGTATGGTATCTTGCATTGCTATGTCATTTCCTTAGTTTAGACATGATTTGTGTGAATGCCACTTGTTCAGTGTCTAATTACCATATATATGAATTATGCAATGCCATCTTTTTGCAAGACATTATATATGTGAATTATGCAATGCCATGCTGTTTAGCCAAGTGTCATATATGTGAATTATATCATGCCATCCTTTTTTTGTATTTCTCATTGCTTTTGTCAACAATGTTTGTATATTCAACTGCTCTTCCTGTGCATCAGCCATTTGAATTGGTGATGGAGAAATCTGGAGTGAAAACAAGGTCTTAAGAAAAGATCGTGCTACCTGTCGATGGAGATAGAACCACGGTTGTACTTGCCCAAGAACCAGCCCCACCACACAAAACCCAGACTCACGCAGATTGTACCCCTACCCAGTTGGACAGAGAATCAGCTACACCCCTTCTAACCCCAACCTCAGCAGATAGTAACCCAGTTACCATTGACACAGCACCGTCTCCACCACAGAGCACCCAAACACGAGTAGTTAGTAAGGCAACTATAGTGCCTAAAGCACGAGGACCACCACTCAGAACCCCAAGTCAATGCTTATAGCAGAAGAAGAATTGTTCTCAGGTTAGGTTCCGTAGCTATGGTTCATACTACTTTGCTCTTGCATCACTGTATTTACTCATACCAACTATTTTCAAATTTGAAGGATGCAATTTTAACTCCAATGGCTTAACAGGTATGTTTTAAATTTGTTTCTTTAACGTGTTTGTTGTTGTAACTTGCCCTATGTTGATTTCAGTTTCAATTGAATAAACAATTATGTTCTCATGCCATGCACATTACAAGTGTTTTTATTGCTGTGTAGTTTCCCACACTTATATTCTGTCTATGTTGCTTTGTCTTAAATAGATATGATTCGAACTGTATCTATCTTGATTTGGCAACATAAACTAGAATGATATAGACCATACAGTGACCATACTACATAGATATATGTTTTTTTCATGCTGTTATCAAGTCCACCTTACTACTGAACTAGTTTACCAAAATGAGTTTCATATACTACATTGTAAACCTGTGATGTGTTTGTTTGTTTCTCCTTTAGAACGCGGATAAAATATTGGAGAAGAGTACCTCCGTATGCAATGGTAAAGGAAGTAATGCAGATCAGGTTCAAGATAGTGAGACATCCCTATTGTTCTCCATGAAAACTGATAAAAACTATATTGAAGACACTGAGACAACCCCAAAGTCCTGTCTTGATGTAGTGTTCGACTTACTGGCTACTACTGTTGGCACCAGCTCTTCGAACTCGCTGCCTGAATCAGTTCGGCTTCTTGAGTCTCAACTTCAAGTTGAAAGACATCGATTAGATGTTATGCGACAGGAAGCCGAAGGACTGAGGAAGTCCCTGCAAAATTCAGATGCATACTTTCTGGTGCAACGGCAAGTGCTAGAGGATTTAAGCGCCAAACAAGAGAAAGTTAATAAGCCTTCTAAGCATCTTGCCAGCATTATGGGTACCCAGGATATTTTTTCTTGAGCTCTTCTGAAGTGGTTTCAGTTGTGGACTTGTTTTGCTATGGTGTTTATATGTTGCTTTGTTCCCTATACTTGCACTTGTGGCGAACTTTGATGCCCAGCGGATGTAATATGTGTAATAGCCATGATAGCCTAGTGTAAGTTGCTTGCTTATTTATTCCCGTTGTCTTGTTTATTTGTTTTCTTGTAGTTAGTGCAGTTCTTTTTCCGTGGTTTGCTAGTGGCCGAAATAACCTATTTTGTAAAACTAGGCCACATTAACAATGGGCTACATATTTACTGTAGTTAACATGGGCCTCCTAAGGGCTGTAGAAACAATGGGCCTTCTAAGGTCCATAGAAACAATGCGCCTTCTACGGGGAGTAGACACAATGGGCCTTCTACGGGCCGTATCATCAATGGGCCTTCTACGGGCCGTAGAAACAATGGGCCTTCTACGGGGCATAGACACAATGGGCCTTCTACGGGTCGTATGATCAATGGGCCTTCTATGGGCCGTATGATCGGCTGGCCAAACATGGGCCAATAAAAGACCACATTATGGCTATAAATGGGCTAGAGTTGAAAACGTGTGTTCATGGGCCGACCATAATGGGCCATCGTTAATAGGACGTATTTGATGACGTTATGAAAACTGCCAACGTATTAATGGGCCAGAAACGGGTCGACCGTAACCACGGGCTATATTTCGCCCACAAGCAGAAAATGACAGTAACGGGCCGAAAGTAAACGAATGCTGGAAATGAGCCCAAGAATAAATGGGCCCTGAGAAGACCGAAAGATAGCATGGGCTGGAAATGGCCCAGCAGAATAATGGGCCATTAATGGGTATAAAGTGATACATTGTTCATTATGGGCCAATTTTACCATGGGCCGTTAATGGGCCGAGGGTTACTAAGGGCCTCATATGGGCCAAAAGACGTCATGGGCCATACATGGGCCAGAAGTTAAAACAGGCTGGAATTATATTAGCGACCCAGATGACGCTATTGGGCCTAATTCGGATTGGTCGTAAACGGGCCCTGGGTTAGCCGGCTGTAAATGGGATATATGCGAACAGGCCGTTAACAGGCTTGCCGTGGGCCGGCCCGCCACCTTTTGACCAATTCAAACGGGCCGAACTTTTCATGGGAATGGGCCTCTTTTGGGCCGAGCCACGTGTCGACATATCATAGGCGCTTTGGGTCCAATGGGATGACATCTGTCCCAATGGTGAGCCGACATGTGTTTCCTTCAGCCAATGATGATTTTACACATGGAAAATCCCCATTGGTCGGGGCTGTTAACGGGTTATCGGATCCAAAACCGGACCCGATAGCATAACGGCGTTCCGTTACGGTGGATGCCACGGGTCGCTCACCCTTGACGAAAGCACTACTGTGACGCGCGATTTATCGTCATGGAAGTGGACACTTCCGTGATGATAATTTTGGTAATGTCATGGAACACTTCTACGACACCACAAGTATGACTATCTTGATTCTGTCATAAATTTTTCATGGATGTAGATGCATGACAGAAAACGTGACCTACTCTGACAAACACGTATCATCACGTAAGTGTATCTTTTTTGTAGTGAAGCGACCAGCTAGAGAGCGACAACAGTCATGAACATGCATTAAAATTAATCAACAATGAATGCAAGCATGAGTAGGATATAAATCACCATGAACATAAATATCGTGGAGGCTATGTTGATTTTGTTTCAACTACATGCGTGAACATATGCCAATTCAAACCACTTGAATCGTTCAAAGGAGGATACCATCCTATCATACCACATCACAACGATTTAAATTGCATGTTGGCACGCAAGGTAGACCATTATAAACTCCTAGCTAATTAAGCATGGCATGAGCAGCTATGATCTCTAATTGTCATTGCAAGCATATTCCATTCATGATAGGCTGAATCAGGAACGATGAACTATCATATTTACAAAAACAAGAGAGGTCGAGTTCATACCAGCTTTTCTCATCTCAATCAATTCATCATATATCATCATTATTGCCTTTCACTCGCACGACCGAACGGTGTGGATAATAATAATAGTGCACATGCATTGGACTAAGCTGGAATCTGCAAGCACTTAATACAAGGGAGAAGACAAGGTAATATGGCTCTTGGTTAAATCAACAATAATGCATATGAGAGCCACTCAACATTTTCATCATGGTCTTCTCCTCTTGACCCCCAAAGAAAAGAAAAGAAATAAAACTATTTACACGAGAAAGCTCCCAACAAGCAAAAGAAGAACGAGAAATCTTTTTGGATTTTCCTTTAATTACTACTACGGGCATGGAAAGTAACCTAGTTAAAAGCTACAACTATTTTTTGGTTTTTCTTAAGGTTTTTCTAACACAAGAAAAAGACTAAGAAAAGGAAATAAACTAGCATGGATAGTACAATGCAAAAGTATGAGCACCGACTACTGGAATGAGTGTGTGAACATGAATGTAATGTCAGTGAGAAATACGTACTCCCCCAAGCTTGGCCTAAGTTGGTCTATTGCCAGTACTGGCCTGAAGGATATCCAAAGTCGTAGTTGGGGTTGTACTGAGATGCAGCGGATATTGCCTGACGAGCTGCATCTTGAAGACGAGCCGCCTCCGTCCTCTCCTCATACTCATTCGCCTCCTCCCTGGTTATAACATATCTCCTTTTCGCCTGAAAGTCAAGGAAAGTAGGAGCAGGGAGAGAAATATGGACAGTGTGACGTCTGTCAAAAATTAGTCGGTACTGGAGGGATTGTTCATCCCTCTCAACGAACTGATGGCGAATCATGGCATTATAACCTAGAAAAGCAGGAGGCAACTTCGCATCATTCTCGTGTATGGGTACATGTAGATAGTTAGCCAAGCGAGTTGCATAAATTCCACCAGACAAATCTCCATTTAAACCATTAAGATGTAACCTTCGTGCAACAACGGCCCCCAAATTATATCGTATATCACCTAATACCGCACTCTTGAGGACACTAAGATCTGGAACGCACATGTGGCAAGCCTCATCCTTGCCGTTAATGCATCTACCAATGAAGAGAGCAAAGTAATGTATAGCAGGGAAATGAATGCTCCCTATGGTAGCTTGTGTGATTTCTCTAGATTCCCCCACAGTGATACTAGCTACAAAGTCCTTATATTCAGATTTGCGAGGTTCGCCAACATTACCCCATTGTGGGAGTTTACAAGCATCATTAAAATCTTCTAAGTCCATGGTATAGGATTTATCATAAAGATCAAATAAGACAGTGTGAGAATTACGTGAAGATGTAAATTTAAACCTTCTCACAAAGGAATCAGTTAAGTAGTGGTATTGTGGGCGATTATTTGACACGAAGTCCTCAATATTAGCATTACGCACATATGTGTAAAATTCTTCCTTGATACCTGCCCGGATCATAAAGTCCTCTGACGGCCATTCACAAGGCCGCACTTGATATTCCCTTGGTAGTTCATCGTCCGGCTCACGTATCGCGAGCCTTGGTCCTTGCTTCCTTGAGGAACCACTTTGGTAGATTTTCCTATGCACTATTTTCTGAAAAAAATCTGAAAAAAATTTAGTGAACCAAACTCAACAAGATTGATAGCAACTACTCCCATAGTGCCTAGAGACTATATCATGCATTAGAACTACTTTTGACCACATAAATTTGACATGCAAGCTCAAGAACAGGGTCACCTCAGCAGCAAAAATTTGCAATAAATAAAGCACTAGAACAAAAACTAATTGGACCATTAGAGGAGTCACATACTGAAGAACAATCTCCCCAAACAATTTTGTGAATGGAACTTTGAGCAAGGAGATCGAAAATGGCAGCAAGATGAGCTAGAACACAAGTTTGAGCTATGGGATGATTTTTTTTCTGGAGGAAGATGAAGTGTGTGGGTGTTGGATTAAGTGGAGGGGGGCCACATGGGACCCACGACGCAGGGGGGCGCGCCCAGGGGGTGGGCGCACCCTGTACCCTCATGGACAGGTGATGGCTCCCCCTGTTGTGTTCTCAGTGCCAAAATATTCTTAAATATTCTAGAAAAAACTCATATTTCATTTTCGGGGCATTTGGAGAACTTTTATTTTCAGGGTATTTTTATTGCAAGGATAACTCGGAAAACAGACCGAAAATACTATTTTTGCTTTATTTAATATAATTAACAGAAAGTACAAGAAGGGTACAGAGAGTTGTGCTATCTAAATTCATCCATCTCATGCTCATCAAGAGGAATCCATTAACAAGGTTAATCAAGTCTTGTTAATAAACTCTTTCCGAATAACATGAAACCGGAGAATTTTCGAATAACACTACGTTACCTCAATGGGATATGTATGTCCCCAACAATAAGAATATCATATTTCTTATTGACAGTAGGTAGAGGATATTCAAAACCTCCAATAATAATCGTTGAAATTTTTCCAATAGAATTGATACTGTGGACTTTAGGTTGCTTCCTCGGAAAGTGTACTGTATGCTCATTACCATCAACATGAAAAGTGACATTGCCTTTGTTGCAATCAATAACAGCCCCTGCAGTATTCAAAAAGGGTCTACCAAGGATAATAGACATACTATCGATCTCGGGAATATCAAGAATAACAAAGTCCGTTATAATAGTAACATTTGCAACCACAACAGGCACATCCTCACAAATACCGACATGTATAGTAGTTGATTTATTGACCATTTGCAAAGATATTTCAGTAGGTGTCAACTTATTCAAATCAAGTCTACGATATAAAGAGAGAGGCATAACACTAATACCGGCTCCAATATCACACAAAGCAGTTTTAACATAATTTCTTTTAATGGAGCATGGTATAGTTGGTACTCTTGGATCTCCTAGTTTCCTTGGTATTCCACCTTTAAAAGTATAATTGGCAAGCATGGTGGAAATTTCAACTTTCGGTATCTTCCTTTTATTTGTAATAATATCTTTCATATACTTAGCATAAGGATTTGTTTTAAGCATATCAGTCAAACGCATATGCAAAAAGATAGGTCTAATCATTTCAGCAAAGCGCTCAAAATCCTCATCATCCTTTTTCCTGGACGGTTTAGGAGGGAAAGGCATGGGTTTCTGAACCCATGGTTCTCTTTCCTTCCTCTGCTTCCTAGCAACAAAGTCTCTCTTATCATAACGCTGACTCTTTGATTGTGGGTTATCAAGATCAACAGTAGGTTCAGTCTCTACATCATCGTTATTGCTAGGTTGAGCATCATCATGAACATCATTATTAACATTATCACTAGGTTCATGTTCATTACCAGATTGTGTTTCAGCATCATAAATAGAAATATCATTGGGATTCTTAGGTGTGTCAATAACAGGTTCACTAGAAGAATGCAAAGTCCTATCATTTTTCTTTTTCTTCTTCTTAGTAGGACTAGGTGCATCTACATTAGCTCTCTAAGAATCTTGCTCAATTCTCTTAGGGTGGCCCTCAGGATACAGAGGTTCCTGAGTCATTATGCCCCCTGTAGTCACAACTCTAACAGCATTATCATTTTTCTTACTATTTAATTCATTGAGCAAATCATTTTGTGCTTTAGTTACTTGTTCTACTTGAGTGGTAACCACAGAAGCATGTTTACTAATGAGTTTATGTTCAACTTTAACTCTAGACATATAATCACTCAAGTGTTCAATCATATAAGCATTGCATTTCAATTGTCTACCAACATAAGCATTGAAATTTTCTTGTTTGACAATAAAATTGTCAAACTCATCTAAGCATTGGCTAGCAAACATATAACAAAGAATATCACCTTCATAAAATCTATAGAGAGAATTTACCTTTACTACCTGTGTCGGGTTATCAAGACCATGTATTTATTCAATAGGTGGTAAATTCTTAACATCTTCGGCTTTAATACCTTTTTCTTTCATAGATTTCTTTGCCTCTTGCATATCTTCAGGACTGAGAAACAGAACACCCCTTTTCTTCGGAGTTGGCTTAGGAGTTGGTTCAGGAAGTGTCCAATTATTTTCATTACTCAACATATTATTCAATAACAATTCAGCTTGATCAATAGTTCTTTCCCTGAAAACACAACCAGCACAACTATCCAGGTGGTCGCTGGAAGCATCGGTTAGTCCATTATAAAATATATCAAGTATTTCATTTTTCTTGAGAGGATTATCAGGCAAAGCATTAAGTAATCAGAGAAGCCTCCCCCAAGCTTGTGGGAGACTCTCTTCTTAAATTTGCACAAAATTATATATTTCCCTTAAGGCAGCTTGTTTCTTATGAGCGGGAAAATATTTAGCACAGAAGTAATAAACCATATCTTGGGGACTACGCACACAACTAGGATCAAGAGAATTAAACCATATCTTAGCATCACCCTTTAAGGATAAAGGAAATAACTTAAGGATATAATAGTAGCGAATTTTTTCCTCATTGGTGAATATGGTGTTTATACCATTCAACTTAGTAAGATGTGCCACAACAGTTTCAGATTCATAACCATGGAAAGGATCAGATTCAACCAAAGTAATTAACTCGGGATCGACAGAGAAATCATAATCCTTGTCAGAAACACAGATAGGTGAAGTAGCAAAATCAGGGTCATATTTCATTCTAGCATTCAAAGACTTTTCTTTCAGCTTAGCTAACAGTTTCTTAAGATCATATCTATCATTGCAAGCAAGAAAGTCTCTAGCAGTTTCTTCATCCATAACATAACCCTCAGGCACAATAGGAAATTCATATCTAGGGGGAGAATCTTCATCATCACTTTCATCAATAATTTCATTTATTGCATTCTCTCTAGCCCTAGCAATTTGTTCATCAAGAAATTCACCTAATGGCACAGTATTACCAAGCATAGAAGTACTTTCATCATAAGTATCATGCATAGCATAAGTGGCATCATCAAGAACATGCGACATGTCTGATTCAATAGTAGGAGTAGGTGTCGCAAATTTACTCATAACAGAGGGTGAATCAAGCGCAGAGCTAGATGGCAGTTCCTTACCTCCCCTCGTAGTTGAGGGATAAATTTTGGTTTTTTCATCTTTCAAGTCCTTCATAGTGATCAACAGATATAAATCCCAAGTGACTCAAAGAATATAGCTATGCTCCCCGGCAACGGTGCCAGATAATAGTCTTGATAACCCACAAGTGTAGGGGATCACAACATTTTTCGAGGGTAGAGTATTCAACCCAAATTTATTGATTCGACACAAGGGGAGCCAAAGAATACTCTCAAGTATTAGCAGTTGAGTTGTCAATTCAACCACACCTTGAAGACTTAATATATGTAGCAAAGTATTTAGTGGCAAAGTAATATGGAAGTAACGGTAAAAGTGGCAAAAGTAATGATAGCAGTTTTGTAGTGATTGTAACAGTAGTAGCGGTAAAGTAACTAAGCAACAAGAAATATGTGAAAAGCTCGTAGGAATTGGAACAGTGATGGATAATTATGTCAGATGTGATTCCTCATGTAATAGTTAAAACATAGGTTGACACAAAACTAACTCCAGTTCATCAATGTAATGTAGACATGTATTCCGAATATAGTCATACGTGCTTATGGAAAAGAACTTGCATGACATCTCTTGTCCTACCTTCCCGTGGCAGCGTGGTCCTATTGGAAACTAAGGGATATTAAGGCCTCCTTTTAATAGAGTACCGGACCAAAGCATTAACACTTAGTGAATACATTAACTCCTCAAACTACGATCATCACCGGGAGTGGTCCCGATTATTGTCACTTCGGGGTTGCCGGATCATAACACATAGTAGGTGACTATTGACTTGCAAGATAGGATCAAGAACTCACATATATTCATGAAAACATAATAGGTTCAGATCTGAAATCATGGCACTCGGGCCCTAGTGACAAGCATTAAGCATAGAAAAGTCATAGCAACATCAATCTTAGAACATAATGGATACTAGGGATGAAAACCTAAGAAAACTAGCTCGATTACATGGTAAATCGCATCCAACCCATCACCGTCTAGCAAGCCTACGATGGAATTACTCACGCACGGTGGTGAGCATCATGGAATTGGTGATGAAGGTTGATGATGATGACGGCGCCGATCTCCACTCTCCGGAGCCCCGAACGGACTCCACATCAACCCTCCCGAGAGAGATTAGAGCTTGGCGGCGGCTCCGTATCGTAAAACGTGATGAATCCTTCTCTCTGATTTTTTTTTCTCCCTGAACGTGAATATATGGAGACGGGGTTGATGATGGTGGAGCGTCAGGGGTCCCACGAGATAGCGGGGCGCGCCTAGTGCGGGGGCGCGCCCCCACCCTCGTGGACAGGGTGTGGGCCCCCTGGTCTGGATTCTTCTGCCGGTATTTTTTATATATTCCAAAATAATTCTCCGTTGATTTTTAGGTCATACCGAGAACTTTTATTTCTTCACAAAAATAACACCATGGCAGTTCTGCTAAATACAGCGTCAGTCCGGGTTAGTTCCATTCAAATCATGCAAGTTAGAGTCCAAAACACGGGCAAAAGTGTTTGGAAAAGTAGATACGTTGGAGACGTATCAGGGGCCATAGGTTTCACTAGTGGCTTCTCTCAAGATAGCAGATTTCTACGGTGGGTGAACAAATTACTGTCGAGCAATTGATAGAAAAGCGAATAGTTATGAGAATATCTAAGCATGATCAATGTATATAGGCATCACGTCTGTGACAAGTAGACCGAAATGATTCTGCACCTACTACTATTACTCCACACAACGACTGCTATCCAGCATGCATCTAGAGTATTAAGTTCATAAGAACAGAGTAATGCTTTAAGCAAGATGACATGATGTAGAGGGATAAACTCACGCAAAATGATATAAACCCCATCTTTTTATCCTCGATGGCAACAATACAATACGTGCCTTGCTGCCCCTGCTGTCGCTGGGAAAGGACACCACAAGATTGAACCCAAAGCTAAGCACTTCTCCCATTGCAAGAAAGATCAATCTAGTAGGCCAAACCAAACTGATAATTCGAAGAGACTTGCAAAGATATTTAAATCATGCATAAAAGATTTCAGAAAAGAATCAAATATTGTTCATAGGTAATCTTGATCATAAACCCACAATTCACCTGATCTCGACAAACACACCGCAAAAAGAATTACATCAAATAGATCTCCAAGAAGATCGCGGAGAACTTTGTATTGAGATCCAAAGAGAGAGAAGAAGCCATCTAGCTAATAACTATGGACCCGAAGGTCCGTGGTAAACTACTCACAACTCATCGAAGAGGCTATGGTGTTGATGTAGAAGCCCTCCGTGATCGATTCCCCCTCCCATGGAGCTCCGGAACAGGCCCCAAGATGGGATCTCATGGGTACAGAAGGTTGCGGCGGTGGAATTAGGGTTTCGTGGTGCTCTCGAATGTCTTCAGGGTACGTGGATATATATAGGAGGAAGAGGCACATCGGTGGAGCAACGGGGGGCCCACGAGGGTGGGGGCGCGCCTACCCACCTAGGCGCGCCCTCCCCCCTCATAGCCACCTCGTTTCTTCCCTGATATGTACTCCAAGTCTTCTCTGTTGCATTTGTTCCAAAAATGATCCTCCTGAAAGTTTCATTCCATTTGGACTCCGCTTGATATTCCTTTTCTGCGAAACACTGAAATAGGCAAAAAAAACATCAATTTGCACTGGGCCTTGGGTTTGTAGGTAAGTCCCAAAAATAATATAAAAGTGTATAATAAAGCGCATTAAACATCCAAACAGATAATATAATAGCATGGAACAATAAAAAATTATAGATACGTTGGAGACGTATCAAGCATCCCCAAGCTTAATTCATGCTCGTCCTCGAGTAGGTAAATGATAAAAACAGAATTTTTTATGTGAAATAATACCCAACATAATTCTCAATGTAATTTTCTTTATTGTGGCATGAATGTTCAGATCCGAAAGATTCAAGACAAAAGTTTAATATTGACATAAGAGTAATAATACTTCAAGCATACTAACAAAGCAATTATGTCTTCTCAAAATAACATGGCCAAAGAAAGTTCATCCCTACAAAATCATATAGTTTGGTTATGCTCCATCTTCGTCACACAAAATACTCAAATCATGCACAACCCCGGTTTCAGCCAAGTGATTGTTTCATACTTAATTTTTTTCAAACTTTTTCAACTTTCACGCAATACATGAGCGCGAGCCATGGATATAACACTATATGTGGAATAGAGTGGTGGTTATGGAGAAGACAAAAAGGAGGAAGATGGTCTCACATCAACTAGGCGTATCAATGGGCTAAGGAGATTCCCATCAATAAATATCAATGTGTGTGAGTAAGGATTGCCATGCAACGGATGCACTAGAGCTATAAATGTATGAAAGCTCAATCAAAAGAAACTAAGTGGGTGTGCATCCAACTTGCTTGCTCACGAAGACCTAGTGCATTTGAGGAAGCCCATCATTCGAATATACAAGCCAAGTTTTATAATGAAAATTCCCACTAGTATATGAAAGTGACAAAACAAGAGACTCTCTATCATGAAGATCAAGGTGCTACTTTGAAGCACAAGTGTGGAAAAAGATAGTAGCATTGTCCCTTTTTTATTTTCTTTTCTTTTCTTTTTTTGGGCCTTTATATTTTTTTCTTTGGCCTTTCCTTTTTTTTGGGACAATGCTCTAATAATGATGATCATCACACTTCTGTTTATTTACAACTCATAGATTACAACTCGATACTAGAACAAAGTATGACTCTATATGGATGCCTCCGGCAGTGTACCGAGATGTGCAATGAATCAAGAGTGACATGTATGAAAAATTATGCATGGTGGCCTTGCCACTAATACGATGTCAACTACATGATCATGCATGGCAATATGACAATTATGAAGTGTGTCATAGTAAACCGGATGGTGGAAAGTTGCATGGCAATATATCTCAGAATGGCTATGGAAATGCCATATTAGGTAGGTATGGTGGCTGTTTTGAGGAAGGTTTATGGTGGGTGTATGGTACCGGCGAAAGTTGTGCGGTACAAGAGAGGCTAGCAATGGTGGAAGGGTGAGAGTACGTATAATCCATGGACTCAACATTAGTCATAAAGAACTCACATACTTATTGCAAAAATTTATTAGCCATTGAAACAAAGTACTACATGCATGCTCCTAGGGGTAGGGTTGGTAGGAGTTAACCATCGCGCGATCGCGACCTCCACACAAAGGATGACACTCAATGAAATACCTCATGCTTCAAATTTGTCACACAACAGCTACCATACGTGCATGCTACGGGACTTGCAAACCTCAACACAAGTATTTGTCAAATTCACAACTACTCTACTAGCATAACTAATATCACCATCCTCATATCTCAAAACAATCATCAAGTATCAAACTTCTCATAATATTCAATGCACTTTATATGAAAGTTTTTATTATACCCATCTTGGATGCCTATCATATTGGGACTAATTTTATAACCAAAGCAAATTACCATGATGTTCTAAAAGACTCTAAAAATAATATAAGTTAAGCATGAGAGATCAATCATTTCTATAAAATAAAACCACCACCGTGCTCTAAAAAGATATAAGTGAAGCACTAGAGCAAAACTATCTAGCTCAAAAGATATAAGTGAAGCTCATAGAGTATTCTAATAAAATCCGATTCATGTGTATCTCCCTCAAAAGGTGTGTCCAGCAAGGATGATTTTAGTAAATTAAAAATCAAAGACTCAAATCATACATGACGCTCCAAGCAAAACACATATCATGTGGTGAATAAAAATATAGTGTCAGGACCCCGATCCTAAGTCACACCGATCTAGCTGTAACACGTCATATCACTTTGCGGCCTCACGCACGGTATCACCACGGGTGCCACCTTACCTGGCCCGGGACCGTTTGCGCATTTTGGCACATGTATATGACAGTGTCGCTAGCATCCATATGACAGAGAACCCGGGCCGACATGGCTAGTTATAAACCAAAAGTGGCACTAAATTACAGAGACAGGCATCCATGACCCAGCAACGAACGTGTCGGTCATCAACGTATGAACCCAAGTCGTAGCAAGCTACATGGACTTAAAGGAACAACGCGTGACATTTCCCCTAGGGGACATACACAGGAACGAAGAAGGACACATGCCGGCCAGCCTACGTGTTCCGAGCAGTAGCAAGCTACCAAGGCTCATTGGAGACACTAGGAGGCATTTCCCTGTAAGATAGGCTACCAAAGGAAAACAACTAGGTGTCGGATCCCACACATACCAAGCATTTCAATCATACACACAATATGCTCAATATGTGCAAATACAACATTGCATCACAACAGAACTCTATGACTCAAGGTACTTTATTTAAGAGGCTCCAAGAGCCATACATAACATATCCATACAGGTAGGGGTCACATGAACCAACACTCAAGTCATACAGTCATACAAGCACAAGCGGAAGCTATATGTCTGGGTACAAACAACTTAGAAAATAAAACAGGCTTGGTGTAGCTTGACTATCTACAAGGCCCTTCACAAGCTCCAGATCTCCGTCTGGGTGGCAAGCTACTCGTCGACGTCAACGTCTATGTAGAACCCATCAGAAGGGGCAGGGTTCTCCTCTGCAACAATTATTAAGCAAACATGAGTACAAAGGTACTCAGCAAGTCTTACAACAGAACCTATCATACATGCAACATTATCAAAAGGGGTAGTGGAGTTCATAGCAGAAAGCCAGGTTTGACTCTTGGCTAACCTATACTACAACTCTCAACAGATTGCAAGATATTACTACGTACACGAGTCCTCTACTCACCACAACAATACACCACCGAGGATCCTCTTCCGTCATCCTACGGAAGGGCCATCCACGGCACTCACACTTATCTTGAGGCTTTTAGTAGAATCCATCAACTTGTCTATGAACTGTAAGAGTAATCAAGTAGTCCGTACCGCGAACAACGGCTATTCGAATAGATTGGTAACCTTGCAGGGGTGTACTTCTTCACACACACTTCCACCACTTATCATCGTTTACTCGACATGTACTCGGCAACCTTCAAGCGGAAGCCCAGCGAGGGTGTCGGCCACGACCTGACTAACTACATAAGTCTCTCGTCCAGGTTTATCGCCTATTTGGGTTCCATCCGTGGGGAGATCCGGCAGGGGTGTCGCTCACGGCCCCAAACGATGTGTACAGGGTTCCCGAGTCACCAAACGGGCAACCGGTACACCGTGCCACGTACCTGTCGCATCACAGCCCACCCTGAGGGTCAGCGTTGTGCACAACCACCATTAAACTACAAACACCAGAAACTAGTTGCAACTCCTGGACAGAGATCACGGGTAATTAATAAGCCGAGAGGGTCCATTGGTTTCGGGCCCAATGCATGGTAGTAGCTGGAACTTGAACTACACATACAGATCTCGGGTCCTGTGGACGGTTTCAATGAAACAACCCACCACGTACTCCTACATGGCCTTTCATCGATACCTTTACCAAACGTGTTTCACACTTCCCTCTCTTTACCTATATGATCATTTCACTCTGATCCATCACCCAGATGAACCAGACCTGACACAACTCTAAGCATAGCAGGCAACATAAACAAATAGCAAGGTGGATCACACATCACATGGCTCAATCAACTCCTACACATGCTAGTGGGTTTCAACTATTTACTGTGGCAATGACAGGTCATGCAAAGGAATAGGGTTCAACTACCGCAGCAAGTAGTAGTTCACACGCTGTTGCCTTAATGCAGTAAAAGAGAGCAGGAGCGAGAAGATGGGTTTGTATCGGAATGATCAATGATTGCTTGCCTGACAGAGTGGTTGTCGAGTACTGCTCTTCAGTTGGATACGCAGAAGTATCCTCGGGAGCAGGGCCTAACACGGAGAATATCGGCGATACAACCAATAAGCAAACAAATGCAACAATATGATGCATGCTCATGATATGGCAAGATGCATGTGTTTTGGGCTCTTAATCAATATGCATCGTTGACTTAATCAATTCCATTCTAGGCTCTTCCTTAATTTCGGGTTTCTTCATTTTTGCCCTATGCGTGTGTTGCATGTCACCATGTCATTTTCATTATGTGCATTGCATTGGCATAGTCTCACTTGCATCCGTGTGTAGTTGCATCGTCTCCCTTCTCTCCGTTGTCCGTTTCGAGTTCCGACACTCACACACGTGCCCGTCATACCTCTCAAGCTTTTGTTTCATGAGTGGGTTAAAAACATCCTCGGAATGGGCCGAGACTTGTCGAGTGGTCTTGCTATATCACCGGTAGACCGCCTGTCAAGTTTCGTCTCGTTTGGAGGTCGTCTGATACTACAACGGTTAATCACGTGGGCCAAAAACCCCTATTTCTTTTGGCCCAACACCCCTCCACAACAGCCCACTAGCCCAGCACAACCACCTCCATCCACTCGGTCGTTGGATCGTGATCGTGTGGGTGAAACCCGCACCCCATTTGGACACTCCTAGCTCCCAAAATCTATAAATAGCCCCTCTCCCCCGAAATTTTGGGCAAAACCCTAGCAGTTCGTCCCACCTCGCCGCCGGACACGTCCGCTCCGCGCGCCCGACCACTCCTGTGTCGCCATGTGTCCCGCCGCCGCCGGATCCCTCCACCCGCACCGCCAGCCCGCCGGGCCTAGGCGGGGCCCGCCCGGCATGAGCCGTCGCTCCGTGCGCCCGCTCCCACCAACGTCTCCGACCGCCGGCGCGCTCGGCCCGGCGCCAGTTCGCCGCCGCCATGCCGCGTCGGTCCTCCCGCCGCCACCTCCGCGGTCCTCCACGACCGCCGCCGCCGGCGCACACCGCCTCCCCGCCGTTCGCATCATCTCCAGCCGCTGGGACGACGTCCGTCGCTGCCTAGCACGACGTTCGCCGCCGCCAAGCTCCACATCCGCCGCCTCGGCCCCTTCCGCACCGGCAGCCGCCGCCGGCTCGCATCACCACCGGCGCCTGTACGGTGCCTCCGATCCGCCCCGCCAACCTCCTCCAGCTGTCGGCCGCCGCCCCCGTCGTCTTCTCCAGCGATCTCCGGCGAGCTCCGGCCAGATCTGGTCAGGTGGACCAGATCCACCAAGCCACCCATCCAAACATGCGTGTCCCGAGGCCGGATCCCTCCGTCCCGGATCCGTCCCGTCCCGAGTTGACTTTCTCAGAGGGGTATATTTCACTAAGTCCCGGATCTGTTTAAATTTCTTGCCTCCTTCATCATGTGGTTACTTTGTGCTCGGTGCTCCGTTTTGCGCATATGATATATCAAAATGTTCGTCTCGAAGTGCTCTACATGTTAGCATCAGTTTCATGCATGTTAGTGTTCATCTAGATGTCTTAATCTTCGTTGTAAGAGTGCTTCGTGATGTTACTGTTTCAGCACTAGTTGTCTGTTAACATTTTGTTGGCATGTTCGTGAGGTCACAACTTGGTGCATGTTGGTCCAAATGGAGTTTATGATATGTCAAAATGTTCGTCTTGTGATGCTCTTCATGATGGATGCATTTGCATACATGTTAGGTTGCATTATGCCATATTTATCTCTGTTGCAAAAGTGCATGTGGCTGATAAGTTTCTGAACTTGTTATGAGATGATGTTTTGTCTTGCTTGTGTATATTAATCCATGTGTCATATGAGCTAGGTGTCAACATGGTATTGCTCATTGAAATTTGCTCTACAAGATAGATTCATTTTCATGCCATGATATGTCTTGAGATGCGTGAATCAAGCTTGTTAACATGTCATGATGATGTTAAATTTATGCAAAGTGTGAATCTGTTAATTTTTATGACATGCTTCCATGATGCCACCGTCATTGTTGTGCATGGTTAGAGTTGTCCAGTGGGTGTTCCTTGATGTATATGTTATGCTCTAGCTATCCATGCTCTTGTTTGCCATGATAGCTTGTTGTAGCTTGTTGTTTTCATCCTCTCAAGTTGCTATAAAATGTTTATGTCGGCCTGTTATCAGCAAGTTCAGTTTTGCCATGTGAATAGCTAGTGTTCTATTCTTCCTATGACCATGTTCTTGCCATGAGTAACTTCACAAACATGTCTTCTTGTTGTTGGTTATATTCACATGCCATGCTATGCTTTGAGATGGGTTGCACAAGCTTTCAAACATGCCTACTTGTCGTTGTTGGTGCATGCCTTGTAATTTTCACTAAGTCTGAGAAATCTGTAAACTTATCATATCTTGTCATGCTTGTTTAATTATGTTCAGGCAAGTTTTTGGGTGTGCTCTAAGTTCATGCTTGTTAAGTTTCATGTCTAATTCACATCCATGCCTTTTTTCCTCATGTTTGGGTGTTGTAGCATAATTATACCTTGCTCCAAAGATGCCATGTTGTTGTTAACTGCAGTTTTGCATTGCATCTTGTTTTGCTTGTCATTTGCAAACCGTGCATCCGTTTCCGGTGATCTTTATATCGTTTTCGACCGAAATCTTCTCCTTTATCCAGTGTCTTGCTTGGTTACCCAAGATGAAGCCATTTCCATCATATTCTCCTTAGGCTCGAGAGCATCCTCGTGCATACGCACATCATACTTGCATCCCATCACATGTCTTGCATCATGTTGATTGTGCATTGGACCGTGATTGATCTTGTACCGTTGTTGTGCTCTTGTGTTGGGTAGAGCCGGGAGCTGATACCGAGTTCGAGGATCTTGTCGAGATTGAGTTTGAGGAGCCGTCTTACCATCCCACTGACGACTTATCAGGCAAGACGACCATTCCCCGATATCACTTCTATCTTTGCCTGTGCTAGTTGTCTTGTTCTTTAGCTATGCCTCGATGCCTATTCCTGTTTGTCAGCCTCCTAATGTTGCCATGAAACACTCTAACCGCCTTCCTAGCAAACCGTTGATTGGCTAAGTACGCTTTTGCTCAGCCCCTCATATAGCATTGTTAGTTGCAGGTGAAGTTTGAAGATTGGCTCCATGTTCGGACTTGTCTATTGGGATAACACAATATATATATATATATATATATATATATATATATATATATATATATATATATATAT
>LR738712.1:200103508-200208964 GCA_902687465.1 Secale cereale
ATAATTCGCTCTTCTTAAAGATTTTCCAACAAGACCCAACATTGGTTTTACATTTTCCTAACAACTAAAATTTGCATAGGGAGTTATAAACCCGAGTTCTTAATCCACCCTCGGGCCAGTGCTCCTCATGAGTGTTGGTCCAACTGGGCAGACTGCAGGGCCGCCTTGGGGAAACCTGAGGTATCTGGTATTACCTGTAGGATGTCCCATCCGGTCGTGTCCTGAGATGAGATACGCACGGCTACTATCAGGGTGTCGGCACGCCGGGAGGTCTTGCTGGATTAGTTTTACCTTTGTCGAAATATCTTGAGCACGGGATTCCGAGAATACTTGGGTCTTCCCACCTTGGAGTTGCGACTCCGCAGATCGTGAGCTTGTGATGGGCAAAGTTGGGACACCCCTGCAGGGTTTTGAACTTTCGAAAGTTATGCCCGCGGTTATGTGGCAGATAGGAATTTGTTAATATCCGGTTGTAGATAACTTGACACCATATCCTTAAGAATACACTATCTGTGTGAGTAACCATGATGGTCTCTTTCCGAAGGGCTCGGGAAGTGAACACGGTGGGGTTATGTATGAACATGAGTAGCTAGGATCACTTCTTGATCAACTTGGCGACCGTTGGCACATATTATCATCTCGCTCTGAACTCGTATGCTAGATTCTTAGTGCTTGCTGCAAACACTTTATTACCCTTCCACACCTAAGGCTTTGTTAGTTTTGATACCCGGGAATGGGATTGTTGAGTCCTTGTGGCTCACAGATTACAACACACACCAGATTCAGGTACAGCCGAGTACGATGCAAGAGTTGGATCAGAACTTCAGTGGGAGTTCGATGAAGAGCGTGGTCGTTACTATGTATTGTATCCCGATGATCAGTAGTGGTTCCTTCTAGGGGCGATCAGGCCTTGTGATTTGTGGTATCTTTTCTTGTTTAGATTTCGTCCGTAGTCAGACCCTGTGTTATTTGGATGAATGTATGTTATTGTATTCGTTGTGTGACGTGGCGAGTGTAAGCCAACTATTTTGCTCTTTCATCCCTGAACTTTTACATGAGTTGTGCAGACATACCACGCTTGCGATCATTCTAGAATGCACTTATGTCTCTAAGTCGTGCCTCGACCCGTAGGAGATATAGTCGCATCCTGGCATTACAAGTTGTTATTAGAGCCTTCTCTGACCTAGGAGCCCCCTGATTGATCGAACCGCTGATGGTTGAGTCTAGGCACACACACAAAATGTTTTGAGTCCTATATATATATATGAGAGTAGGATTTCTTTGTACTCCTCATCCCCTTCATCGCTATGGTGAGGACCCCTAACGTTGTTTTAACTTCACTATTCTCAAAATTTCACCACAAATTTTTTTTAGGATCACGCGGGTATTGTTTGGATTGTTCTGATATCTTTGTGACAAGAACATTGTTCTCGATGCCTCCTGCATTTAGGGGTTGTGGTAGTGTCCCGGGGAGTTAAGCTCCGAGGTGTTGTCGTCACAAATGTATCGTAGCGGTTCTAGAATACCAGAGGCGGCCGACATCGAAAACTCTTCTATGCATGTCTGGTGGTGAGATAACCCTGACGTCACCCAGTACTAGGGAGATAGTTCGGGAGTATTGCCACATCTAGTATAGCGGATGCATTTCGAAGGTCCGAGGTAAACAGTTTCCGAAGATGACTGGTTATGTGTTGACGGATGGATAGAGCTGGATGTAGGTTTAGAGTTGAGTGTGAGGTGCTTCCCCTGTATCCCCAACACCAGATTACATAACCGGAAAGCTTTCGGAATTGATAGGTGGGTTTTCAAGTAGCTCGTAGGTAATCTTCCAAGGGGTGCATGATATGAGGTTTGGGGTTCAACATCTAGTGAAGAGGTTTCATGGGCGCTGTTCTAATTGGGAGTTGCATCTCAAAGGATCCTTGGCTATGCTGATCCGGCGATTGCAAGGCCCTTTGTAACACGTGCCATGGGGCATTCAGCACGAACATGTGGGACAGAACCTCTATTATGTATTTGTTCCATCTGTTACCTTGTTGTTTTAATCTATCATTTTTGTTCTCCCAAGTGGCTTCTCGACAAGTTGATGTACCATTAAGCTATGGAATTCATTCGTTCAATTTTTGTTCGAATGTTCATTATGAAGACTATATGTTGCAAATATCTAGCCATTGATTCAGCTTATCTATTATTTTCTTCAATGGCTAACAGTTGTCATCGTCTTCAGGATGGCACCTAAGAAAGTTCCCAACCAGAACCAAGAGGGTGAAGAAGAGCGTCCTCCTTCCCCTCCTCCTCCGTCTGAGGCATGAAGAGCGATTATGCAGGCCACCAATCAGAACACTCAGATGCTCATGCAAATGATGCAGAGTTTCCAAGACAATCAAGCAAATCAAGGCAATCAAGGGAACCAAGGCCAAGGAAATATGTTCAATCAACCTCACTTTGCGACTCTGAACCAATTCCTGGCAAATCAGCCCAAGTCTTTTAGTTACTGTGTGGACCCGCTAGATGCTGAAGATTGGATCACAGCCATCAAAAAGCATTTTGAGTGCAGTAACGTTAGACCTGGGTATTATGTCAAGTTTGACGCTTTCCAACTCAAAGATCAAGCTGTAGATTGGTGGCAACAGTACAAAGACTCCCGAGAGGGTCGTGAGATCTCGTGGACTGACTTCTGCCGCGATTTCCATTCTCATCACATTCCTACCAGTGTCATTGAAGGTATGCGTGAGCAATTCTGTAATCTGAAGCAAGGCACCATGTCCGTCTATGAATACAATGTCAAGTTCCAGAATCTTGCCCGTTATACGAAGCAAGACATCCCCGATGCCAAGAGCAAAATCTACCAGTTCCGAGGTGGTCTGAAAGATGAAATCCAACTTGCACTCACTTTGTTCGAGCCAGATGAATTTGATCAATTCTACAACATGGCTCTCAAGCGAGAGGCAGGTCAGCTCGAGTGTGAAGCTACCAAAAAGAGGATAAGAGATGTTGTTCACTCCTCCTCTTCCTCTCAAGTGGTTGCCAAGCAGCAGAAGTTCTGGCTACCGCCTCCTCTAGTGCTCCGTCCTCCAAGCAACAACAAGCACTCAGGTGGTCATGGATTCTCCCACCCACCAAACCCAAGCAACCAGTCCAAGTCTCAGTTCCAAGCTCCAAGACCAAGCAGTCCTTATCATCGGCCACTTTCAGAGGTTACATGCAACAAGTGTGGTCAGAAGGGTCACAATGCAAACAAGTGTACTCAAAGGCGCCTTCCGCCTCCTCCACCTGTCAGCAATGCTATTGTCAAGCACAATCCCAATCATGCAAGAGTGAACCTGATGAATGCAACTCAAGCAGAGAATTCTTCTGATGTGATTATTGGTAATCTTCCAATTAACTCTATTCCTGCAGAAGTCTTGTTTGATTCTGGTGCATCACTTTCCTTCATGTCATGTCCATTTGCATCTAAGCACAACGTGGGCACAGTGGCCTTACCAAAGAAGTTGCAAATTATTTCTCCGGGCAAACACATGACTTCCAACTCAGTGGCTCCGGATATATCTATTCACATGGGCAATTACAGTTTTCTGATTTCCCCGGTTATTCTCGGTAACTCCGACATTGATCTTATTCTTGGGATGGATTGGCTCTCCAAGCGTGATGCAAATATTGATTGTGCAAACAAGGAGGTCAAGCTAACTCATCCTGACGAAGACGTGATTATCTTCGCAGCTCAAGATAACACAATCAGGCTATTCTCTCTCAATGACAAGGGCAAGATTAATGCCATTTCCCAGATTCCGGTGGTTTGTCAATATGAGGATGTATTCCCTGAAGAGCTTCCAGGCATGCCTCCCAACCGTCTAGTTGAATTCGTCATCGAACTTGAACCTGGTACCGAGCGAGCCTGTCGGCGACCGTACCAGCTTTCTCCTGATGAGTTGAAGGAGCTGAAGAAACAACTCGATGAGCAAGAACGTATGGGTCTAATCAGACCAAGTACTTCTCCTTGGGGATGTGGTGTTCTTCTTGTCAAGAAGAAGGATGGTACGGAATGATTGTGCGTTGATTACCGGCCATTGAACAAGAAGTCAATTAAGAATAAGTACCCGCTCCCCAATATCAATGAATTGTTCGAGCAGCTCAAAGGAGCAAAGGTTTTCTCGAAGCTTGATCTTTGGATGGGCTACCATCAGATTTGTATCCGTGAAGAGGATATTCCCAAGACCGCATTTAGAACGAGTTATGGCTCCTATGAATACATGGTCATGTCTTTCGGGCTTGCAAATGCTCCACCCACTTTCTCTCGGATGATGCACTTCATATTCAACCCTTACACCAATGAATTCATTCTCGTCTACCTCGATGATATCTTGGTATTCTCCAAGAATGAAGAAGACCACGCCAAGCACCTCCGTTTGGTCCTTGACAGGCTCAGTGAGCACCGTTTCTATGTGAAACTCTCCAAATGTGAATTCTGGCTTGATAAAGTCCTATATCTTGGCCATATTATCTCTGCCGAGGGCATTTCTGTTAACCCCGAGGAGGTTGAAGCTATTGTCAATTGGGAACCTCCTCAGAATGTCAAACAACTCTGAAGTTTCCTCGGTCTCCCAAGCTATTGCAGAAGGTTCGTTGAGAACTTATCCAAGATTGCCAAGCCTCTTTCCAACCTGTTGCAGAAGAATGTCAAGTACTCATGGACTCCTGATTGTGATGTGGCATTCAATATGCTCAAAGATAAGCTCATTTATGCTCCGGTTCTTACTCCTCCGGATGAGTCCAAGCCGTATGAAGTGTTCTGTGATGCTTCATTGCAAGGTCTCGGTGGTGTTCTCATGCAAGACAAGAAGATCATTACATACACTTCGCGTCAGCTTAAACAAAATGAGAAGAATTACCCCACACATGATCTTGAGCTAGCAGCAGTTGTTCATGCCTTGATCACGTGGATACACCTTCTGTTGGCCAGAAAAGTGGACATCTCCAGCGATCACAAGAGCCTGGAGTACATCTTCACCCAGCCAAACTGTAACCTCCGCCAGACTCGTTGGGTTGAAATGATTTGAGAGTGCGATCCAAGCATTGATTATACTCCTGGCAAGGCTAATGTCATTGTAGATGCCTTGAGCAGAAAGGCTTACTGCAACAGTCTCCTCCTCAAATTGTTCCAACCTGAACTTTGTGAGTCATTCAGGAAGCTCAACCTCCAAGTCGTTACGCAAGGATTTCTTGCCAACCTTCAAGTTGCTCCTACCTTGGAAGATCAAATCCGTGAGGCCCAACTCAGTGATGCTATGGTGCATAAGGTGAAACATGGTATTTCTAAGGGTACTCCCAAGTACAAGTGCTACGGCATTGATGACAGAGACACTTTGTTCTTTGAAGACATAATTGTG
This sequence comes from Secale cereale, assembly GCA_902687465.1. Taxonomy (NCBI): domain Eukaryota; kingdom Viridiplantae; phylum Streptophyta; class Magnoliopsida; order Poales; family Poaceae; genus Secale; species Secale cereale. The sequence continues at coordinate 200,108,896 of LR738712.1, forward strand.
GTTCCCAAAGGTGATCTCAGGAAGCTCATAATAAACGAAGCACATGACTCACTCCTCTCGATACATCCAGGAAGTTCCAAGATGTACCATGACCTCAAGAAATCCTATTGGTGGAATCGCGTGAAAAGAGAAATTGCTCAATTCGTGAACGAGTGTGATGTCTACAGAAGAGTAAAGGCAGAGCATCAACGTCCAACCGAACTCCTTCAACCTCTACCTATTCCCAAGTGGAAATTTGATCACATTGAGATGGATTTCATTACCGGTTTTCCCAAGTCCAAGCGGGGAAATGATGCTATCTTTGTGGTGATTGACAAGCTCACTAAAGTGGCTCATTTCCTTCCAGTCAAAGAATCCATCAACGCAGCACAACTGGCAGAGCTGTATACCTCCAGAATTGTCTCTTTGCATGGCATCCCTCAAGTAATCTCCTCAGATCGTGGAAGCTTGTTCACTTCCAAGTTCCGGGATTCCTTTCAGTCAGCTATGGGTACCAAGATTCGCTTTAGCACAGCTTTTCACCCTCAGACTAGTAGTCAAGTCGAAAGAGAGAACCAAATTCTCGAAGATATGCTTAGATCTTGTGTAATATCCTTCGGTATGAAAAGGGAAGATTGCCTTCCATTTGCCGAATTCTCCTACAACAATAGCTTCCAAGCAAGTGCAGGCAAAGCACCGTTTGTAATTCTCTATGGCAAAAAGTGTCGTACCCCTCTCAACTGGTCCGAGACTGGTGAGCATCAACTCCTTGGAAATGATTTGATCTCAGAGGCCGAAGAAATGTGCAAAGTCATACGTGAGAATCTCAAGGCCACGCAATCGCGCCAAAAGAGCTACTATGACGGCAAGCATCGTGACTTGGCTTTCGACATTGGTGATAATGTCTATCTCCGTGTTTCTCCCATGAAGGGCACTCAGAGGTTCAGTATCAAGGGCAAGCTTGCTCCAAGATACGTGGGTCCTTTCAAGATTCTTGGCAAGAGGGGCGATCTAGCCTACCAACTCGAGCTTCCCTCCAACTTTGCAAATGTGCACGATGTGTTCCACGTGTCACAACTCCACAAGTGCTCCAAGACGCCTGAATGCACCATTCATTTCGAAGAGATTGATCTTCAGCAAGAGTTGTCTTATTGTGAGCACCCCATTGCTATCCTTGAAGAAACTGAGCGCAAGACCCGCAACAAGTCCATCTAATTCTTGAAAGTGAAGTGGTCACACCATACCGACCGAGAAGCTACATGGGAACAAGAAGATCTTCTCCGTTCCGAGGATCCTGCTTTCTTTCAGTCCTAGATCTCGGGACGAGATCTTTTTGTAGTGGAGGAGAGTTTGTAACGCCCCGGATGTAACAATTCCATTTATGGCAATATATGCATCATTGACTTAATCAATTCCATTCTGGGCTCTTCCTTCATTTTGGGTTTCTTCGTTTTTTGCCTTGTGCGTGTGTTGCATGTCACCATGTCATTTTCATTATGTGCATTGCATTGGCATAGTCTCACTTGCATCCGTGTGTAGTTGCATTGTCTCCGTTCTCTCTGTTGTCCGTTTCGAGTTCCGACACACACACACGTGCCCATCACACCTCTCAAGCTTTTGTTTCGTGAGTGGGTTAAAACATCCTCGGAATGGGCCGAGACTTGTCGAGTGGTCTTGGTATATCACCGGTAGACCGCCTGTAAAGTTTCGTCTCGTTTGGAGGTCGTCTGATACTCCAACGGTTAACCACGTGGGCCAAAAACCCATATTTCTTTTGGCCTAACACCCATCCACAACAACTCACTAGCCCAACACAACCACCTCCATACTCTCGGTCGTCGGATCGTGGTCGTGTGGGCGAAAACCGCACCCCATTTGGACACTCCTAGCTCCCAGAATCTATAAATAGGCCCTCTTCCCCGAAATTTTGAGCAAAACCTTAGCAGTTTGGCCCACCTCGCCACCGGACACGTCCGGATCGCACCGGACACGTCGGCTCCGCGCGCCCGACCACTCCCATGTCGCCCCGTGTCCCGCCGCCGTCGGATCCCTACACCCGCGCCGCCGGCCCGAGCCACCGTTCCACGCGCCCGCTCCCACCGACGCCTCCGCCCGCCGGCACGCTCGGCCCCGCGCCGGGTCGCCGCCGCCGTGCCGCGTCAATCCTCTCGTCGCCAGCGCACACCGCCTCCCTGCCGGCCGCATCATCTCCAGCCGTCGGGACGACGTCCGCCGCCGCCAAGCTCCACATCTCCCGCCTCGGCCCCTTCCGCACCGGCAGCCGCCTCCGGCCGGCTCGCCACCGCCGGCTGGCGCCGCCACCGGCGCCGGTCCCGCGCCTCCAAGCCGCCCCGCCGACCTCCTCCAGCAGCCGGCCGCCGCCCCCATCGTCTTCTCCGGCGAGCTCCGGCCAGATCTGGTAAGGTGGACCAGATCCACCAAGCCCCCCATCCAAACATGCGTGTCCCGAGCCCGGATCCCTCCGTCTCGTCCCGAGTTGACTTTTTCGGAGGGGTATATTTCACTAAGTCCCGGATCTGTTTAAATTTCTTGCCTCATTCATCATGTGGTAACTTTGTGCTCGGTGCTCCGTTTTGCGCATATGATATATCAAAATGTTTGTCTCAAAGTGCTCTACATGTTAGCATCAGTTTCATGCATGTTAGTGTTCATCTAGATGTCTTAATCTATGTTGCAAGAGTGCTTCGTGATGTTACTGTTTCAGCACTAGTTGCATGTTAACATTTTGTTGGCATGTTCGTGAGGTCACAACTTGGTGCATGTTGGTCCAAATGGAGTGTATGATATGTCAAAATGTTCGTCTTGTGATGCTCTCCATGATGGATGCATTTGCATACATATTAGGTCACATTATGACATGTTTATCTCTGTTGCAAAAGTGCATGTGGCTGATAAGTTTCTGAACTTGCTATTAGCTGATGTTTTGTCTTGTCTGTGTATATTAATCCTTGTGTCATATGAGCTAGGTGTCAACATGGTTTTTGCTCATTGGAATGTGCTCTACAAGATAGATTCATTTTCATGCCATCATATGTCTTGAGATGCGTGCATCAAGCTTGTTAACATGTCATCATGATGTCAAATTTCTACTAAGTGTGAATCTGTTAATTTTAATGCCATGCTTCCATGATGCCACCGTCATTGTTGTGCATGGTTAGAGTTGTCCAGTGGGTGTTCCTTAATGTATATGTTATGCTCTAGCTATCCATGCTCTTGTTTTCCATGAAAGCTTGTTGTAGCTTGTTGTTTTCATGCTCGCAAGTTGCTATAAAATGTTTCTGTCAGCCTGTTATCAGCAAGTTCAGTTTTTCCATGTGAATAGCTAGTGTTCTATGCTTCCTATGACCATGTTCTTGCCATGAGTAACTTCACAAACATGTCTTCTTGATGTTGATTATATTCACATGTCATGCTATGCTTTGAGATGGGTTGCACAAGCTTGCAAACATGACTACTTGTCGTTGTTGGTGCATGCCTTGTAATTTTCAATAAGTCTGAGAAATATGTAAACTTATCGAATCTTGTCATGCTTGTTTAATTGTGTTCCAGCAAGTTTTTGGGTGAGCTCTAAGTTCATGCTTGTTAAGTTTCATGTCTAATTCACATCCATGCCTTTTGTCCTCATATTTGGGTGATGTAGCATGATTATACCTTGCTCCAAAGATGCCGTGTTGCTGTTAACTGCAGTTTTGCATTGCATCTTGTTTTTCTTGTCATTTGCAAAGCGTGCATCCGTTTTCGGTGATCTTTATATCGTTTTCGACCGAAATCTTCTCCTCTATCCAGTGGCTTGCTTGGTTACCCAAGATGAAGCCATTTCCATCATCTTATCCTTAGGCTCGAGAGCATCCTCATGCATATGCACATCATACTTGCATCACATCACATGTCTTGCATCATGTTAATTGTGCATTGCACCGTGATTGATCGTGTAATGTTGTTGTGCTCTTGTGTTGGGTAGAGCAGGGAGTTGATACCGAGTTCGAGGATCTTGTCGAGACTGAGTTTGAGGAGTCGTCTTACCATCCCACCGACGACATACCAGGCAAGATAACCGTTCCCCGGTATCACCTCCATCTTTGCATGTGCTAGTTGTCTCGTTCTTTAGCTATGCCTCGATGCCTATTCCTGTTTTTGAGCCTCCTATTGTTGCCATGAAACACTCTAACCGCCTTCCTAGCAAATCATTGATTGGCTAAGTACGCTTTTGCTCAGCTCCTCATATAGCATTGTTAGTTGCAGGTGAAGTTTGAAGATTGCTCCATGTTCGGACTTGTCTATTGGGACAACACAATATATATATATATATATATATATCTTACTCATATGGATGCACATATATATTGGTAATGAGTGGAAGGCTTGGCCTCCTGCTTGGTGTTTTGTTCCACTCATGCCACCATAGGACCCGATAAACCGGTGTTATGTTCCTTGATTTTGCATTCCTAACACGGTTGGGGTTTATGGGCCCAACTTGATAATTCGCTCTGCTTAAAGCTTTTCCAGCAAGACCCAACATTGGTTTTACATTTGCCTAACAACTAAAACTTGCATAGGGAGTTATAAACCCGAGTTCTTAATCCACCACCCCCCCCTCCGGGCCAGTGCTCCTCATGAGTGTTGGTCCAACTAGGCAGACTGTAGGGCCACCTTGGGGAAACCCGAGGTATCTGGTATTACCTGTAGGATGTCCCATCCGGTTGTGTCCTGAGATGAGATACGTGCGGCTACTATCAGGGTGTCGGCACGTCGGGAGGTCTTGCTGGATTAGTTTTACCTTTATCGAAATATGTTGAGCACGGGATTCCGAGAATACTCGGGTCTTTGCACCTTGGAGTTGCGACTCCGCAGATCATGAGCTTGTGATGGGCTAAGTTGGGACGCCCCTGCAGGGTTTTGAACTTTCAAAAGTCGTGCCCACGGTTATGTGGCAGATGGGAATTTGTTAATATCCGGTTGTAGATAACTTGACACCATATCCTTAAGAATACACTACCTGTGTGAGTAACCGTGATGGTCTCTTACCGAAGTGCTCGGGAAGTGAACACGGTGGGGTTATGTATGAACATGAGTAGCTATGATCACTTCTTGAGCAACTTGGCGGCCGTTGGCACCTATTATCATCTCGCTCTGAACTCGTATGCTAGATGCTTAGTGCTTGCTGCAAACACTTTATTACCCTTCCACACCTAAGGCTTTGTTAGTATTGATACCCGAGAATGGGATTTCTGAGTCCTTGTGGCTCACAAAATACAACACACACCAGATGCATGTACAGCCGAGTACGATGCAAGAGTTGGATCAGAACTTCAGTGGGAGTTTGATGAAGAGCGTGGTCGTTACTATGTATTGTATCCCGACGATCAGTAGTGGTTCCTACTAGGGGCGATCAGGCCTTGTGTTTTGTGGTATCTTTTCTCGTTTGGATTTCGTCCGTAGTCGAACCTTGTGTTATTTGGATGAATGTATGTTATTGTATTCATTGTGTGACATGGCGAGTGTAAGCCAACTATTTTTCTCTTTCATCCCTAAACTTTTACATGAGTTGTGCAAAGATACCACGCTTGCGATCATTCCAGAATGCGCTTATGTCTCTAAGTCGTGCCTCGACACATAGGAGATATAGTCGCATCTTGGGCATTACATAAGTTGCCATCGATGCAAGCAATAAAAATTGCTCTCTAAATATGTGCATCCTTTTAATGTGAGGAAAATAAGCTTTGTACGATCTTGTGATTGGGAAGAATTAAAAGTGACGAACTACATAATAAAAGTCTCCATCACAAGTGGCAATATAAAGGGACGTTCCTTTGCATTAAGATTTCGTGCATCCAACCAAAAAGTGCACGACAACCTCCTCTCCCCTCTGTGAAGGGTCTATCTTTTATTTTAATGTCTGCCTTAATACTAGTGTCATGGTGATCTTCACCCTTCCTTTTATGTTTTTCTTTTGGCAAGTACTATATGTTGGAGAAAGATCTGGAAGAACATAAACTATTATTGTTGACATTACCCTTGAGGTAAATCGTTGGGAGGCGAAACTATAATCCCCTACCTTCCTATGTGTTCGATTGAAGCTTTGATCTCATAAGTGTCGCGTGATTATTAACAATTATGAAAGATTAAAAGATGGTTGAGTATGTGAACTTGCTTTATAAAAGCTATTACATTGAATTTTCCTATGTTATAATAAATTACAATTGCTTCAGTGACTGAGACCATAGTTTGTTAGTTTTCAACGAAGTTTGTGATTCATACTTTACTTTGTGAATCAATTATCACTTTGGTATAAGAAGTTACATGACAATATATTGATGTTCTAAAGATGATCATGATGCCCTCATGTCCATATTTTATTTTTATTGACACCTCTATCTCTAAACATGTGGTCGTGATTACCGATTTCGACTTTCTCTTGAGGACGAGCAAGGTCTAAGCTTGTAGGAGTTGATACGTCCATTTTGCATCATGTTTTATGTTGATATTTATTGCATTATGGACTATTATTTCACATTATGGGATAATACTAATGCCTTTTCTCTCTTATTTTACAAGATTTACATGAAGAGGGAGAATGCCGGCAGCTAGAATTCTGGATTGGAAAGGAGAAAATCTAAGATACCTATTCTGCACAACTCCAAATGTCTTTAAATTTTGCGGAGAATTATTTTGGAATATATAAAAAATATTGGGCGAAGAAACAACAGAAGGCGACCCACCATGTGTCCACAAGCCTAGGGGCGCACCCTACTCCCTAGGGCGCGCCTCTAGGACTTGTGGGCCACTTGGCCATCATCCGACACCCATCTTCTGGTATATGAGGGGTTTTGACCTAGAAAAAAATCATAAGGAAGCTTTCGGGACGAAGCACCGCCGTCTCGAGGCGGAACTTGAGCAGAAGCAATTTAGGGCTCCGGTGGAGCTGTTCTTGGGGGAAACTCCCTTCCGGGAGGGGGAAATCGAAGCCGTCGTCATCATCAATGATCCTCTCATCTAGGGAGGGTCAATATTCATCTGCATATTCACCAGCACCATCTCCTCTCAAACCCTAATTCATCTCTTGTATTCAATCTTTGTCTCAAAACCACTGATTAGTACCTTTGGGTTGCTAGTAGTGTTGATTACTCCTTGTAGTTGATGCTAGTTGGTTTATTTGGTGAAAGATCGTATGTTCAGATCCTTAAGGCTATTCAATACCCCTCTGATTATGAACATGAATATGCTTTGTGAGTAGTTACGTTTGTTCCTGGGGACATGTGAGAAGTCTTGTTATAAGTAATCATGTGAATTTAGTACTCGTTCAATATTTTGATCAGATGTATGTTGTCTTTCCTCTAGTGGTGTTATGTGAACGTCGACTACATGACACTTCACCATTATTTGGGCCTATGGGAAGGCATTGGGAAGTAATAAGTAGAAGGTGTTGGGGAACATAGTATTTCAAAAAAAATCCCTACGCACACGCAAGATCATGGTGATGTATAGCAACGAGAGGGGAGAATATCGTCCACGTACCCTCGTAGATCGTAAGCGGAAGCGTTTATGACAACGCGGTTGATGTAGTCGTACGTCTTCACGGTCGGCCGATCCTAGTACCGAACGTACGGCACCTCCGTGATCTGCACACGTTCAGCTCGGTGACGTCCCACAAACTCACGATCCAGTAGAGCTTCGAGGGAGAGTTCCGTCAGCACGACGGCGTGATGACGGTGATGATGAAGTTACCGATGCAGGGCTTTGCCTAAGCACCGCAATGATATGACTGAGGTGTGTTTCTGTGGAAGGGGGCACCGCACACAGCTAAAAGATCAATGATCAACTTGTGTGTACATGGGGTGCCCTCCACCCTCGTATATAAAGGAGTGGAGGAGGGGGAGGTCCGGCCCTCTCTATGGCGCGCCCAAGGGGAGTCCTACTCCCACCGGGAGTAGGATTCCCCCTTTCCTAGTAGAACTAGGAGCCCTTCCAAGTAGTAGGAGTAGGAGAGAAGGAAAGGGAAAAGAGAAGAGAAGGAAGGAGGGGGCGTAGCCCCTCCCCCTAGTCCAATTCATACTAAGCCTTGGGGGGCGCACAGCCTCCTCTTTGTCTTTCCCCTAAAGCCCAATAAGGCCCATATACTCCCGGGCGAATTCCCGTAACTCTCCGGTACTCCGGAAAATACCCGAATCACTCGGAACATTTCCGATGTCCGAATATAGTCGTCCAATATATCGATCTTTATGTCTCGACCATTTCGAGACTCCTCATCATGTTCTCGATCTCATCCGGGACCCCGAACTACCTTCGGTACATCAAAACACATAAACTCATAATATCGATCGTCACTGAACGTTAAGCGTGCGGACCCTATGGGTTCGAGAACTATGTAGACATGACCGAGACTCATCTCCGGTCAATAACCAATAGCAGAACCTGGATGCTCATATTGGTTCATACATATTCTACAAAGATCTTTATCGATCAAACTATGAAAGCCTGTCTTATTAGGGATGATAGACTACTCACATCGATAAGGAGTTCCTTATTTTTCGGGAGCCCATTCAGATAGAACTCCAAAGTTAAGCGTGCTCAGCTTGGAGTAGTTTCAGGATGGGTGACCAACCGGGAAGTTGCTCCCGGGTGCGCATGAGTGAGGACAAAGTGCGCAGAAAAGACTAGTATTGATATGTGGGGCCAGTCTAGATCCCGCCAGGAGTAACGATCACTGGCGGGTGTGTCCGGGGCGTTACAAGTTGGTATCAGAGCCGAGCCTCGCGGTTACACGGATGTTTGCGGACACGTGCTTGGTCATGTTATTCATGACGTTTGTGACCCGTCGTGGCACACGGCATGGCACATGTATCAGACTGGATGCACAGACGTTTATGCCAAGAGGGAACGTTCATGTGGCCCGACGAGGATGTCGGTTCCTCTGAGTGGGGGTGTATGTGATAGCCTGGCTTATTAGAGATGATAGACTACTCATATCAATCAGGAATTCCTTCTTTTCCGGGATCCCATTCAGATAGAACTCCAAAGTTAGCGTGCTCAGCTTGGAGTAGTTTTAGGATGGCTGACCGACCGGGAAGTTGCTCCCGGGTGCGCATCAGTGAGGACAAAGTGCGTAGAAAAGACTAGTATTGATATGTGGGGCCAGTCTAGATCCCGCCAAGAGTAACGACCACCGACGGGTGTGTCCGGGGCATTACACAAACCGCATAACAACATACGTTGTTCCCTTTGTCATCGGTATGTTACCTGCCCGAGATTCGATCGTCGGTATCTCAATACCTAGTTCAATCTCATTACCGGCAAGTCTCTTTACTCGTTCCGTAATACATCATCTTGTAGCGACCAGACCCAAACAGTCTGATCTCCGTGCATCAGTGTCATCCCAGTAATGCTGACACGCACGGTACTTGAAGGATTTATAACATAGTAGCAATCACACACTTATTACATCGATAGTCCAACGATGAATTTATTACAAATAATATAGCTGGAGGCCATCTAACACGATAACAGCGGAAGGCTTGGAAGATAAGTGAGTCCATCAACTCCAACGGCATCACTGAGTATAGAACCACGACCTAAAAGGGCATCTTACTCGTCGTCTGAAAAGTCTGCAACATGAAACATTGTAGCCCGAAAAACGGGTCAGCACATGGAATATGCTGGCAAGGTAACACAAGAGATGCAATGAAAGTAAAGCTATACTATATGCAATATGGCTGGTGGAAAGCTCTATGGTTAAGTTTTTGCGTAAAGCCAATTTTTCCCTACTTCAAAGGAATGCATTTTAATTAACTATCATGGTAGTTGAAACATCGTTGAGAAGATAGACATCCTCTCAACCCCAATTAAAAGTAATCATTAAACCCAACAAAATTAATTAAAGTAACATGATGAGATGCACATGAAAATTCAAGTACTAGATACTCAAGACGTCCATAACCGGGGACACGGCTAATCATGATCAGTTTGTACACTCTGCAGAGGTTTGTGCACTTTTCCTACAAGACTCGATCGCCTCCGTTTGGTTTCTCGCACTGCATGGTGTTTGAGAAACAGATGACCAAGACATAGTCTTTCAGAAGCGCTAGCACCTTACGATTGGGCGGACCGTACCAACCTACATCCCCTACATCTGCTAGTCCACCACTGTAAGAGTTCGCACAACTTATTCATACTATGCTAGAGCCCATAATAGCATTGTGGTTGCACACGGAAGTTTCTAGTATGAAAAATCTCATGATCCCTTTGAGCCTGGGTGGCGGTCCAAACGAAAAACAGGCAATCCTGGAATACCCAGATGCCTCAATCCACCCAGATGTGTATTACTGTTGCCACCTTAAGTTAAACCATTAATTATCAATCTCACATCTGTCATGGATTTCACTCACCCAATCCATGTCTACGAGCATAGCATGTCCTAGCAGCAAACGTAGAAGTAACTCCGAAAGGTTTGAATGTAATGCAGGTAATAGGTACTACCTCAGTCTACTTCCCAATCCCACAAATTAATTGATCCTACTCATGCAATGTGTGAGGGTTTGACTAATGCAATGAAAACTGGTTAATTGGAAAGCATGATCAAAGTGTTACTTGCCTTGCTGATGATCCGCAAAACCTAGAGACTCAAAGTAGCAAGCGGCGCACTCCGGGTACTCTATCGCAATCAAACAAACAAGCATACAATAAGTACTTAACTAATGCATGGGTAAAACTCAAATAAGAGATCTAACAAGAAAATTCAACTTAAGAACTCCGGTTTGCAAAAAGAATCAACTCGAAAGAAGCAACGAAACTCAAACTGCAAAAGAAACGAGCTCCGAATTACTAGTTGGCCTAAAGTCAAATTTTACAGTAGCCAAAATCTTGTTCCAGTTGATTAAACGTAAAGAGGGCTTCGAGACGAAGATCTGGGATTTTGAATCACCTGATTCCGACTCTCGAGCAAAAAGAAAAGCGAAAAACAAGATCAGGGCAGAAATCACGATCGGAAAAATCGCGGATAAATACCCCAAAAAAGAAAAAAGACGAACAGACTAACGAACGAGCGTTCGCTGTCTGCGGTTAACTAACGAAAACCGTTTGTTAAAACGAACGTACGGACGAACGTCCGCTATTTAACTAAACCGGCGGAAAATAAAAAAACCGAACCGATCTATTTAAAAAAACAGATCTAGGTTTTCCTAAACAAACCGATCTAATAACCGAAAAAAAAACGACCTCACTCCGGCGAACTCTGGCGGACTCCGGCGAGGGGCGCCGGCGGTTGCTGCGCGGTGGGGCTATGGGGTGCGGCAGCGGTGCGGCGGCGGCGGCTCGGCGCGGCGGCGGCGGCGAGAGGCGGCGGCTTCCGGCGGCTTCCAAGGGCGGCGGCGGGAGGCGGCGGCGGCGGCGGCTCGGACTAGGGTTCGGGTGGCTGGGGCGGGCGAGGCGAGTTGGGCCGGCTCTGGCGCTATATAAAGCCCAGAGTCCTGGTCCTTCACGAGTCTTAGTCGGTTCCCCTTTTTTTTTAAATAGAGTCCCGGCGCAGAAAAACTAACGGAAGAAATACCAAACGGACTCCAAAATTCCCAAATTTTCACCGTCCTCTAATAATATTTAGGACAAAGTGAACATTTTTTCCGGACCTAAATGCAATTTTGAAAAACGCGTATTTTTCCTATGCAAATAAATCCGAAAATAAATCCAGAAAATACCAAAAGTGATTTTAATATTTTTCCTCCAATATTTTTGTTATTTTGGAGAAGTCATATTATCTCTGCTCATTTATTTTATTTAGAAATATTTTTAGGAGAGAAAAATAATTAGAATCACACTGTCCTCGTACCGGTATTCGAGCGAACTCAAATACGAAAACGGTAAAATCCCCAACTCTCTCCGTAGGTCCTTGAGTTGCTTAGAATTTCGAGGAACTCCACGAAAACATGCAAATGCAAATATGATCTATGTATAACATTCCAAATTGAAAATTTGGGATGTTACAAACCTACCCCCCTTAGAATGAATCTCGCCCTCGAGATTCGACTTGGCTAGAGAACACGTGTGGGTGGTCCTTGCGTAGATCATCTTCTCATTCCCAGGTGGCTTCTTCCTCGGTGTGGTGACTCCACTCAACTTTGCAAAACTTGATAACCTTACTGCGGGTAACTCTGCTCGAAAATTCGAGAATCTTAACAGGCTTCTCCTCGTAAGTCAGATCACTGTCTAACTGAATTGCTTCCAGGGGTACTGTGTCTCTAAGTGGTATATCGGCCATCTCCGCGTGGCACTTCTTAAGCTGCGAAACGTGAAACACGTCGTGCACTCCTGACAATCCTTCTGGCAATTCCAACTTATAGGCAACCTCTCCCATGAGTTCCAAAACACCGTAAGGTCCCACAAATCTCGGGGCTAACTTCCCTTTAACTCCGAAACGTTTAACTCATCGCAGAGGCGACACTCTTAGGTACGCTCTATCTCCGACCTCATAGGTTATCTCCTTGCGCTTTGAGTCGGCATAACTCTTCTGCCTGGACTGAGCTACCTTCAGTCTATCTCGAATCAACTTCACATTCTCCTCAGACTCTTTGATTAAGTCTGGTCCAAACAGCTGTCGGTCTCCAATTTCATCCCACGACAACGGTGTTCGGCATCTCCTTCCATACAATGCCTCGAACGGCGCCATCTTCAAACTGGCTTGGTAACTGTTGTTGTATGAGAACTCCGCGTAGGGCAAGTTGTCATCCCAACTAGATCTGTAATCTAATGCACAGGCTCTCAACATGTCCTCTCAAATCTAATTGACTCTCTCCGTCTGTCCATTAGTCTGCGGGTGAAGCGCTCTGCTAAACTCTAGCCTGGTACCCAAAGTTTCATGTAACTGATTCCAGAACTTTGAGGTAAACTGGGTTCCTCTATGAGATACAATACTCCTCGGAACTCCATGCAGACATACAATTCTGTTCATGCATACCTTAGCCAACTTTGCACTGGTATAAGTGGTTTTCACCGGAATAAAGTGGGCTACCTTCGTCAATCGGTCTACTACTACCCAGATTGAGTCATATCCTGCTTTGGTCCTGGGCAATCCGGTGGTAAAATCCATGCCAAGCTTCTCCCACTTCTATTCGGGAATTGGCATAGGTTGTAACAATCCTGCTGGCTTCTGATGTTCTGCCTTTACTCTCTAACATACATCACAAACTGCTACATACTCCGCAATATCCTTCTTCATACGTGTCCACCAAAAAATATCTTTCAAATCCAAATACATCTTATTATTTCCTGGGTGAATCGAGTATGGTGAATCATGGGCCTCCTGTAAAATCAACTTCCTAATCTCCGGGTCATTGGGCACATAGATTCGATCCTCAAACCATAAGGTGTCGTGTTCATCCTCACGAAAACCTTTAGCTTTTCATCCGCTCATCCTCTCCTTTATAGTGACAACCTCCTTGTCAGCTTTTTGAGCTTCTCTAATTTTATTCATCAGGGTAGAATGGATTTCTAGTGTTGCTACATAGCCTCTCGGAACTATCTCCAAACGTAGTTCTCGTATGTCCTCGGCTAACTCCTTTGGAAACTCCTCCATCATTAGGGTGTTGACATGACTCTTACGGCTTAATGCATCAGCTACTATGTTAGCCTTTCCGGGATGATAATGCAATCTCATGTCATAATCCTTAATGAGTTCCAGCCATCTCCTTTGCCTAAGATTCAACTCCTTCTGAGTGAATATATACTTCAATCTCTTATAATCCGTATATACCTCACAATGGTTTCCAATAAGAAAATGTCTCCACGTCTTCAATGCATGCACTACGACTGCTAACTCCAAATCGCGGGTGGCATAGTTCATCTCATGAGGTTTTAGTTGTCGTGAAGCATACGAAACAACTCTTCCTTCCTGCATAAGAACAGCTCCAAGTCCTCGACGTGAAGCGTCGTAGTACACCTCATAATCCTTATGTTGATCTGGCAGAATCAACACAGGGGATGATACCAACCTTTTCTTCAACTCCTGGAAACTAGTCTCACATTCTTTGGTCCAACAGAATGTGGTGTCCTTCTTCAACAACTCCGTCATTGGCTTTGCAATCTTCGAGAAATTCTCGATAAATCTCCGGTAGTATCATGCGAGTCCAAGAAAACTCCGGATCTCTCCAACGGTTGTCGGTGCTTCCCAATTGGTCACAGTGTCCACCTTAGCGGGATCTACTGCTATTCCGTCTCCGGATATAACATGTCTGAGGAATCCGACTTCCTTCAACCAAAACTCACATTTGCTAAACTTGGCATATAACTGTTGTTATCTGAGCTTCTCCAATACCAAACGCAAATGCTCTTCATGCTCCTCTTCATCCTTCGAGAAGATCAAGATATCATCTATGAACACTACGACGAACTTATCCAAATACTCCATAAACACTTTGTTCATCAGGTTCATAAAGTATGCCGGTGCGTTTGTCAGACCAAACGACATAACGGTATACTCGTACAACCCATACCTAGTGGTAAAGGTCGTCTTAGGGATATCTTGCTCTCGAATCTTCAATTGATGGTACCCTGATCGCAGATCGATCTTAGAAAATACCTTAGCTCCTTGCAATCTATCGAACAAATCGTTGATCATTGGCAATGGGTACTTGTTCTTGATCGTTACTTCATTCAATCCTCGGTAATCAACAACCATTCTTAACGATCCATCCTTCTTCTCCACTAGAAGTACTGGCAAACCTCAAGGCGAAAGACTTGGGCGTATAAATCCTTTATCCAGTAACTCCTTAATCTGCTTCTTAATTTCCTCCAAATCCTTTGCGGGCATCCTATATGGTCTCTTAGAAATTGGCCCGGTGCCTGGCAAAAGTTCAATCAAAAACTCTATATCTCTATCCGGTGGCATGCCAGGTAACTCCTCTGGAAACACATCCGGATAATCCTTCACTACTGGCACTTCCTCCTGTACAACTCCTGACAGGGAATTTAATCTACTCCTTTTTGACTCATGCCGGGATACATACTTGATCCTTCTTCCTTCCGGCGTGGTAAGTAAAATGGTCTTACTGGCACATTCAATATTCCCTTCATACTTAGATAACCAATCCATGCCTAATATCACATCCAGTCCTTGAGATTCCAATACTATTAGGTCCGAAGGGAATATGTAATTACCAATCCTTAAGGGCAACTGATCACACCATGACTTAGCCATATATTCTGCTCCTGGTGAGGTTACTAACATGGGTGATCTAAGGGCTTGGGTCGGCAGCTTATACTTATCCACGAATCCCCTTGAAATATATGAATGCGATGCACCAGTATCGAAAAGAACGAGTGCAGTAAAGGACTTAACTAAGAACTTACCTATAACTGCATCTGGTTGCTCCTCTACTTCTTCCACAGTCACGTGGTTCACTTGTCCTTTGTTGAACGGGTTGGGCTTCTTCCCGGCGCTTCCATTGCCGTTCCCATTCTTAACTTCTGGGCATTCATTAGCATAATGTCCAGTCTTCCCGCACTTGTAACAAGTGACATGGCTAAAATCCCTCTTGGTGGGTGTGGATGGTGTAGGGCGGTTCTGGTTTCCATTGGCTCCATTCCCATTCCCATTACCATTGCCATTCTTGGTGCCATTATGATTGTGTGAGCTACTTCCTCCATGGGTATGCGGAAACTGTCGTACTGCTTTAGGGGTAAAGCGAGGCTTCTGCTGAGCTCCAGAGTTATACTTTCCTTGCCCATATTTCCTCTTGCGGCTCTCAATCTTCTGATGCTTCCTTTCAATCATCAGGGCGCGGTCAACCAACTCCTGATAATTATTGAAAGTTGCCACCATCAACTGTACACTCATCTCATCATTTAGCCCTTCCATAAATCTCTCCTGCTTCTTGGCATCTGTGGCCACATCATCTGGGGCATAACAAGATAGGGTACTAAACTCATCCACGTACTGAGCCATAGTACGATTTCCTTGGCGCAAGTTGCGAAACTCCTGCTTCTTCATACTCATGGCTCCAGTTGAGACATGGGTGGTACGAAAAGCTTGCTGAAACTGATCCCAAGTGACATTGGCTACGGGGTAAGTGGCTGTGTAATTCTCCCACCATGTTGCAGCTGGTCCAGACAACTGGTGTGCGGCAAATCGCACCTTCTCAGCATCCGAGCAATTGGCGGTGGTCAAATCCCTTCCAATCTTGCATAGCCAGTCATCAGCCACAATTAGTTCGATGCTGCTAGCAAACACGGGTGGTTGCAACCTTAAGAAACGGGCCAGGTTGTCCACGGGTGGTGGTGGTGGTGGAGGGTTGTTGTTGTTGTTGTTCTGGTTGTTCTGAGTGTTCTGGACAAGAAGTTGCATCAGGGTGTTCTGCTGCTGGATCAACTGGGTGAGCTCAGGGGGAAACTCGAATTCACGTCTTGGAGGCATCTGATGGGTGTAGAGGGAAGAGATTAGAATAGAAAAGAGGTCTAAGGGAAAATCACTACCCATATGCACATGAGACAAACACACAATCATATCACACCAATCAATTTCAAACAAGGTCTTACAAATCTAACGATCGTTACAAGAGTGCTCTAAAACTAATATATGGAGGTAAACTACTGGTCACAGGGTGGTCATCTAAAAATATTGATCGGCAGAGGATTCCATAATATCTGCTCCAGCTTCATCTTCATAGTCTTCATCCTTGCTATCATCAGCTTCCGAATCCGTGTCATCTATGATAATATAGTCCTCAGGTGGAATCTCCTTGGGTTCTTCTTCCTCGTCTTCTTCTCCCATGAGTATCCCTAACTTCCGGGTTAAATCATCATTCTTCTCCACAAGTATCTTCATCTCCTCCTCATATCCGTCGCGTGTAGACTTGAGTTCTTCCTCTAGCTCCAAATTCCTATTTAGGGCCTTCTTCAAATCTATCATCCCTGCACACATCTGGTGCTCCTGGCGACGAATGTGGTGGTTCAACTCCTGGATGAATGCTGCAATGGACATACCCTTCCGAGTGCTGATCATATCCCAATTCTCATCTCGGCATCCACAAATCTGGTAGATAGTGTCCTTTAGCTCCGTCTGGTAGACTTCTCCAATCCTTCCCATAGCAATGTGGGCTACCATGCTCCTTCCTAGGCTCCATGTAGGTGCATTAAAGGAAAATGCTATGAGTGAGGTGACGGGTGCGATCGTCCTTCCTGGAACTTGGGCTTGAATCAACCAACGCTCCTCCTCGGGTAGAGTGGCATTGTAGGTTCCAGTGAAACTTGGTAATCCAATGTTGAGATATCTTGTGACTTCCTTCAGGTGTCGTCCAAAGGCTGTATCTTCATCTGGTTGCATAAACTTGTGCTTTGCTTCCACCATCCTAAAGAGTAGAAAAGATGAGGAGTCAGAAAAGAGAAGAGTGAATTGTGTTCTAGGGCTTGTCTTAGTGGTCGTGTCCTATAGTCAGCGTGTGCTCTGATACCATTTTGTAGCGACCAGACCTCAAACAGTCTGATCTCCGTTCATCAGTGTCATCCCTGGATCAGTAATGCTGACACGCACGGTACTTGAAGGATTTATAACAGAGTAGCAATCACACACTTATTACATCGATAGTCCAACGATGAATTTATTACAAATAATATGGTTGAAGGCCATCTAACACGATAACAGCGGAAGGCTTGGAAGATAAGTGAGTCCATCAACTCCAGCGGCATCACTGAGTATAGAACCACGACCTAAAAGGGCATCTTACTCGTCGTCTGAAAAGTCTGCAACATGAAACGTTGCAGCCCGAAAAACGGGTCAGCACATGGAATATGCTGGCAAGGTAACACAAGAGATGCAATGAAAGTAAAGCTATACTATATGCAATATGGCTGGTGGAAAGCTCTATGGTTAAGTTTTTGCGTAAAGCCAATTTTTCCCTACTTCAAAGGAATGCATTTTAATTAACTATCATGGTAGTTGAAACATCGTTGAGAAGATAGACATCCTCTCAACCCCAATTAAAAGTAATCATTAAACCCAACAAAATTAATTAAAGTAACATGATGAGATGCACATGAAAATCCAAGTACTAGATACTCAAGACGTCCATAACCGGGGACACGGCTAATCATGATCAGTTTGTACACTCTGCAGAGGTTTGTGCACTTTTCCCACAAGACTCGATCGCCTCCGTTTGGTTTCTCGTACTGCATGGTGTTTGATAAACGGATGACCGAGACATAGTCTTTCAGAAGCGCTAGCACCTTACGATCGGGCGGACCGTACCAACCTACATCCCCTACATCTGCTAGTCCACCACTGTAAGAGTTCGCATAACTTACTCATACTATGCTAGAGCCCATAATAGCATTGTGGTTGCACACGAAAGTTTCTAGTATGAAAAATCTCATGATCCCTTTGAGCCTGGGTGGCGGTCCAAAAGAAAAACAGGCAATCCTGGAATACCCAGATGCCTCAATCCACCCAGATATGTATTAATGTTGCCACCTTAAGTTGAACCATTAATTATCAATCTCACATCTGTCATGGATTTCACTCACCCAATCCACATATACGAGCATAGCATGTCCTAGCAGCAAACGTAGAAGTAACTTCCAAAGGTTTGAATGTAATGCAGGTAATAGGTACTACCTCAGTCTACTTCCCAATCCCACAAATTAATTGATCCTACTCATGCAATGTGTGAGGGTTTGACTAATGCAATGAAAACTGGGTAATGGGAAAGCATGATCAAAGTGTTACTTGCCTTGCTGATGATCCGCAAAACCTAGAGACTCAAAGTAGCAAGCGGCGCACTCCGGGTACTCTATCGCAATCAAACAAACAAGCATACAATAAGTACTTAACTAATGCACGGGTAAAACTCAAATAAGAGATCTAACCAGAAAGTACAACTTAAGAACTCCGGTTTGCAAAAAGAATCAACTCGAAAGAAGCAACGAAACTCAAACTGCAAAAGAAACGAGCTCCGAATTACTAGTTGGCCTAAAGTCAAATTTTACAATAGCCAAAATCTTGTTCCAGTTGATTAAACATAAAGAGGGATTCAAGACGAGGATCTGGGATTTTGAATCACCTGATTCCAACTCTCGAGCAAAAAGAAAAACGAAAAACAAGTCAGGGCAGAAATCACGATCGGAAAAATCGCGGATAAATACCCCGAAAAAGAAAAACGACGAACAGACTAACGAACGAATGTTCGCTGTCTGTGGTTAACTAACGAAAACCGTTCATTAAAACGAACGTACGGACGAACGTCCGCTATTTAACTAAATCGGCGGAAAATAAAAAAAACCGAACCGATCTATTTAAAAAAACAGATCTAGGTTTTCCTAAACAAACCGATCTAATAAAAGAAAAAAAACTACCTCACTCCGGCGAACTCCGGCGAGGGGCGGCGGCGGCTGCTGCGCGGCGGGGCGGCGGGGTGCGGCGGCGGCGGCGGCGGGAGGCGGCGGCTTCCGGCGGCTGCGACGGGAGGCGGCGGCCGCGGCGGCTCGGGCTAGGGTTCGGGCGGCTGGGGCGGGCGAGGCGAGTTGGGCCGGCTCTGGCGCTATATAAAGCCTATAGTCCTGGTCCTTCACGAGTCTAAGTCGGTTCCTCTTTTTTTTTAAATAGAGTCCCGGCGCAGAAAAACTAACGAAAGAAATACCAAACGGACTCCAAAATTCCCGAAATAAATTTTCACCGTCCTCTAATAATATTTAGGACAAAGTGAACATTTTTCCAGGACCTAGATGCAATTTTGAAAAACGCGTATTTTTCCTATGCAAATAAATCCGAAAATAAATCCAGAAAAAAAAAACAAAAGTGATTTTGGAGAAGTCATATTATCTCCGCTCATTTATTTTATTTAGAAATATTATTAGGAGAGAAAAATAATTAGAATCACACTGTCCTCGTACCGGTATTTGAGCGAACTCAAATACGAAAACGGTAAAATCCCCAACTCTCTCCATAGGTCCTTGAGTTGCTTAGAATTTCGAGGAACTACACGAATAAAAATGCAAAACATGAAAATGCAAATATGATCTATGTATAACATTCCAAATTGAAAATTTGGGATGTTACACATCTCTTGACTAACTCATTAGTCATTTTCTTGCAAGGCTTATTATGATGTGCATTACCGAGAGGGCCCTGAGATACCTCTCTGACACTCGGAGTGACAAATTCTATTCTTAATCTATGCCAACACCACGAACACTTTCGGAGACACCTGTAGAGCATCTTTTTAATCACCTAGTTACGTTGTGATGTTTGATAGCACACAAGGTGTTCCTCCTGTATTTGGGAGTTGCATAATTTCTTAGTCATAGGAACATGTATAAGTCATGAAGAAAGCAATAGCAGTAAAACAAAATGATCATAGTGCTAAGCTAACGGATGGGTCTTGTCCATCACACCATTCTCGTAATTATGTGATCCCGTTGATCAAATGACAACTCATGTCTATGGCTAGGAAACATAACCATATTTGATCAATGAGCTAGTCTAGTAGAGGCATACAAGTGACACTCTATTTTGTCTATGTATTCACACAGGTACTAAGTTTCCGGTTAATACAATTCTAGCATGAATAATAAACATTTATCATGATATAAGGAAATAAATAATAACTTTATTATTGCCTCTAGGGCATATTTCCTTTAGTCTCCCACTTGCACTAGAGTCAATAATCCAGATCACATCACCATGTGATTAACATCAATAGTTCACATCACCATGTGACTAACACCCATAGTTCTCATCGTCATGTGACCACTACCCAAAGGGTTTACTAGAGTAAACAGTCTAGTTCACATCGCCATGTGATTAACATCCAAATAGTACTAAGGTGTGATCATGTTTTGCTTCATGAGAGAAGTTTAGTCAGCGGGTCTGTTACATTCAGATCCATGTGTATTTTGCAAATTTCTATGTCTACAATGCTCTGCATGGAGCTACTCTAGCTAATTGCTCCCATTTTTAATATGCATACAGATTGATACTTAGAATCATCTAGATTACTGTCAAAGCTTGCATCGGCATAACTCTTTACGATGAACTCTTTATCACCTCCATAATTGAGAAACATTTCCTTAGTCATCCAGTAAGTAAGGACAATTTTAACCGTTGTCCGGTGATCTACTCCTGGATCACTATTGTACCTCATTGTCAAACTTTTGGAAAGGTACACAACAGGTTTGGCACAGAGCATGGCATACTTTATGGAACCTATGACTAAGGCATAGGGAATGACTTTCATTTTTTTCTATCTTCTGTCGTGGTCAGGTTTTGAGTCTTACTCAACTTCATACCTTGTAACACAGGCAAGAACCCTTTCTTTTGACTGATCCATTTTGAACTTCTTCAAAACTTTATCAAGGTATGAGCTTTGTGAAAGTCCAATTAAGCGTCTTGATCTATCTCTATAGATCTTGATGCCTAATATATAAGTAGCTTCACTGAGGCCTTTCTTTGAAAAACTCCTTTCAAACATTCATTTATGCTTTCTAGAAAATTCTACATCATTTCCAATCAACAATATGTCATTCACATATACTTATAAAAAATGTTGTAGTGCTCCCACTCACTTTCTTGTAAATACTGGCTTCACTGTAAGTCTGTATAAAACCATATGCTTTGATCAACTTATCAAAGCGTATATTCCCACTCCGAGATGCTTGCACCAGTCCATAGATGGATTGCTGGAGCTTGCATATTTTTGTTAGCACCTTTAGGATTGACAAAACCTTATGGTTGCATCATATACAACTCTTCTTTAATAAATCCATTAAAGAATGCAGTTTTTGTTATCCATTTGCCAGGTTTCATAAAATGCGGCAATTGCTAACATGATTCGGACAGACTTAAGCATCGCTACGAGTGAGAAAATCTCATCGTAGTCAACACCTTGAACTTGTCGAAAACCTTTCGCAACAAGTCGAGCTTTGTAGACAATAACATTACCGTCAGCGTCGGTCTTCCTCTTGAAGATCCATTTATTTCGATGGCTTGCCGGTCATCGGGCAAGTCAACCAAAGTCCACACTTTGTTCTCATACATGGATCCCATCTTAGATTTCATGGCCTCAAGCCATTTTGCAGAATCTGGGTTCATCATCGCTTCCTCATAGTTCGTAGGTTCATCATGGTCTATTAACATGACTTCCAGAATTGAGTTGCCGTACCACTCTGGCGCGGAACGTACTCTGGTTGATCTACGAAGTTCAGTAGTAACTTGATCCGAAGTTTCATGATCATCATCATTAGCTTCCTCACTAATTGGTGTAGGAATCACTGGAACTAGTTTCTGTGATGTACTACTTTCCAATTTGGCAGAAGGTACAATTACCTCGTCAAGTTCCACTTTCCTCCCACTCACTTCTTTCGAGAGAAACTCCTTCTCTAGAAAGGATCCATTCTTAGCAACGAATATCTTGCCTTCGGATCTGTGATAGAAGGTGTACCCAACAGTCTCCTTTGGGTATCCTATGAAGACACATTTCTCCGACTTGGGTTCGAGCTTATCAGGTTGAAGCTTTTTCACATAAGCATCGCAGCCCCAAACTTTAAGAAATGACAACTTTGGTTTCTTGCCAAACCACGGTTCATAAGGCGTCGTCTCAACGGATTTAGATGGTGCCCTATTTAACGTGAATGTAGCTGTCTCTAAAGAATAACCCCAAAACGGTAGTGGTAAATCAGTAAGAGACATCATAGACCGCACTATATCTAATAAAGTGTGGTTACGATGTTCGGACACACCATTACGCTGTGGTGTTCCAGGTGGCGTGAGCTGTGAAACTATTCCACATTGTTTTAAATGAAGAACAAACTCGTAACTCAAATATTTGCCTCCGCAATCAGATCGTAGAAACTTTATTTTATTGTTACGATGGTTCTCTACTTCACTCTGAAATTTCTTTAAACCATTCAAATGTTTCGGATTTGTGCTTCATCAAGTAGATATACCCATATCTGCTCAAATCATCTGTGAAGGTTAGAAAATAACGATACCCGTCGTAAGCGTCAACACTCATTGGTCCGCATACATCAGCATGTATGATTTCCAACAAGTCAGTTGCTCACTCTATTGTTCCGAAGAACGGAGTTTTAGTCATCTTGCCCATGAGGCATGGTTCGCAAGCACCAAGTGATTCGTAATCAAGTGATTCCAAAAGCCCATCGGCATGGAGTTTCTTCATGCGCTTTGCACCAATATGACCTAAACGGCAATGCCTCAAATAAGTTGCACTATCATTATCAACTTTGCATCTTCTGGCTTCAATATTATAAATATGTGTATTACTACGATCAAGATCCAACAAACTATTTTCATTGGGTGTATGACCATCGAAGGTTTTATTCATGTAAATAGAACAACAATTATTCTATGACTTTAAATGAATAATTGTATTGCAACAAACATGATCAAATCATATTCATGCTCAATGCAAATGCCAAATAACATTTATTTGGGTTTTACACTAATCCCAAAAGTATAGGGAGTGTGCGATGATGATCATATCAATCTTGGAACCACTTCCAACACACATCATCACTTCACCTTTAACTAGTCTCTGTTCATTATGCAACTCTCGTTTCGAGTTACTAATTTTAGCAACTAAACCGGTATCAAATATTCAGGGGTTGCTATGAACACTAGTAAAGTACACATCAATAATCTATATATCAAATATACTTTCGTTCAATTTGCCATCCTTCTTATCCGCCAAGGATCTAGGGCATTTCCACTTCTAGTGACCATTTCCTTTGCAGTAGAAGCACTTAGTTTCAGGCTTGAGTTTAGCTTTGGGTTTCTTCATGGGAGTGACAACTTGCTTGTCATTCTTCTTGAAGTTCCCTTTCTATCCCTTTGCCCTTTACTTGAAACAAGTGGTCTTGTTAACCACCAACACTTGATGCTCTTTCTTGATTTCTACCTTCACCGATTTCAGCATCACGAAGAGCTCGGGAATTACTTTCATCATCCCTTGCATATTATAGTTCATCACGAAGTTCTACTAACTTGGTGATAGTGACTAGAAAACTTTGCCAATTACTATCTTATCTAGAAGATTAACTCCCAATTGATTCAAGCAATTGTAGTATCCAGACAATCTAAGCACATGCTCACTGGTTGAGCTATTCTCCTCCATCTTGTAGGCAAAGTACTATCAGAGGTCTCATACCTTTAGACACGGGCATGAGTATGAAATACTAATTTCAACTCTTGGAACATCTCATATGCTCCGTGGCGTTCAAAACGTTTTTGAAGTCCCGGTTATAAGCCGTAAAGCATGGCGTACTAAACTATCAAGTAGTCATCAAAACGAGCATGTCAAACGTTCATAACGTCTGCATCTGCTCCTACAATAGGTTTGTCACCTAGCGGTGCATTAAGGACATAATACTTCTATGCAGCAATGAGGATAATCCTCAGATCATGGACCTAGTCCGCATCATTGCTACTAACATCTTTCAACTTAGTTTTCTCTAGGAACATATTAAAACAAAGGGGAGCTATAACGCAAGCTATTGATCTACAACATAAATATGCTAATACTACCAGGACTAAGTTCATGATAAATTAAAATTCAATTAATCATATTACTTATGAACTCCCACTTAGATAGACATCCCTCTAGTCATCTAAATGATCACGTGATCCAAATCAACTAAACCATGTCCGATCATCACGTGAGATGGAGTAGTTTTCAATGGTGAACATCTTATGTTGATCATATCTACTATATGATTCACGCTCGGCCTTCCGGTCTCCAGTGTTCCGAGGCCATGTCTGTACGTGCTAGGCTCGTCAAGTTTAACCCGAGTATTCTGCGTGTGCAAAACTAGCTTACACCCGTTGTATTTGAACGTAGAGCTTATCACACCCGATCATCACATGGTGTCTCGGCGCGACGAACTTTCGCAACGGTGCATACTCGGGGAGAACACTTGTACCTTGAAATTTTGTAAGGGATCATCTTATAGTGCTACCGTCGAACTAAGCAAAATAAGAAGCATAATAAGATAAACATCACATCCAATCAAAATATGTGACATGATATGGCCATCATCATTGTGTGCTTTTGATCTCCATCTCCAAGGCACCGTCATGATCACCATCATCACCGGCGCGACACCTTGATCTCCATCGTAGCATCGTTCTTGTCTCGCCAACTATTGCTTTCACGACTATCGCTGCCGCTTAGTGATAAAGTAAAGCAATTACATGGCGATTGTATTTCATACAATAAAGCGACAACCATATGGCTCCTGCCAGTTGCCTATAACTTTACAAAACAAGATCATCTCATACAATAATGTATAACTCATCACGTATTGACCATATCACATCACAGCATGCCCTGCAAAAACAAGTTAGACGTCCTCTACTTTGTTGTTGCAAGTTTTACGTGGCTGCTACCGGCTTAGCAAGAACCGTTCTTACCTACGCATACAAAAACCACAACGATTTTTCGTCAAGTATGTGTTGTTTTAACCTTCACAGGGACGGGGCGTAGACACACTCGATTCAGCTAAAGTGAGAGAGACAGACACCCGCCGGTCACCTTTAAGCAACGAGTGCTCGTAACGGTGAAACCAGTCTCGCCTAAGCGTACGCGTAATGTCGGTCCGGGCCGCTTCATCTCACAATACCGCCGAATCAAAGTATGACATGCTGGTAAGCAGTATGACTATTATCGCCAACAACTCATTGTATTCTACTTGTGCATATCATCTACGCATAGACCTGGCTTATGATGCCACTGTTGGGGAACGAAGTATTTCAAAAAAAAATCCTACGCACACGGAAGATCATGGTGATGTATAGCAATGAGAGTGGAGAGTGTCGTCCACGTACCCTCGTAGACCGTAAGCGGAAGCGTTATGACAACGCGGTTGATGTTGTCGTACGTCTTCACGATCGACCGATCCTAGTACCGAACGTACGGCACCTCCGTGATCTGCACACATTTAGCTCGATGACGTCCCACAAACTCACAATCCAGTAGAGCTTCAAGGGAGAGTTCCGTCAGCACGACGGCATGATGACGGTGCTGATGAAGTTACCGACATAGGACTTCGCCTAAGCACCGCAACGATATGACTGAGGTGGGTTTATGTGGAGGGGGGCCACCGCACATGGCTAAAAGATCAATGATCAACTTGTGTGTACATGGGGTGGCCCCCACCCCTGTATATAAAGGAGTGGAGGAGGGGAGGGTTGGCCCTCTTTATGGCGCGCCCTAGGGGAGTCCTACTCCCACCGGGAGTTGGATTCCCCCTGTCCTAGTAGAACTAGGAGCCCTTCCAAATAGTAGGAGTAGGAGAAAAGGAAAGGGAAAAGAGAAGAGAAGGAAGGAGGGGGCGCAGCCCCTCCCCCTAGTCCAATTCGGACAAAGCCTTGGGGGGCGTGCAGCCTCCACTCTCTCTTTCCCCGAAAGCCCAATAAGGCCCATATACTCCCCTCCGAATTCCCGTAACTCTCCGGTACTCCGAAAAATACCCGAATCACTCGGAACCTTTCCGATGTCCGAATATAGTTGTCCAATATATCGATCTTTATGTCTCGACCATTTTGGGACTCCTCGTCATGTCCCCGATCTCATTAGGGACCCCGAACTACCTTCGATACATCAAAACATGTAAACTCATAGTACCGATCGTCACCGAATGTTAAGCGTGTGGACCCTACGGGTTCGAGAACTATGTAGACATGACTGAGACTCATCCCCAGTCAATAACCAATAGCGGAACATGGATGCTCATATTGGTTCCTACATATTCTACGAAGATCTTTATCGGTCAAACCACATAACAACATACGTTATTCCCTTTGTCATCGATATGTTACTTGCCCGAGATTCGATCTTCTGTATCTCAATACCTAGTTCAATCTTGTTACCGGCAAGTCTCTTTACTCATTCCGTAATACATCATATCATGACTAACTCATTAGTCATTTGCTTTCAAGTCTTATTATGATGTGCATTACCGAGAGGGCCCAGAGATACATCTCCGACATTCAGAGTGACAAATCCTATTCTTGATCTATGCCAACACCACGAACACTTTTGGAGACGCCTGTAGAGCATCTTTATAATCACCCAGTTACGTTGTGACGTTTGATAGCACACAAGGTGTTCCTACAGTATTCGGGAGTTGCATAATCTCATAGTCATAGGAACATGTATAAGTCATGAAGAAAGCAATAGGAGTAAAACTAAACGATCATAGTGCTAAGCTAACGGATGGGTCTTGTCCATCACATCATTCTCCTAATTATGTGATCTCGTTGATCAAATGACAACTCATGTATATGGTTAGGAAACATAACCATCTTTGATCAATGAGCTAGTCTAGTAGAGGCATACTAGGGACACTCTGTTTTGTCTATGTATTCACACATGTACTAAGTTTTCGGTTAATACAATTCTAGCATGAATAATAAACATTTATCATGATATAAGGAAATAAATAATAAATTTATTATTGCCTCTAGGGCATATTTCCATTAGATGATGGGTTGCTAGAGTGATAGAAGCTTAAACACTTGTTTATGCGTTTCTTTGTAAGGGGCTGATTTGGATCCCCATGTTTCATGCTATGGTTAGATTTATCTTAATTCTTCTTTCTTAGTTGAGGATGCTTGCGAGAGAGGTTAATCATAAGTGGGAGGCTTGTCCAAGTAAGGACAGCACCCAAGCACCGGTCCACCCACATATCAAATTATCAAAGTAGCGAACGTGGATCATATGAGCATGATGTAAACTAATTTGACAATAATTCCCATGTGTCCTCGGGAGCGCTTTTCTTTATATAATAGTTCGTCCAGGCTTATCCTTTGCTACAAAAAGGATTGAGCCACCTTGCTGCACGTTTGTTACACTTGTTACTCGTTACCCGTTATGAATTATCTTATCACAAAGCTATTGATTACTGACAATTCCAGTGCTTGCAGAAAACACCTTGCTGAAAACCACTTGTCATTTCCTTCTACTCCTCATTGGGTTCGAGAATCTTACTTGTCGAAAGGACTACGATAGATCCCCTATACTTGTGGGTCATCAACGGTCGTGGCCACTGATGCTTCGTTGCAATACCAAAGTAGAGGTTGCTATGTCGGGGGGCGTCCGATGATTGCCGATTTGCAACAGCACGTCCGCTACAAGCAGAGCTCGTCCTACTATTGCATGTGCGCTGGTAAGGACGGGCGCGGGCATCTCCCCAACTCTGGCGTCTGTCACCGCTGATGATGCGTGGCTACACCATTGGTGGAGGCTGCTGTGCTGGGGGCGTCAGTCATGCTGCTTTGGAACAACACCTCCAATGTAAGGGAATATCACTACAACAAAAAAACACTTCCGTGATAATATGTGTTTGTCACAGTAGGTCACGTTTTCTGTCATGCATGTACATCCGAGACGATTTTATGACAGAATCAAAATAGTCATACATGTGATGTCGTAGAAGTGTTCCATGACAATACCAAAATTATCATCACCGAAGTGTCCACTTCCATGACAATAAATAGCGTGTCATGGAAGTGCTTTCGTCAAGGGTAACCGACACGTGGCATCCACCATAACGGGTCGCCGTTAACCTATCAGGTTCCGGTTTGGATCCGATAACCCGTTAACCGCCGGGACCAATGGGGATTTTCCACGTGTAAAATTCTGATTCGCCCTAGTATCCACATGTCGGCTCCGGGTTTGGACAGGTGTCATCAATCGAGTGGATGGGACGAGCCTATTGTACGTCGACATGTGGCTCGGCCCAACATTGGCCCTTTTAGGTTAAAAGGTCGGGCCTGTTAAAATAAGCGGGTCGGCCCATTAGCGGCCTACTCAAGTCAGGCCCATACACAAGCACGACCCATACAAGTTACACACAATCGGCCCATCATAGGCCCATTCTAGATCTGACTATTTCTAGGCCATCGTCAGTTCCATCTCGTTTACGGCCAGCTAAATCTTTGGGCCCAATTACGGCCCGACCTTCTTTCAGCATGTTAGCAACCCATCATCAGTTCCAACCCGTGAACGGCCCGGTACGTCTTTCGGCCTTTCCTCGGCTCATTCTGTAGTTGGGCTAACTTCTAGCCCGTTATGACTTTCAGCCTTTCCTCGGTCCATAAGGTAAATGGGCCAATTTCTAGCCCATTTTGTCTTTCGGCCTGTTAACGGCCCGCACAACAGTTGGGCCTATGACGAGCCACCTGATTTTGGGTCCATTAGAGGCCCACGTTCAACAGGTCACTATTTCAGCCTGATGTGACATTCGGCCTGTTAGAAGCCTAGTTTGCAAATTGGGCCTCTTCTGGCCCAAAACACTTTCGACCTCTTAAAAGCTCGACAAGTAAAAGGGCCGAAACAAAATTGACATTTATTTCGGCCTGCTAGGGCCCACGGGCCATTTCCAATTTATAAGGCGCTAACGATCTTTCGGGCTGTTAACGGCTTGCTACCGCCCGCATGCCATTTCCATTTATAAGGCCCAATCGAGCTTTCGGCCTGCTAGGGCCCGCAGTCCATTTCCATTTATACGGCCCAATCAAGATTTCGGCTTGTTATCGGCCTGCTAAGAGTCGTTGTTACGGTGGGCGCCATCGTTTGGGATCCACTAAATATTAAGTTGACCGGCCCAATTAAAGGCCCAATTTGGCTTGCATGTATGTTCGTCCGGATGGAGCCCACATAACGTTTGGGCATGTTGGCCCGTGTTACAATGATATACCATATACAAAGAATTATCCTACTCTATACTATCGCCTCTAAAAAACATGCACTTATACAATAAAGAGACTAAGGCATAGAAACGAAGAATAATCATAGACTATACAATAAAGAAATTACAGCAAATTATACCCACTGGGCATTATAGTTTTGCGTTCGGCACCAGCGATAATAAAGCGTACATGAACAGTAAATTACATACACTGGGCAAATAAAGCTCATACATCATGGACACGCATCAACAGAACTTACCATTTGAACTATAATCTCTTCAGAAAATAGGATTGTTCGGATTTAGATAGCACAAATTTCAGTCTGCAAAATATCCAATTCCTTTGTGGTTACCTCAGTTTATTGTTTCATTTTTTGACTCCTGCATCTAATACATGCAAGTCCAGTCTCAACATGTTGATTGCACGTTGAGAATTATGTACACGTTGTCTTGCCACCTCTAGTTGATGCTGAAGAACATCATCACATTCCAATTCCATTCCATAATCATTTGGTAACGGCCATGCCGCACTAGTCTTAGATCTTTGTGTTGAAGTCAATTCATCCTGAAATGTTTCTGTAAGTACACATGACTATGGCAAAAATATAGTTACAACAGTAAAGCGAGCAAGACAGACTATTTTGTACATGGCAAAATAGGACAAATAATAATGTTACACGTCATGAAGCATAAGCAGGTGATATTTAAAAAATATAAAAATGGTAGTCTATGCAGCCCACATACATAAATCTCTCAGATCACCAGAGGAGCATGATGTTGGGGCCAAATCCAAAACACAGACAGGATACAAATTTAGACCACACGCAGCTACTGAACATTATATATATACTAGCAAGATGATCGTGTGCTGCACGGAACATCAAGATGCATTTGTATGAGTAGTTTATCTTCTGAGAGAAAAAGGATGAACGAGGGAAGGCCTTATTTGCAAATGTGGAGAGGGGTGTGGGTATCTGATAACAATGTCCCTATAAGGAGCTGCGGAGGTGTTCCCAAACTCCAGACCAACCACCCCGTGTACTCCCACCACCCATCCTGAGCGTCGCCGGCCTCCCATTCCCCGACGAACTACCCCCACCTCCAAACCTCACTTCCCACGACATTCGGCGACCGGCACCTCCGACGTACTGCCTCCACCTCCGGACCTCGCAGGCACCAGTCCCTAGCGATGGACTTGTTCCTGGATTGGGGGAAAAATGGTCGCATCCTGCTACCCCTTCCCATCACGCTGACCGCATCCCGCACCACCCATGCACCTCCGGCCATCGGCCCGCCGCCCCATCCCCGAGCGCGCATCTCACCGTCGACGCACACCTTCCACCACCACCACGCGATTCCGCAGCTGGATTCCACGTGTCCGTGTGGCGCCATGTCTTTCTGCGCCGCCACCCGTCGGCATCTTCCTCAATTCCGAGAGCTGCGGCCAAGCTCCGGCCCCGGATGCCATGGTCGGATCCTGCTGCCAACAGACAAGGGATGGCGGCGC
Organism: Secale cereale; assembly: GCA_902687465.1. Classification (NCBI taxonomy): domain Eukaryota; kingdom Viridiplantae; phylum Streptophyta; class Magnoliopsida; order Poales; family Poaceae; genus Secale; species Secale cereale. The sequence goes on from LR738712.1 coordinate 200,140,082, forward strand.
TTCCCCAGAACCTCGCTCCATTTCTCCCACCGGCTCCTATGCTTCCGCTTCAGTTCAACCTACCCCACACCAACCAAGTTGCAACGGCGTTCCCCTCAGGCTGCCGCCTACCGTCGAGGAAGCGTCATCGTCCCATGCCATAGAGAGCAGCTAGGCTGGAGGTCCATGTGTGCAAAATGTAGGGTACTAAAGGTTCGGCAAGATCAACATTTCTTATCACGGCTGTTTTTTTCTGAATTTCTGCTACTACCGACACCCACAGATAAAGACAAGTACACCATTGATTCTAAACTTCTAACTAAATCTGAACTTCTAGCTGTTAGCCACTGGGGTAGGAAAGCAAGAAAGCAGAGTACAAAAAACAGAGAAATGGGGATAGGCAGTGGCAGTAGGCAGAACTCGAAAGATATACAGATTAGATTCAGTTTACAGTCTAGTCAAACAATAAAGTACAACGCTGAAACAACCAGCTACTTGACGAACAGCTGAAACTTTCCCAGGGCCAACTCGTCAAAGAGCCGCGCAATGAGCTCCCCCCGTGGTGGCTAACTTTCTTTCTTATTTTATGTATTCATTCCCAATTACTGAGGTTGCAAAAGCAACCATATTAAGAGCAGAGAACATCTGCGGTAGTGAGAGGTTAAAAGAACGTGTGTGGGGGAGAATAACTCCACGGCATTTGCATTATGCCCATTTCCCTTTTGAAAAGTAGGTGTTCGTCTTCAAGTGTTTTATAAATAAAATAGATCCATCTATAAGATGGTTGGAGCCAGAAAAAGAATAAGAAAGAATAGCACTTGTGGGTTATTTATGCTTGTATGTGCAAAATCATCTCGGCAAAATTTCTATTACTTGTGTATGTACGTGCATAACATGCGAAACATTTTTTTTGCCCACCGCCTAGTCGTGCTAATGAGTTGTCGAAATTTAACATAGCGAATTTGGAAGGTCAAATTAAAATAACACATAGTTCGATATTTATACAAAATATGAGATTTTCAAAAGAAAATCAAGAATTTCAAATTTAAAAAACGGAGTAGTTTGAACTATATAAAAAAATCAAATTATTCTTGTCTCTATGCGAAATTAAAGTATGAAGTTCAATTTATTATAAAAATTGTATGATGTTTACATAAAAATATTTTTTTCATTTCAAAGAAGAAAACAAATAGTTCATATTGAAAAAGCAAAGAAGTTCAGAGATTATAAAAACCTAGGATTTTTATCCGTTAAAATACCCTAGAACTTCATATCTAAAAACGGAGTAGTTCGACGTTTATACAAAATTCAGATTTTCCTCTTTATTAAACTATGAAAACAAGAAGTTCATTTTTTAAAAAAAATATAGAGGAGTACAAAATTCATAAAAAAGTATTTTTCACCGTTTCTAATAAAAACTCTAGAAGTTCATATTTAAATAATGGGACGGTTCAATATTTATTAGAAAAACTAGGATTTTTTTTGTCACTACGGGGAAATAAACTAAGAAGTCCAAATTACAAAAATAGAGAAGTTCAATATTTATAAAAAAAAACTCAGATTTTCCTTATTACTAAAGAATAAAGATAACGAAGTTCAAATTAAAAAAGAGGAGTAGTTGAAATTATGAAGTTCAATTTACAAAAAAAAATTGTTTAATGCTTATTTAAAAACATATTTCCTTTCTACGAATATGACTAAGAAGTTGAAATTAAAATAACAGAGAAGTTCAAAGTATATAAAAAACTAAGATTTGTTGCAAGAAGTTCATGTGCACCTTCGTGCAAGGTTCAGAATTTATATTGCGGGACGTCCGACCATCAATTACATGTTTTAAAATGGCAAAAAATGACGTCCGACCTTCAATTGCGTGTAATTCGACGTATACACAAAAATGTGACAGAAGTTCATAGGGAAAACAAAGGGAAGTTCAAGTACTGCAATGAATGCATTTTAGGTGAGAATAAAAGTATAGAAAAATAAAAGCTTAAAAGGTTTGTTAAAATAAGTTCATGTACTCTGTCCGAGGAAGTTCAAAAATTCTTGCGAGAGACGTTCACCTTGTATTTCCATGTTCAAGAACACAAAAAAGAATTATTATTTTTTGCATTTTAAAATAATTCTCTCAATCCTCCACGAGGTTCAGTTATTATTTGGGAGCAATTTGATTTCAAAAATAAAATCAGAAATTCAAATTATAAAAACGGAAGAAGTTCATGTACTTGGTGTGTGTTTAATATGAGAAAAATGAATAAAAAATGCAAGGTTAATTTTTTTTGTTATAAGTTCTAGTCCTCGGTGGGAGAAAGATAAAAAATTATTGTGAGAAGGGTTTGGACAAAAGGAAAATCATTTATGTAACACTAACGAATGGATGAGAAAAATTACAAACGAAAATACCTCACAGAAGTTCAACGTGAAAACAGCAAGAAGTTCGACTACTGCACTAAATGAATTTCAGATGAAAAACTTTAAAACCGTCGCGAGTATGAAAAAATGATCAACATGGGAAAGTTGTGTGTTTACAACAGCTTTCCATCGGTATATCACTTGCTTAATTCCGATGAGTGGATGGAGAGTTACGAGCAAAGAAAGCATGTGAAAAACAAAGTGAAGTTCAAGTAGACATGCCTAGAAGTTCAAGTTCTACACGCGGTGCATTTTCAAAGAATTTGTTTCATGATAAAGGCAGAACGAATGATCTCGCCATTTTCAAAATTACTTTAAAATGGCTAGGAATCAGAGAAAACCATTAACATGAAAAAGTTTCGCATATTCCGTGGCTTTTCAACGGTATGTTATTTGCACCAATCCGATAAAGTTTGTAGAAATTAGGGTGAAAATACGTTTTTTGCCATTTTCAAGACTGGCATAAAACCATAATGAAGTGGGAGAAACAATACATACCAAAACGTTTTGCATTTGTTCAAGCTTTCCTACGCCATATCATTTGTTGCATTCGGACGTATGGTTAAAAAATGAGCTCGAAAATACGAACTCGGTGGAACTTGCACCATTTTCTAAATTACTCTTAAACCATTCAAAATTAGAAAAAAAAACTTTCAACATGGAAAAGTAGCGCATTTTCGTAAGCTTTCCAACGCCATATCATTTGCCTCAATTGGATTGGCCGCTTAGAAATGGCATCGAAAATACGAACTCAGCTGTTCGGTTCGCAAAATTTTACATTTTACCAAATTACTCTTTAACCATAGGGAATTAGAGAAAAACTTTAACATGTCGAAGGAGCGGTTTTGCAGCAGCTTTTCAATGCCATATTATTTGCCTCATTCAGTTAAACGGTTTAGAAATGCAATCGAAAATATGATTCATGTTTTTTGTGTGAGAAAAAAACGGTTTTCAAAACTGTTCTTAAACCGCTTACATTTTGCCAAAAAATTAAGTTGGGTCATTATACTGGTGTCCATAGCTTTCCAATGGTATATCGCAAGCCCCATTTGGGCAATGTTGGCGGAAGTTCAACCTAGTTCAGAGGGAAGTTCAACATACTACTAGCGGGCAGGTCAGGTTGTGATCAGAATATTTTTCTCATCCCGTGATCAGAATATATATATATACATCCGGGTTATTCTGTTTCGCGTAACAGAATATTATTCTCTTACCCTACTTGAACCGATGAATTCGAGCGGTTGAACTGGTGCTTTCATTTCCCGTTGAAAATCGTCTTCTTTATTTCAACTTTTTTGCATTTTTTTGTCAAAATTGGGCGTGTAATATATTGTTGGAAAGCTCTAGACATCTACATTACAATCAAATAAATTGTTTTGCAAAAAAATTACAGTTTAAGAGCAGTTTTGAAAAAAAAATCTTCAAAACCGAAAACGTGAATCGTATTTAGGATTTAATTTTCAAATGGTTTGTCGGAATTGAGCAAATAAGATGGCGTTGGCAAGCTGATGAAAATCCACTTCTTCCATATATCTATTTTTTTTTCAAGTTCTATATGATTAAAAAGTAATTTGGAAAACGATGAAATTCTGGGCGAAATATATTTTCTCGTTTTTTTCAAGCGGTTTATCGTATTGACACAAATGATACGGTGTTGGAAAGCTATTGAAAATGCGCAACTTTTTCGTATAGAAATGTTTTTCTAATTCTTTACGGTTTAAATTTGAAGTCAAATACGGTCAAATTTGATTTCCAACGCGGTTTTTTTAAAATTTTGTCAAATGGGGCAAATAATATACCGTTGGAAAGCTATCGAAAATGCGAAACTTAGTCATGTTGAACATTTTCTCAAATTCGCAACCGCTTAAGAGTAATTTTGAATACGGCAAAACGGATTTTGTTGTTTTCCCATCTGAAAAACAGAGTACTCGTACTGATTTATATATTTGTTTGTACTGTGTTATTTTTCCTAGACTATTTTTTGAATACGATGAAACCGTTTGTGGTTTTTTCATTTCGAAAATAGAGTACCCAAACCGATCCCCGCATGAATTTGTATAGAGCGCGTTTTCACGGACCAAAGCACATTTTTTTATAAAACATGCTATCTTTTTTTCTAACCATCATATTGTATTCATTGAACCTCCCAATGGCCTCGGTTGAACTATTAGGTTTTTTTCTGGCTATATTGAACCAATGCAATGCCTTGCATTACCTAGTTAAATATTTTTTATAGAAGGAAACATTGTTATGGGGTGTGCGTATATGCATGTCCACCCCTTGAACCAACGCATGTTCATGAGAGAACTGATGTTGTTTTGCGAGGTGTACTTTCAATATAACTAGCAACAAGTTGGCACCATGTTCACTACAGCAACCCTTTCAGGAAAATTGTCATGGTAGAAAATTGTTCACTACAACAGCCCTTTGAGTAGCATATACATTTTTTATGTTTACATTGCCATGCATAGAAGGTCTACTGCTGCATCTATGCAATAGGAAGCAATCTTTCACCAAAAAACTGAGAACAAAACGCTTCATGTGCAAATTCCATTAGGTACCAAACATAGTTCTCCAACAATGCAGTCCAAGAGTCCATAGAGCATTTTGTTCAAGATTTCATATACGCACTTGATTTTATATATGAGAACAAAATGCATCAAGTCCAGAAAGTACAGAAAGTTCATAGAGTATATCTCTTAGTTCAAAACACACACTACTATAATACTAGAACTACTGAGAGTTCTCCAACAATACTTTATGAATAGGTCTAAGAGTTCATTGAGTTCTTAGTCCAGGAATAGTTATGAACATATCAAGGAGTTCATAGTGTTCTCACTCCAAATTTTCGTGCCTAATGGTACCAAACAGTAGTACTGAGGCCAATAAAGCACCGGAGTTCTTCGGAAGCAGCATGGGCACAAGTCTAGAAAAGTTTATACAATATATCCCTCATTTTGAACTACTATCACAAAAATCGGACATAACTGGACAGAGGGACTTGCTTCAACCATAACTTCTATGTTGTCTCATTTCTTATCAAACGAACAGACTGATAGTTCATAGGGTTTCGTTGGAAATAAACCGGCATGCCCTCCAGTCTGCGAGCGGGTTGGACTAGCTCCCAGGGGCCCATTCGGCGCCAGTTGCTCCCTGCATTTAATCATAACAAGTCATGAGTTCCCATAACAAGTTCAAACACATTCTAAGTGACTTGCACAATCAGTTTCCTATTTATGTATCCAAGCAAGTTCATGTTTAGTAACATTAGAAGTTCCCAAAGAAACCTAAAAAGATTTCTGTACTTTGAAGTACTTCATTTTTACTTTCCAAATACTTCATTTGTTTTGAAATATGAACTTCTACATTTATTTCCTTATAACTTGTTACCTTTTGCCTATGAATTACATGGCTTTTTTGTGTTTCATTATTTTTGTTTATCTGGTTTTTCTATTTTTCAATGAACTTATATGGTTATACATGTTGAACTCATAGACCAGCGGCGCTCGGAGGCAGGGGATAGGCGGCGGCGGCACGTGAACTACGCCGAACATTTTTTCTACACTAGATAGTGTGTCGACATGCTGGCCAAGGTCCCACACATGTTTTGCTAGAACAAGTTGAACTGAATATCTTTCATTTTGAACTTTGAAAGAGGCTACAACTTTTGTTGCCCAAATGTGTACATAATTTTGAGTTTTCCAAGCACATACGTTATGTTCTTGTTTGTTGACGAGCATGCCACCCCTACTCCCGCGGACTGACGGCACCGGCGAACTGGAGTTGAAGGAGCGAGGACCACCTTGCTTCCCATTTTCATCACTAGTAGTACTAGTACGACTCAACAAATATTTCAGAATTGTAGACGGCATCCTTGTCAGTACGACTCATCAGTATTAGTGCTCTTTTTTCAAAAAATTGTGTGTTCGAATAGAAGCATTTTTCCTCTATGGATGTTACTTTTAACATTAGTAATAGTATTGTGTAAGCCGTACTGATCAGTACTACTACTTGTCGTACTGCTGAGCACTAGTACTGATCTAGCCAGCATAGGACAACCGGGAAGTAGACGAACTGAAATACATTCAAAAGTTGAACTGGAAAAAATTGAAGCTCTTCAGAAGCACAAAGGAAACTGGACTTACGATTGGTAAGTAGATGTATTGAAAAGCATTCAAATGATGAACTAAAAACAATTGAAGCTCTTCAGAAGCATTTAGGAGAGATAACAAGAAACTAAAACACGCGGGCGACACAGTTACTTGAACCAGGCCACAAGACTAGAACCAAAACTATCGCTATAAGTAGATGTGTTTTTTGTAGGTTTTTCGGAATGAGAATTCCTGTTTTTTTGCAATTATATAAAATTTTAAAAATGTGTACTACTCCATAACAAATGTTTATACTGCATATTTCCATAAATATTAGCTTTTTCTTTGGCAACAAAGAAACATAAAAAGGGATATTTCATTTCTTGTAAGCATATCAACAAACAGCTTGATAGCAGCAGGAATAGAACAAGTTCTTACCATCGGGGACCTGCCCACTTGCGCGATCTGACATCCACTTGTGCGAGTAGAACTGACAGACACACCATCGGGAACCTCCCCACTGTGCGAGATCGAACTGAACCCGTTCGTGATGCCAAGGCCGACTAAACTTATGGTCTCTCAAGATCTGAACTGATTGTGTTACAAGTATACACACAAATCCAAACGAGCTCATGTGAGTACATGTTAAAAATATAATTGAGTTCATGTATATTAATTGGAGAAGTTCAAACAGAAACTTAAAAAAAGTATTGTTTTTGCTATAACACCTCTAGTCATCTTGCCAACCATGTATATGTTAGAGTTATAATATAAGTCATGTACCCCTTTGTATTTATCCCGTTGTATAAGGAGTTTCCTGCATATGTTCCACACCTGTACATGTATATATATATATCGGCCTATGGCCTCATGGGAATACAAGTTGCATATTCCTAACATGGTATTAGAGCTAGGTTAAATTTTCTGCACGCTGCAACTCGTGCCTTCGATCCCCAACGGCTACCTCCCGATCGGCCTCTCCCAGCGAGGCGATCTCCTGCGAGGCGATCTCCCTCCCGATCTCCCAGCCGTCCCGATCTCCCAGCCGTCCCGATCTCCAGCAGCGAGGCTCAGCGCTCCAGCCGGCCCAGCCCGATCTCCTCTAGATCGCTCCAGCTTCACTTTCTGCTTACAGGACGAATCCAGCCCGATCTCTTCACGTTAAGCGGCGGCCGGCCCGAGCTGCTTCCAGAATCCTGCTGCCGAGTTGCTCCTCTTCCTGCTCGCCTCCCGATCGGACCCCGTCGCCTAGCTGCTCGATTCTGCCCTCCAGATCGGATTGGGCTTCCCTGCAGTCCTAAAAAAAAGCGTGATGTCTCTGTCCTCAGGCTATGTTGCTGTCCCTCGCTGTCCGGTGATCTTCGATGGTACTAACTACACTGAGTTCACTGGCTTCATGCGCATTCACATGCGTGGCATCCGTCTCTGGGGTGTTCTTTCTGGCGAGGTCTGCTGTCCGCCACGTCCGGTTCCTCCGGTGGCTCCTATTCCGCCGACTCCACCGGTTCTTCCTACGGATGCTAATCAGGCCGCCAAGGATGCGGCTAAGCTTGCTGATGAGGCTGCTGATCGTGCTTATGATGAGAGGGTTTTGGCTTATGAGGAGGCTCTTCAGACGTATCATGGTGCTCTGTCTGTTTACACCCAGTGGCTTGATGATGATGCTCGTGCTGCAGCTGTTCTCACTGCTAGTGTTCTGCCACAGTTTGCTTCTGAGTTTCTGGGTCTTCCTACTGTCTTTGAGATGTGGACCCGTCTTCGTCAGCGCTATGAGCCCTCTGGTGATGCCCTGTACCTTTCTGTGATCCGTCAGGAGCATGCTCTTCAGCAGGGTGACTCTACTGTTGATGACTTCTATGCACAGAGTTCTGCTATCTGGCGCCAGCTTGATTCTCTCCGCAGTGCTAGTTGTCGTACTTGTCCCTGTTGCCAGGCTGTCCAGGCCGATTTGGAGTTTCATCGCGTCTACGAGTTCCTGTCTAGGCTTCGTAAGGAGTTTGAGCCCCGGCGTGCTCAGTTGTTTGCTCGTGGTCGTATTTCTCTCATGGAGGCTCTTTCTGAGATTTGTGCCAAGGAGACTCGCTTACGTGGTGCTGGTTTGCTGGAGGTTCCCTCTGTGCTCGCTACTCGGTCTTCTTCCACGCCACCCGCTGCACCGACCCCTTTTCGCTCGAGTGCTCCGCCACTCTTGCCCACTCCTTCTGACGGCTCAGGTCGTCCCCGTCCACATTGTGACTACTGCAACAATGATGGTCATATTGAGTCCCAGTGCTACAAGAAGAGGAAACACCTGCGCAAGGCACGATCATCATCTTCAGGGACTTCGACATCTACCTCGACAGCTTCAGCCATTGCTTTGACTGAGCAGGATATTCTGAGACTTAAGCGTCTACTCGCGGCTTCAGGTTCTTACTCGACGGGTACTGCTGGTTCTGTGACTGATGCTTCCTGCCCTGAGCAACCGCCCTCTACACAGTCAGGTACATCCCCATGGGTTCTGGATTCTGGAGCTTCTTTTCATATGTCTTTTCATTCTTCCACTTTGTCCTCTCTTCAATTGCTGGATTCTCCTGTTCATGTCTTCACTGCTGATGGTACTCCACTTTCTGTTGCTAGTAGAGGCAATCTTTCCACTCCTTATTTTGTTCCTGATGTTGCTCACGTTCCTCGACTTACCATGAATCTGTTTTCTGCTGATCAACTTACTGATTCTGGTTGTCGTGTCATCCTTGACGCTGATTCTTGTTCTATCCAGGACCGTCGCACGCACACTCTGGTTGGGGCTGGCCCTCGCCGCCGTGATTCTCAGGGTCTGTGATTCTCAGGGTCTTTGGGAGTTGGACTGGCTTCATGTTCCTTCCGCTGCCACCACCATCGCCAGTTCTTCCGCTTCTGTCGCCTCCGTTACTGGTTCCTTCCAGCAGTGGCATCATCGACTTGGTCATCTGTGTGGTTCTCGGTTGTCTTCTTTAATTCGTCGAGGTCTTCTGGGGTCTCTCTCAGGAGATGTCTCTTTAGAGTGTCAGGGTTGTCGTCTTGGCAAGCAGATTCAGTTACCATATTCACATAGTGAGTCAGTGTCTAAGCATCCTTTCGATTTAGTCCATTCTGATGTATGGGGTCCGGCCCCTTTCGCTTCGAAAGGTGGTCATAAACACTACTCCCTCCGTTCATAAATATTTGTCTTTCTAGAGATTTCAACAAGTGACTACATACGAAGCAAAATGAGTGAATCTACACTCTAAAATATGTCTACATACGTCTGTATGTTGTAGTCCATTTGAAATGTCTAGAAAGACAAATATTTTGGAACGGAGGTAGTATATTATTTTCATAGATGATTTCTCTCGTTACACATGGCTTTATTTCATGACTTCTCGTAGTGAGGTGTTGTCTATTTATAAGCGTTTTGCTGCCATGGTTCATACTCAGTTCTCTTCACCCATTCGTGTTTTTCGTGCTGACTCCGCTGGCGAGTATATCTCTAAGATGTTGCGTGGTGTTCTTGCTGAGCAAGGGACTCTCTCTCAATTCTCTTGTCCTGGTGCTCATGCTCAGAATGGTGTGGCTGAGCGAAAGCATCGACATCTTCTTGAGACGGCTCGTGCATTGATGATTGTTGCCTCTCTCCCGCCTCATTTTTGGGTTGAGGCCGTCTCCACATCCACCTATCTTATCAATATACAGCCTTCCGCTGCTCTACAGGGTGGTGTTCCTTTCGAGCGACTTTTTGATCGTTCTCCCGATTATTCGATGCTTCGCTCGTTTGGTTGTGTTTGCTATGTTCTTCTTGCCCCTCGCGAATGCACCAAACTGACCGCTCAGTCTGTTGAGTGTGTCTTCTTAGGTTACAGTGATAAGCATAAGGGCTATCGTTGTTGGGATTCTATCGGTCGTCGGATGCGTATCTCTCGAGACGTGACTTTTGATGAGTCTCGTCCCTTCTACCCACGCCCATCTTCCTCGACTTTTTCAGTGCAGGATATCTCTTTCCTCACTTTTCCTGACTTACCTATCACCCCCGTCGAGTCTGTACCTCTCCGTTCCACTTCCTCTCCTTCTTCACCTCTAGTTGATTTCCAGCCACCATCCTCCTCGGTCTCCTCGCCTAGCATGTCACCGGGTTCTTCACCTTCATCTCCGGTGACTTCCTCCCCGGTCTCCTCTCCTAGCATGTCACCGGATTCTACACCTTCATCTCCGATGACTTCTTCGCCGCCACCCCCCGATTCTACCTTGGCGATTCCTCCTTCTATTATTCCATCTTTTCCTCAGCATTACACTCGTCGTCCACGACCTGTCGATGCCTCTGTGGATGAGTCGTCATCTTCCACTCAGCCTACTTATGGCTTGCGTTCTCGTCCTCGTCCGCCTGTTGATCGCTTTGGATTTCCCACCGCTGGTGCTGCTGTTCTTGAGCCGACTTCCAACCGTCAGGCTGTTGTTCATCCTGAATGGCAGTTTGCGATGGCAGAGGAGATTGCTGCTCTTGAACGCACTGGTACCTGGGATCTTGTTTCTCTTCCTCCCGGAGTCCGTCCGATCACTTGTAAGTGGGTCTACAAGGTTAAGACTCGCTCCGATGGTTCTCTTGAGCGTCACAAAGCTCGTCTTGTGGCTCGTGGTTTCCAGCAGGAGCATGGTCGTGATTATGACGAGACTTTTGCTCCTATGGCCTATATGACCATTGTTCGTACACTTCTTGTCGTTGCCTCTGCACGCCACTGGTCTATATCTCAGCTTGATGTTAAGAATGCCTTTCTTAATGGTGAGCTGCGTGAGGAGGTGTACATGCAGCCACCAGCTGGGTATTCTGTTCCTGATGGCATGGTATGCCGTCTTCGTCGCTCTCTCTATGGCCTTAAGCAAGCCCCCCGCGCCTGTTTTGAGCGCTTTGCCTCTGTGATCACTGCTGCTGGTTTTTCAGCAAGTGCTCATGATCCAGCATTGTTTATTCACCTTTCTCCTCGTGGTCGGACTCTTCTTCTTCTCTATGTTGATGACATGATCATCATGGGGGATGACCCCGAGTATATTGCCTTTGTAAAGGCCCGTCTTAATGAGCAGTTTCTTATGTCTGATCTTGGACCTCTTCGCTACTTTCTTGGGATTGAAGTCTCTTCTACCTCTGATGGCTTTTTTATATCCCAGGAAAAGTATATCCAGGATCTTCTTGCTCGTGCTACTCTTACTGACGAGCGCGTTGTTGAGACTCCTATGGAGCTCAATGTTCACCTCCGTGCTACTGATGGTGATCCTCTCCCTGACCCGACGCGTTATCGTCATCTTGTTGGCAGTCTTGTCTATCTAGCTGTCACTCGCCCGGACATCTCTTATCCGGTTCATATTCTGAGTCAGTTTGTCTCTGCTCCCACATCGATTCACTATAGTCATCTCCTTCGTGTTCTCCGATATCTTCGAGGCACAATCTCTCACCGTCTCTTCTTTCCTCGCTCCAGTTCTTTACAGCTTCAGGCCTATTCGGATGCTACGTGGGCTAGTGATCCTTCAGATCGCCGTTCACTTTCTGCTTACTGTGTTTTTCTTGGTGGTTCTCTCATTGCCTGGAAGACGAAGAAACAGCTTGCAGTTTCCCGTTCGAGTGCCGAGGCTGAGTTGCGAGCAATGGCTCTTTTGACGGCAGAGGTGACTTGGTTACGGTGGTTACTTCAGGATTTTGGTGTTTCTGTCACTACACCGACTCTGCTCTTAACTGACAGTACAGGTACTATCAGCATTGCACGCGATCTTGTGAAGCATGAGCTCACCAAGCATATTGGTGTTGATGCTTTCTATGTGCGCGCTGGTGTGCAGGATCAGGTTATTGCTCTTCAGTATGTGCCTTCCGAGTTACAGTTGGCGGATTTCCTGACGAAGGCCCAGACTAGAGCACAACATGGCTTTTATCTCTCCAAACTCAGTGTTGTTCATCCACCATGAGTTTGAGGGGGGGTGTTAAAGTTATAATATAAGTCATGTACCCCTTTGTATTTATCCCGTTGTATAAGGGGTTTCCTGCATATGTTCCACACCTGTACATGTATATATATATATATCGGCCTATGGCCTCATGGGAATACAAGTTGCATATTCCTAACAGTATATTTAACCGGTTAAAATTCATGCATATTAAGAGGAGAAGTTCAAAAAGAAACTTTTAATAACAACTATATTCATCTTGCGACCCATTCAGTTTTTGCTTTAACAAAATTCACACATATAAAAAGTTTGTACTAGCATGGGGAAGCCTCAGTTCTTTGACAAAAACTCTCATGTTTCTTTGACAGTTTTAATTTTGTCTAAACTTACTAGTTTCCCGATTTTGAGTTATAGAATTTTATACCTCAAACTTCTACAGGTTTCTTTAATTTATCTGGAACAATAACCGAGGGAGTCTGTCCTCAAGAATTACACGACAGAGCAAAACCATAGGTGTGAACTTATCTGGAGGCTTTTGTCGAACGGAGGAGACGAGATGATGCAGGAGCAAAACCCAACTCCTTGAATATACAGTAGTTGTGCTGTCAATACTTCTTTTGAGTTCTGATTTGTGAACCTACCCAGTAGTAATACTTGTATTGTACGATACAAAATTCTGTCATTGAGCAACTAATCTCGAAACAAAAACACTCCTGTAGTGCACACACCAAATCATGATAAAAATAGCGGCAGCAAGAAGCAATAACCAGCCGTACCTGCACGTGTTTTTGAGAGTGAAAGTTGTACGCAGGCATGAAGTTCAATACTTCATCCTGTTTGTTTGTTGAGCACATGTGCGTATATTGGAAAAGAAATTTATTTTGTACAAATTTTTTGTGAGCAAAAATGGAACACAGTCCTCTCTCAAGCATTAGAATGAACACCCACTGGGCACAATGCCAGTCATTCTGTAGTAGCGCAATAAGTATCAAATTCTTCCCAAATTTCTTCAGTTCATGTAATAGCAAAAGCAGCAGCTAATTAGTCACCACTTACTCACCTCGCCGGAGTAAATACTAGAGGTAGAGAGAGGAGGTCGGAGAGCCAATGCACATGTGCACGCAACAACATAGTTGCTGCTATGGAGGGAGCAATTGGTATTGCGGGAAAGATAGGCGATGGCAGAACGCTGGGATGGAGGCAGCAGAGGGCGGCGCAGGGAAGAGAGACGGCAGAGGGCAGCGCGGGGGAGGGAGGCGGTGTCCGGTGGCATGGGGAAGGAAGGCGGCGGCCATCAGCATTGCGGAGGGAGGCGGCGGCCATCAGCATTGCGGAGGGAGGCGGCGGCATTGGATCCATGTGTTGTAGCATGTGAACTCCAAAGCTAGCAATAGTAGTAGATTCCATCTTGTATATCCCAATCCCAAGCTGCATGACTGCGATGGACTCATAACAAACCGCTTATGCATTTTAAACAAACACCTACAAGGCACGACAATGGGCAAAAAAAATTCAATTGTAGAGTGGCAGACTAGTGAGCCAACCATAGAATAGATCGAATGGAAGAGCTTGAACAATCCGCAGCATATACACACGAGAATTGAGTTTCTGAAAAGAATTTTAGTTATTATGTACTGAACTAAAATCACATCAAAAAATTGCAAACAGAGGTAATAATATACTACAGGATAAATCTATTTAAATGTTTTTCAATTTTTTGAACTTACGGTTCTCGCGATTCCAAACTTCTAGATTTCTGTTGCGCAAACATCTTGACTTTTTCCTGGCGACAAATAACAACGCTCTAAGAAGTAGTACTGAATTCCTGCATCATGCCTTCAAGGATGAACTACACTGGAAGCTTGACCAAAATCCACATGGAGTTTATATTTGAACTAGCTACGGTTTATTTTTTCAACTTACCTGACAGTAATACATGAACTCCAGCACCCAATACAAGTATCATGCGACAATCTGTAAACAAAAAAAGATGTAGGTTAAAACAAAAGTTGAAATAGCAGACAAACTCAAAGAAGCTAGCATCAACGATCTTCTAACTGACGCACCATAGGTTCCCAATTTAATACCACAACACAGTACTACAATCTGTCAAAAATAAGTACACAAAGAACCTGCACATCAATCCATCACAGGATCATCCATTTTACATTCCATCCCCAAATATGGGCAAGTTGGAATTACTCTAAATTGAGCCATCTGAAAACTAAGTGATACATATATACAGGAACGAAGCTAGCGCTAAATGAGTAAGAACAGAGTATCAAGAAGATTCGTCAAATTCATACCAAAAATGCTGAAGAAGGGAGAAAGTTGAGCCGGATCAGGAGGTGAAACATGGGTGGCCTGCACACGGCTCTTTGAGTGACCGGCGTCGGAGCAAGAAGTTGCACTGATGAGCGGGAGGGAAGGCTGGGCTGGCTGCTACCCCGGATGCCGACAATAAAAATTGAACCAAAATATATAAGTTTCAAGTGCATCTTGGTGTGAGTCAATAAGGACATTCTCTATTTTAGAAACAGAAAAACATGAGTGGTCAATTTTTAGTTGGTTCAAAGTAGTATTTTGGGCATCCCATTCCCAGCAAAGATGCTGGTACGTAGACAGTAGTACAGGCTCATCAGAAGACTAGTTTAGGTATCCATGTTCAATATGTGAAAAGGCACCCGCTTAATAAGGATACAAGCGTTAGCACTTGCAGTAGCATAGCAGACCATTACTTTATTTTTTCCAAATACAATTGGCCAATTGTTAGTTGGTTCAAAGTAGTATTTTTTTTGTCCATGGTAAAGAATAATTAGATGATTAGTCCACCTTTTAAAAGAATCTGAACATGTAATCTTTTAAACTCGAACTTCTCCAAAAGAGATTTTCCAACAAAAGAATAAACTTTGCAAATAGCCGGCACTGAACTGAACTAAAATAATAAAATGATTCGAACAAATATAGAATTGAACTGACATAAATTTTAGAAATTGTTCTGAATTCAAATTAGAATTCAAACTTGCAAACTTTCCAAACAAGTACTTAGCTCGCTTGTCTTTTTTCACTTTACGGCGGGATCAGAAGTGCACAGCATACAAGCCTTAACACAAGGATCAATTGGGGCAAACAACAGAACACAACACTAAACAGATAACTGCAAGGCAGGTACAACAAATTCGAAAATTAGAGAGGAATTTCCATACAAACTGTGTCCATGCTATAGGTTTGAATAAATTGAGAGAGAGAGAGAGAGTATTGTGTACTAAATTCGTGTGGAGAGCAGAACAGTTGCGCGTTTAGGATGCAGTTAGGAGAAATCAAGCACGGCAATGAGGAAACTGCCAGCCCACCGCAAAGATGCAGCAGCTGTAGCAGTAGCAGTATCTATCAGCACAGTACGGCCATGCGGAGGTACGGCAAGACTGGACAAGAAGTTTAGATTTGTAGTAGCACACACACCAAACTTTCGAATTTTTCTTGAACTTATTTAGGCGATTGCATAAGTACTAGTATGACTGGACAAATAGTTCAGATTTGTAGCAGCAGCACACACACACACACGAATCTTACATAATTTTATAGAATCAAAACAAACTTACAGATTTTTGAAAACTGAACTGCCGTTTTTTCTGCACACGCACCAAACGAATTTCAGTTCTTCAACTACAAATCTTCTCGTCTAGTCCTAGATCTTTTGTACAGCACATGGAAACTAAAACTGCCCCTCTAGCCATTCACAGGACGAAGAAGATGCATCGGTGCTGCAAATGCTAAGTATTGTAAATTGTAGCAATTCGCAAGCACAAGGGAGCTACAAATGAGCAATGAACACAGCAAAATTAGTAGTCCAGTGCACTAAGACATTTTAGCAAACACATGGCGTGCACCAAAAATTGGAATTTTGAGATTGATGAACTGCTGGTGTTTTTTTCGTTGAACTGACACTGTAACAATTTGCTATCTTACCAAGTGTTACAGGGAGTTGAAACCAGTGACGAGGTTGTTTGGCGCATGTGCAGTACAGCGAGCTCGTGGGCGAGGATGGCAGGAGGAGCGGCTGTGCGAGGATGAAGGAGTGGGAAGTTCAAGTTCGAGCGCCAGCGAGCGGAGCACCTCCAGGAGATCGCGGGGGCTTGGGGGCGACGGCAGAAGGAGGGAGGCTCGAGGCGCCGGGCGACGGGAGGAGGTGGTAAGCCGCCCCGGGAGTGGAAATTGTTCGCGGGATCGACGACGGTACTGGTCGCGCTGGCCTGGTGGCGCGACGACAGTGGGTGGGGATGGGGCGCCGGGGATGGGGGTTGTCGGGGCTGGGGGCGCTAGCGATGGGTGTCTTCAGGGATGGGGAGCGTCGGGGCTGGGGGCGCTGGGGGTGGGGGCTGCCGGGGCTAAGAGCGCGGGGGGTGGGGGTCACCGGAGCTGGGGCTCGCCGGGGTTGGCGGTGCGGGGCTGGTGAGCGAGGGGGTTGAGGGCGTCGCGTGCGGGAGGTTTCGGAGTAGCTCGGTACCGATTCGGGCCTGAATTGAGTCGGGAACACAGGATCGGGCCCTTATAGAGGCGGATGGTAACAAAATAACTAGTAACATAATAGCTCTGTCCTATATATATGTCCGTGTGTTACACGGAACATCGAGATGCATTTATATGAGTAGTTTATATATCGTGTGGAAGATAAGGATGAACGAGGGAAGACGTTTTTTTTTGCGGGTGGAAAAGAATTTCTCATTACTCAAGGAGGCTTTTCAGCCTCGGCCAACCTTACAACCGACTCAATTCCCGAGTAGAACCACACAGCGGTTCTAGGGGTACATCGCCCATAGGAGGCAAGTTCATGGCTACATTTGTTCTGGGAACGGGAGCAAGAAGCAAAGGAAATCTCTCTCTCATCATGGATCGCTAACCGTTTAATCTCCTGGACGAGGCCACGATAGACAGACCTGTCCTCCTCTCGTCTAGTGATCATGGCCACAGCCTCGGTACTGTCTAGCTCCACCATAATAGGTAACTCAGTTCGGTGCAAAGCCAACTCTAGGCCTTCCTTACACGCAGCCAGCTCAGCACCGAGCGCGGTATTGCATGTGTGGATCTCTCTACAGGCAGTGTAGATGATCTCCCCCCTGTCATCGCGGAGGATCATCCCTCCGCCAGCGGCTCCGGACTCCATCACGAAACTCCCATCCGTGTTCAGCTTGGCATAGCCCGGTCTTGGCGCCTCCCACGCCCTCTCCTCCTTTACTTTCTTCGCCCGGATGTAAGTAGCCTGGGGGGAATTACCGTCATCTTGCCCTTGACCATGTCCGCATGCGGGTGTTGTTGTATGCACAGTAAGGAGTTGATATACCCCTGAAGGAAGCGCCGTGAAACCTTAGTCGGGGGTGGCTTCTTGTCGTGAGTTATCTCATTCCGGACATACCAGTTTCTCCACATGATCATGAGGACTATCATTCTGGTGGCTTCATCCAGGGGTTCCAGCATGGTAAACAGCCAGTCAGGGCCTGTATAGCAGATCTCCTCCACCTGCGGGATGCACCAATCCCTCGCCATGGAACGCCACAGGTTTACCGCCAAAGGACACCTGCACAGGGCATGGAACACGTCCTCCCGTTCGAGTCCACACAAGGGGCATTGGTCAGAAACCTCCAGATGGCGAGAAAGCTTGTTTGCCGCTGAAGCAAGTGAGTTTGTAACAATCCGCCAGGCGAATACGCGTACCTTAGGGGGAGCAGGGCACCCCCATATGGTCTTCCAGATGGCGCGACGACCATCCGGTGCCCTGCTCGTGGCGGTTGCCAATGGACGTTCGCGCTCGTCCATTGCAAACCGATAAGCGGATCGAACGGTGAAGATTCCGTTCTTTTCCGGAGCCCATGCGATGAAGTCCTCAACGTTGCGTGATGATGTGCGAATGGAGGAAATAGCCTCCACATCCGCCGGAAGGAAGTAGCGGCGGAGAATATCCATGCGCCATGAGCCATCCGCATGCAACAGCTCCGCCACCCGGCGCAAGCGACATGTGCCCTGTTGGGTGATAGGAATACGCGAGGGTTCCCGAGGGACCCACCTATCCCTCCAGATACGAATGCTTTGTCCATCTCCAACCCGCCATATGATACCCTTCTTGAGCAGCTCTAGGCCATGCTGGATAGCCTGCCATGTCGGAGACGCATTCCCAGAAAAGACAGTATCCTCCAGTCGCCCCTCAGGGTAGTATCTTGCTTTAAGCACCTGCGCACACAAACTCTGGGGGTTAATTAGGAGGTGCCACGCTTGCCTTGCAAGAAGAGCCTGGTTGAAGATCCGAAAATCGCGGAAGCCAAGTCCTCCTTGGGATTTATGTGCCTGAATCTTTGGCCACGCGAGCCAATGTGTCTTACGTTTCCCTTCCGACGCCCCCCACCAGAAGTTGCGGACCATGCGATTAAGATCATCACATACGGACATGGGGAGTTTGAAGATCCCCATTACATATGTAGGAATAGCCTGAGCAATAGCCTTGATCATCATCTCCTTCCCGGCTAAGGACAAGGTGTCACCCCATGCAATAATACGCTTGAGCAGTTTTGATTGGAGACTCTGGAATTTGCCACGTGACATGCGCCCCTCTGGTGTGGGAAATCCCAGATATTTGTCTTCGAACAGATCAGAGACAATTCCCAGGGCTGTGCGCACCTTTTGCTGCTCAACAATGGGGCATGCATCCCCAAACAAGGCGCTGCACTTCAACGGGTTGATGCTCTGGCCCGTGGCCCTTTCATATGTGTGAAGGATACGCTTAACGTTGATAGCTTGTTCCTCCGTAGCTTCAAAAAAGAGGAGAGAGTCATCTGCAAATAGGAGGTGGGAGATACCCGGAGCTCTTCGACAGACTTTCACCGGGGAGATGTCACCAGTATGTGCGCCTTGCTTCAGTAAGGCAGATAAGCCATCAACCACTAACAAAAATAGGAACGGGGAGAGAGGATCACCTTGCCGTAACCCGCGGGACGGTGCGAACGAATCCAAGAGGGTACCATTGAATTTCACAGTGTATCTTACCGAGGTGACACAAGCCATAATCCACTTCACCCACCGGCAAGCGAAACCCATCTTTTGCATCATTCGCTCCAAGAAGATCCAATCCACTCGGTCATAAGCTTTAGACAAGTCCAGTTTATATGCACAGAAGCTCTTCTCTGGATCTTTTTCTTGCTGAATATAGTGGAAACATTCAAATGTAATAAGAGCGTTATCCGTAATAAGCCGCCCCGGTACAAAGGCGCTCTGCTCCGGTGATATGATGTCCTCAAGGATAGGGCGGAGGCGATTCACGAGGCACTTAGACACCACCTTGTAAATGACGTTGCATAAGCTAATGGGCCGGAACTCCGAAAGCCTCTCCGGATAATTCACCTTGGGGATTAGGACGATGGCCGTATCATTCACTCCTGGCGGCATAGAACATGTACTAAAAAACTCCTTCACACCAGCAACAACCTGCTCCCTCATCACATCCCAATTCCTTTGGAAGAATCGCGCGGGAAAACCATCAGGTCCCGGTGCCTTGAGAGGGCCTATCTGAAAGAGAGCATCAGCGATTTCCTTGTCAATAAAATCTGCACACAAGCCATTGTTCATACGATCAGTAACGCGGCTGTTAATTAAATTAATGACCGGATCCGGGCATATAGAGCTGTCTGCAGTGAACAGTGTAGAGAAATAATCAGCCACCATTGCTGCCATCGTTGCCTGAACAGTGTGAGGAACACCAGCGACATCTAGAAGTTTCTTGATACGATTCTTTCGAGCACGCCATTTGGCCTTCCGATGAAAGAACTTAGTATTCCGGTCGCCCTCCTTCAGCCAATCAACACGCGATCTTTGCATCCACATCATTTCTTCCCTGTACAAGAGTTCATTAAGCCCGTCCGATGCCTCCCGTAATTCCTTCCTGTCCGCATTCATGGCCAACAACTCTTCTAAACGAGAGCGCGATTTGTTGATCTCCTTGATGACATTACCAAATTTGCTTCGGCTCCATTCCTGTAGTTGCTTCATGAGCGACTCCAGCCCCAAGGAAACTTCCCCAAGGTTAAGTTTAGCGCCCAGCTCAGTCCAGGCATTCATAATAACCTCCGGCAGCGCAGGTTCCCTTTCCCACATCACTTCATACTGCCGAAATCTCTTGGCAGTGCGTTGTACTGGTTCCTCCTGCATGCACCTTAGTAATATAGGAAAATGATCCGAGGTACTCACCACCAAGTGCTCCAGCATGGCGTTTGCAAACATATCCCGCCAAGCATTGGTTGCAACTGCCCTATCCAGCCGCACCCTGACGTTTGCTCGCCCAGCTCTTTTATTATCATATGTGTACGGAAGTCCTGCAAAACCAAGATCACCCAAACCACATACCTCAAGCACATCACGGAAGTCAATCATTTGACCAGCAGACCTTGGTGTTACCGAGAAGTGTTCGAAGCCCCACATAGCCTCATTGAAGTCGCCAATCACCACCCACGGCAGGTCACTTTGTTGTTGTAGATCACGGAGGGCAGTCCACATGCGATGACGGTCCTCCGTGCGGGGTTCACCATAGACACAGGTGAGTCTCCATGGTGGCTCATTTGCCGTACTCGTCACATACGCATCAATGCATCTCTCATTTATTGTTTTCACTTCTACATCCAGTGATTCGTGCCAATACAAAGCCAGGCCTCCACTAAGACCAACACAATCAAGACCTTCAAAACCTCTCAGACCTAAACGAGCTCGATGCCTGCTCATCTTATTTTTCAACTGTCTAGTCTCACATAAAAAAACAATACTAGGGGAATGAGTCTGAACCAGACTCACAAGATCACGAACTGTCCGAGGGTTCCCACCCCCTCGGCAGTTCCAGCTGAGGATTTTCATTGCTCCTGACAGGGCTCGACCTGCCCTGTCAGGTTGTCGGCGGCCCCTAGGCCGACTGCCTCCAAGTGGTGCTCTCCATCATGCATGTCCTCATCCAGAGATCCTCCCAGCAGTGAAGACGACTGCCCCTCCAGTGTCTTCATTGTACGACGTTTCTTTGGAGTGCCATTCCGTATATCCACAACAGGAGGTGTGTGATTAGAGTAGGGCACCATAGCCTTCCCACTCGTGTCAGATGGTGGAAAGGAAATAACCTCCTCTCCGGCTGCCCTCTTCCCAAGCATCGAGGCATCCGAGGATTCTGCATTGGTCATCTCGACCTCCTGTGACAAACCTTCTAGAGCGGGGTTCAAGCCCATCTCAGAAGGGTTCTGTAACCTGCCCTCTGCCGCACTGGGAGCGCTCCGCATCACGCCAGTGCCTCTATCATTACTCCTGCGGCCATCAGCACTCCGCCCCAAGCTACTCCCCGACATCCTTTGCATCTCCTCAGCTAGCAGATTGTCAATCGCTTGGTTACCTTGCCGCCGCATACCCGCCGTGTCATTGCTCCTCCTTCGCACATTAGCCGATTGCCTACCCAGGTTCGAGGACGAGGCGCTGTCAGACTGGAAGTTCAAACCCCGATAGGCCGTAGGGTTCCCCTTTGCTCGAACAGTTCCAGCCTGTTTCGTGAATCTGCGGGGTGGCGAACACTTGAGCTTGCCGCTATACTTCCCTGACGGAGCATCATCCCTATTCCTCATGCGACACGATTTCTGTTGGTGCCCAAAAAACCCACAGGTATAGCAAAAATTGGGGCACTTCTCATACTGTATCTCGAACTCAACTTTGGTCCTCCTATCCTTCACCTTTGTGTTAATGGCCACTGACGTTTCGAGCGGACGGTTGATTGGGATAGCCACCCTAACCCGCACATAGTTCCCCCTGTGTTCCTCAAACTCTGTCTGAATGATCACCCCTAGCTTAAGGCAAAGCGCCTTGACAATGGCCGGTGTTCTCCAGTTGACTGGAACATCCAATATCCGCACCCAAATTTTCAAAGTATCCAGTTTGTAGTCAGACACTTTCCTCATCCCATCAAAGGCCTCAATGATCAATGGGTCATGCTGGTACTGCCATGGCCCTCCTCTCAGCACTCTATCCATATCCGCTTCGCATCCAAAGTGCACAAGATACTTGTTATCCCCCTGATACTCATAGTCATAATTCTCTCTCAGCTTCCAGCCATCTTCCACATTGTCGAAGAGGGTGCGCGGCGAGGGCCTGTCCAGAGAGTAGACCAACATGATTACGGTCCGTGGATGCTCCGGCTCATAGAGCACCCCCTCCTCTTCCAGGTCTACCTCAGCGAGGCCATCATCCTCGATTTCCTCCTCCCCATCCTGGTCTTCCGCCTCTTGTTCCACATCGCATCGTTCCCTCTGTCCTTGTCCCCCAAACTTGCTGTTGACACCACCAGCCATCTCTTGATCAGCAGAAGCGCGTTCCTGAGGCCCAGATTCGACCGCCTCTCCCTCTACAGAAACCCTAGCGATAGGCTTCGGTCGGCCATGAACACCCCCACCAACCTCTAGGGTTCCTTCGGTGACCGGAGAGTCCACCGTCACGATCGCCCTGGAGACAGACATAGAACAAGGCGATGAGAAGAAACAATCTGGCGTCTGTCTCGCTATGATCCTCGGCGGCGGCCCCTCTGCAGTACTTAAAGGCCTCCTGTCGTGGGAATTCATGTGGGAGGGGTTGGCGCAGCCTAGTCCGACCCGGCCTAGGGATCCCGAGCTCTGGCCATCAGATGCCAGCTTGAGCAGTACGGAGTCGACGATGCCAGCAGGCGGGCGCGACTGCACGACGGACGAGGCCGCCACGGTTCCGGCAACCTGCAGGGGCAGGGGACCGGATGTCGTGCCACACACGGCCGGCTTGAATCCCGGCGGTGGTGGCGGCAAAACTGGCGGCGGCGGCCCAGGGGTCGCCCCCCTATCGCCTTGCGGTGGAAACCCTAGAGGCTCCATAACGAGGGAAGACCTTATCTGCAAATATGGAGAAGAGTGCGGGTATCTTTTTTTTAAATGGTCATAATTTCCTTCTTATCCATCAGATAAAGATTGGACGCCTATATTGAAGGATGAACGAGGGAAGACACACCATCGTCACCAACTATGTTTTTTATAAGAGTAGAGACATAGTAGAGAGTATATATATATATTTGCGTATAAGTAAGCAAGCATTTGGCCATTCTGTAGCTCAATTAAAGTCTTAGGGAGCATAATGAACAACAGAGGGATTTATACAAACCTACTACACCAAGCAAAACTGTGCAATCATTAGCCTCATATAAACTAGATTGTGAGCCTCATGGAGTAATAGTTGGTTAATAGACTACATAGCTTCAGGCACACTTCACCAGAATAATTAAATGGTAAGGCCTTTAATTATGTAAACTAATAGTTGTACAAGTACCCAATACCAGGCAATATTGTTTGGGCATCTCATTAACTGAGGACAAATAAAGCAATTGAAAAGAACAATTTAACTATGCCGGAAACAAACAAGCAATTGAACTGTTGAGTTGGTAGTATGCATACATGCACGCCTCAATAACATCCATGGCCTAGCTACATTTCTCTACTGTCTACTCTTATAAAAAACAGAGTTGGCGATGATGGTGTGCCCGCCATCCTAATATAGGTTGTCTGATCTATATCTGACGGATAGGAAGGAAACTATGACAATTTTGCAAAAAGATACCCGCACTCCTCTCCACATTTATAGATAAGGCATTCCCTCGTTCATCCTTATCTCCCACAGGATAAACTACTGATATAAATGCATCTTGATGTTCCGTACAAAGCACGGACATCTTGCTAGTACTATATAAAGGAACTAGTAATGTAATATTGTTTGCCCCCTATGAAGTATCTTGAATAGTATGTAATCAAGATCCTACTAATGATAGGAAGGCTAATGATGTGAATATGCGTTTGGTTATGACATTTATGACATCGACAACTCTAACATAGCAGGAAGAAGTTTCAAACTGTTCACTACTATAAGATGTTTTAGATATTTAAAAGTAAACTACATCTGTAATGAGTGAATAGACACATAAAAATGTGCTTACATACATCTGATTTACAAAGAAGTTAGAACATAATATAGTAGTGAGCGGAGAGGTTTTTTATCAACTGCCAAATGACTGGGTTATAGGTGAAGAACCCTACGCAAGCACAATGTCAGACAAATAGGATGTCTAGGTAATTGTAATATAGTGACTTACCATCACTGGTTGAACAAGCTCAGCGTTGCTCCTCCTTCTCTTGCAAGGCTCCTTCCTAACATCTTGTACTTGGAAATCCTCAATCTTATCTTCATTGCACCCCTCTGCAAGGTGACACAAACTAGTTACTGGTCTCCCTTGGAAGATAAATATGCATAAGTTCCAGTCTATGGAAAACACACAAGGATGAGTTTATAACAACACAGCACCAATAATGAAACATGCCACATCTCTAGCACACAATGAAATGAGCATTTACTATGTGTGCATTGTGTAAAAACTAGGCATACCTTCGAACTGGATCTCCAGGTACTCTTGGAGAGCCTACTTTAGTGTACAACCAAACCTTTATGTCACCTACGAGTTATACAAGCCCCCACTACAACAGGCCTTAGTGTTTAAATTGTTGACAAGCTCTGTTAGGTCAAGTACGACAAGTAATCAAAGCAAATAGTCCTAGCATGGTTGGCTGATACAAACAAGCAATTGAACAGATGTGTGAGCAGATCTTACGCAACACTGAATTACATATCAAGAAAATAAGCATAGAAGGAGGCTTAAAGACCATCAATTGACTGACCAGATTTAAGGGGCATTTAAACATCATGTGCAGCGTATGAACTAACATAAACATTGCATATTTCAGATTCTATGATGAAATGCACATGTATTAGATTATGCCATGTATGATGCCTAAATGTACACTATAGCAGGCAGGAGTGATTCATCATTGCACGCAAAATTGAATTGCAGGTTAAGGGCCAGTTCTACTCCGACTTTTCAAAGCTTATTGTCAAAATAAGACATAAAAGATGTAAAGAAGTTGTTTTTGAGTTCTGGGCTTGGGCTTAACTTATTTCGCTTTGGGGGGTACTTCGGGTCGAAGCTCACTAAAAATTGAAGGGAAGGGGATAGCGAAATGACTCGGTTGTCTGCCTATATTACACTCAGAATGCCACTGCTCACACTTGATAACCCACAAGTATATGGGATCAATTGTAGCCTATTTTGATAAGTAAGAGTGTCGAACCCAACGAGGAGCTAAAGGTGGAACATATATTCCCTCAAGTTCTATCGACCACCGATACAACTCTACGCACGCTTGATGTTCGCTTTACCTAGAACAAGTATAAAACTAGAAGTACTTTGTAGGTGTAACAGGATAGGTTTCAAGACAATAAAGAGCACGTAAATATAAACTAGTGGCTGTTTAGATAAAGACACAACTAAGATAGTTTCAGTAGAGAGCTTTTTGTCACAATAAAGTTATTTGTCCCTAGGCAATCGATAACTAGACCGGTAATCATTATTGCAATTATATATGAGGGAGAGGCATAAGCTAACATGCTTTCTCTTCTTGGATCATATGCACTTATGATTGGAACTCTAACAAGCATCCACAACTACTAAAGATCATTAAGGTAAGACCCAACCACGGCATTATAAGGTATCAAGTCCTCTTTACTCCCATATGCAAATAACCTACTTACTCGGGTTTAAGCTTCTGTCACTCTAGCAACCCACCATAAGCAAATTATGAACATATTGCAAACCCTGCAACGGGGACCCCTCACGCTTGCGCGACACAAAGAGCACCATAGGGCAGCACCAATAATAAAACATGCAAATCAAACCAATCACGATCATCAATCAACCCATAGGATAAACGGATCTACTCAAACATCATAGGATAGCCATACATCATTAGGAAATAATATATAGTGTTAAGCACAATGTTTAAGTAGAGATTACAGCGGGGCGAATAGGTGTTGAACCGCTTCATAGAGGGGGGGAGTTGGTGATGACGGCGGCAAAGTTGTTGGTGTAGAGCGTCGTCACGATGATAGCCCCGGCGGCGTTCCGGCGCCATGGGGAGAGAGGGGGAGAGAGCCCCCCTCCTTATTCTTCTTCCTTGACCTTCCCCCTAGATGGGAGAAGGGTTTCCCCTCTGGTCCATGGCCTCCATGGCAGCGGAGGGGCGGGAGATCCTCCGAGATTGGATCTCTCTCTCTCGATGTTTCCTTCTGTTTCAGCGCTCCCAGATTCTGGCCTTTCGCTGTTTCTTAAATTCTTGGAGATCCGTAACTTCGATTGGGCTGAAATTTTAACACGATTTTTATCCGGATATTGGCTTTCTTGCAGCCGGAGAAGGGAACCAACCGCCTTACGGGGTGGCCACAAGGGTCCAGGGCACGCCCTACTGCCTTGGGGATGCCCCCTACCTTGTGGCCCCCTCGGGCACCGTCTCGCGTTGATTCTTCTTCCCAATAATCACATATATTCCAGAAAAAATCTTTGTAAGTTTTTATCCCGTTTGGACTCCGTTTGATATGGATTTTTTTGCGAAACAGAAAACATGCAACAAACATGAACTGGCACTGGGCACTGGATCAACATGTTAGTCCCAAAAATAGTATAAAAATTGCCAAAGTATGTAAAAGTTGTAGAATATTGGCATGGAACAATCAAAAATTATAGATACGACGGAGATGTATCAACATACCCAAGCTTAATTCTTGCCCGTCCTCAAGTAGGTAAATGATAAAAAAGATAATCTTTGATGAGGAATGATACCTAGCATAATCTTGATCATTTAATCTAATCATGACATGAATATTAAGACACGATTGATTCACAACAATAGTCTATCATTTGACATAAAAGAATTTAATACTCGGCATCCCAACAAACAATCATGTTTTTCAAAATATCAATGCTAAAGAATGCTATCCCTGCAAGATCATATAGCCTTGTCATGCTCCATCTTCCTTAACACAAAATATAAATCATGCACTACCCCGGTGTCAGCCAAGCAATTGATTCATACTTTTTAACGCGCTTTAGCTTTTTCAACCCTCACGCAATATATGAGCGTGAGCCATGGATATAACACTATGGGTGGAATAGAAGGTGGTAGTAGACAAGAGTAGTGAGGCAGGGGAATCCAGTCTCCCCTCTACTGTTTGTTATTGCTGCTGATCTCTCGCAAACAGTCATTAATGATATGTTCCAAAAAGGCACCCTGCATCTGCCTATTCCATGTCATGATCAAGATTACCCAGTCATCCAGTATGCTGATGATACTCTGATTATCCTACCTGCTGATAAGGTTCAACTTTTGGCACTTAAGGAGATGCTCAGGATCTTCTCTCAGTCAACAGGCTTTGAGGTTAATTACCACAAATCTTTCATAATCCCTATTAATGTTGATAATGCTCATATGGAAGAATTAGCCACCTCTTTTGGTTGTCAGATTGGGAAGTTGCCATTCACATACTTAGGCTTGCCAGTGGGAACAACTAGACCTAAAATGGTGGACTTTATGCCATTGGTTGACTGCATGGAAAGAAGAATGACTGCTAGTTCTTCCTTTATAAATCAAGGTGAAAGGTTGCAGTTCCTAAATTCTGCCCTTTCATCAATGCCAATATTTTTCCTCTGCAGTCTTGCAGTACCTGCTGGAATCCTGAAACAACGGGAGAGATTCCAAAGGCAGTGCCTTTGGAGAAAGAATAGAGATGAACCTGCTCCATCTTTGGTTGCTTGGGAGCTTATTTGCAGACCAAAGAATAAAGGGGACCTGGGAATCCTTAACCTTGGTGTGCAGAATGTTGCTTTGCTCATGAAGCATGCTAGTAATTTTCTTAACAGAAATTTTTTGCCTTGGGTCTCCTTGATTTGGGACACATACTACCATGATAGAGTTCCTCAGGGCACCTCAGATTGTGGATCTTTTTGGTGGAAGGATGTATGTAAGGTCATGAACACTTTCAGAAATTGCTCTTATGTACAGGTGAATGCTGGTGACACTGCTCTGTTCTGGTCTGATACTTGGCATATAGGGCTTGACAAAGTTACAATGGAACTCAGATTCCATAGACTATTTTCTTATGCCAAGGATCCATGGGTGCTAGCAAAAGACCTGTTTAATCAGCAGGATATCTATCACCACTTTCATTTGCCATTGTCTACACAAGCACATCATGACTTGGTCCAAATGCAGGATATGTTGGAGGGTTGTAATAGATCCCCTGCATCCAAAGATATCTGGAACTGGCAGAACACAAATAAAGGGTATACGCCAAAACTTTTCTACCTCTATAGCTTTGACTCAGAGATTTTTAATCCACTGACTACTTGGATCTGGAAGTCTTCTTGCACCAACAAAATCAAAGTGTTCGCTTGGATGCTTATCATGGATAGGCTCAACACAAAAGACATGGCGGAGAGGAGGCATTGGCACCTGGATGATGGGACTACATGTGTGATGTGTCCCACTCATACAAGAGAAGACAGAGACCACCTATTCTTCAACTGTAATTCTAGTGTCAGGGTGTGGAATTATCTCCAAATCAGCTGGGCTGCTGGACAATCAATGGTGGAGATAGTCTCTAAGACTAGGAGGAGTTTTGGTAAACCTTTTTTCACAGAGGTAGTCTTCATTGCTTGCTGGAATATATGGATCATCAGAAATGCCAAAGTATTTAGACATGAGAGGGCAAGTTTTAACAAGTGGAGAAGCTGCTTTCTACATGATATCTCATTGATGCAATACAGGATCAAGGCTGCTTACAAAGAAGAACTTCTGAGATGGATCTCCTTCCTTCCCCCTTGAGTTGTTGGTAATCTTTCCCTAGTTTTCCTTAGTTTCCTTTTAGTTTCTTAGTTTTTTCTCTTTGGATTTGGCCTGATTACCACTTGTAATCCTCCTTGTACTTTTATTCTTCTTTTCAATAAAGAGCTAAATTTGCTGTGGGGGTTTACCCCATAGTTCCCTGTCAAAAAAAAACTAGGAAAATCAATGGACTATGGAGATGTCCATCAATTCATATCAATGTGAGTGAGTAGGGATTGCCATGCAACAGATGCACTAAGAGCTATAAGTGTATGAAAGCCCAAACTGAAAACTAAGTGTGTGTGCATCCAACTTGCTTTCTCATGAAGACCTCGGGCATTTGAGGAAGCCCATCATTGAAATATACAAGCCAAGTTCTATAATGAAAAAATCCCACTAGTATATGAAAGTGACAACTCAAGAGACTCTCTATATGGAGAACATGGTGCTACTCTGAAGCACAAGTGTGGTAAAAGGATACTAACATTGCCCCTTCTCTCTTTTTCTCTCATTTTTTTGTTTTCTCTCTTTTTTTCTTTTTTTGGTGGGCTTCTTTGCCTATTTTTTTATTTGGGCTTCTTTGGCCTCTTTTATTATTTTTAAAGTCCGGAGGCTCATCCCAACTTGTGAGGGAATCATAGCTTCCATCATCCTTTCCTCACTGGGGCAATGCTCTAATAATGATGATCATCACAATTTTATTTCCTTATAACTCAATATTACAACTTGATATCTAGAAAAAAGTATGACTCTATATGTAATGCCCAGGATGGGACTATACCTCCTACGTGTCGAGGCACGACTTAAAGATATAAGCCCATTCTGGAATGATCGCAAGTTTGGTATCTTTGCACGACTCATGTAAAAGAGGGATGAAACTGCAAAATGAAATAGTTGGCTTACACTCGCCACTTCACACAATACAATACATAAGCAATTCATCATTCAAAACATCACAACCCGACTACGGGCGAAGATCCAAAAGAAAGATACCAAAACAACATAAAGTCACAGGTCCGGATCGAATCCTAGTAGAAACCACTACTGATCGTCGAAAACGTAACAAGCACACGGCCAAACTCTTCATCGAGCTCCCAGTGTAGAACTTGAAACAGCTCCTGCATCATTCTCGGCTGAACCTGCATCTGGTGTTGTAGTATCTGTGAGCCACGAGGACTCAGCAATCCCATAACCATGGGTATCAAGACTAGCAAAGCTTTATGGGTAGGAAGAGGGTAAAGTGG
The DNA here is from genome assembly GCA_902687465.1 of Secale cereale. NCBI lineage: Eukaryota > Viridiplantae > Streptophyta > Magnoliopsida > Poales > Poaceae > Secale > Secale cereale. Next base: position 200,170,508 of record LR738712.1, read on the forward strand.
TGAGGCTGCAGCAGCGGCTAAGCATAATATGGTGGCTAACTTACGAGTACCAGAATAAGATGAGCATCTACGCAAACGGTCACAAATAGTAGTGATCGCTAAAGATCCTAAACTACATACGAGTCAAACATAACCCCACCGTGTTCTCTTCTCAAAGTGAAAAGAGACAGTACGGTTACTCACACAGTTGCGTGTTTTACTTCGGATCCTCTGTCAAGTTTTCTACGACCGGACATTAACAAATTCCAATCTGCCACATAACCGCGGGCACGGCTTTCGAAAGATCATAACCCTGTAGGGGTGTCCCAACTTAGCCCATCACAAGCTCTCACGATTAGCTGAAGCGATAAATATAATATCATCACTCCTTATCTTAGGGAAATCCGATCAGGCTCGGCATCCCGGTAGCACAAGACATTTCGACAATGGTAAAACAAGTCCAGCAAGACCTCCCGGCGTGCCGACACCCTGATAGTAGCCGCGCGTATCTCGTCTCAGGCCACGTCCGGATGGGCGATGCTACAGGTTATACCAGATACCTCGGGTTTCCCCAAGGCGGCCCTGCAGGACCCCCGTTTGGGACCAACACCATCAGCACTGGCCCCCCTGCTATGTAGAATTAAGAACCGGGGGACGCGACCCCCTATGCAAATTTAATTATTTAAATAAGTTATTATTATGAGGCAAATTAAAACCAATGTTGGGCCTTGCTGGAGGAGTTTTATTCAAAGTCGAACTATCAAGGGGTCCCCATCCACCCATCGTGTAAGGAACGCAAAATCAAGGAACATAATGCCGGTTTATCGGCGCCTAAGGTGGCATGAGTGGAACAAAACACCGAGCAAAAGGCCAAGCCTTCCACCCATGCCCAGTATATAGGTGTGTTAATAATAATTATAGATATTGTGATATTCCAACAACAAGTTCCCTCCTGGAATGATCTTCATCTTCACCTGCAACTAACAACGCTATAAGAGGGGCTGAGCAAGCGGGTAACATAGCCAAACAGTGGTTTTGCTAGGAAAGGTGTCAAAGGTTAGAGGTTTCATGGCAACAAGGAGAGGCTGACATAAAAGATGGGTAGCGCGACATGTAACGATAGCATCGAGACAACTAAGCATGTCAATGGTAGTAAAGGTATCCAAGGGTATGACCATCTTGCCTGAGTTTCCGCAAGGGAGAAGAACGGATCCATGAAGTAGACGGAGCAACATAGTCGAGCGAATCCTCACAACTCCGGAACAAAACCGAAGCTAACAAGAGAAGCAACTGGAAAGAAGCAAACAACACGGTAAACACACAAGAATAAACATGGCATACGATGCACATCCAAGTATGATGCATGTTCGGTTTAAATATGCATGGCATGGCAAAGTGCACAAACAAAACTACAAGTTAAGTGGAGCTCAATATGCAACGAGTTGCATATTGACGAAACACCACATTTTATTATTTAGTTGACTCTCGTTTATTTACAAGGCAAGATTAAATGTTTTAACATGGCAAGAGGTGAAGCATAAAAAAACTAAACTATTTAGGCATTTTAAATGAGGCCGGAAATAACAACAACAAATTCCGGAAAATCCCCATGAGCATGTTTAGTAATTATAAGCAAACAACAATTAAACATTCAAAGGTTGTTAACATGATGCGGATGGCATGATCAAGTTTTATGCAATTATTATTAAAAGTTGACATGAAGAAGATATGAAGTATTGTCATCGTGGTGGAAGGAAAGGGTGCCACGGCAACGATCCGCAAATGATGCAACGGCAACATATCGGTTCCGGTAACTCGTTGAGAGTCCGGTGCAAAAGATGGATGGCGTGAGCGAGCGAAACAAGATGAAAGGTGGGTGATCCCGTCACCGGGTTCCCACGAGTCGGCGACGAGGCAACCGAGGAGCATGACAAAAGACTAAACGGGCACGGTGCACACAGGGGCAAACATTTCATACAACACAAGCATCTCACGGGTCATCGTCTCGGGGTTATACCTTCGGAACAAACGTTGTCGGAGCGGATCGAGTTCGATGGGATGTAGTGGAAGTAGTCGTTCTCGCGAGTCGTAGAGGAAGTAGTGGTTCACGTTTCCGAAGAGGAAGTAGTTGTTCACGGGTCTTCGGTGACGGTAGACGTTCACGTTACGTGTCGTGGTACTTGCGGCGTCGTGTAGTTGTTCCCATTCATAGTCGTTCACGTCTCTGAAGAGGTACTTGTCGCATCGGTAGTCGTACACGGAGCGACGGTAGTGGTACTCGCGGCCGTCGTGGTACTTGGTGTCTTGACGATTCCGGAGACGCGGTAGAGGTACTTGGGGTCTACGGACTAGCCGATCTCGATCCTTGCGATGGTAGGGGTACACGGTGTCGGTAGTGTTACTCGTTGATGTAGACGTTCGGGTATCCGTAGATGAACTTGTATTATGTAGATGTTCGGGTCGTTGCGGTCTTGCCGTCTTGTCGTGTAGGCGTACACGGGTCCTCTGTCAATTCAACAGTACAAGGCAACACACAAAAAAAAACACAGTTGTTCAACAGCGAGGACTTGAGACACGGTGGGGCTGATGCGGTGGCCGGCGGCGGCTTGCAACGGCACTGGAAGTGCACAAGATTCCGAGGTCCATCGGGACCAAACAGTGGAGGTGCGTGAGGAGGCACTGCCTCGCGGCGGTGGATGCGAACGAGGAGAAGAAGTCGGGCGCTCGCTGAAGGAAGACCCTGGCGCGGACGCCAGACGGAGGAGGCCGGGGCGCTCGGGCCGCGACCCTGGCGACGGAGGGCCGGCGCGAGGCGCTTCTGGACGAGGAGGAGGGAGCCTGGCCGGCCCTGGCTGCTCGCGGGCGAGGCTGGAGACGGGGCGCCGGCGCTGAACGGCGGAGGCGCTCGGTGCGGGGCGAGGCAGAGGCCTGGGGAGGCCATGGCGACGGACGGAGCATGGAGGACGGCGCTGTCGCGGAGGAGGGAGCCGCGGAGGGAGGCGCCGCTGCGGCCTTGGCGAAGGGAGGCCGCAGGGAGTTAGAGGGCCGGTGGCGCGGCTGCCGTGGAGGAAGGAGGTCGCGGCGCGCGGGGCCTGCGGGTGACCTGGCGAGGAGCACGGGACCTCCTGGCGCGCGGGACTGGCGCAGGAGATGCTGGTGGCCAGCGCGAAACGAGGCGGCTGCAGGCCTCGAGGGGCTGGAGCATGGAGGGGTCGCTGGAGGAGCTCGAGGGAGAGGCAGAGGGGCTCGAGGGTCGAAGGGATGGGGACGAAGGGGAAAAGGGGATCGGGCTGCGAGGGGGAATCAGGAGGAGGACGATGGGAGAGAGCGAGGGGCGAGGGAAAACTAGGTGGCGGTGCTCGGGCGGAATCGAGGTGAGTTGCGATGCGGTCGGGCACCGCTAGGGTTAGAAGAAGGAACGGGCTGCGGCCCAGGGAGGAGAATGGGCTGGTCTGGGCCAGGGAAAGGAGTTGGATGCGGCTGGGCCTGAGGCTGCTCCACTTACTGCTGTTGTTGCTTTCCGAAAAAAAAACAGAAAAACAACACCATAGAAAAGAAAAGGAAGGAGGTGGCTTGGGAAGAATTAGGACATGAGGTCAATTTTTACTGGACTCGAAAAAATGTCCACGGGTCACGAAAAATAGGAGAGGCAATAATGAAAGTTTAAATTCAAATTCATTTGAATTTAATTCAAATGATTTGAACAAGATTGAGGCTTTGGAGAGTCCAAAAATAATGAGCATTTTGGTGGAGCTCGGGAAAATGATTAAAGAATTGTTGGCAAAGATTGAGGCAAAGAATTGGGATAGAAATGCATGGAGAAAATATGCAAGTGTGTGTTGGTGATTCCGAAGCAATGGAATATTTATTAATATAGCTCCCTAAAATATTGAGAGGCTTTTATACGTTATAAAGAGAAGTCATCCTTCCCTCGATTTAAATGGACCGAAGGTCCACACAATTTATTTAAGTTGAGATGCAAAATAAATATGACATGATGGAATGATGACATGATGCAATGCAAAAATAAATAAAGCAAGCACAACTGAAACACACGGGAGAACCCGGAACATCTGGAATCTTCTGGAATCTTCTGGGACGTCGGTCTTCGGGCGTCACAACTCTCCCACACTAACAGAGGATCTCGACCCGAGATCCTAGAGATGGCACCGGATGAAAACGGAAGAGGAAGAGGCAAAATAAAGTTGCTTCTTTGACAGACGAGTGAAACCAAAGAACCTTGAGAGGTTGAACAATCTTGAAGGAAAGAATACAACAGAGATGAACGAAGATGAAAACACTCCATTTTAAAAGAGGAACAAGGAGCATTACGAGAACCTTGTAGGTTGAAAGACATGAAACAAGAGCTTACGAACGAAAAGAATATGAAACCGCAACGGTATAGCCAAGGAATAAGAATGACAGAATTTGGACAATACTCCGTCTGAAAATGGAAGGAATTGAACAAGAACTTTAGAAGATGGATGATAGTTGATGAAATCAACAACACATTGCCTCCAAAACAATTAAAAGAATGGCACAAGGGGGTAAGAACGATTCAGACAGCACTCCGGTTGAAAGAGTTAAAAACTTGATAAGATGAGGGAACTTGAATGAAGAATACAACACTCCTGTTAATGGACTGTAAAAGACAAGAGTATGATCTTGATAAAAAACGAGACGATGGTCAAAGAGATGAATATCACAAAGCCTCCGGAACGAAAGAATAGATGCAAGATCGTTGGGAAGAAAGAACGGAGAAGAAAATGACAACTTCTCTCAAAATTAAATTTGAAAGAGCATCCTTACGAAGAAGGATTGAACGGAGTTGTTGGAAAATCAACAATGAAAACGAATAAGCTTGATGTGGGCTTATGGAAAACATCCCAAAATTAAGAGGTGACAACCAGCCACTGACGGAAATATTTGATTGGATTGAGATCAACAAGGAGACGAAAAACTTATTTCACCAGAATGATAAATGAAGAACTGGGTCATTTATGAGCACCATAATAGCAACAATTCTCAAGGAAAACTTTAGGTGAAATACAACCCAAGATAACTCCAACGAATAATTGAAGAGTTGAAAAGATCTCCTGAACAAGGAGAATGATGGTTTTAAATATCTCATTCTTGATAACTCGTGAATCATGAAACATGAAGGAATTGTCAAGAATGACATAACACCATCTCAAACAATAAAGGTAGAGAGAATTGCACTTCGAAATGCAAGAAGAAGAATGCTTGAGCTCCAACAAGAATCTTGATGAAGACTTCGCGGAAGAATTAAATTTAATGAACCACCATGAAGAACTCCGGTAATGAAACATGGGAAGTGAAAGATGAAAAGAATAAGATTCAAGGCCTGTGATGAAATAGATGGAGCTTTGAAATGATATAATTGAAATAACTTGGAGCTCCGGAAGACAAGATGAACAACTTAGAACCGAGAATATGATATGATGAACAAGCTCCGGAAAACAGAGATTAAATCACCTTGAAGTTATAAGAATAAGAATTATGTCATGCATCTCCTTCACCAATTTAAATTGATGACAACCAAAGGATTTGGCATACTACTTATTCTCGTTGCAAAGAATTAAGAGAGATCTCGCACAAGCTTGGGTAAATCCTGAACGAACCACCGGTAGGATTGTGAAAAGAACAAATGAATTAAAACGATAACAACGGAAGGGTAATCTTGAAAGAACCACCGTAAAAATATGGAGACGAACGAAGAGACATCAATGAAGAATATTTGGAGGACGAAGTTGCAAACAGAGAACGAAGAAATCTTCTGAAATGATGGCCTTCGGAGGATCACAAAGAAAAGAATTCATGAAATGCTCTGGAAGAATAAAAGAATTCCTCACAATCTGAACAATAATGAGGATGGCAAGAAGCTAGAACCACGAATCTTCAAGAAGATGGCCCAAGGTTTAAGAGAAACACTTCTCCGATCTTCAAATGTTGAGAATGAAGACGAGAAATGCCATAAGAATTGTTGAGCACTCCGGAATAATAAAAAGATGGAAGGTGGAGCTAAAGATGGAAATAATTGAAAACAATCTTGGAGAAGGCATGTGACTGATGGAATCCATACGTACGTCACACTTTGAAAAGAATTTGAGAATAACTTCGGAATAAATAGAAGAGTCAGGTAAGATCCTGGGAAAAGACCTGTGGGTTAGGGCCCACTAAAGAAACCACCGTTGAAAAAGATTGCTTAAGAGATATTGCACCGGTTGAATTAAATGGCTTGAATAAGATAACAATCCTCAAAATAGCTGAACGGATTAAGAATGGAATTATGAATCTTCAGCACTCCAGATATGAATAACAAGAGGAGAATGATTTAATTTGTACACCGGAATAAGAATGCATTGTGAAAAGAGGAAAAAGGATAAGATCAACACCGAAATCTTGAATTACATCCACCGGCAGAATTTGAGAACAAAAGAATGATGAACTTGAAGCTCTTGAGCAACTTCACGATAAATCACCGGATAAGAACATTGAAGGAAAAGAATGAAGAAACATCACATGAATAAATGGATACTTGATCTGAGAATTTCTTGCTCCGAGAAGAAGAAGGGTGGGAGGGTGGGGAAAACAAAAACAACTTGAGATGATTGAAACAGACAAATCGTCAGATTTCTCAACGGCGTCCATATGGAATAACTTGAAGAGAAGGCACACCGGTCGAAAAGGATTAACATGAAGATCTTGATGATTAAGAAGGACTAGCACTCCCATAGAAATATGAGAACACCGATTAAGAAAGGTATGGAATCACCATTTGACATCGAAGCAACTCGAATACCAGAATTCAAAACAGAAACAAATGATAGATATGTTCATGAAGAAGATTATGTTGCAACATATCTATCCGAACAGAGAATTGAACGAATGAATTCCGCAGGTACATCAACTAGTCGGGAAACCACTTGGAGAACAAAAGGTAAATAAAAAGGAACAAGGAACAGATAGAACAAATACAAGATCGAAGTTTCGTCCGACATATTCGTGCCGAAAGCTCATGGAACATGTTACAAAAGGGTTTTGCAATCCCCGGATCAGCATAGCCAAGGACCCTTTAAGATGCAACTCCCGATCGGAACAAGTCCATAAAACCACTTCACTCAATGTAGAACCCCGAACTTCATATCGTGCATTCGTTGGAAGAATGCCTAGAACTACTAGATGAACCCACCTTAATTTCCGAAAGTTTCCAGTTATGCAATCAGGTGTTGGGGATACAGGGGAAGCACCACGCAATCAACTCTAAACCTACATCCAGCTGTATCCATCCTTCAACACATAACCAGTTGTTTCCGGAAACCGTTTACCTCGGACCTTCGAAACGCATCCACTATACAAGCTATGGAAATACTCCCGAACTACCTCCCCAGTACTGGGTGATGTCGGGGTTATCTTGCCACTAACTGCATAGGAGAGTTTTCGATGTCGGCCGTCTTAAGTATTCTAGTACTGCCGCGATGGATTTGTGACGACAACACCTCGGAGCTCAACTCCCCGGGACACTGCCACAACCCCTAATGTCAGGAGGCATCGAGAACAATGTTCTCGTCACAAATACATCGGAACAATCCAAACAATACTCGCGAGATCCTAAAAAAAATTTGGTGCATTTTTTGAAAGTAGAAGAGGCAAGAGTAGTCGTCAGGAGTCCTCACCAGAATGAAAAGAGAAGAGGAGCAAAAGAAATCCTACTCTCCGATATAATATAGGACTCAAAACATTTTCATGTGTGTGCCTAGACTCAACCATCAACGATTCGATCAATCAGTGGGGGCTTCTAGGTCGGAGAAGGCTCTGAATACCAACTTGTAATGCCCAGGATGGGACTATACCTCCTACGTGTCGAGGCACGACTTAAAGATATAAGCCCATTCTGGAATGATCGCAAGTTTGGTATCTTTGCACGACTCATGTAAAAGAGGGATGAAACTGCATAATGAAATAGTTGGCTTACACTCGCCACTTCACACAATACAATACATAAGCAATTCATCAATCAAAACATCACAACCCGACTACTGGCGAAGATCCCAAAGAAAGATACCAAAACAACATAAAGTCACAGGTCCGGATCGAATCCTAGTAGAAACCACTACTGATCGTCGAAAACGTAACAAGCACACGGCCAAACTCTTCATCGAGCTCCCAGTGTAGAACTTGAAACAGCTCCTGCATCATTCTCGGCTGAACCTGCATCTGGTGTTGTAGTATCTGTGAGCCACGAGGACTCAACAATCCCATAACCATGGGTATCAAGACTAGCAAAGCTTTATGGGTAGGAAGAGGGTAAAGTGGTGAGGCTGCAGCAGCGGCTAAGCATAATATGGTGGCTAACTTACGAGTACCAGAATAAGATGAGCATCTACGCAAACGGTCGCAAATAGTAGTGATCGCTAAAGATCCTAAACTACATACGAGTCAAACATAACCCCACCGTGTTCTCTTCTCAAAGTGAAAAGGGACAGTCACGGTTACTCACACAGTTGCGTGTTTTACTTTGGATCCTCTGTCAAGTTTTCTAGAACCGGACATTAACAAATTCCAATCTGCCACATAATCGCGGGCACGGCTTTCGAAAGATCATAACCCTGCAGGGGTGTCCCAACTTAGCCCATCACAAGCTCTCACGATTAGCTAAAGCGATAAATATAATATCATCACTCCTTATCTTAGGGAAATCCGATTAGGCTCGGCATCCCGGTAGCACAAGACATTTCGACAATGGTAAAACAAGTCCAGCAAGACCTCCCGGCGTGCCGACACCCTGATAGTAGCCGCGCGTATCTCGTCTCAGGCCACGTCCGGATGGGCGATGCTACAGGTTATACCAGATACCTCGGGTTTCCCCAAGGCGGCCCTGCAGGACCCCCGTTTGGGACCAACACCATCAGCACTGGCCCCCCTGCTATGTAGAATTAAGAACCCGGGGACGCGACCCCCTATGCAAATTTAATTATTTAAATAAGTTATTATTATGAGGCAAATTAAAACCAATGTTGGGCCTTGCTGGAGGAGTTTTATTCAAAGTCGAACTGTCAAGGGGTCCCCATCCACCCATCGTGTAAGGAACGCAAAATCAAGGAACATAATGCCGGTTTATCGGCGCCTAAGGTGGCATGAGTGGAACAAAACACCGAGCAAAAGGCCAAGCCTTCCACCCATGCCCAGTATATAGGTGTGTTAATAATAATTATAGATATTGTGATATTCCAACAACAAGTTCCCTCCTGGAACGATCTTCATCTTCACCTGCAACTAACAACGCTATAAGAGGGGCTGAGCAAGCGGGTAACATAGCCAAACAGTGGTTTTGCTAGGAAAGGTGTCAAAGGTTAGAGGTTTCAGGGCAACAAGGAGAGGCTGACATAAAAGATGGGTAGCGCGACATGTAACGATAGCATCGAGACAACTAAGCATGGCAATGGTAGTAAAGGTATCCAAGGGTATGATCATCTTGCCTGAGATTCCGCAAGGGAGAAGAACGGATCCATGAAGTAGACGGAGCAACACACTCGAGCGAATCCTCACAACTCCGGAACAAAACCGAAGCTAACAAGAGAAGCAACCGGAAAGAAGCAAACAACACGGTGAACACACAAGAATAAACATGGCATACGATGCACATGCAAGTATGATGCATGTCCGGTTTAAATATGCATGGCATGGCAAAGTGCACAAACAAAACTACAAGTTAAGTGGAGCTCAATATGCAACGAGTTGCATATTGACGAAACACCACATTTTATTATTTAGTTGACTCTCGTTTATTTACAAGGCAAGATTAAATGTTTTAACATGGCAAGAGGTGAAGCATAAAAAAAACTACACTATTTAGGCATTTTAAATGAGGCCGGAAATAACAACAACAAATTCCGGAAAATCCCCATGAGCATGTTTAGTAATTATAAGCAAACAACAATTAAACATTCAAAGGTTGTTAACATGATGCGGATGGCATGATCAAGTTTTATGCAATTATTATTAAAAGTTGACATGAAGAAGATATGAAGTATTGTCATCGTGGTGGAAGGAAAGGGTGCCACGGCAACGATCCGAAAATGACGCAACGACAACATATCGGTTCCGGTAACTCGTTGAGAGTCCGGTGCAAAAGATGGATGGCGTGAGCGAGCGAAACAAGATGAAAGGTGGGTGATCCCGTCACCGGGTTCCCACGAGTCGGTGACGAGGCAACCGAGGAGCATGACAAAAGACTAAACGGGCACGGTGCACACAAGGGCAAACATTTCATACAACACAAGCATCTCACGGGTCATCGTCTCGGGGTTATACCTTCGGAACAAACGTTGTCGGAGCGGATCGAGTTCGATGGGATGTAGTGGAAATAGTCGTTCTCGCGAGTCGTAGAGGAAGTAGTGGTTCACGTTTCCGAAGAGGAAGTAGTTGTTCACGGGTCTTCGGCGACGGTAGACGTTCACGTTACGTGTCGTGGTACTTGCGGCGTCTTGTAGTTGTTCCCATTCGTAGTCGTTCACGTCTCCGAAGAGGTACTTGTCGCATCGGTAGTCGTACACGGAGCGACGGTAGTGGTACTCGCGGCCGTCGTGGTACTTGGTGTCTTGACGATTCCGGAGACGCGGTAGAGGTACTTGGGGTCTACGGACTAGCCGGTCTTGATCCTTGCGATGGTAGGGGTACACGGTGTCGGTAGTGGTACTCGTTGATGTAGACGTTCGGGTATCCGTAGATGAACTTGTATTATGTAGATGTTCAGGTCGTTGCGGTCTTGCCGTCTTGTCGTGTAGGCGTACACGGGTCCTCTGTCAATTCAACAGTACAAGGCAACACACAAAAAAAACACAGTTGTTCAACAGCGAGGACTTGAGACACGGTGGGGCTGATGCGGTGGCCGGCGGCGGCTTGCAACGGCACTGGAAGTGCACAAGATTCCGAGGTCCATCGGGACCAAACAGAGGAGGCGCGTGAGGAGGCACTGCCTCGCGGCGGTGGACGCGAACGAGGAGAAGAAGTCGGGCGCTCGCTGGAGGAAGACCCTGGCGCGGACGCCAGACGGAGGATGCCGGGGCGCTCGGGGCCGCGACCCTGGCGATGGAGGGCCGGCGCGAGGCGCTTCTGGACGAGGAGGAGGGAGCCTGGCCGGCCCTGGCTGCTCGCGGGCGAGGCTGGAGACGGGGCGCCGGCGCTGGACGGCGGAGGCGCTCGGTGCGGGGCGAGGCAGAGGCCTGGGGAGGCCATGGCGACGGACGGAGCATGGAGGACGGCGCTGTCGCGGAGGAGGGAGCCGCGGAGGGAGGCGCCGCTGCGGCCTTGGCGAAGGGAGGCCGCAGGGAGTCAGAGGGCCGGTGGCGCGGCTGCCGTGGAGGAAGGAGGTCACGGCGTGCGGGGCCTGCGGCCTCCCTTCGCCAAGGCCGCAGCGGCGAGGGAAAACGAGGTGGCGGCGCTCGGGCGGAATCGAGGTGAGTTGCGATGCGATCGGGCATCGCTAGGGTTAGAAGAAGGAACGGGCTGCGGCCCAGGGAGGAGAATGGGCTGGTCTGGGCCAGGGAAAGGAGTTGGATGCGGCTGGGCCTGAGGCTGCTCCACTTACTGCTGTTGTTGCTTTCCGAAAAAAAACAGAAAAACAACACCACAGAAAAGAAAAGGAAGGAGGTGGCTAGGGAAGAATTAGGACATGAGGTCAATTTTTACTGGACTCGAAAAAATGTCCACGGGTCACGAAAAATAGGAGAGGCAATAATGAAAGTTTAAATTCAAATTCATTTGAATTTAATTCAAATGATTTGAACAAGATTGAGGCTTTGGAGAGTCCAAAAATAATGAGCATTTTGGTGGAGCTTGGGAAAATGATTAAAGAATTGTTGGCAAAGATTGAGGCAAAGAATTGGGATAGAAATGCATGGAGAAAATATGCAAGTGTGTGTTGGTGATTCCGAAGCAATGGAATATTTATTAATATAGCTCCCTAAAATATTGAGAGGCTTTTATACGTTATAAAGAGAAGTCATCCTTCCCTCGATTTAAATGGACCGAAGGTCCACACAATTTATTTAAGTTGAGATGCAAAATAAATATGACATGATGGCATGATGACATGATGCAATGCAAAAATAAATAAAGCAAGCACAACTGAAACACACGGGAGAACCCGGAACATCTGGAATCTTCTAGGACGTCGGTCTTCGGGCGTCACACTATATGAATGCCTCCGGCGGTGTACCGGGATGTGCAATGATCTAGCGTAGCAATGACATCAAAAAACGCACAAGCCATGAAAACATCGTGCTAGCTATCTTACGATCATGCAAAGCAATATGTCGATGAACGCTCAAGTCATGTATATGATGATTATGGAAGTTACATGGCAATATATCTCAGAATGGCTATGGAAATGCCATAATAGGTAGGTATGGTGGCTGTTTTGAGGAAGAGTATATGGTGGGTTAAATGCACCGGTGAAAGTTGTGCGGTACTAGAGAGGCTAGCAATGGTGGAAGGGTGAGAGTGCGTATAATCCACGGACTCAACATTAGTCATAAAGAACTCACATACTTATTGCAAAAATTTATTAGACATTGAAACAAAGTACTACATGCATGCTCCTAGGGGAACGGTTGGTGGGAGTTAACCATCGCGTGATCCCGACCTCCACACAAAGGATGGCAATCAAAGAATAAATGATGCTCCGACTTCATCACATAAGGATTCACCTTACGTGCATGCTACGGGAATCACAAATTTTAACATAAGTATTTCTACCAATTCACAATTACTAACTAGCATGACTCTAATATAACCATCTTTATATAGCAAAACTATTGCAAGGAATCAAACATCTCATATTCAGCGATCTACAAGTTTTATGTAGGATTATATGACTAACCATGTGAATGACCAATTCCTGACAACTCTCTAAATAGATATAAGTGAAGCAAGAGAGTTTAATTCTTTCTATAAAAGAATGCCCACGCTCTAACAAATATAAGTGAAGCAAAAGAGCATTCTTCAAATGGTGGTTTTTATGTGTAGAGAAACAGGCAATCCAAACTTCAAAGGATATAAGTGAAGAACATGAAGAATTCTATAAAGTCGTACTCAAAAGATACAAGTGACGTGCAAAGAGCATTGTATAAATAAACCGAGGACTATCTCATACCATCATGGTGCATTATTAAAAGAAAAAGAAAAAGCACACGACGCTTCAAGATTTACGCATATCATGTGAACAAAACAGAAACCGAAACATACCGATAATTGTTGAATAAAGATGGGATGCCTTCCGGGGCATCCCCAAGATTAGACACTTGAGTCTCCTTGAATATTTACTTGGGGTGCCTTGGGCATCCCTAAGATTGAGCTCTTGCCTCTCCTCATTCTTCTCATATCAATACCTCCTCGATCTTCGAACACTTCATCCACACAAAACTTTTTTATTAGAGGGGTTAGTACATATAACATCAAATACCATTATGTACTACTCTAAAATTATTGTATAATTATAATCAAACACTAGCCACTGTCTGCTATCACAATTCTATGGCCCCAAGTCAAAGAAGGCTCAACAACATTTCAAACATAAGCAAATAATGAAACTACAACAGCAATCTGCGAAAACAGGACAGTCTGTAGTAATATGGACATTGACCATACTTTTGTACCTCTAAAAATTCTGCAAAATTAGGAAAAAATAAACAATTTTTATAGAAGTACTGTCCAAAAAGTTCTAGAAGCGTTTAATTTCCAGCAAAAAATGTAAAATCACACACTACAGCCAAAGTTTCTGTTTTTGCACCGCACAAACCAAACAAGCAATCTAATAATCCTAAAGGCAAATCTTGGCACATTTTTTTTATAATACAATGGATTTATACAAGGGGGTAATTATTATTATTTTGAAAAGTTTTTGTAATCGACATTCAGAAAGTTTCCATGGGCATGAACAAAGTTCAAGGCTAGCTCCCACTTTAACAATGCTCGTCTTTCTCACTTTGGATTTTCTTTTTGAAAAAGTTTTATGGTTCCCATATTTATTTATTTTGTTTTTTAACTATATAACAACACTCAACAGAAATAAATGACTCTCTAAAACTTCCGGGTTGTCTCCCTGACAACGCTTTCTTTAAAGCCATTAAGCTAGGCATATAGTGCTCAAGTAATGGATCCACCCGGATCCCAAGGTATATCAAAGCCAATTTTAATTAACAATGATTTGTGATTTAGTAGTGAGCACAAAGTAACATGCATCATGCAACAACAAAGTCTAACTCTCTTCCTATGCATCGGCATGTCAAAAAAGAACAATTCATGCACGCAAAGTAAAGGCGGATACATAGCATAAACAGTTTCTAGCAATTTTATCGTATTGGAAACATAGAGAGGCGGAGATGTTGTTCCTATCTCATAATAATTGCAAGTAGGAGTAGCAAGCACATGCATATTATATCTATCAAAATCATCATGTGTAGTAGTAAGACGCAACCCATCAATATAATCCTTAATAAGAGCAAACTTCTCTGATATAGTGTAGTTCGGAGAATTCAAAAAGATAATAGGACTATCATGTGTGGGTGCAATAGCAACAATTTCATTCTTAACATAAGGAACTATAGCAAGTTCATCTCCATAAGCATAATTCATATTGGCATCTTAGCCACAAGCATATCAAGCATCACGTTCATAAAAAGGGGATATTTCAAACGAATCAAAGGGATCATAGCAATTATCATAGCAATCATCCTTCGGTAAGCACGAAGGTAAATAAAACAATGTATGAGTTGAAGAGTTACTCTCATTAGAAGGTGGGAACGGGTAGTATCATGGAGTTGTTATGGCAGATGTCCTAGGGTAAGGACTTAATTGCGGAGCCATAACGATGTGGTTAGCTTAAAGGGGTTAAAACGGGACAAGAGACACATGAAGTTTATACTGGCTCGGCCCCTTGCGGTGAGGGTAAAACCTAATCCAGTTTGAGGTGGAATTGCTGGGTTGTCTATTGCTAGGGAGCGAATATGCTTGCCTAGCTCTCGATCTGTTGTTTCTTTCCCTAAGCCACTGCCGGGTCGTCCCCTTGTATACACGGGTTGACGCCCTGTGGCCTACAGAGTCCCGGCCGGCTCATCTTTTTACATGCCTTACAATACAAGTCACATATACGGCGGTTGATACTTACATGCCTTAAGCCGCCTCGGGCCTTGGGCCCTTATTTAAACCGGCATCTTCAACATGCTTCTGGGCTTGGCCCATGAACCACCATTGGGTAACCCGGCCCTTCCAGCGGGTCATATCAAATACTTATATCCCCAACATTAGGCCCCAGGTTGATTTGAACTTGTTCATGTCAATCTTCCTTCATCTTCTCACGAGAAATTATAACCCGCCATGACGTCAGCCCTTGAAATGGTGGTAACCCGCCATGATGTCACTTGTCACTTACCTTTGAACTGTCCAGATCTTAACAAATCTTCCACATTTATTGGGATCCCGATAATCGAGGCGTCTGCACTGTTACTTACCTGTTTTTCCGCCTCCTCGATTCTTGCACGTGACCCATATCTACTCAGCTTATAAATAGGGCGAGGAGCTCCTTTCCATTCTCTTCCTTTACTTCTCCCTCTTCATCTTCTTCCTCGCGACGCTTACACCCCCGAGCTCCGCCGACGCCGTGGTCCTCTGTCTCGTCCTCAACAGCGGCCGCAACATCAACCTATCGTCACCAAGCTTCTTCCGCGCGCCGCCACCATTCACTCGTCCAGGTATGTTCTTCTCTTTACTCCCCTCTTAGATCTATTACGGTTCCCGCGACACTCGCCGGAGTTCATCTCCTTCCTCTTCTGCAATTATGGATTCCTCTCGATATTGATCTTCCTCCGCACGATAGTGTTGGTAACATCTCTCTTAGCAAATACTGTAATGCCCCATCTATGCGAAAAGACTGATTCATCTCCTCGAACTGCATCATATTG
The DNA here is from genome assembly GCA_902687465.1 of Secale cereale. Taxonomy (NCBI): domain Eukaryota; kingdom Viridiplantae; phylum Streptophyta; class Magnoliopsida; order Poales; family Poaceae; genus Secale; species Secale cereale. The sequence continues at coordinate 200,186,470 of LR738712.1, forward strand.
ATCTGAGATCTACCTGTTTGTTGTTTTTAGCTTTATTTTCTGAACCGTTGTAGATCCAAAATTACAACTTCATTCTATGGAAACTGTTTGTCCCCATACTTAGTAGAATATGCCTTCCTGAATATCCGCGCTGGTCATGGCGGCTTAACTTTCCGGCTTATAATTATTCTCATGCCATTAGGCCCCATTTAAGCCGCCATGCCGAACTTATACTGTAACCTGCTCTTCCGATTTAATAAATCAATTCTGAACCGGCAATATTTTTTCCTTCTTTAGGCTTGTTTGTTCATAATGCCGCCGAAGACATTCAACAAGTGCAACTGGGTCCCTTTCGTTGTTACTGAGGCTACGCTTGCTGATTTTGTCAAGATTGGATACCTGCCAAAGAAATCAGTTATGCACTACCGTGCCCCTAAACCGGGCGAAGAGAGGCCTGCTCCACAAGACGATGAAGTTATTGTCTTCAGTGATCACATGAACCGGGGTTTTCACCACCCAGCTCTAAATTCTTCCGGGACGTTCTGCACTTTTTCCAACTCCATCCTCAAGACATCGGACCCAATTCCGTGTCAAATATCTGTAGCTTCCAGGTCTTCTGTGAAGTGTATCTTCAAGAGGAACCCAGCCTCTTGCTCTTCAAAGAGTTTTTTTATTTAAACCGCCAGAATGAGTATACCAACAGACCCAGTTTGGAACTTGGAGCCGTTTCAATTGAAAGAAGGAGAGATTCTATTTTCCCGTATGTCTGCTTGCCGAGTCACCCCAAAGACTCGAATCAAACCTGGTTTTACTGTAACAATACTTCTTCGGCTGATGAGCACCCAATGTCGGGTTATCGTGTCCAGCGTTTAGACACTAAACATCCTCTTGAAGAGAAGCTTACTGCCACAGAACGTAAGTAAATTGCTCCCACTCTTGCAAAGGTCAGAGCCCTACTGGGAAACGGGCTAACTGGAATTGACTTGGCCCGATGCTGGCTCGCCTGGCGGATCATTCCTTTGAGCCACAAGACCGGCTTAATGTGCGATTATACTAGAGAGACCAATGATCCATTACGTCATATTCCTAAGGACTTGGAGGAGGATGTAATCATAGATATGACCAAGATTGTCTTAAACGAGAGCCTGGGAGACTGCAGCAAAGTGGGTTTGAGGCCTTTCTGCAAACTTAACCCAGCACGAGAGGTGAGTCTTAACTTTAACTGTCCTTTATCTATTGTTCTGACTCTCCTGTCAACTTAAAATTACTTTCCCTCACAGGCCAAGTCGGCTTTCTGGAAGAAAGCCTACGACCATGAAGCCGCAAAAAAGGCCAGAGCTATCAAGAAAGCCACCAAAAAGGCTGTAAAAAGACAAAGAAGAAAATCGGCCCTTCTAAACGGCTTGAACTGAACTACAGTACTGATACATCTCCAACGTATCTACTTTTCCAAACACTTTTGCTCTTGTTTTGGACTCTAACTTGCATGATTTGAATGGAACTAACCCGGACTGATGCTGTTTACAGTAGAATTGCCATGGTGTTATTTTTGTGCAGAAATAAAAGTTCTCGGAATGACCTGAAAATCAACGGAGAATTATTTTGGAAAATATAAAAAATATCTACGGAAAGATCCATGCTAGGGGGCCCACACCCTGTCCACAAGGGTGGGGGGCGCGCCCCCTCCCTCTGGGCGCGCCCCCTGCCTCGTGGGCCCCCTGTTGCTCCACCGACATACCCCCGGGCTCCATATGTTCACTTTCGGGGAGAAAAAAATCCGAGAGGAAGAATTATCGTGTTTTACGATACGGAGCCGCCGCCAAGCCCTAATCTCTCTCGGGAGGGCTGATCTGGAGTCCGTTCGGGGCTCCGGAGAGTGGAGATCATCGCCATCGTCATCATCGACCTTCCTCCATCACCAATTCCTTGATGCTCACCGTTGTGCGTGAGTAATCCCATCGTAGGCTTGCTGGACGGTGATGGGTTGGATGAGATTTACCATGTAATCGAGTTAGTTTTGTTAGGGTTTGATCCCTAGTATCCACTATGTTCTAAGATTGATGTTGCTATGACTTTTCCATGCTTAATGGTTGTCACTAGGGCCCGAGTGCCATGATTTCAGATCTGAACCTATTATGATTTCATGAATATATGTGTGTTCTTGATCCTATCTTGAAAGTCAATAATCACCAACTATGTGTTATGATCCGGCAACCCCGAAGTGACAACAATTAGGACCACTCCCGATGATGACCGTGGTTTGAGGAGTTCATGTATTCACTATGTGTTAATGCTTTGGTCCGGTACTCTATTAAAAGGAGGCCTTAATATCCCTTAGTTTCCACTAGGACCCCGCTGCCACAGGAGGGTAGGACAAAAGATGTCATGCAAGTTCTTTTCCATAAGCACGTATGACTATATTCGGAATACATGCCTACATTACATTGATGAACTAGAGCTAGTTCTGTGTCACCCTAGGTTATAACTTCTACATGAGGAATCGCATCCGACATAATTCTCCATCACCGATCCAATGCCTACGAGCTTTTCACATATTGCTTGTTGCTTATTTACTTTTCCGTTGCTATTGTCACAAAAAGTACAATAACACTACCATTACTTTTATTGCTGTTACCACTATTTCCATATTACATTGCTACTAAATTACCTTGCTGCGGATACTAAGTTTCCAGGTGTGGTTGAATTGAAAACTCAGCTGTTAATACTTAAGAGTATTCTTTGGCTCCCCTTGTGTCTAATAAATAAATTTGGGTTGAATACTTTACCCTCAAAAACTGTTGCGATCCCCTACACTTGTGGGTTATCAAGTCTATTTTCTGGCGCCATTGCTGGGGAGCGTAGCTATATTATTTAAGTCACTTGGGATTTATATCTGTTGATCACTATGAAGAATTTGAAGGACTCAAAAACCAAGATCTTTCCCTCAACTACGAAGGGAGGTAAGGAACTGCCATCTAGCTCTGCACTTGATTCACCATTTGTTCTGAGTAAATTTGCGACACCTACTCCTACCATTGAATCTGATATGTCGCATGTTCTTGATGATGCCACTTCTGCTTTGTATGATGACACTACTTCTATGCTTGATAATACTGTGCCACTAGGTGAATTTCTAGATGAACAAATTGCTAAGGTTAGGGAGAATGCAAATATTGAACCTGATAATATTTATGAAAGTGATCATGAAGCTTCTCCCCCTAGATATGAATTGCATGTTATTCCTGAGGGTTATGTTATGGATGAAGAAATTGCTAGCGACTTTCTTGCTTGCAACGATAGATATGATCTTAAGAAATTATTAGTTAAGCTGAAAGAAAAGTCTTCGAATGCTAGAATGAAATATGACCCTGCTTTTGCTACTTCACCTCTCTTTGTTACTGATAAGGATTATGATTTCTCTGTTGATCCTGAGTTAATTACTTTGGTTGAATCCGATCCTTTCCATGGCTATGAATCTGAAACTGTTGTGGCACACCTTACTAAGTTGAATGATATAGCTACCCTATTCACCAATGAGGAAAAGATTCGTTATTACTATATCCTTAAGTTATTTCCGTTCTCGTTAAAGGGTGATGCTAAGACATGGTTTAATTCTCTTGATCCTGGTTGTGTGCGTAGTCCAGGATATGATTTATTACTTCTCTTCTAAATATTTTCCAGCTCATAAGAAACAAGCTGCCTTATGGGAAATATATAATTTTGTGTAAATTGAAGAAGAGAGTCTCCCACAAGCTTGGGGGAGGCTTCTCCAATTACTTAATACTTTGCCTGATCATCCTCTTCAGAGGAATGAAATACTTTATGTCTTTTATAATGGACTAACCGATGCTTCTAGAGACCACCTGGATAGTTGTGATGGTTGTGTTTTCAGGGGAAGAACAGTTGATCAAGCTGAATTACTATTGAATAATATGTTGGCCAATGAAAATAATTGGACACTTCCTGAACCAGCCCCTAAGCCAACTCCGAAGAAAAGAGGTGTTCTGTTTCTCAGTCATGAAGATATGCAAGAGGCAAAGAAATCTATGAAGGAAAAAGGTATTAAAGCTCAAGATGTTAAGAATTTACCACCTATTGAAGAAATACATGGTATTGATAACCCGACAGAGGTAGTAAAGGTAAATTCTCTTTATAGATTTGATGAAGGTGATTTTCCTCGTTATAAGTCTGCTAGCCAATGCTTAGATGAGTTTGACAATTTTATCGTGAAACAAGAAAACTTCAATGCTTATGTTGGTAGAAAATTGCAACGTAATGCTTATATGATTGAACGCTTGAGTGATTATATGTCTAGAGTTAAAGGTGAATTGAAACTCTTTAGTAAACATGCATCTACGATTACCACTCAAGTAGAACAAGTACTTAAGGCTCAGAATGATTTGCTCAATGAGTTAAATAGTAAGAATAATGACTATGCTGTTAGAGTTGCAACTAGAGGGGGTAAAGTGACTCAGGAACCTTTATATCCTGAGGGCCGCCCTAAGAGAATTGAGCAAGATTCTCAGAGAGCTAATTTAGATGCACCTAGTTCTTCTAAGAAGAAGATAAAGAAAAATGATAGGACTTTGCATGCTTCTAGTGAATCTGTAGCTGACACACCTGAGAATCCCAATGATATCTCTATCTCTGATGCTGAGACACAATCTGGTAATGAACATGAACCTAGTAATAATATAAATGATGATGTTCATGATGATGCTCAACCTAGCAATGATAATGATGTAGAGATTGAACCTGCTATTGATCTTGATAACCCACAATCAAAGAATCAACATTATGATAAGAGAGACTTTGTTGCTAGGAAGCACGGTAAGGAAAGAGAACCATGGGTTCAGAAACCCATGCCTTTTCCTCCTAAACCATCCAAGAAAAAGGATGATAAGGATTTTGAGCGCTTTGCTGAAATGATTAGACCTATCTTTTTGCGTATGCGTTTGACTGATATGCACAAAACAAATCCTTATGCTAAATATATGAAAGATATTATTACCAATAAAAGAAAGATACCTGAAGTAGAAATTTTCACCATGCTTGCCAATTACACTTTTAAGGGTGGAATACCTAAGAAACTAGGAGATCCAGGAGTACCTACTATACCTTGCTCCATTAAAGGAAACTATGTTAAAACTGCCTTATGTGATCTTGGAGCCGGTGTTACTGTTATGCCTCTCTCTTTATATCGTAGACTTGACTTGAGTAAGTTGACACCTACTGAAATATCTTTGCAAATGGCCGACAAATCAACTGCTATACATGTCGGTATTTGTGAGGATGTGCCTGTTGTGGTTGCAAATGTTACTATTCTAACAGACTTTGTTATCCTTGATATCCCCGAGGACGATAGTATGTCTATTATCCTTGGTAGACCCTTTTTGAATACTGCAGGGGCTGTTATTGATTGCAACAAAGGCAATGTCACTTTTCATGTCAATGGTAATGAGCATACGGTCCATTTTCCGAGGAAACAACCTCAAGTCCACAATATCAATTCTCTTGGACAAATTTCAACTATTACTATTGGAGGTTTTGAATTTCCTCTTCCTACTGTTAGGAAGACATATGATATTCTTATTGTTGGGGACATACATATCCCCATTGAGGTAACCTAGTGTTATTCGAAAATTCTCCGGTTTCATGTTATTCAGAAAGATTTTATTAACAAGACTTGATCAACCTTGTTAATGGATTCCTTTTGATGAGCATGGGATGGGTGAATCTAGATAGCACAACCTTCTGTATCCTCCTTTTACTTTCTGTCAATTAGATTAAATAAAGCAAAAATAATATTTTCTATTTGTTTCCAGACTTATCCGTGCAATAAAAAAATACCCCGAAAATAAAAGTTCTCCAAATGCCCTGAAAATGGAATATGATTTTTTCTAGAATATTTGAGAATGTGTGGCACAAAAAACACAGCGAGGGGAGCCAACACCTGGCCACGAGGGTCCAGGGCGCGCCCACCCTCACAGGGCGCGCCCCTGCCTCGTGGGCCCCACGTGGCCCCCCTCCACTTACCCCTGCATCCACACACTCCTTCTTCCTCCCAAAAAAAATCACTATCCAGCTCAAGCACGAGTTTTGGCTCATCTTGCTGCCATTTTCGATCTCCTTGCTCAAAGCTCCATTCACAAAATTGTTTGGGGAGATTATTCCTTGGTATGTGACTCCTCCATTGGTCCAATTAGTTTTTGTTCTAGTGCTTTATTTATTGCAAATTTTTGTTGCTGTGGTGACCTTGTTCTTGAGCTTGCATGGCAAATTTCTTTGGTCCCAAGTAGTTCTAATGCATGATATAGTCTCTAGAAACTTGTAGGAGTTGTTGCTATCAATTTTGTTGAGTTTGGTTCACTTTTATTTTGAGTTACTAAAAAATTCAGAAAATTTCAGAAAAATGCATAGGAAAATCTTCCAAGGTGGTTCCTCAAGGAAGCAAGAACCAAGGCTCACAATGCGTGAGCCGGATGATGAATTACTGAGGGAAGCGGAAGTGCGGCCTTGCGAATGGCCGTCGGAGGAATTTATGGTTCGAGGAGACATTAACGAGGAATTTGACGCATATGTGCGTAATGCTGACCTCGAGGGCTTCATGCAAGATAAGTGCCCTCAATAACGTTACTTAACTGATTCCTTTGTGAGAAGGTTCAAATTTTCATCTTCACGTAATTCTCACGCTGTCCTGTTTGATCTTTATGATAAATCTTACACCATGGACCTATAGGATTTTAATAATTCTTGTAAGCTCCCGAAGTGGGGCAGTATGGGTGATCCTCGCAAATCTGAATTTAAAGACTTCCTTGCTAGTATCACCGTGGGGGAATCTAGAAAGATCACACAAGCTACCATAGGGAGCATTCATTTTCCTGTTATTCATTACTTTGCTCTCTTTATTGGTAGATGCATAAACAGTAAGGATGAGGCTTGTCATATGTGCGTCCCAGATCTTAGTGTTCTCAAGAGTGTTGTGTTAGGAGATAGATAATATAACTTGGGAGCCATTGTTGCACGTAGGTTACATCATAATGGTTTAGATGGAGATTCATTTGGTGGAATTTATGCCACTCACATAGCCCGCCGTCTTGGTTGCCTACACATGAAAATGATGAACTTTTACCGCCTGCTTATTTGGATTACAATGCTATGGTTAGTCATCTGTTTATAGAGAGGGATGAACAATCCCTCAAATATCGACTAATCTTTAACAGGCATCATGCTGTCCACATTGCTCTTCCTGCTCCTACCTTGTTTGACTTTCAGGCAAAAGGGAGATATACTATAACCAGGGAGGAGGCAAATGAGTATCAGGAGATCATGGAAGCAGCCCGTCTCCAAGCTGCAGCTCAGCAGGCAGTAGCTGCTGCATCTCAGTACAACACCAACTACAACTTTGGGTATCCGCTAGGCCAATACTGGCCATAGACCAACTTAGGCCAAAAGCCTAAGCTTGGGGGAGTACGTGTTTCTCACCGACATTACATTCATGTCCACACTTATTCTAGTAGTCGGTGCTCACACTCTTTCATTGTATTATCCATGCTTAGTCTCATTTCTTTTCTTAGTCTTTTTCTTGTGTGCTAGAAAAACCTTAAGAAAAAAAAAATTAGTTGTAGTTTTTAGCAAGTTTGCTTTCCATGCTTGTAGTAGTAGTAATTAAAAGAAAACCCTCTTTTGCTTGTTGGGAGCTTTCCGGTGTAAATAATTTCTTTTCTTTTCTTTGGGGGTCAAGAGGAGAAGACCATGATGAAAATGCTTAGTGACTCTCATATGCTTTATTGTTGATTTAACCTTGAGACATATTACCTTGTCTTCTCTCTTGTATTGAATGCTCGCAGATTCCAGCTTAGTCCAATGCACGTGAACTATTATTATTATCCACACCGTTTGGTCGTGCGAGTGAAAGGCAATAATGATGATATATGATGAAGTGATTGAGATGAGAAAAGCTGGTATGAACTCGACCTCTCTTGTTTTTGTAAATATGATAGTTCATCGTTCGCGATTCAGCTTGTTATGAATGAAACATGCTTGCAATGACAATTAGAGATTATAGCTACCCATGCCATGCTTAATTAGCTAGGAGTTTATAATGGTCTATCTTGCATGCCAACATGATATTAAAATGGTTGTGATGTGGTATGATAGGGTAGTATCCTCCTTTGAATGATTCAAGTGGTCTGACTTGGCACATGTTCATGCATGTAGTTGCAACAAAATCAACATAGCCTCCACGATATTTATGTTCATGGTGATTTATATCCTACTCATGCTTGCATTCATTGTTGATTAATTTCAATGCATGTTCATGACTGTTGTCGCTCTCTAGCTGATCGCTTCACAGTCTCTTTCTAGCCTTCACCTGTACTAAGCGGGAATACTGCTTGTGCATCCACTTCCATAAACCCCAAAGTTATTCCACATGAGTCCACCATAAATTCCTATATGCGGTATCTACCTGCCGTTCCAAGTAAATTTGTATCTGCCAATTTCTAAACTTTCAAACGAAATTCTGTTTTGTATGCTCGAACAGCTCATGTATCAACTAGGGTTGTCTATATCTTCCATTCTAGGTGGGTTATTATCACGATGAGTGGACTCCTCTCATCATTCATGAGAAAATGGCTGCTAACCGGGATGCCCAGTCCCATGCTCAAATCATATTAAATAAACAAAACTCCCCCAGGGCTGTTGCTGGTTTGGACGGTACCCGTTGTTTCGGGCTAGCCGTGGAGTGTGCTTGTTGGTGGTTGGGGGAGTATAAACTTTACCATTCTGTTTGGGAACCGCCTGTAATGTGTGTAGCATGGAAGATATCGAGATTCTTGGTTGTTATGTTGACAATGAGAGTATACCTCTCAAAATATTATTCATCTCTATTAAAAAATCGAGCTCTGGCACCTCTACAAGTCCCTGCTTCCCTTTGCGAAGGGCCTATCTATTTACTTTTATGTTGAGTCATCATCCTCTTATTAAAGAGCACCAGTTGGAGAGCACCGCTATCATTTGCATGCATTGCTATTAATTTGCATTGAGTATTATTGTGACTGGATCTCTTTTACCATGAATTACAATGTCTAGTCAATCCTTGATCTTTAAAGGTGCTCTGCATTTATGTTTTACGGTCTCAGAAAGGGCTAGCGAGATACCATCTTGTTATATCATATCATGATTGTTTTGAGAAAGTGTTGTCATCCAAGGTTTATTATTATTGCTCGCTAGTTGATTATGCCATTAATATGAGTAGACATTAGACCTGAAAGTTATTGTGAATGTGGTTAGTTCATGATCTTTGCTGAAAACTTGAATGCTGGCTTTACATATTTACAACCCGCATGGCTCACCCCCCCGCAGCTGTCTCTTTTGTGCATAAATCAAGGCTAGTTAGTTCTTCCTATTTGCATTATCTATATGCTCGGCGTTCTCACCACCGCTAAGGTCATGAGCCCTTGCGAGCCCACTCGCGACCGCCCCATGATTAAGGAGTGGCACGACGTCTGTGCTCGGGTCCGTCCCTGCAGCGTCGCGAAATCCAAGGGTTGACTCTGTCTCGCGAGCCATTCCCGTGACGTCACCTACCGTGGTCCTTGGTGCCTTGTTCTCGCATGGGCTAATCATGGGTGGGTAAGTGGGGGCCCATGGCAGGTGACTCGCTCACGCGGGAACCATGCGCCGACTGTTTTTCTTTTGGATTGTTGCATGAGAAGACTGGGCACGGCGGCTGTGCTCGGGTCCGTCCCTGCAGCGTCGATAAATCCAGCGGCTGAGCTCTGTCTTACGGGTCGGTCCCTCTAACGTCACCTCCTGGGGTCATTGGTGTTGCGGCCTTCTCACGTGATGCCCTCTAGAGATGCACTCGGCACAGGTCGACACAACGCCTCTCTTTTCACATTTTGCAGAAGAAGACTCAGGCGCAACCCGCCTGAGGGTAGGGTCTCGTGAGTGATGCGTAAGCTCACGAGAACTTCCTCAGAGTCGTTCAGCTCGTCCTGAGGAGGGCCCATATACACCTTGGATGTCCTGTCGTGCAAGCCACGTGTCAGGACGGGGCTGTACACGCCTCAGAGTCTCTCCCGGTGGGAGGCTCCCTCCCACGGTCCAGTGGAAGTGCCATCCTCCGCGCTGGCAGAACCAAACGAGGAGAGGTTTTGCCCACGAATGAGTGGAAGCACCAAGCTCCGCACTGGCCGCTAGGATCGAGGTGCGGTTATGCCCACACTCCACGCAAGTGTGGTAGCTCTATGCTCCATGCTAGTTATAAACAACTGAGGGCGGCCCCCAGCGGTCGCACCAACCTCAGGGAGCTTTCCAGCTCACGACGCTCACATCTTCTCCTTGGATAGGTGTCGCGAGAAGGGCTAGGCATGGGGGCTATGCTCAGGTCACGCCTGACAGACGCCACCCTACCAGGTGCCCAGACACCTGACTTTCTCGCGCCCCCATCGTAGGCGAAGGCTCGTGAGCAAGGTACGGTGCTCGTTCTCCCTCATGAGAGCCGTTCGTACATCAAGGGTGACCCCTGGGCATCACGACCCAGGGGCCTCACTAGTCACGTAGCCCCTCACTCCTTGAGCCCGGTGCTCAACGACGGTCGAGGTATGCGCGGGGCTGGGCCCTGCCAATGCAGAACGCAAACGGGATCGCTTGAACATCAAGGGGGACCCCTGGGCATCGTGACCCAGGGGCCTCACTAGGCACATAGCCCCTCATTCCTCGAGTCTAGTTATTACGATAACCCTGGTCACCCGGAGGGCTCAATGGCGATCGAGGTATGCGCGGGGTTGGGTCCTGCCGACGTAGAGCACCTAAGCAAACATGAAAGGAAGCAAGCACGGAAATCATCAAGTTCAAGTCTAGTTATTACAATAATACCAAGTTCTTCGAATTCAAGCAAGTCCTTACGCCTCCCCAAGGCACTTGTATTTCTCTCATCTGGACAGGAACATGTCAGACATCGCCAAGTGCGTAATCACCAGCCTCCGCCTCCTCGGCTGCGGCAACAGCGACCCGGAGGAACGCCTCCACCAGTTCCTTGACCTTCGCCTCCAGGGCCTCAGCAGCCGCACCCTCTATGCTCGCGGCCACGGGCTCGGACAGCGAGGCCAGGTCAAGAGTGGGATCACGGAAACATAGGTGGCCGCACACCTGCGTTAGGGCCAAGGTAAGGAGCGTGCGACTTTCAACGTCTGCTAACTGGCAGATCGCGGTCGTAACCTCGCGCAGGGACTTCACGAGTGTGGCGAGGATCCCGGCGGGGCCATCCTCCGGGGCAGCCAGTGGCTTCTCGAACCCTTCCTTGTAAGCAATCTGCAGCACCGTACGGGCCTCGAGCTCGAAGGCGGCGAGGGCCATGCAACTCACCGCTGCCGAGGCCGCAAGGGCATCTTCCTTGTCCCGCGCAGCTTGGCTCGCCTTGGCCTGCTCAGCGTCGGCCTTCAGCTTCTCCAGGCTTGCGTGATGAACAAGCTACTCCTGCTGCAGCCGGGACGTCTCAGCCTTCTGTGCCTTGAGCTCCTTCTCCAACCTTTCGAGCTCCAGGGCGTGCCTGGTGCCTTCCTCGTGAAGGGCCTCCAGCTCGCTCTCCACCTTGTGGCAGCGCTTCTGGGAGGACGCCGCGTCGGCTCGGGTGGCGTCGCGTGCCCGTGTGGCCGCCGCGGCTTCCTTTTGACCCTTGGCAGCGACCGCTGAGGCCTAGCTCCAAGAGGCCCGCGCAGACTCATCTGCCAGGAGCTACCCAGAGATCAGGCCTAGGCGTCCTTCCATCGCGCGGCCATCACCACCCTGAAGTTCGGCACGGAGCCGACCCAGTTCAGCGGAAGCGGCTTCCAAGGTCTCGGGGCCATGCTGCATCAGCTGGCGGATGGGTGCCACCGAGATCGGCTACTCGACCAGGGGCTCGGGAGCTCCGGCTCGCCTCGCTGGGGCAACTGGAGCAGGAGCCACCGCGGCCTCGCAAACAGCAACGACGCCCTCAGGCGACACCGCCACCGCGCGCTCGGTGGCCCGGCTAGCCGAGGCACGCAAAGCTGTGGCACCCTTCTCTGGGGCGACATCAGCGGCAAGTGGAGCGGGGTACCACGACGTGACCTCCCCCTTCGCCTTCTTCATCACGCCACCCAGGCTGCTGCACCAAGAGAAGTACGCCAGGAACACAGCGAACAGGGAATAACACGAGATTGCACACTTACTCATCGGAGGCGAGGCGCACCCTCCTCTTCATCAGCAGGTCGGCCGCGGCCGCTGGTGCTACGGGCATGCCGACAGTTCGGATGCTGGCAAGGCGCGAGGCCACGAACTTGGGCGTGGCTGCGGTCACCGGTTTTGCTGGCACGGCGCTCCTCGGGAGGGTCGCCGCATTGCTCCCCCTTGATGCAGCGCGCCCGGATCGACGCGGAGTGATTGCCTGGGGCCGTCCGGCAGCACCTGCGCCTGGCACCACTTCCTCAGCGGACGCCTCGAAGGTGTCCCTCTCGTCAACCCGGTCCTCGTCACCCAGGGTCTCCTCCGAGTCCTCCTTGTCGCTCCCCTCCTCGGCACCGGAGGACACATCGACCGTGGGCGGAGCAGCCGCGGGCACCCCGAAGCCTGACACGGCCTTCAGCAGCTCGGCCTTGTCAGGACGGCTGTACAGTGGCAGGTGGGCCCCCGAGAGGTCCTCAGGAACCATTCCCAGGAGAGTGATCGAGACGAGGTCCAGGTCGGCCTCGACCAGCTTCCCCGAGCGCAGCCGAAGCCTGTCGTCATCCCCATCAGCTCCCACATGTGGCGTGAGTGTGTCTGGAGCGACGCCAGCCACTGCCTCAGGAACTCCTTCACGATCTGGGCCCCTTCGAGCCTCGAGCCCAGTCGGCTTCGATCCTTGCCAAGATAGGCTCGGCAAGGGGGTCGTTGAGCTTCGCGTAGCTCCAGCCGGCACGTTTCTCTGGATGGGCGGTAGGCAGCGTCAGCAGCGGGTGAATGCGCTAGGCATCCAGATAGACCCACCTCTTCCGGTTGGTGTCTATCTTCTTCCCAGCGGTCATTAGCCTGCAGCCCTGGTGCTGGAAGATGAAGAAGACACAGCCCGAGCACGGACCCTCGTCGTACCGCCGCTTGGAGAAGAAGTGGCGGAAGAGGGCGACAGTCGGCTTCACCCCCATGCATGCCTCGCAGTAAAAGGCGAAGAGCGGCATGACGAAGATGGAGTGAGGCTGGATGTGGAGGGCGTGCACCTGGTAGTGGTCCAGGATGGCGTAGAAGAACTCCGAGAAGGGCGGCACGAGCCCGACGGAGATGCTGTGGAGGAAGAAGGGGTAGCAAGACCTCGGCAAGATCCACGCCGCGGTGGATCCAACCTAAATCATCATTGGGCCATGCTCGTTGTGGATGCTCGACAAGAAGGACTAGACCTCCGAGTAGTCCCACTCCTCGGCGATGGTGGATTCCTCGAGCGCCGCCTCGAGGGAGGAAGCAGATCTGGACGCATGCGCGGCACCCTTGCTTTTCTTCGCCATTGCTAGAGGTGCTGGAGGATGCAGGCGATTTGGGAAGGCTAGAGGCAAAGGAGAAGGGGATCTGGGCAGGAAGGAAAGGAGGCGATAGCCCCTCTACAGCGAAGACAACCCCTTTTGTCAAGTTACACGGTTGCCGAGACTACGTGGGAAGCGGGGTCGCCCACGTCCCGTCCAACCGTCACGCACCAGCCTGGCCCGCAGCCTTTTGGGGCCCGCGGCGCTTCGTCCTTGACTAAGGCTTCGCCCCGAAGCCAACTCCGCCCGCGCCTTGGGCCCCGGGACTACTGTCTGCTTCTTGGGAACCAGGGTACCCAGACTTGCGTGTCTGGAGGCCGCGACGCGCTCCTACTATGGCCTGGTACGGTCGAGCTGATCGACCAGCTACTCAAGACCCTCGTGAGGGGGCTAGACCTCGCGAGGAGGACGACGTCAAGACCCCCTCAGGAGCGGCCTCGACTAGGTTGCTCCGGAGGGGCGGAGAATCCAAGCCCAAACCTGCCTCGGGAGGAGGCAGTGACGCAAGCAGTGACGCACCGCGCCAGCGGCGCAGTTGCCGTTTTGGTGCAAAGGAGACAGCGCAGGCGCAGGTTTCCGAGGAATGGGACAAATGTTTCCTCTTTGGTGCAACAAGACCGAAGACTGCAAGGACGACAGGGAGGATGTCACCACCGAGCCCACCACCGCGTCACCGCCTGATCCCTTTGCAGGCGAAGACCGCTTTTGTCAGGATAGGAACGTCCTTGTGTTCCCACTCAAAATGGCCGTTGTGGGATCCCTTCCCACCTAAACATTTCGGGGGAAGAGGACCCTGGCCGCCTATATAAGTAGCTAGGGCCTCCACTATGGAGGCATTCTGATCGGATGCAGAGACTCCGCCCTCACACAATGGAGCAAGAACCCTTGCCTCCTAACCCTCCTGAGCTCCCCTCCTCAGCTCAGGAACCACTGTATTCATTCATACTCAAGCCCTCCCGAGGCTAATCCACCAAAGCAGGAAGTAGGGTTTTACACCGCAAGGTGGCCTGAACCTGGGTAAATTCGTGTGTGCTTTACTTGTTGTTCGCTTGAATCCCTTCATCAGACGAGGGCGAGACGCTAGGTAGACGTGAGTGGGAGAGATCTTCTCTTGCAGAGCATCTTCGGAGGTCAGAGGTATCTTGGGCTGACACGATTGTGGAGTTCTCCGGGTGTGTTTGCGGATCTCCCAAGGAGCGTCGCCGACGCCGCCCAATACTTCCGAGCTCAAGAGGGGAACAACACGGAGAAGCTGTTTTGGTCGCAATTCATTGCGCCCAATCATCCGACGCCCCTCAACGACCAAATAAAGCAGCTGGTCGAGCTGCACAACATGCCGAGTTTGGCCATGAAGGACTTGATAGTCCGGCTGTGGCCCGCTGATCCAATCCTCAGTAGTTACTTTGGATTGGTGAAGAGGCTCGTCAATGCGAGTTCGTGGGTCGGTGCTGTCAAGCGCTCGGCCTGCATAGAGGGTGCTCGGATGGCCTTCGCCTGCGCGAAGGTGCATTGGGCCGCGGAAATAGCCACTATTGTCCCTCCAGAAGGCATGGATCATCGCATACCGGAATGGTATTTTGACAATGTCCTAGAAGGAGCCCACCTTGTAGAGGGCCAACGCTCAAAGGATATAGCCTTTGAGTGATTTGTATTCGGGTCGTAAGGGCTAAGCCAATGTGCCGATGTATATAAATTTTGCGCTTTTAAATTAATGAGCGACTTTTCCCTCCCGTGCGGCTGTTTATGTAAATCTGAAAGTTTCTAGTCATCGGCTTCAGCCCCCATGTAAATGTTACAGGGGTGTTCGGTAAAACGCAGAAACACTCTTTATCCAATGTCTTGGTCCATATAGGAGCTGTTTGCGTAGCCATCCAGGCAACCAGACTATGCGACTTTATTGCTTTCACTTAGCCACAAGAGCTTGACTAGTGGGGCTAAGTACTAGCCCCTGGTGCGTACCAGGCTTTGCGAAATATAGTGCCTTTTTGACGCGGCTGACCGAAGACTAGCCCCTCGTATAACACGGAGTGGATCACTATCGATCATAGTATAACACTAGGTCACCGAATCACTTGACCATCTCTCGCTTCATCGTCATAGACAATTTTCGGCTTTCTCTACTGAGGTACTTGACCGGACGAACCAGAAGTACAATCGCAGTAGTTCTCCCTTTACTACCTTAGCCGAACAATGCGGAACGTAAGGTAGCAAGCACAGGAGCCGGGCAACCCAACTATTGACGAAAGACATGATTCAGAGCCGATGCATATATCGCAATATCCAGGACGCTGAACAGTTCCTTATAGGTGTTTAGACTTTCGTAGGCGTGCCAGGCTGAATACAACCCCTGGTATGAGGTCCAGGTATTAGGGCATACGCGACAATCTGTCTTGGGGGTAGAGAATACATGTGGTGAAAATAAACAATAGCCCAAACGAATTGGAACCAAGCTGCCTCTTTTATATCCCATTTAATACGGTGAGCCGTGCGGGTACAGATAACACCGATAACAGCCTCGGGAATTTGACATGCCAACAAAAATAAAAAATAAAAGAGTAAAAAGGTTTACACAGAGCCCTAATCTATGGGAAATAAATTTCAACCAGTGGCCCTGCTGCATGTATGCGCCTTTTTCTCCATGGTAATTTGTTCTTGAGAAGGAGAGTTGTAATGGCCGCCTGTAAAAAATAAAAAGGAAAAAAAGGAAGGGAAAGAATACCCTGTTTGTCCATAAATAATGTAGGTTTATAAATGAACCTGAAGAAGACATATGCGAGAGTCGAATAGGGTCAAGCCGGACTATGGACTAATGAAGTGTTGTATGCCCTATCGCCGCCCAAGGTATTTTAAGGGCATAATTGTGTACGCGAGGTACGTAAGCTGCTACCTTATGGGGTGGTCGACAAGGGCACAATTGCTAGTCGAGCTCAGGTTCTTCTGAGCTGCCGCATTCTAGTGCGGACCGAGCACGTTTAGCCGTGTCCGTGGTCTCCACGACCGATCAGTTATTCGGCCTGAATAAGACGCATTGGACTTCAGCCGCTAGGGCCGCAATGTCTTCCTCCGTACAGAGGGAATGCTCCATGTTTCCATTGACCGTGATAACGCCACGTGGTCCATGCATTTTGAGCTTGAGGTAGGCATAATGCGGGATTGCGTTAAAGCGGGCGAAGGCTGTTCTTCTGAGTAGTGCGTGATAGCCACTGCGGATTGGAGCGATGTCAAAAATTAGCTCTTCACTTCGGAAGTTATCGGGAGAACCGAATACAACTTCCAATGTTAAAGAACCTGTGCAGTAGGCTTCGACGCCTGGAATTACCCCTTTAAAGGTAGTCCTGCTAGGCTTGATTCTTGATGGGTCGATCCCCATCTTGCGGACAGTATCCTGGTATATTAGATTGAGACTGCTGCCGCCGTCCATAAGGACTCGAGTAAGATGGTATCCATAACCTCCGTGACGGATACTTGTTGGGTGATCCCTATGATCAAAGGTGACCGGACAAGCCGACCACTACTAGGAAAAGGCCAACTAATGGCGCACCTAATCTGGCCATTAATGGCGCATTAGTGGTGCGCCATTAATGCCACACCATTAGTATATTTTACTAATGGCGCACCTCAGATGCGCCATTAGTATATACAACAGTGCGCCATTAGTATGCCTCCAAGGGGCCATGTATACCCAGGTGCTTTGGCATACTAATGGCGCACAACAACAAGATGCGCCATTAGTAACTTCGGCATAGTAATGGCGCACTGTTTAATGATGCGCCATTAGTATCCTTTGGCATACTAATGGCGCACTGTGATGTGATGCGCCATTAGTATGAATATTAGGTTTTTTTTATTTTTTTATTTTCTATTTTTTGCACAGGTTACAAAATGTATAATTGGACAGAATATAGACAGCACACATCAACAACAGATTCATCAAATACAATAGAAGATTAGTCTCTGAATACAATTAATCATATTAGTCTCCGAATACAATTCATCATATTAGTCTCCGAATTGAAAAGACCGAACAAAGATAGAACATTATATTACAAGTCTCGAGACCGCGAGTAGCGAGTTTGTCTTCACATTACAAGTCGATATCGATCATCTAAACTACCATCACATAGAAGAGAGCTGCGGTCATCACGATGAAACTCGTCTTCATCCGGTTCCTCCAACACTCCCTCCTCTCTCCCGCTAGATAGCGGGCGTATCTAGATTCGGCCTCGGCCCTAGTGGTGTACCCTTTGTAACTGTTACCGCCGAATCGGTGAACCTGTCTCCGACACTCCTCCCAGTCGTCGTAGACTCCAGGAACCTTACCCTTGTACACGACATACAACGACATCGCTATGCACTAGCCAAACGAAATGTTAGTACCAATTCACAGACAATACATAAGCAATATATAAGTATGCAACAGAATGATCGGAAGAGAAAAGCAAGACATTAATAGCATCGATTACATCTAAGTTGAACGACTCTCGAAACCAAAGAGACATACTACAAGTTCATTAAAGTTTAATTACAACATGAGCCAATCGATGTTTCAGAACTAGACACAACATCACTGTTTTCGACTCGACTCAAGGGACCGGAGCATGGATGAAGCCGCCGTCTATCGTGGGAGTCATGAAATCACGGGCGTTGTCAGCCTGCATTTGTAGCATTGTGTCGATGTCACTGTTGGACGGTTGATTTCTGAGGTAGAACTGCCCCGAGGTACGAAGGACATCTTGATGGATGATTTCCGCAAACTCTGACTGGATGCGAAAGAATTCTTGTCTGATGTCCGCGTCCTGGATTGCCAACACGCTCGCGGCCCAATCTTTGAGTTTACTCGGTAGCAAAAGTTGATGATGGTCCCGTACGATCGCCCACATGTGATGGATGGTGTAGTAGGCACCCTTCTGACCGCCAGGCGGCTGCTTGACGCAGCAGAACGTCGTATTGTGGGAGAACACGTGCTTGTCGTACTTACGAATAGGCCTGGTGAAGGTGCCTCCAGATTTGGCGTAGCCGGGGAGAACATCATCAAGAACCTTCTTGACATTTGTGTAGTCTACGTTCGACTGACGGTCCGGGTCGAAATACGTGGCCATGGAATATTTGGGGCTTAGGAGGATGAGCGTGCAATGTGTGTCACTTCAGAAAACACGGAATGTTAAAAGAAAAACGATCAAAATCTAAGAATTCATATGTTATGGGGCGGTTGAGGGGGAGGACTTACTCGGGAAAGTAAGGCACGAGGAAGTTATCCTTATCTCGGTTTGCCAGAATGACGCCTTCGAGGTAAGAACTCGCGATTTACCGGTCCCCAACGCTGCCCAAGATCTTGGCACGCATGTAGAAGGGGTCGACTATCATGATGTCCGGGGTCTTGTCGCGAATGATCCGCATCTCCATACTCAGCAAAAATAGCCGAACGAAGGTGTAGTGCATCGGATGAAGGTTCAACATAGCGTGGATGTCATCAAACCGCAGGACGATCGTACCCCCAATGGAGTTATCCACAAAGCCCTTGCCCTCTGGCACCTTGGCCGTGAAAACCGGGTATGCCACATCCTTCTCTCTGAGATGCTGCTTCTCCAAAGAAAGAACACTGTCATGCAGACTCCGCATAGCACCGGTTGCAGCATCAAGCATATTTGTCAGTAGCATCGGCCTACCCGCCACATGCACCCTCCTCATTACATCCTCAGGTGAAGGTGGCCAGTCCTGAGCACGGATCGTACTCGGTGCCGGCTAGCTCGCACCCTTGTTAGTCTTTCTTTTGCGTGCCTTCTTCTTCTCCTATAATGGGACCGAGTTCTGCTCACAGACCGCCTTCTTGAGTGTGTTGGGGCTGATAATATTTCGCACCTCGCCTATCTGAGCCTCGGTGAAGTCGGCAGCTGGAGGCGTCTCCTGAGAGCTGAACAGCAGATGACGCCTGTTGCAACTTGGCTTCTCCGCGGTACCAGCTAGATCGCGCACGTCTTTTGTTGGGTTGGGTTCTTGAGAAGGAGGCCCCATGAAGTCGCCACCGTACCCATGATCGGTAAAGTACTGATCGATGTTGGCAAATGTATCATCGTCGTCGTCATTCTGATCCTGTGCCATATGCATGTTTGGATCCAGTGGCATAGGGATGTCCGGCACCGTTGCGGCGGTCTTGCCATGGGGCCGACTTGGCGCCGGCATGACTGGCGGTGTTGTCTTTGGGTTGGTGTCCCCCGCCCCCAAACGAATCTGGCTCTTCAGCCAAAGCAGGGGCCAGCTCAGGCATGCGCTGAGGGTCATCACGTCATCATCGTCGGCCCCGACGGGTCGAATCAGAGGTAACACCTCGTCGCAGCCTGGCAGCACCCGAACCAGTTGAACCCTAAACAAGTTGGGTGGCATCTGGGTACCGTGGAACAAGGGGTTGCCCGGTTGAACGATTTTGCCCTTGGCGACATCGACCAACTCGTTGTTCACGAAGTGCAGGAGAGTGCACGGAACGTCGGCGGCGCCCTGCGAAAACATGTAGGGCGTCAGGGATGCCCAGTCAAAGGCAAGGAGATGAAGTCCTCGGCCGAGAGAGGCTTAATTAGTTACCGTGATGATGGCGTTGATCTCGGCTAATGTCGAGGCACCGCCAACGGCGGGCGTGCAGTTGACGGAGGGGCCGACCGGCGTACACCCGGGTGCATTAAGCTCCCGTGCCGGCGTCGGAGACACCAATGCCGCCTCCGCCGGAGACACCAATGGCCCCGCCATCGCGTTCTGCGAGTTGCTGGCCGTGAAGCTAGGAATCGGGGGCGGCCCCTGTTGGCCGCCCGCAATCCACGCACTCAACCCCTCGATCAAGGTAGGCACAATGGTGGTGATCGTCGCTCTGAGCTGTTGTTGCACTTGCTCTTGGACAATCTCCGGAATCCGCGCCACCTGTGCCTTGAGTTCTTGAACCTCGCGCGCCTGGCTTTCCGAGCTGGTCTTTTTCTCCTTTCGCCCACCAGCGTTATAGTATGACGACCATTTTGTCGACAAGCCTTTGCCGGCCACACGACCAGCTGATGTCGGCTTACTGAGCTTATCCTTGTTCTTCATTACATTCAACGCCCTATTTAGAGTCGTGTTCCAAGGGTTGCTCTTAGTCGACCCCGCGCTACTGCTTTCAGTCGCCTGCGGAAGGAATGTGAACCATTTAGAAATTTGGCTTCATTAATTAGAATGCAACCATATGGAGCTAATTACGTGGGGGTGTATTCCTTACCAGAACAAGCTCAAGCGCCCTGGTCTTCGGATCCGTGGTAAGCTCCTTTGTTTTCGGGTCCTTCTTGTACCGGGCCCTGACAAAGTTCCTGGTCTGCTTGTCACCGTATTTATTGAAGAGGGGCGGTAGGCCTTGCTCGGCATGGTCCGCCTCCTCCTTGTCCCATATAGGCTCCGCCACTCTGTAACCGCCGGGACCGAGTGTGTGTTCCCCTAAGTTCAGCTCCCGCATTTCTTTCCCCCACTGACTTGATTCGAAGTTTGCGGTGCTCGAGCAATTGATCTTGAAGTCGTTGTAGTCATCTTCGGTGATCGAAGGATTTTTCTCCTTGATCTTCTCATAACTCTCACCTTTCTCGATCATTCTCTTCACATTGCTTTTCCAAGTAGACAGGGCCTTGCTCATCTTCGTGAGGGCAGCATTGTTCACTTTATTCCCTTTGAGGCTTGTGTTTTCAAATTCAGCGGGGAACTTGTATCATTCGTGCAGCTTCGTGAAGAGGAGGTTGCGCAAATTCCCTCGGTCAGGATGCCTCAGGTTCTCGGTGTTGATCGAAATGGTGCTCCGGAGAATGCACCCGAGCTGAAGTGAGTACCCCTTGACTATTCGTTCGGGCGCCGTTGGATTCTCGTCGGGGTCCACTTTAGTAACTTCCTCCTTGAGGGTGCGGAGCACGGTCGGGCGCCGGTCCTTCCGTTGCCTCTTCGGTTGGCTGCCATCTGTGAGTGCGCCACCATCATCAGTGGTGGCATCCTCGGCGGCACCATCAGTGGTGGCATCAGTGGGGTCATCCTCGGCGGTACCATCAGTGGTCTCAGGATCGGTGGGGAAGGCGGCGTCCTCATACAAGTGAGGTTGTTCCTCCATCTCCTGGGACAGCTCCCAGAATGCCTTGCCGCCCGAACCCCCGACCTCATCGTTGTTGGCCATGTTTCTCTCTAAATAGGAACAAAGTTTTGTCAAAAAGTTGGTTATTGTCAAGGAACAAGATCATGGTCTCATCATTTAGGGTTTGTCGACACCGAGGCATCCTAAAAGCTAAGGCATCATGGGCGCGTGGGGCGGCGTCGAGCGCTAGGGCTAGGGCTCGGGGGCGCGGGGGGCAGCGGCATCGTCGAGCGCTAGGGCTAGGGCTCGGGGGCGCGTGGGTCGGCGTCGGCGCGGGCGGCGGCGAGCGCTAGGGCTCGGGGGCGCGGGGGGGCGGCGGCGTCGGGGGCACGGGGGCGGCGGCGGAGGAGAGGGGAAGGGGATCGAGGGCGAGGCGAGGGAGAGAAAGGGGGGAGGTGTAGTGGGCCGGGGCACAATACTAATGGCGCACCGCGCCCTGGTGCGCCATAAGTACGTCCATACTAATGGCGCACCTCCCCTGGTGCGCCATTAGTATTTTTTTTGATTTCTGTGCGAGCCAACAGGTTATCTCCCACCATACCTCATACACATCAAGTCCCTCTAGCTAGCTCGACTGGTCAGCACCCAGTTCTCCCACCAGGAGGTCCTGGGTTCGATTCAGAGGCTCCACAAATTTTTTTATGCATTTAAAATGTTGTTTGATACTTATTTGTGTTTAAATATGTTCAAACTTGTTTAAATCATAACAGTAATAACTTTTTATAAGACAGAAATAATTTTTTAAAAATTATCATCAAATTTGCTATTTGAATATATTTATGAATCATGTGAGTTCATGGGTCGGCGGCGCGACCGGTGGAGCGGGGGAGGGTGCGGGGGGTCGGCGGCGGCGGTTGAGTAGGGGAGGGGTGCG